>OX336401.1:109455009-110681303 GCA_946902985.2 Meconema thalassinum
ATGTATAAGAATTGTCTGAAAAGTCATGATATGTTGATGTCTATTTTATTGTGAGTATTTGCGATGGTACCAGGATTGGGAAGGAGACTCTCCGTTGCCGTAAGTAAGGGATCATCCTCGCATTTCCCTGCAGTGGAAGTAGAGAAACTGCGGAAAATCACTTCTAGGATGACTAAGGTGAGGATAGAACCCACTTCTCTTCAGTTCTGCTTCATGAGGTTCACAAGGAGAGGTCGCCAAGTTGTTTTCTAGAAAAGTGTTCAAATTTGGAGGGTTTGCTCTTCATAAGAAAATATTTTGACCGTGCTCGAGCATTTTTGCCAATGGGCCTTAGGGTGTCCAAAATTGAACGTTTAAAATCACTCCTCAAACTTGCGTAGTCCTATTCTCGCACACGTTCCCGGCTCGTTTCCGTGGCGTAGTCGCTAGCGCATTGGCGTGGGGAATTAAAGGTTTCGAGTTCGAGTCAAACCTAGGTCAGGCCTTTTTTTTACTGTTATTGTCTTTTGTGTTTTCTAACGTATTTGCTGTGGTCTCTTCGGTTTTGGAGCTATGTACAATATTTTAACATCATTATTGTTCGTCCTTGAAGTTTGAACGAGTCGTAAATTTTATTCGTTAAAATTTAAATGCAGCGTGGCCGACGACTCTACGTTCATGTGCACTACGCCGAGTCTAATGCAGGAACGCAAGATCCCACTCCGCTCTACCATCAAATTAAACTGTTTGTATCCAAAACTCGATACGGAACTCGTGTGAGTAACATCGCGGGACACTCTTCGTCACGAAAGTGCCGTAGGTCTTGATTGACGCTTCGCCCGGTGTAATAATGATAAAGTATCAAAGTCTCCTTAGAAATATAATGGACTTAAAATTTAAGTCATTTGGCCCCCAAAGACAATGCGGGCGTAATATCTAAGTCATTTACCCTTTTGATATGGTTGATAATGAAAACTACTGTTGAATTGACACGTCAAACTTACAAACTACCGTGATAAAAATACATATTTCAAAATTCACAGGCGAGGAAGACTTACTGTGTGTGGTGATTAATGGTGTAATGGGCGTAACATCTAGGTCATTTGCCCTTATGATGAAGATGATAAGGGAAACTACTACCTGTATTGAATTGACACTTCAACTTATAATGTACACAATGTACTGTAATAAAAATAAATATTTTAAACATCACTGGTCGGGTTCAAAAGGGTAAGTAACCTACATAAAGATTGGTTGAGATGGGTGAAACTATGTAGATTTTTGCCAAAGAGCCTAAATGCAGTAAATGGAATGGTCTATCCGACATTTAATTTAGAGAGTGTTACACGTCGGGTTCCAAAGGGTGAGTATGTACAATTTGGTTCAGATCGGTGAAACAGGGTAGATTTTTGCCAAAGGGCCTAAATGAGGAAATGGAGTGGTCTGTCCGAAATTTCAAGTGGACAGTGTTACTCATCGGGTTCCAAAGGGTAAGTAAAAACGTATTGTTTTCGATCGGTGAACGATGTAGATTTGTGCCAAAGGGCCTAAATGCGGAGAATGGAGTGGTCTGTCCGAAATTTCGAGTGGACAGTGTTACTCGTCGAGTTCCAAAGGGTAATTATTTGAGATCGGTGAAACGATGTAGTATTGTGCCAAAGGGCCAAAAAGCAGAGAATAGTGTGGTCTGTCCGAAATTTAAAGTGAACAGTGTTACTTGTCGGGTTCCAAAGGGTAATATGTAAAATTTGGGTCAGATCGGTGAAACGGTGTGGATTTGTGCCAAACGGCCTAAATGCAGGGATTGGAGTGGCCTCTCCGCAATTTCAAGCTGACAGTGTTAGTCGCAGTGTTCCAAAGGGTAAATATACACATTTTGGTTGAAATCGGCGAAACGGTGTAATTTGGGCCAAAGGGCCTAAATGTAGGGATTGGAGTGATCTGTCCGCAATTTCAAGCAGACAGTATTACTCGCAGGGTACCAAAGGGTAAGTAACCGAATGTTGGTTTGATCGGTGCAACGGTGTGGATTTGGATCAAAGGACCTGACTGCAGGGAATGTGGTGGTCTGTCCGAAATTTTAAGTGGACAGTGTTACTCGCTGGGTTCCAAAGGGTAAGGATACAAATTTTGGTTCAGATCGGTGAAACGGTGTAGATTTGTGCCAAAGGGCCTAAATGCAGGGAATAGAATGGTCTGTCCGCAATTTCAAGTAGATAGTGTTACTCGCAGCGTACCAAAGGGTAAGAATGCGAATTTTGGTTCTGATCGGTGAAACGGTGTAGATTTGTGCCAAAGGGCCTAAATGCAGGGAATGGGGTGGTCTGTCCGAAATTTGAAGAGGACAGTGTTACTCGCAGGGTTCCAAAGGGTAAGTATACACATTTTGGTTCAGATCGGTGAAACGGTGTAGATTTGGACCAAAGGGCCTAAATGCAGGGAATGGGGTGGTCTGTTCGAAATTTTAAGTGGACAGTGTTACTCGCAGGGTTCCAAAGAGTAGGTATACAAATTTTGGTTCAGATCGGAGAAACGGTGTAGATTTGTGCAAAAGGGCCTAAATGCAGGGAATGGGGTGGTCTGTCCGAAATTTAAAGTTGACAGGGTTACCCGCAAGGTTCCAAAGGGTAAGTATACAAATTTTGGTTCAGATCGGTGAAACGGTGTAGATTTGTATACATAACAGACAAACAGACAGACAGACAGGCAGACAGACAAACATTGTGCTTTATATATATAGATTAGGTGTGTGCAGTTGTCTACAATCAACAGTATCTAGAACGCAAAATACAATAATAACAGTAAATAAAATGTCCTGACCAAGGTCTGACTCGAACTCAAAACCTTTAATTCCCCACGCCAATGCGCTAGCGACTACGCCACGGGAACGAGCCGTGGACAATTACGAGAATAGGACTACACAAGTTTGAGGATTGATTTTAAACGTTCAATTTTGAACACACTAAGGCCCATTGGCAAAAACGCTCGAACACGGCAAAAATATTTTCTTATGAAGAGCAAACCTTCCAAATTTGAACACGTTTCTAGAAAACCACTTGGCGACCTCTCCTTGTCAGTGTACCCCGCTTCAGCCGACAGAACTCAATTTATTTTCTTGGCAGAGCTAGGAATTGAACCCAGGAACTTCTAATTGTTGTTGTTGCCTATTCTTTTAGGGGTTCTACGACATCGCAGTCATGTAGCCCCATGTACTTTTGTGTGTGTGAATTGTCTTATAACCTGTGTCACTGTGATGTCTGTACTAGTGTGTGCATTTATAATTATGGTAGGATTTGGGTGGGAATCGGCCGTGGCGTTATGTTAGGTACCATCCAGACATTTTCCTGGAGTAAAACTGGGAAACCACATAAAACTACTTTCAGGATGACTGAGGTAGAAATCTAACCCGTTCTGCCTCAGGAGACTGAGCCCTCAGCCCTAGGACAAGTTTTACATTTCTTAGCAGAGCACGGAATCAAACATGAAGTATAACATAAATTTCTCGCCAAATCAATACTTTTTACTTACATAAAAATTCTACAGGTACATGTTTCGAAAACACATGTTTCCTTCCTCAGCCCACTAATTGGTGTAAAACATCAAATTACATCGATAACCTCACTAAATAACGAACTCACAGTTCCTGGAATGCCCTTTTCTTTGGTAGCCCTTAAGATGTTGAGCAATTAATTTGTGTTTCTTGCATTTATTAAGAAAACCGATGTCTTTAATGACGTTAGCCAATTTAACTTTCAGAACTTTGTATTTGTATTTTAACCAGTTGGCCTGGCTAGCAATTACGGAATCGAAGTCAAACCTCCGCGGTGACAGCCAAGATTGAAACTACTACGCAATGAGGCGGATCGGGAACATAGAGGTCTAGGAACCCAGTGATCATATTAGGCAATGCCTTTTAGATTCTCAAAAATTGTCCATTTTCAATGAAGAGGTATAATAACAAGATGTTCAGTAAATAACATATAGCCTACTTTCTCCTAAATGCATGGGTATAGTTAAATCCCATTGTCCTTTTCAAGGAGTAGGATAATTGAATTTTGGTTGTAGTAGCTTGTTGAATAACATGCTATATTATACATTGATTGATTCCTCAATGGAATTATAAATATACACACTAATACAGCCATCTGTCGTGACTGTGAGCCTCCCAGGTTCAGAACCTAGGACTACGGTTCGGAGGAACATTATTTAAGGGCAATAGAATTATTATTATTATTATTATTATTATTATTATTATTACTGAGTGGAAATGAGCAATGCATGTCAAGTTGTTATTCTCAAGGAGCAGAAATGCTCAAAACAGGATGTGTACTCAGGTCTGCAAATATTGGTTGGTCCAGAGCACTTTGTATTGTAGGAAGAGTGATTCATGGTCACAAGTCAGTCCAGGAGTTTGACTCGGGAATCATGTGAATGCTAGAATGGGAAGTCGCCGCTAGCTTAGAGAGCAGCACGTACTGGAGTGCTGAGGGTGGAATTGACTACAGATCTCAGTGGAGGGAGAGATGGACTCCGGTCATCACTAGTTGGATAAAAGGGCATCCAAAATGGCAAGCGGGGCTCTTAAGGTCTTGCTCTTGCGCTCTTGCTCTTGATAGATAGACGTCGTAACGGACGTGAGTTAGAATTCAATCTCATGGAGACATGCTAAACTTTGAGTAACAGTAGCGCCAATTTAGACCTGCGTGCACTTCCAGCAGTATATCCAAATAACTTGAATATAGTGTACATACCACGACTGCTATATTATAATAAAACAGCAGCAACTTCAGGGGAAGTATCATCTTTTATTCCGGGAAGTTCCGGGACATAGCCTAAAAAACTCAAACTCCCTTATCTAGTAAACCGCTCGGCTAGAAGGGAAAGCAACAGAGGCGCTGTCGACCTGCCAGAACGTCTCATAGGACAGGTAGGTCACGACACATCACAATGACACAGGTCAGCAGAAAACATTCAACACCTACCAAAGTACACGGAGCTAGATGACCATGGTGTCGAAACCTATCAAATGAAACAAAACAACAACAGCTTCATACCCAAATCCAGCCTCGTTTTAATGTACACACACCTACATCACAGTGACAAAGGTTGTCTTACAACTTCTACACACACCTCAATACTCAGGGCTACACGAGCATGATGCCGCAATAGTACATTATGCAACGAGCCTATAATGTCAATAAATAAGACACGAGTGTGTTAATAAAACGAGCGTATGCGAGTTTTATAATTTCCATACGGGTGTCTTAATTACCATTATAGGCAAGTTGCATACGAATGTTTATGTTCGACGATAATTATAACTGTATTATATGTTTTAACATAAATATTCATAAATATTCTGTTGAGAGTCAGCCACTTAAATGTTGTGATCGGAGTGCGAGCGCTGGGTATGATATCTCTGTCTTTCAAGCTCTCTGACCGACCGACGCATGCGCTCTGTGTGCTTGCAATGCCATATTATGCAGGCCATATGTTTACATCTGCCGTCCCTCACTAATATTGTCACCGGAGACGTTTGAAGGCAATGCGCTATGTAGAAATTAGAGTTGGTGATATTAAGGTACAGTGCTACTCCCTGTCTCATATTCGGCAGTTTATTTACGTGAACATATGGACGGTGCGTATTCCATGTTGGTAATTTATATAGGAAGATGTTGTGTTTATGCCCGGCATCCTCACCTAATTGGTCAATGAATGAGATCTGCTTGGCTGGAGAAACTGTATCGTAATGAAAAACAGTGTTATAATGACTATCATTATGATACAGTTTTCTGACACATAATGTTTATACTTTGACATCGTCGACATAAAGTCCCTAATGAATCAGCAATATTAACAAAAACTTTAGTATAACTGCCTAGCATTTATTTTTGTCTTGGAATGAACGATTTCATTAGAGTTTTCTACCGTTTCTATGAACCTTTTGATACTAAATTCGTATTATTTTGTTCAGTGCGTTTCTGGAAGACTATCAAGCTACAAAAATATGGACTAGCGAGCAAACAATAGCCTCCATATTGACCCAACGGGACGGCACGGCCCAGCACGATGCGGCACGGTCGGCCTGAACTGTTGAACTGTTAGGCTGGTCACTGCTATGGTATAATACGAGGGCAGATCAATAAATAAGTTGCACTTCCCAGTTATGGCCATTTATTACACCACCTATACAACAGCAACACGCCTATAACGACATACAATGTAACATCACTTTTCCCATAGTTTCCAAGAGACTCCAAACATTTCTGTGAACGCACAACCAACTTGTCGATGCCGGATGCATAGAAAGTTCCTCCAGCGTTCTGCAACCACACGGAGACAGCGGCCTTCACCTCCTCATCGGTCTGGGAATGTCGACCACCGTTCTGTCTAATGATCGCATTCACATTGTTGACATTTGCACGGGTCCTGGACGTTGCGGGCCTGCCCTCGTGATATCCGTGCGTCCGACTTCGAATTGCTGACACCACTTTACGATCCCTTGCCGGGAAATGGCCCGCTCCCCATACACAGCACTAATTTTGCGACGAATGTCCGTGCAATTCTTCCTTTTGGCCTATAGGAATAGGATTGCCGCACGCACCTCATATTTGGAGTGAACGTCCAGTCGACGCGCCATTTCTTTTGGACGCTATTCACACTATACAAGAAGAGACACCACAGCGATCTGCCTAACAGATGTGTGGGCAGTGTCTGCCCCTTTCTCCGTTGTGCCCACGTTTGCGACACACAGCGCGCTGCTGCAGCGCGTTAGTGCAACTAACTTTTAGATCCACCTCGTATTCTATTATAATATGTTAATATCCTACAGGTCACCTCCTTGAGGACAGTTTAAACCACCCTCTGTACCATAAACAGATTTGGAGAGGCCGGACCTTGTTGAATCGTAAGAAACAGTTATGCTATAATACTTGCATGATTCATACGCCCACCACCTTGAAACTATATGGCTGATTACTTTGTAGTTCGGGCAAAAGACATTTCCCACATTAAGGTGCATATGGCATTGATCGGCTGATTAGGTTAGTCGTTATTTGGTTTAAGCTTAGAACATTTGGGTGGGCACCAATTCCTTTTCGCTTTAAAGGCGGCATAATACAACATGACACTGACGAGGGAAGTATTCCAGCTCGAACGACGAAAACCAACAGAAAGTGGTTTTAAAGTATACAGTTGTACCTATGTCAATAGCTATCAATGCCATTCATCTGTAAAAGTACGTGTTCGGTCGCCAGCGCCTTCTGAGTATGTGATAATGTGATCACCGTGGCATTTGAGTTTGGACTATTGCAATGCGGGAACATTGTAAATAATGGAGTATGTCTACATGTTGCCCTTGTTAAGGGACCGACAGTAGTGGCTCAGCTGGCTAAAGCGCAGCATTAGGTCATGGGACCAAGCTCTCTGCTGACTCGGTAGACGCGTGGGTTCGAGCCCCACCGTCGGCCGTCCTTGAAATGGTTTTCCGTGGTTTCCCATTTTCAACACCAGGCAAATGCTGGGACGGTACCTTCTGATAGGCCACGGCCGATTCCTTCCACATCCTTGCCCAGTTTCATTCATTCACCTTCCTCCATTCCATCTCTCATCCCGACGCGCAGGTCGCCCACGGGCGTCGAATAGAAAGACCTGCACTAGGCCTCTGAGGAGGCCACACGACAAAAAAAACTTGTTAAGGGTGCGTACTGTTCCATTTCGCTGTTTTTAATCACTTTATTGCAACTCCACATTTACACTTCGACGTTGAATGCAGGACAACACAATATCTTCTATTGTGGGAAAGATGACTATGTCAACACGGTACTGCATGCGTTGATATCTTGTTGCAAGCAAGTGTTCAATCTTTTGCCATATGATACTGCACCACATCCGTTTCTTGTTACTATAATGGTCCGAATTGCCAGTTGCACGGTAGTTTCTGCTGCGAATTGTGTTCTTGCAATCTTTTTGTAATGTTACCACACATATGCTTAAAGTATAACCAATTGCTAGGAATGGATTTTCCCTAATATAATGGTCCGAATTGTCTGTTGCACGGTAGTTTCTGATGAGAATTGTATTTCTGCAATTTTTGGACGCCGTAACTTCCAAAGATTGATTGTACACTAATGCGGGGTTTTACAGATAAATGCCCGTGATGGGTTGTAGAACAGACATATCTTCGTATGTTAAGCACACTGCCAGTCGGGTTTAGCCGTTCGAGCTGGGGTATTTCCCTCGTGAGTTGTCCCTTGCTATTGCTACATCTGTACCAAAGGTGGTTCGATTAGGTTTCGTTGTGGTTGAAATTGATAGGGGCGATCGATTTGAACACATGCACGGCCACCTTCTTCAAACTATTTGGCTGATGACCTAGTAGATTGGTCAAAATGCACTTACCACAAGAAGGTAAATTGATTTGAAAAGTGGTATAGATCAGATGATTAGGTTAATCATTGAACACTTGGGTGGCCACCATTACGTATCAATCAAGATGGTGGCAATATAAACAAGTAGTTCCGTGAAGAACTAAACAGCCTATTTTCATATATCCTACTCATGTTAATTGCCTCTATCAACATACAAAATTTCAGTTTGAAGGTTGTGATAGATTCGTAGATATTGAGAACCGTCTAAATATTTCAGATACTCGCCATTCTGGATTGTTATATGTACAGGCCATAGAGGTATGTACCATTCAAGGACAATTATTGCCTATGTACTTTATTCAAACTTTCACTTCGGTCGCATGATTACGACACATGAAATAAACACTTAATTTTAAAATTTCGCTCAGCCGCCATCTTGAGGTTATGTAAACAATTGAACTAAATTAGATGCCAGTGCATTACAATATGTACAATCGTTTGCTGTACCACATTTCACTGCGCTCAGAGAGATAAATCACGAGAAAAGTCTATTAAAATATTTCAAATTCGCTTGGCCGCCATGTTCGTTTTGTACTTTACAGGGTTATGAAAGTTACATAGATAAACTTGTATTAGTACCCTTTATCACCGTACATAATTTCAGGGTGATATCTGTAATAGATTCGGAGATATAAAATGTCAGTGAAATATTTCGCACAGCCGCCATATTGAGGTTATGTGAACAATTGAACTAAATTACACGTCAGTGCATTACAATGTGTATAACAATTTGCTGTACCAAGTTTCATTACGTTTGGATAGATAAATCGCGAGAAAAGTCTATTTAAATGTCTCAAATTCGCTTGGCCACCATGTTGGTTTTGTAGTCACCATATTTTTTAAAGTCTCATAGATGAACTTCTAGTAGTGCCCTTTATCACCGTACACAATTTTAGGGCGATATCGGTAATAGGTTCGGAGATACTGAATGCTGGTGAAATATTTCGCACAGCCGCCATGATGGATTGGTGAGACACAATAAAATTTGAAGGGGGCGGTCGGGGTCGGCCAGAATAGTGCTATGATCTTCCGAGTTTCATTGTAATCGCTCCAGCCGTTTAGATGTTATTAGGGACACACCCACACCTCTCACACACACACAAACACACATGCACACACACACACACACACGGAGAAAAGGTGATCTCATAAGCCTATTTTTTTTCATAAAATGAAAATAGGCTAAAAATGACGCGGAGGTGTCCTTTGCTAGTGCTATCTCTGTACCAAATTTCGTTCCCGACAGATATATACACTCACACACACAGACAGACTGACAATTCTTGGCCCATGTAGATCTACTTTCATTCATTGCAAAAAATAAATAGTAGGCTAAAATTGTTCGCAGTCACGACAAATGCTGACATAAACGCGAGATTTAAATAGAGAAGAGATAAATATAGGTTGTTAGCCAATTTTCATTTTATGAAAAAATAGTCTTATGAGATCACCTTTTGTCCGTGTGTCTGTGTGTGCATGTGTGTGTGTGTGAAGGTGTGTGTGTCCCCCCTAATAACATTTTAAAGGCAGGAGCGATTTCAATGAAAATAAGTAAGATCATAGCTCCATTCTGGTCGGTCCCGACCGTGCTCTTCAAATTTTATTGTGTCTCACCAATCCAACATGGCGGCCGTGCAAAATATTTAACCAGCATTCAGTATCTCCGAAACTATTACCGATATCACCATGAAATTGTTTACGGTGATAAAGGATACTACTAGAAGTTCACCTATGTGACTTTCAAGAAACCTGGTACCGGTAACTACAAAAGCAACGTGGCGGTCAAACGAATTTGAGATTTTTTAAGTAGACTTCTCGAGATTGAACCATCCCAACGTAATGAAACGTGGTACAGCAATTATTGTTTATACACATTGTAATGCACTGGCGTCTAAGTTAGTACAATTGTTGACATAACCTCAAAATGGCGTCTGTGCGAAGTATTTCACTGGCATTCTATATCACCGAAACTTTTACAGATATCACCCTTAAATTTTGTACGGTAATAAAGGGCAGTGGTGCAATTTTATCTATGTAACTTTCATAAACCTGTAAAGTACAAAACAAATATGTCGGACAAGCGAAGTTGAAACATTTTAATAGACTTTTCTCGAAATGTAACTCTCTGAGCGCTGTGATATGTGGTACAGTAAACGATTATACATATTTTAATGCACTGGCATCTAATTTAGTTCAATTGTTTACATAACCTCAAGATGGCGGCTGTGCGAAATTTTAAAATTAAGTTTTTATTTCTTGTGTCTTAATCATGCGATCGAAGTGAAAGTTTTATTAATGAAGCTACGCAATAATTTTCCTTTAATGATACATAACTCTAGGGCCTATACATATATCAATCCAAAATGGCGAGCATCCGAAATATTTAGACAGTTCTCAATATCTACAAATCTTTTACAGCAATCGAACTGAATTTTTTATGTTCATAAAAGCTATGAACATAGGTTCACCTATAGGACTTTCAGTAACCTGGTGATCACTAATCCAACATGACGGCGACGCGAATTAAAATATATTTAAATGGACGTTTCTCGTGATTTAACTGCAGTGAAACTTTGCACGGTAAATCCTTATACAAATGTTAATCCACTATTATTTAGTTTATTTCAATTGTTTTCATAACCAAGAGATGGCAGCTGTGCGAAATTTTAAAATCTCGTTTTTAGCCTACTTTCGATTTTTGCAAAAAATGAAAGTAGACTTATGAGATCAACACAGGGCGAAAAAAGTGTGTCTGTCTGTGTGTGTGTATGTGTGTGTGTGAGTCTGTGTGTGTGTGAGTCTGTGTGTGTGTGTGAGTCTGTGTGTGTGTGTGTGTGTCTGTGTGTGTGTGTGTGTGAGTGTGTGTACTCTGAATGTCTGTCCCCCCCTATCAATTCGAACACGGTGAATGTGAATTGAACGAAATTTGGTACAAAGGTAGCACTAGCAAAGGACACCTCAGTGTCATGTTTTATATCGCCGCCATCTTGACGGAAACGTAATGGCGGCCACACAAATGTTCAAAGCTTAAATCACATTACGACTAACCTAATCATCCGATCTCTACCAAATTTTGCAACAACATACCTTTATGGGGGGAACATCCTCTGACCAAACCAATAGGTCATCAGCGTAATAGTTTGCGGATGGTGGCCATCTTTGTGTGAAAACCGATTCCCCTATTAATTCGAACAAGGTGCAACCGAATGGAAGGAAATTTGGTTCAGGGGTAGTACTCACAAAAGGCACCTCAGTATCATGTTTTATATCGCCGCCATCTTGACGGAAACGTAATGGCGGCCACACAAATGTTCAAAGCTTAAATCAAATTACGATTAACCTAATCATCCGATCTCTACCAAATTTTGCAACAACATACCCTTATAGAGGAAGCATCCTTTGACCAAACGAATAGGTCATTGGCCTAACAGTTTGCGGATGACGGCCATCTTTGTGTGAAAATCAATTCCCCCTATTAATTCAAACACGGTGAAAACGAATGGAACGAAATTTGGTACAGAGGTAGCACTAACAAAGTGCATCTCAGTGTCATGTTCTATATCGCCGCCATGTTGACAGAAACGTAATGGCGGCCACACAAATGTTCAAAGCTTAAGTAAAATTACGACTAACATAACCATCCGATCTCTACCAAACTTTGCAACAACATACCGTTATGGAGGGAGCATCCTTTGACCAATCTAATAGGTTATTAGCCTAATAGTTTGCGGATGGCGGCCATCTTTATGTCAAAATTGATCCCCCCTTTTAATTCGAACACGGTGGAACCGAATGGAACGAAATTTGGTACAGAGGTAGCACTAGCAAAGGGCACCTCAGTGTCTTGTTTTATATCGCCGCCATCTTGACTGAAACGTAATGGCGGCCACACGAATGTTCAAAGCTTAAATCAAATTACGATTAACCTAATCATCCGATCTCTACCAAATTTTGCAACTACATACCTTTATGGAGGGAGCATCCTTTGACCAATCTAATAGGTCATCAGCGTAATAGTTTGCGGATGGCGGCCATCTTTGTGTGAAAATGGATTCCCCCCATTAATTCGAACACGGTGCAACCGAATGGAACGAAATTTGGTACAGAGGTAGTACTAACAAAAGGCACCTCAGTGTCATGTTTTATATCGCCGCCATCTTGACGGAAACGTAATGGCGGCCACACAAATGTTCAAAGCTTAAATCAAATTACGATTAACCTAATCATCCGATCTCAAGCAAATGTTGCAACAACATACCCTTATAGAGGAAGCATCCTTTGACCAAATGAATAGGTCATTAGCCTAACAGTTTGCGGATGGCAGCCATCTTTGTGTGAAAATCAATTCCCCCTATTAATTCAAACACGGTGAAACCGAATGGAACGAAATTTGGTTCAGATGTAGCACTGGTAAAGGGCATCTCAGTGTCATGTTTTATATCGCTGCCGTATTGACAGAAACGTAATGGCGGCCACACAAATGTTCAAAGCTTAAGTTAAATTACGACTAACATAACCATGCGATCTCTACCAAACTTTGCAACAACATACCTTTATGGAGGGAGCATCCTTTGACCAATCTAATAAGTTATTAGCCTAATAGTTTGCGGATGGCGGCCATCTTTATGTCAAAATTGATTCCCCCTATTAATTCGAACACGGTGGAACCGAATGGAACGAAATTTGGTCCAGAGGTAGCACTAGCAAAGGGCACCTCAGCGTCATGTTTTATATCGCCGCCATCTTGACTGAAACGTAATAGCGGCCACACGAATGTTCAAAGCTTAAATCAAATTACGATTAACCTAATAATCCGATCTCTACCAAATTTTGCAACTACATACCTTTATGGAGGGAGCATCCTTTGACCAATCTAATAGGTCATCAGCGTAATAGTTTGCGGATGGCGGCCATCTTTATGTCAAAATTGATTCCCCCTATTAATTCGAACACGGTGGAACCGAATTGAAACGAAATTTGGTACAGAGGTAGCACTAGCAAAGGGCACCTCAGTGTCATGTTTTATATCGCCGCCGTCTTGACTGAAACGTAATGGCGGCCACACAAATGTTTAAAGCTTAAATCAAATTACGACTAACATAACCATCCGATCTCTACCAAACTTTGCAACAACATACCTTTATGGAGGGAGCATCCTTTGTCCAATCTAATAGGTCATTAGCCTAATAGTTTGCGGATGGCGGCCATCTTTATGTCAAAATTTATTTCCCCTATTAATTCGTACACGGTGGAATCGAATGAACGAAATTTGGTACAGAGGTAGCACTAGCAAAGGGCACCTCAGTGTCATGTTTTATATCACCGCTATCTTGACGGAAACGTAATCGCGGCCACCCAAATGTTAAAAGCTAAAATGTAATTACGGCCAACCTAATAATCTAGTCTCTACCAAATTTTGCAACACCATATCTTTATGTGGGAAACATATTCTGACCAAACTGCAAGAACATCAGCCCAATAGTTTGCAGATGGTGGCCATGTAGCCTAAGTGTGCAAATCGATTCCCCATACCAATTCAAACACGGTGAAACCGAATTGAATGACATTTTTGACAGAGGTAGCACTAGCAAAGGGCACCTCATATTCATGTTTAATATCCCTATAGCACGTTGTATTTCAACAAGCTACTACAACCAACATTCAATCATACTCCTTGAAAAGGACAAAGAGTTATAACAGTACCCATGCATTTAGGAGAAAGTAGGCTATATGTTCTTTACTGAACATCTTGTTACTTCTTGTGTTCTACTCATGCGATATAAGTTTGAATACCACACGCACACAATAATCTTCATGTAATAGTACATAAATCAAAATCGAACCTGGCGACCATCTGCAATATTTAGACGATTCTCAATAACTACGAATCTCTCACAACCTTCAAACTGAAATTTTGTATGTAGATAGAGGCAATTAACATGAGTAGGATACATGAAAATAGGCTGTATATTTCTTCACGGAACTACTTGTTGTTATTTGAGTCTTCAGTCTTTTGACTGGTTTCATGCAGCTATCCATGCTTTCATGTTCTGAGCTAATCGTTTCATCTCTTCATAGTTACCATAGCTTACATCCGAGACAATCTGTTTGCCATATTATAACCTTGGTCTACCCCTACGTATCTTGTCCTCGACCCTTTCTTCCGTAACTAAGTTTGCTATTCCTGGTGGTCTTAGTATATGTCCTTCCTACCAATCTCTTCTCTTCATTAGCAGTCGCCAGAAACAACTCTCCTTATCCACTCATCTTGAAACTTCTTCATTTGTATTCTCTTGTAACACCACATTTCAAATGCTTCTATTCTCCTGTGTCAACAGTAAGTGTCACAGTGCTATGATGCAGACAGAGGCTTTCAAAACTGAATTTCTAATACCTAAATCCATATTTAATTTAATCAGATTCATTTTCTGTAGAAATGCCTTCCTTTCCTGAGCCAACCTACTTTCTATATCATCTTTGCTTCCTCCATCACTAGTTATTTTGTTTCAAGTAGCAGAAGTGTCCTACTGCCTTTAGCTTTTCACATGATAATTTGATGTCAATACGGGTTTCTGATTAATTCCGGCTGCGCTGCATTATTAGCCTACTTTTCACATTTTGCAAAAATGAGGAAAAATAGACTTATGAGATCGGGCAAATGTGTGTCTGTCTGTCTGTCTGGCTGTGTGTCTCTCTCCCCCCCCCCTATCAACTCCTAAACGGCTGCAGCAATCGAATCAAAATTTGGTAGAAGTAAAGATCTATACCTGAATATCTCACGGCCATATTTGAAAATGATGTCAGTGCTACCAACTGCGGAAAAGTCGCAATTGAAATGTGAGCTCCATGTTGGATATCTTAGAAGGTATGAATGGGAGCTATTTTAAAATTGGCACACGTATAGATAATAATATTGCAGTTTATTTTCCAGGAGGCCATACATAGCAGTGTTGCCAAAATTATTATAAGCCTGTTTATAGGTCCAAATTTTAAATGCAAATAACTTCTTCATTATCAATTGGATTTCAACCAAATTTCGTATGTGCTATGTGTACATAAACAGATATGACCGAACGTATTCTTAAGAGCCACCAGGGCTGCCAACTGTTAATAAATCCTCTCAATTTTTTTAAATCCAAATACCCATATATCAGAAAGTATGCAAGCCGACAGCTTTAAATTATGCACACGTATAGTACCTGACATTCTATATTAATTTGGAGTAACTTATATACGTCAGTGCTACCAACATGATTCTAAGTCTGCTGAGAGGTCCAAACTTAAATACAGGTAACTTCTATACTATCATTTGGATTTCAACCAAATTTCGTGTGTGATTTGTGTACCATAACAGATATGACTATGTCGATTCTTAAGAGTAACCAGGGCTGCCAACTGTTAATAAATACTGTCTCTATTTTTGTCACCCTAATATCAATGTATCAGGAAGTAAGCAAGCCAATAGCTCTAAACATTGCACACGTATAGTACCTGGCATTCTAGATTAATTTGGAGTAACTAATATAGGCCTACGCCAGTTCTGCTAACATGATTCTAAGCCTGCTGATAGGTCCAATTTTAAAACGCATGTAACTTCTATACTAACTAATGGATTTCATTCAAAATTGACACAACAATAGATCGTATTATTTCAGATTATTTCTGACCAGTATATGTATGTCATTGTTGCCAACATGATTTTACGCGCGCTGTTAAATCCAATATTTAACTGCATGTAACGTCCATGCTATCCATTGGAATTCAACCAAATTTTGTATTCTGTACCATAAGAGATGAACTAAGAATAAATTCAGTCACCAGGGCTGCCAACTGTAGTTCTCTATTAGGCTACATTATGCCAGTTATACAGTATTTCGAACTAATTAGAAATTTCGATATTACCAACTTAATTTCGTCATTATTCTAGATAGAGCATATAGATTAATCATTGGCATGAATCATAAATTTTAAGAAGAGTAGGCTCTTTAGTTCGTCACAGAACTTCGTGTTTTTGTTTTACATTCATTGATTTTCATCATGAATTTTTTCCTCTGGATGGAGTCCATACCATTTAAAAACTCATTCAAATATTCTGGTGTATCGGCTAAGAAAGCAATGTCATCATAAAATATCAGTAGATAGTAGGATCTAGTAGTAAAATTGAAATGTACATGAATTACCGCAGATAAATGAAAATAGTGAGCAATGGGCATTGAAGATAAATGTGGAGAAGAATAAAACAGTGGTGACGAGTAGAGGTAAGAAAGAAGGAAAATGAGTAATCAAAGTCGGAGATAAGGAATTGGAAGTGGTGAAACACTTCAAATAATTGGGAAGTGAACTGACTGAAGATGGAAGACTAGATTTGGAAATTAGCAGAAGAATACAACTCGGGAGTGCTTTCTAACAACAGGTACGGGACTAGTATGGAACAAGAATATACCAATTAAGGCTAAAGAAGTTATGTGCAAAGCATGTTATGTTCCTATAATGACATATGCAGCAGACACTTGGACAATGACTAAGAGGGATGAGAGCAGAGTACAGGCAGCTAAGATGAGATTCCTGAGAAGTATGGTCCAGAAAACGAGGAGAGAAATGAAGATGTAAATAAGAACTTTATTGCAGCCAATGGCCAAATTAATAAATTAACACTAAAGGACAAAAAAAAAAAGATTGCCTTTATCTTCACTACAAAACATTGTAAGTGTGACCAGTCTTTGTTTGCACAACATCACGTGATACCTATCACACTGCTCTCCACATAAGCAAACAGATGCACTGCTGGTCCGGCTGATGACATTTCTTCTTGGTGCATACTTGATAGTGACAACCATGCACCGAAAATCTCGTGACTATATGACGCAAATCGTACAATGCATTTGTCCATTCAATTGAAAACATCGCGTCAGTGCCGTGAAAGTCGTCCCTTATGTCTTCTCTCTTCCTTTTCAATTCTGTCAGTAGAGTCTCATATCCAGGTGTAACGGGCAGCAGTAGTACAGAAACTAAATGACAAACTGGAGCAAAACAGATTGAGATGGTTTGGACATGTCAAACGGATGAATGAAGTCGGGCTACCTAGTCGAGCACTCGAACGACGGATGACAGGGAAGAGAGGACGAGGAAGACCAAGAATGCGTTGGATGGACTCGGTGAAGTATAGCTGGATTGGAACACCATGTTGGAAGAGGAATGGTGGAACGACAGAACAAAGTGGAGAGGAACCATATTTGCCCCCACCCAGTGTCAGCTGGAAAAGGGGACATGGAGATGACATAACTGCAGATAAATATCTGATAGTTTGGCTTGTACTGTCACATGTACCTTAGTGTATTGAAATTTCCATATTTCTTTTTTCAATTTGGACATATTCCCTTTCAGTTATTAATGATTCGTTTGTTGCATCCGGTGACAAAAATATGAGTCCATATGAGTCCCCAGGCTTCAAAGAGGAAGAGAATAAGGTGAGTTTAACAACAAGGCACTGTGTATGAGTATAATTGGAAGCTTCGTCGTGTAACTCTAGGTCCACGGGGAAAGAAGTGAGACTCTAACAAGCCGTGGGCTTCACATTTCACCTGGAACCAGTAATCCAGAGTCCGCCCTAACAAGGTGCGTGTATCTGTAGGGACAAGATGCTCACGTTACTAACAAGCGACATACACACACACACACACACACACAGGTATTACCTTCATCAATTCTACAAGTCATTCTTCAAACACAATACAGTACCATATGGAGTTACAAGTGGCTTACACAGGTAATACCTTTACCAATTACAGGAGTAATTTTTCAAACACATGACTATCGTATGTGAAATACAAGCCCCACACACAAAAGTAGTACCTTCATGTTTTCTACAAGTCATCCTTCAAACAAAATACTATATATGTACAGTCACAGGAAACGAACATAGACACACACACACACATACAATTTATTCATCAAATCTTGACAACCAAATTATTTAAGGACTCGTGAACATGTATCCCAGGGTATTTCGGTGAATAAGTGTGAAATTTGTCTGACAAACTGTGATATTCTGATGACTGTATTATTGTGTGTGTGTATACGGCAATAAATATTTACACTTTACAATACCGTACAATGTTTATCAATCACTATTTTTAGCCTACATTTGATTTTTGCAAAAAATTAAAGTAGACTTATGAGATCTACACAGAGCCAAAAATTGTGTGTCTGTCTGTCTGTCTGTCTGTCTGTGTGTGTGTGTGTTTGTGTGTGTGTGTGAGAGAGAGAGATAGAGAGAGAGAGAGAGAGTGTGTGTACTCTGAATGTCTGTCCCCCTCCTCTCAATTCGAACACGGTGAAACCGAATTGATCGAAATTTGGTACAGAGGTAGAACTAGCAAAGGGCACCTCAGTGTCATGTCCTATATTGCCGCCATCTTGACGGAAACATAATGGCGGCCACCAAAATGTACAAAGCTTAAATCTAATTATGACTAACATAATCATCCGATCTCTACCAAATTTTGCAACAAAATATAGTTACATGGCGAACGACTTTTGACTGTGTAGAAAATTTGCAAAAAAAATGCATTATTTTAAAAATCCATATTTTATAAACAGTACGTGTTTTTTTTTTTTTGAAAATAGTTTCAGTACTATGCCAACACATTAGTTTAGAACATATCAAACAAGTAGTTCCGTGAAGAACTATACAGCCTATTTTCATATATCCTACATATGTTAACTGCCACAATGAACATACAAAATTTCAGTTTAATTGCTGTAACAGATTCGTAGATATTGAGAACCGTCTAAATATTTCAGATGGTCGCCAGGATGGATTTTTATTTTTGTACTATTACATTAAGATTATTATGTACGTGTGGTATTCAAACTTCAATCGCATGATTAGACAACAAGAAGTAAAAACGAGATTTTAAAATTACGCACAGCAGCCATCTTGTGATAATGCAAACCATTGAAATAAATTAGATGCCAGTGGATCAACATTTGTATAAGCATTTAACGTGCAACGTTTCACGGCACTCGGATAGTTAATTCGCGAGAAACGTCCATTTAAATATTTATACTTCGCGTCGCCGCCATGTTGGATTTGTGCTCACCAGGTTCCTGAAAGTCCTATAGGTGAACATATGTTCATAGTCTCTATGAACATTAAAAAATTCAGTTTGGTTGCTGTAAAAGATTCATAGATATTGTGAACCGTCTAAATATTTCGGGAGCTCACCATTTAGGATTGTTATGTGTATAGGCCATAGAGTTATGTATCATTCAAGGACAATTATTGCCTAGGTTCATTATTCAAACTTTCACTTCGATCGCATGATTACGACACAAGAAATTAAAACTTAATTTTAAAATTTCACACAGCCGCCATCTTGAGGTTATGTAAGTAATTGAATTAAATTAGATGGCAGTGCATTACAATATGCAAAATCAATTACTGCACCACATTTCACTGCGCTCAGAGAGTTAAATCACGAGAAAAGTCTATTAAAATATTTTAAATTCGCTTGGTCGCCATGTTCGTTTCGTACTTTACAGGTTTATGAAATATACATAAGTATACCTGTATCAGTACCCTTTATCACCGTACAAAATTGCAGGGTGATATCTGTAATAGTTTCGGAGATATAGAATGTCAGTGAAATATTTCGCACAGCCGCCATTTTGAGGTTATGTAAACAATTGAACTAAATTAGACTCCAATGCATTACAATGTGTATAAACATTTGCTGTACCAAGTTTCATTACATTTAGATAGTTAAATCGCGAGGAAAGTCTATTTAAATATCTCAACTTCGCTTGGCCGCCATGTTGGTTTTGTAGTCACCATGTTTTTGAAAGTCTCATAGATGAACTTCTAGTAGTGCCCTTTATCACCGTACACAATTTCAGGGCGATATCGGTAATAGTTTCGGAGATATTGAATCCTAGTGAAATATTTCGCACAGCCGCCATGTTGGATTGGAGAGACGTAACAAAATTTGAAGGGCACGGTCGAGGTCGCCGGGAATAGTGCTATGAACTTCCCGAGTTTCATTGAAATCGCTCCAGCCGTTTCGATTTTATTAGGGGGGACACACACACGAATCACACACACACGCACACACACACACACACACACACCCACACACACACACACACACACACGCACACACACACGGACAAAAGGTGATCTCATAAGCCTATTTTTTCAAAATTGAAAATAGGCTAAAAATCAACTCTTTATCTTGTATAGTCCCTGGGTAAATGTTCCTTAATATGCCACAACTTTGGCATTGTTAAGATAGGGCTTTCCGTATACCCTTAACCTTCAAGCGTTCGCGCGGGCGGTCAAGTGACCGCCTTTTTGGAAATTCGAATGATGCACCCCCTAGTGAGCTTTGGGTGAGGTGAGACAGGCATGTATTCCTTAGTTACACTCTTGACCGCCTGTTCCGGCACAGGTTTGATTGCCTCACCCCTCTCATGTCACTCAATACAGTTATAAACTCGGAGACGCAGTGTCAGGCGGTCTGGTTACAGTCCCGCGAACGCCGAGGGGGAATTTATTTCGTCACACTGGTTGTCAGGCGACGGCCTTGCGAAAGCAGAAGATGATTTTTCACCACATCAATGAACAATGTAAGCAACATTGTATTTTTTTCTGCACGATTGCTACAGTTTATATCTTTTCCAGTCCTCCAGATATTGTGTATGCGTGAAGTTTACGGCTTCATTTTATCACTTTTGTTGTTCTTCCTTCTCGGCTGTGTCAACTTTTTTTTTATCGTTATTCATTTATTTGTGTAGGGACCGTCTATATATAAGAGATGATCAGGTGCTGGCGGAAATCGAGAGAGATGACGGAGATGAAGAGGAAGACGCACTCATCGATGCTGACGTTGATAATGACCCGGACTATGATCCGGGCTTTTATGAAGCTCATGCTACAAATTTACTTCTTCAAGTGTCAGAGTTACCACTTCAAGTGCCAATTATACTTATGTATTTTCTAGTTTAATTGGAAAAGTAATAATTTTGAGAGATAATGGTTGACGATTTTTTTTTAAGCTAAAATCTATATGGTATGATGTCTAACTATATTTATTGTTTAAATAAAGAATTTTGATCATAAATGTGTTTGCCCAGTCGTATCAGAAATCCATTGTTTTCATTGCATTCAATCATTCGTGAAAAGTACAAGAAACATTATGATAATCGTGAAGAAACGTGGGCGGTCAACTGACAGCCCGCGCGAACGCCGGTGTGACTCAAGTTGGCGCGAACGCATGAAGGTTAAGAATTAGTTAGGCTTAATACTTGTCCACATTGCGCTTGGTTTTTGTATGCAAAAAAAAACAATATTTTGGGACATTTCCATTTAAGTAAGAGCTTAATTAGGGCTATTCTCTTCGTGCATTTAGTAGGAATTGATTCACTCTGATACATTTAAAATATAGTTTTTGTTTTAATCACAAAGAATATATTTCACTTAAAAGGTAATCCTAATACAGGCCCAATTTTAATACCTTACTCTACGCACTTACGCATATTGATCCTGAATCTCTTATTTCCTACCGCTTCAGCACTCAATTCTTTGATAATTATGATTCATACTCCTATAAAAAAAGAGTTCAATAATACGCCACATAGTGGTGACCAAGTGATCATACCATAATATTATGGCTGTCAAAAGTAACGAATGGCTCAAGTTAAGAGATATTTCTACCACGACCGGTAATGATGTTTTAATTCACTGCTTGTTCATATGAATGTGGACCATAATAGCCAAGGCCCAGAGTGAAGAAACAGATTTAATGGCGCAATTTTCGAGCACGTTTATTCCGTTCACCTGACGTACTAATGGAGGAAGCGTAGCTAGAAATATTACTGGAAACACCTCCCTTCTCGCATTCGATCAATGAAGCTGCGTGCGAACTATATTTGGTTCTTTTAATCGATAAACTTTAGTTATCGAATAATTGATGAATTGAAGCATGAAAGTCGTTTAATTGCAACAAATAGCTATTAACCAATTGGTTGTATAATCAATTAATCGGTCGGTTTAATATTCGATTGTTGTTTTGTCGATTAATCGCTTTACTTGCTCGTTTCACTACGCTCTCGTAGAAACTTAACATCATCATCATCATCATCATCATCATCATCATCATCATCATCATCATCATCTTCATTTCCCCTTTTTCTGCTGACACCGGGTGGGGGCAAATATGGTTCCTCCCCACTTTGTTCTGTCGTTCCACCATTCCTCTTCCGACACAGTGTTCCAATCCAGGTTCCGTTTTCTAATACTATTCTCCACCGAGCCCATCCAACGCATTCTTGGTCTTCCTCGTCCTATCTTCCCTGTCATCCGTCATTCCAGTGCTCGTCTTGGTAGCCTTACTTCATTCCTCCGTTTGACATGTCCAAACCATTTGATTTGCTCCAGTTTGTCGTTTAGTTTCTGTACTCCCAGTTCTTTCCGTATATCTTCATTTCTCACTCCGTCCCTCCTCGTTTTCTGGACCATACTTCTCAGGAATCCCATCTCTGCTGCTTGTACTCTGCTCTCATCCCTCTTAGTTATTGTCCAAGTTTCTGCTGCATATGTCATTATAGAAACATAATATGCTTTGTACATAACTTCTTTAGCCTTAATTGATATATCCTTGTTCCATACTAGTCCCCGTACCTGATGGTAGAAAGCACTCCCGAGTTTTATTCTTCTGCTTATTTCCAAATCTAGTCTTCCATCTTCAGTAAGTTCACTTCCCAAGTATTTGAAGTGTTTCACTACTTCCAATTCCTTATCTCCTACTTTGATTACTCCTTTTCTTTCTTTCTTATCTATACTTATCACCACTGTTTTACTCTTCTCCATATTTATCTTCAATGCCCATTGCTCAATCTTTTCATTTATTACGTCTAACTGTTCTTGTACCTCCATCTCATCCTCGCCCCAGATCACAACGCCATATGCAAAAAACATTACCTTCATCTTTGCCCTACTATATTCTTTCATTGCTGCCTTCATGATGTCATCCATCACCATTACGAACAATAATGGTGACAACACACTTCCTAAACATATATCTATTTAATTGAAACATATTGTAACATTTATTTTTTAATAATTTACCTTCTTTGTGAAAACCAGGTTTTAAAAAAGTAAAATAAAAATTTTCCTGCCCGAAATTTTAAACATTGAACAATAATTAAAAATCTCCAAAACACATTAACAGAAATGGAACAATGGTGCTCCGATAACTAGTTTGAAATCATCATTTCAAAAACGGTAATGATGGTGTTTATAAAAGGAGGGAAGGTTCCAGCAGCGACAGAAATTTTCATCAAGAGGAGGAAAATAAACATCGAAAAGGAATTCAAATATTTGGGTATCACGCTCCCAACCAGTATTACATGTTTCACATATCATGTGATAGAGAAATCAACGCAAGCGGTACGGGCAATGCATGAAATTAGATACTTCACAATTCTGAGCTTAGAGACAGCAACGGCTCTTTTCAGAAATAAAATCGAGCCAATTCTAATATATGGCATTGAAGCCAATTGGCAACATCTAACAAAAAGGAACCTTTCCTCACTAGAAATAGTGAAGGCATTATTCATAAAAGAAAGCAATCGGAGTGTCAAAATCAACCAGGTCACGATTCGTCTACCCCTGGCACGAGAATCATTTGTTATAGAACACCTTAAAAACTATTTACCTCTACCAAATACTAGAGCCTAGAAAAAGCTACTAACATCATTGAAGATAAAACGAGAAAACATACCTCATGAATTTTATGGAGCCGGAGCAATGATCGACCGGACGTGGACAATAGCCAACTTTGAGTTGAGGCATGTGTTTACACGTCTGGCTGTCCATGATTTTCATCACCTTATTTCCGTTTGGAAATAATTCCATGAACCTACAGTGACGTGTGTATGCCAACTATGTGGACAAGCAAGTGATCGCTACCACTTTGAGCTCTTTAGGTAAAGGTCAAAATCAATCAAAGGCTATGCAACTCAATGTGACAAGAGTGCAATTTTAGTGTACATGTTCATACTTTATTTTCAATGGCTATTTGGCTGCAATAAAAGTATTATTAATTTCTTTGATGAAATCTCTTGATTTTCTTTTTTGGAAACCCTTCCCAATTTCATTGATGTCTGTCCATCCACTGTCACCGACTCTTATTTGCTTATTGTTAACAAAAACAAGGCAGGGCGGATAGTAACTTTTATAAACTTCTATAAGGTGCGTTCAGAAAGTAACGAGCCGGAGGCTGTTATACGCAAACCGGTGACGACATGGGCTAATCGTGGCGTGTGTAACGAGGTGTGGTTCCGACCAAAGCGTGGAAGGTCACAGCCCGTCACTAGAGGGCAGGCGTGTACGTCACGTGACGATACAAGCGAGCAGCAGTATGCATCAATCGTCCAACCAAGACCTAGACAGTGGGCCATTGGACTGCTTCCTGGTGTGGTTGAAGACTGTGGGGCACCCATTGGGCACACACTTTCCGCAAGTGCAGTCGTTCCTTCATGATGGTGTGCACACATCCGACGCTCAATCCGACCACGGCGGCTATGGCGTTCACTCTCACTCGGCGGTCCTGGGTAATGAGTGCATCAACCAGCTGGACGTTGTCATCGGTAATGCAGGGGGGTGCCTCAGAACGGGCATCATCGCCTAACGACAACCGTCCATTCCTGAAGCGCTTGTGCCACGGCTTGACCCTTGCAAGGGACATGCAGTGTTCGCCTTACACTTGTGACATTCGGCGATGAATGTCCGTTCCCCCTACTCCTTCCGCTGTCAGAAACCGAACAATACCTCTTTGACGCCTCCATGTCACTATTTGCAATGCGACTGGCAGCGTTAGACGATTGATGTATGCTGCTGCTCGCTTTGTATCGTCACGTGACGTGAATGCCTGACCTCTAGCGACGGGCTGTGACCTTCCACGCTCTGGTCGGAACCACACCTCGTTACACACGGCACGATTAGTCCATATCGTCACCGGTTTGCGCATTACAGCCTCCGGCTGGTTACTTTTTGAACGCACCTTATATACTGTACTTTCATTCCGAAAATAGGCGTAACTCAAATTAAATGATGACCTCTCATTTAAACTCTTTACTCATGTCGTCCCTACTAATCAATTACTCGAATTTCAGGTTAGCCAATTAATCTATTATTTGGTTAATTGAATAATCAAATTGATGATGATAATTGTTGATTTAAGGGGCCTAACATCTAGGTTATCGGCCCTTAATGGATTGGGTGAACGTGAAAATGATAATGAAATGTGAACTACAACTAAAAGTAACTACTAACTTATATACTAGAAGAAGAAATGGAAAACAAGAGGAGAATAAGGCAAATAACGAACAGGATGAAAAGAAATGCCCTCAATCCTCGAAGAATGCGGATTGAGGGACTTGGAAGGAAGGAGAGCCATAAAAGGCAGATAGGAAAGGGAAAAAGGAGAGGGTCCGCCCCCCAGGTAATGGACAAAAGGGGGAAAACCGGACCCAGCTCAAGAATCCCTCGGGGTCGCCAACTCCCGAACTCACCAGCCGTGAGCCCCTGAGGGTGTAGCAATATCCAGGGTGCACCAGAAGTGGTGAGGCTACATACATCCTGCATCCTTGAGGGCTTGAGCAGAAGACAGGAGATAACATGAAAAGAAAAAGAAGGCTGACCCCTCGCAGAAGGAGGGTATCATAAAAGATGAGACAAGGGCCAATTAAGGCGGGAAAGGAAGAGATTCCCTAGGCCTCGGATACCCTAATACCGTCGGGGTCGGAAGAGAACAAGAGTTGACCAAGAGAGGTCGACAGGAAAGTAGACTGAGAGGAGCCCGGCACAAGTAAGTGGAAGCAATGCCGGACTCGGCTGGGCCCCATGGTCGCCAACCCACGTCCCACTAGATGTGAGCCGCCTGGGGGGGCGGGGGGGAATAATAAAATTAACGCTCAATCGAATTGATTGATAGTTTTTGATTAATTTCAACTGTGCACTTCCTCCCTTTTTATTCCCTGCCCGTGAAAGTCAGTTTACCATCTTCCTAGAAGCCTTCAGAGGGAGGTTAAGGCTGCTTGAGCTCTTAGCTCTCGCAGTAAAGAGGCGCAGGAGCGCTTGATAAAAATGGAGGTAGCGCGCAGTTCGCTACTCCTGTGGGGATCAGGGCATGTACACCAAGAGCACACTAATGAGCCAGCTTGGTGTTGTAACTGTTCTACTCGGGGTTGTGGATGTTTAGCACACAAAGGAAAACTTACGCTATTTTCATATTCTATATTAACCATCATTTACAATAAGCATCCTCTCCAATATAATTAACACATAACCATGGTAATTTAAACTAGAATATTATCCAATAACCTTCACACATATCATCTCTTCTTATTTCTTAAAAATCCAGCCTTCTTCCATCTTTTAACATCAACACAATCAATATTATTTTAACCAACATATCATCATTATTAATCCTTTCCACATCGCATCACCCAATCCATTCTAAAATTCTAAAACATAACCCCTTCCATTCTTAACAAAAAAAATCAGAAAAACTGACTAGCCTATATAAATAGAATGGATGCAAGGATCCTACGAGCTGAGAAATATCTTGACGCACTTTGCGGTCCATGGTTTCCACCACCGGATCTGCATGAGAGACGTCTATCACCAACCAGACGAACTATGCATGTGCAAGCTTTGTAAGGGTCCTTGCGACAGGTACCACGTGAGGACGTGCAAGTGCAGAGAGGTGTCTCTGACGAAATTCTGTGAAAATTAGAAATATATGGACACCCCTCGGAAAGAGGCATTTACAGTGACAACGACAAAACTTTGTATTAATGATGGTTCGTAAGAACCACGTTCATGCACATTGTGCGCAATAAAGTATTTATTATATAAATAGAATATCTATGTAGATATGAAACTCCATAGTGCAAAGCCCCCTACTACCTCACTGCTGGATCACCACAAAGAGTCCCTTAGCTCAAGCGCTAGACTCCTTGCAATGGCCCATTAGCAAGAGGTGGCCATGCTCCGAACTATATATATTCCTTCAATAAAATGAACTGTTTCAGTGTGAAAGAGAAGAGGTCTGACTCTTCAAAGAAGTTTAAAAAAGGAAACTGAATAGGAATGCAAGTTCATTTGCCATTGATAACACAATGTTTGTAGTTATCCATATTGATAGATGAATTCAAAGTTCAAAATATATGCCAATCATTACTTGGCGTATATCTTAACCTTTATGGGGCAAAAGACTGGGGAGATATTAAAAAAAAGAAAATTTTGCACATTTGTATTTGGGGGTGATAGACGAGTAGAAATATGCAACAATTTTATGGGCGTGGATTCTATTTTATGAAATATGGGGTGGGATATTATTATCCCACTGCCCATACCCGACAGTATGCTTTCTTAAATGAGCAATGAGGTAATAATTTCCCAACACCAAATTATAATGGTACTGTGTTTATCACTCAATGAGGTTTATTTAACGGGATATGATACACACATCAAAAAAAGTTTTGCATCACCTCGGTTCCCAGATCTCCGGCATATAGACGTTGACTGTGTATATTGTATCCAAGATACAGTCCCTTTGACTGTTCATAGATGTCACTCAAACTGCTCAAAGATGTAAACAACCATGCATGAGCAGGGCCTATTAGACGGAGGGGGTACGACAGCCGATCAGTTCCAGTCATTCCACCAGGACGAAGGTACGCTGCTCATGTTGTCTGTAGTTCTACCATGCCTAGAAGGTCAATACCGCAGTTCGATCGCGTCCGCATTGTTACTTTGTGTCAAGAAGGGCTCTCAACAAGGGAAGTTTCCAGGCGTCTCAGAGTGAACCAAAGCGATGTTGTTCGGACATGGAGGAGGTACAGAGATACAGGAATTGTCGATGACAGGCCTCGCTCAGGCCGCCCAAGGGCTACTACTGTAGTGGATGACCGCTACTTACGGATTGCCGCTCGGAGGAACCCTGACAGCAATGCCACCATGTTGAATAATGCGTTTCGTTCAGCCACAGGACGTCGTGTTTCAACTCAAACTGTGCGCAATAGGCTGCATGATGCGCAACTTCACTCCCGACGTCCATGGCGAGGTCCAGCTTTGCAACCCCGACACCATGCAGCGCGGTACAGATGGGCCCAACAACATGCTGAATGGACCCCACGGAATTGGCATCACGTTCTCTTCACCGATGAGTGTCGCATATGCCTTCAACCAGACAATCGTCGGAGACGTGTTTGGAGGCACCCTGGTCAGGCTGAACGTCTTAGACACACTGTCCAGCGAGTGCAGCAAGGTGGTGGTTCCCTGATGTTTTGGGGTGGCATTATGTGGGGCCGACGTACGCCACTGGTGGTCATGGAAGGCTCCGAAACGGCTTTACGATACCTGAATGACATCCTCCGACCCATAGTGCAACCATATCGGCAGAATATTGGAGAGGCATTTGTCTTCATGGACGACAATTCTCGACCTCATCGTGCACATCTTGTGAATGCGTTCCTTCAAGATAACGACATCGCTCGACTACAGTGGCCAGCATGTTCGCCAGACATGAACCCTATCGAACATGCCTGGGATATGTTGAAAAGGGCTGTTTATGGACGTCTTGACCCACCAACCACTCTGAGAGATTTACGCCGAATTGTCGTTGAGGAGTGGGACAATTTGGACCAACAGTGTCTTGATGAACTTGTGGATAGTATGCCACGGGAATACAGGCATGCATCAATGCAAGAGGACGTGCTACTGGGTATTAGAGGTAGTGGTGTGTACTGCAATCTGGACCACAAATGCTGAAAGTCTAGCTGTATGATGGTACAACATGCAATGTGTGGGTCTCATGAGCAATAAAACGAGCTGAAATGTTGTTTGTGTTGATCTCTATTCCCTTTGTATTTAAAGGTTCCGGAACTCTTGGAACCGAGGTGATGCAAAACCTTTTTTGATGTGTGTATATAAAAACACCCATCATGCTCTATAATTTAAAAAGAACGTAACTCCCACGCAACATAAGGTCAGTGATCTACTGTATATCATCTTTGCCGAAAATTGCACAAAAAATATAAAAGTGATTTTGGAATGTTAAAAGTTAGTATATTCGAATATAATTAAATAATTTCTAAATAGTATTTACTAAAACACAGACAATTAATTTAAAAAATATTCTATTCTATAGCAAACACCCTGAGCAGGATAATAATTTCCATTCTGGCTGAAATATATTTACTCAAGTGACCAAAACCATTATTAACAGTGTATTTCAGTTACATACCAACGTTTTTAAATCTCTTATCTTAAATAAAACACCTTCTTCTGTAAAACAATGCATTTCTTTCACTCAACACAACCGAACTGGCGAGCACGTGCACTGTGGAGACCACTGGGATATATGCTTCCCACCTTTGGTTTCTGATGACAGTACACATCTAATTAAAGGGTTTTCAATATTTCTCTGCATCTGGCTTGTGGATGCATGTGGAACTGCTTGAGATGAAAGGGGTGGGAAGATTCTCTCCCTAACACCGATCTATAAATACATGGTGGGAAGATAGTATCCAAGGACCTATAAAGGGTAAACAATGAACAGAATAGAAAGGTTAAGGGGGGACCTACACTTTTAAGGATCCGAAAATCATGTATATTTCACTTATTTATTCCTCAGCAACGGAAAATAATAAAGAATTGTAATTTGTTCTGCCAATCACACTATGCTTTGCCAATATGTTCGTGTATTTACAAGTCATACGGCGAATGCATTTCCGCAAATTAGGCATTTAAAATGGCGGCTGCATATTGTTCCCTAATATTTTACACAAATATCATTGTTTTTCAAAAATTCTTTTTTCATTGTATTTACTAATACGGTAGCTACAGATTGACCTAGAATCATTGGAATCTATAAAGAACAAATATTTTTTAAAAGCTTATATTAAAGTGTAACTTTTTTGCAATTTTGTTCACTGAATATTTTTTTTTACCGAAACTATGACATTTACAACAACAGTTCTAGGTCATATTGTTCTTCCCTATAAGATACACTTGTATACTAACTTTCACTTCATTATCTTGAAAACTCTGGCAGTTAGTAAGGAAACAGGTTTGAGAATCCAAGTTTTGGGGAAACGAGCAACAAAGTTACCAATGTGTTAGCAAACTTCCTAAACTCCCCTGCACGTTTTTGGTCATAACATCAAAAGTATTATACATATCAAAGAAATTGTTGCTGTGATTTGAAGAGGAAGAATCAATAAACGTAGAAAAAAATATTGAAAAACGACAAATTTTGATTCTTAAAGCAACTTGGTTGACAATATCACCATGCGACAAGGGGGACAATACGGGTGTAGATACTTGGTACAGACCACCTGGTGTATGTGAGAAGCTAGCAAGTGGTGGGACGTTTGGCCAACACCACTCATTTACACTGTTATTCTGCATACCCCCTGCTAGTAACGGGAGGTTCGGGCCACGCAAACTCGACATTATGTATTAATTATCCGACATGCTTGATAAATCTCACCAATTACGAGCTAAACACCGACCTCCCCACTGTAGCCTCTAGCCAGATGCATACCACTTATTAGTAAAATCATTTCCAAGGAGTTATAACTGCATTGACCTTCATGCCCACCACCTATCTGCAAGTAAAATTCGTCTCACCAAGAACCGTCACGATATATTATGTTTCACTTTGTAATTATTATGACTCCAACTTTTGGATGATAATTGTTGTTTTTAAGGTGCCTAACATCTAGGTTATCGTTCCATAATGGTCTGGGTGATAGCGAAAATGACAATGAAATGGAAACCATAATGAAAATTATGTGAGACTGAAGAAACTCATAAAATGGAACTCAGATTGAAATGACTCACAATATCGAGAGTGGTAATACTTAAAAAAGGGAATTTAGAAGGAAAATACAAAAGGAATAGATTGAAGAATACGCAAAAAAAATGCTGTTTAGGTTCAAAATACGTACAAAATGCAATGTAGAGTGGAAATACTTACAATATTCAATTGATAATCAAAATACAGTACTTACAAATGCCCACCATACAAAATACAATATAGATTGAAAATACTTGCAAAATGTGGTTTAGGTTGAAAATATCTACAAAATGTAGTGTACATTCAAAAAAATCTCTTAATTTAGATACACGGAGAGCCAATTAACAAAAACAGTGCGAGAATCTTAAAGAGAAAAGGAAATAGAACGAAAAGAAAACAAGAGGTCTGACCCCTCGAAGAATGAGGGATCAGGAACGATGAGACAAGGGCCAATTAAGGCGGGAAAGTGAAAGACTACCAGGCCTTGGATACAATAATACCGTCGGGGTCGGAAAAGAACAAGATTTGACCAAGGGAGGTCGACAGGAAGGATAACTGAGAGGAGCCTGGCACAAGTAAGTGGAAGCAATGCCAAAATCAACTGGGGTCCCGTGGTCACCAAGCCACGACCCACAAGTTGTGAGTCCCGGGGGGGGGGGGGGGACGACCAACTTTTGGTGCTAACATTTCGCCAAATATTAATTTTATATTTTATGCGCAAAGAATGGTGGAAATAAAATGACAACAAGTAGTTCCTTCAAGAACTATACAGCCAATTTCCATATATCCTATTTATGTTAATTGCCTCTATCAACATACATAATTTCAGTTTTATTACTGAAATAGACTCATAGATATTGAGAACCGTCTAAACATTTCGCATGGTCGTCATGTTGAATTTTTATATATTGTGCCCAATGGGACATGGCTGACTGGCATCGAACCGGGGTCTCTATAGAGGAAAGATGAGGTCCATGATTTTCCTAAGAATCGAACCATTGATCTCTGAGGGGGAACAGCCACTGTGAACCCAAGGAGCAATGAGATAATAACAGTATATAACAATATAAGCTTAATTCCACGTCCAGAACGGGAATTTTAGGCAGTAATAATTTGGAATATTGTGTAAACTGTAAGCCAGTATACGAACATGCTAGCAAAAGCTAAAGAAACCGAGACAACTTGACAGCTAATAGATTGGATTTGAAAATGGGAGGTACAGACGGACGCCAGCGCACTATTTCTTGGCGACACTGGAGTAGGAAGGCCGTGATTAATGACCAAGGAACCGTTGGACAAGGCAAAGAAGCAGAGAGGGGATGTTCATCGAGATAAATTAATTAATTACTGCCAAATGGAGCATTCTAATGGGATGAGACTTACACCCACACACTTATATTCGACGAGAGGTAATTTAGGAGTGCCTGCACACCTAAATTAAAGCCTGTATGTGATTATGAGCATATGCACACACATACTGCGGAGGGGCTTTGGTTAGTCTCGTAGCAGGAGGGGATTCACTCAAGATAGCGTTACCACGCCATGGAGGAAAGCAATTATTGGAATTGGAACCTCCATGAAAAGGCGATCAAGAAGCACGCCTTACCTTGCCAGTAAACGCGATATTTCAGAAAAGAGCATCTCCTGAGATGCAAGAGGACTACTTTTTGTCAGAAACCCTTATATGTCAGATGAAGGAAAAGAGAGTCAGTTCTTCTTTGACTCAACTGTGGGACGACAAGCTGTCCAGCCACACGGAATAAGTGCGCGCAATATGCAAGTCGTTATAATCAGAACCTTTGTGATGGATAATGAAAGGTGCATTATGCAGCACAGTACAAGTAATTCTGCATTAATATTATAAACAGTCTACGGCAGCCATATAATTAGGCAGTATACGCGACTAGTAATCAGTACAGCGTAGAGATATTGCAGTATGATTTTGATAGACAATGAACTTATCCACAGGAAGAGTTATGATCTTTAAAGTATCATATATAATTGTAACAGATACTACGGATTATGGGAACCTGGAAGGCATCACAAGTATTTGTGATATATAATTGAGCAACACACTGGAAGTTAGAAGATAGGAATTGTAGGAGACGGGAGATGAGCACACATACTCGAGGTAGACTTTCGGAGGAGACAGGCGGATGTCAGAATTTTGCAGCATCGCATCTCTGAATTCACGCAATAGTGGAAAGCTCAGCAAGGCTCCGTGTGTAAATTACCTGTAAAGTTAGTGTTAAAAGTGATAACCAAAAGTGTTTAAATTTCTGTTTTAAAAATAATGTGTGGCATTTTAAAGTGTAAAATGCAGGTATTTCAAGATGTAATTACCATATGCAAACCATATTCAATGTTCTTTGTGAAAAGTGTTGTGATGGATTAGAAGAAAGCAAAATGGTGGGCGAAATGCTGTATTGTTGGATAAATCCAGCCAGTATGAAAGTGAGTACCATCCAAATATGTTAGTATGATTTAAGAGCTCACCATACAACATGTCATTCCCTCAAATACTAAGAATTTGCAGTCATTTGTATACGAGTTCACATCCCTCGTATTTTAATAAACATATTGCTTTGAGGATGATAAACTTACGACCATTTAGGCGTAAGATGTTGATGAAAGTAACGGTAACGTTAACTAATAATAATAATAATAATAATAATAATAATCTGAGGTCGATATCAATAATAAATGTACAAATCGGCATATTGATGCCCATAAAACGTGCAAATTGTGTCATATCCATTGAAAGAATACAGCGTTATTGTGAAGAGTGAGAAAGAGAGATATAATAGCGAGATAAGGAGGGTTTTTCAGTGTCATTGAAATATTAAATAATGTTAAATGCTAGATGGTTGTGTTTGAGAGTCATTTAGGCAGATAATGAAAGTGCCAGTAAATTGATACATGTTTTAGAGCTACGTAAGCCTTGGTTTATAATTAAATGAATGGAGGACATGAGTGCATTATGAATTGAGCCATCTAAAATAAATGGTGTTTTAGCCGCTACAAGCGAGCATGTCTAACGTAGAATCAAGAGATTTGCGTAAATAATTGCAGGGACCATCCAAGATATTTCGCGCGTTGATGAATCTAGTAGGCCAATCTTCGAATCAACGATGTGTTGTATAGCCTCAGAGCATACATATATTTCGCAACAGAGTTGGGCCAGATGTTATGTGTAACCCACTGTTAGCAGAGTCTTCGCTACCAGGGAAAACAATAAGACACCCTAGGTATGCCATTCTTAATAATTGATCTACCCGTGGAGGTAAGACAATTTCTTCGAATAGGAAACAGGTTGATTTCCTTAATATATTCGCACCCGTACGGCGCGAGATAACAGTTTGAAACTCGGCTGGTACGCGTCCAGAGCCACTGATTGCATCCATAAAACGGTGAAACTATTGGAGATCCATCCCTAGCTATGAATACTAATTAGGAGCCGAATTGAGCCCATTAAATACCCTAAGTGTAGGTGTTAAATAATTGGATCGACTCCATTCATAATGACACACCAAATCATGAACCCCTGAGAGTGCTGCACCAAGAGTGAGAACATGGCCAGGTTTGTTTACAAGTAGAATGTCGGTCAGGAAGGCAGGCGAGGGCCGCAGACCGGGTAGCCATCTTGGAGGGGCGGACCTTGACGACTCTTTTGTGTTCACACCGAGGGGAGTTAATTGACCGTGTCTCTTTTACTTTTCTTTTTAAGGTTGTACTGGAACACTGAAAAATCTCGTTATCTCTGAAAGTAATTGAAATATGCTTGATATTATTGTATCAAATGAATTATATGCTATGTATCCATTGGAATAGAATGTTGGATCAGAGTAATCGGATAAGATTTGGCCAAGTTGTTGTATGAGGACATCTTAACTGCACCAAATAAATAAATGCATTTTGTAAAGAGAAATTACCCAGTTTATCCTAATTTTCTCAGACGGGTAGCATTATTGAACGATATAGCAAGTTTGTAATGATAGTAATGGCATGACCAGGCCCAGAAGATTGTTGTATCGTGAAGCTAAATCAATAACTATGTGCGTTTTGTAAGGGAAGGTAATTCACTTCAGCGTTTGAAATCTATGGGAAAAAGGAAACGATGTTGTGCAGAAAACAACACATATTAAGCAAATAATAAGGTAATGAAATCAATGTTATTCAAGGTAAATGTTCCGTTTCAGAACGGACAAATATTTTAATAATTGCACATAATGATTATTCGGTTGTAATTTGTGTTTTTATTGTTGTGTTGTGATATGCAAATTTAAGATAAATTGTGCGGTGTGAAAGACACTATGAACGCTCGTCAATGACAAAGAGTATCAATGTTAGGATATCTAGGATAGATATGGGTGCGGAGGAGCGCCAACCTTATCAGAAGAGACTCACATATAATTTTGAAATTTGTGTTGTGGGAAAGTAATTATAATATGTTTGTGTTTTGTTGTGTTTTGCCATGATTTAATACCATTAAATGATATATTTAGGAGCTTGTTGTTTCCTTCAAGTAGAGTAGTTACCTGACAGACTCAAATCCTCAACATGTGATCGTATATGAACGCCCCATGCCTCGAAAGACCGTGAACTAGCTGGGATACGAACACATGTTCCATATGATGACGCAAGGGTACAATATGTAGGAATAAGACCGAATACCTGTGCCTTGGAGGAACTGGAAATGAAACTATTCAGATGGATAGTAGCCAGCTACAGGCAAGGGACAGTTTCAAGTATCTGGGATCCACTGTATCTAACGATGGCAATCTAGATCTGGAAATTACCCGGCGAATTCAGGCTGCCTGGTTAAACTGCAAAAGGTTATCTGGTGTTCTCTGTGACAGGAGACTGAATATCCAAGTAAAGGGTAAAGCCTATAAATGTGCAGTGAGACCTGCAATGCTATACGGAGCAGAAACTTGGCCAACAGTGCAGTCACAGTGCAAGCGACTGGAAGTAGCTGAAATGAAGATGCTAAGATGGATGTGTGGTGTTACAAGGAAAGATCACATCAAAAACACCTTCATACGAGGCAGCGTAAAAGTGACTGAAATATCAAACAAGTAGTTCCGTGAAGAACTATACAGCCTATTTTCATATATCCTACTTATGTTAACTGCCACAATCAACATACAAAATTTCAGTTTAATTGCTGTAACAGATTCGTAGATATTGAGAACCGTCTAAATATTTCAGATGGTCGCCAGGTTGGATTTTTATTTTTGTACTATTACATTAAGATTATTGTGTACGTGTGGTATTCAAACTTCAATCGCATGATTTGACAACAAGAAGTAAAAACGAGATTTTAAAATTACGCACAGCAGCCATCTTGTGATAATGCAAACCATTGAAATAAATTAGATGCCAGTGGATCAACATTTGTATAAGCATTTAACGTGCAACGTTTCACGGCACTCGGATAGTTAATTCGCGAGAAACGTCCATTTAAATATTTATACTTCGCGTCGCCGCCATGTTGGATTTGTGCTCACCAGGTTCCTGAAAGTCCTATAGGTGAACATATGTTCATAGTCTCTATGAACATAAAAAAATCAGTTTGGTTGCTGTAAAAGATTCATAGATATTGAGAACTGTCTAAATATTTCGGGAGCTCACCATTTAGGAGTGTTATGTGTATAGGCCATAGAGTTATGTACCATTCAAGGACAATTATTGCCTAAGTTCATTATTTAAACTTTCACTTCGATCGCATGATTACGACACAAGAAATTAAAACTTAATTTTAAAAATTCGCACAGCCGCCATCTTGAGGTTATGTAAGCAATTGAATTAAATTAGATGGAAGTGCATTACAATCTGCAAAATCAATTACTGTACCACATTTCATTGCGCTCAGAGAGTTAAATCACGAGAAAAGTCTATTAATATATTTTAAATTCGCTTGGTCGCCATGTTCGTTTCGTACTTTTCAGGTTTATGAAATATACATAGGTATACCTGTATAAGTACCCTTTATCACCGTACAAAATTGCAGGGTGATATCTGTAATAGTTTCGGAGATATAGAATGTCAGTGAAATAATTCGCACAGCCGCCATTTTGAGGTTATGTAATCAATTGATCTAAATTAGACTCCAGTGCATTACAATGTATATAAACATTTGCTGTACCAAGTTTCATTACGTTTGTATATTTAAATCGCGAGAAAAGTCTATTTAAAAGTCTCAACTTCGCTTGACCGCCATGTTGGTTTTGTAGTCACCAGTTTTTTGAAAGTCTCATAGGTGAACTTTTAGTAGTGCCCTTTATCACCGTACACAATTTCAGGGCGATATCGGTAATAGTTTCGGAGATATTGAATGCTAGTGAAGTATTTCGCACAGCCGCCATGTTGGATTGGAGAGACGTAACAAAATTTGAAGGGCACGGTCGAGGTCGCCGGGAATAGTGCTATGAACTTCCCGAGTTTCATTGAAATCGCTCCAGCCGTTTCGATTTTATTAGGGGGGGACACACACACGAATCACACACACACGCACACACACACACACACACACACACACACACACGCACACACACACGGACAAAAGGTGATCTCATAAGCCTATTTTTTCAAAATTGAAAATAGGCTAAAAAGGTGCAAGAAAGACGCTTGCTCTGGTATGGCCACATTAAGCGCAGGGATGAGAGTTATGTAGGAAGGCGAGTGCTTGGTCTGGAGGTGGAAGGCAAGAGGGAAAGAGGCAGGCCTAGAAGAAGATGGATGGACTGCGTGCATGATGATCTCCGGGAGAAGCAGTTAACAGAAAAGACTATTTGGGACCGAGGAAAATGGAAACGACTTGTCAGGAACGTCGACCCCGCATGAACGGGAAAAGAAGAAGAAGATGAATATTATTGCGTAGGCTTATTATTCAAATTTCAATCGCATGATAAGAACAAAATAAATTTAAAAAACAAGATTTTAAAATTTCGGGCAGCTGCTATATTGAGGTAATAAAAACAATTAAAATCAATTCGATGTCAATGGATTAAAATTTGTATAAGCATTTACCGAACCAAGTTTCACTGCGCTCGGATGGTGAAATGGAGAGAAACGTCCACTTTAATATTTAAATTTCACGTCGCCGCCATGTTGGATTTGTGCCCAATAGGTTATTGAAAGTTCCAGAGATGAACTAACGTTAATATCATTTATAAACATACAAAATTTCAGTATGATTGCTGTCATAGATTGGTAGATATTGAGAACAGTCTAAATATTTCGGATGGTCGCCGAAATGGATTTTATACATATAGGCCATCGAGTTATGTATTATAAGATGACAATATTGTTGCGCGGGTTCATTATTCAAACGTTGACTTCGATCGTGTGATTAGGACACAGGAAATAAAATCGTAAATTTAAAATTCCGCACAGCCGCCATCTTGGAAGTTATTTGGAAAGAAGAACTAAATTACATTTCAGTGCATTAAAATGTGTATAAACATTTTTGGACCATGTTTCACTGTGTTCGGATGGTAAAATCGCGAGAAAAGCCTATTTAAATGTTTCATCTTCACTTGGCCGCCATGTTCGTTTTGTTCTTAACAGGTTTTCGAAATTAACATAGATGTACGTCTAGTAGAGCCTTTTATCACCATACACAATTTCAGGGTGATAACGGTAATACTTTCGGAGATATAGATTACCTGTGAAATATTTCGCACAACCGCCATGTTGGATTCGTGAGATGTAATACAATTTTATGGGCACGGAAGGGGTTAGACAAAATAGTGCTATGACCGAGTTTCAATGAAATTGCTCCTGCCATTTAGAAGTTATTAGGGGAGAGACACACATACACGCACACACACGGACAAAAGGTGATGTCATAAGCCTATTTTTAGGTAGATTTCATTAGAAAGCTAACTATTGCAATGGGTACCATGTTTCGACTTCCAGAAAATTTCGACATATCTTCGCGTTTCACATCCCCCAGACCCCAAAACCACCGTCAGTTCAAAAGTTTATATATAATTTATGTATATATGTATATATATATATATATATATATATATATATATATATATATATATATATCAGTTTCTTGTGGACACGATAACTGCCGTAATTTTGCACCAATCACTTTGATTTTTTTACAAAATATGTATCCCTATAAAATCTCGGTCGAGTTCGTTAATGGGCAAAATCGGTCGAAGGGGGTGAAAATGGGGGGCTTTTTTCGAAAAAGTGAAATTTCGCTATAACTCTCTTAATACGTAAAATATCGAATCCCTTCAAAGTTCATAATATGTGTCGGATAAGTGCCAAAAATTTATGTCAAATAAGTTTTTTCATAGCACCAACCATTGACCAAAGGGGTGGAAAAAAGTGGGTTTTTCGGGAAACATTAATCATATCTCTCTTAATAGGCACAATATCAAAACCGTACAAAATGGAAAATATTCCCCTAATAATTACCTAAAACTTTTGTCTGAAAGAATTTTTGATATGACCCACCATTACGCCAAGGGATGAGAAAAATGATTTCGGAATTTTAAAAAATGCCAAGTGCCATCAGATGTTACCATAACAACGCTTTTAAATTGATAAGGGATGATCTATCAGAGGTTGCCAAGACAACGCCATTGACGAGATCACATTCATTTTTAGCCTACTTTTCACATTTTGCAAAAATGAGGAAAAAGTAGACTTATGAGATCGATCCGGGAAAATGTGTGTCTGTCTGTCTGTCTGTCCTTCTGTCTGTCTGTCTGTCTGTCCTTCTGTCTGTCTGGCTGTGTGTGTGTCCCCCCTATCAACTCCTAAACGGCTGTAGCAATCAAAACCAAATTTAGTATGAGTAAAGATGTGCACCGGAATAGCTCACGTCCATATTTGAAAATGATGTCAGTGCTACCAACTGCTGAAAAAACGCACTAGAAATTTAAGCTCCATGTTGGATATCTTGCAAGGTATGCATGGGAGCTATTCCAAAATTGGCACACATGTAGATAATACTATTTCAGTTTAATTTCCAGGAGGCCAACCATGACAGTGTTGCCAAAATAATTTTAAGCCTTCTGATAGGTCCAATGTTTAAATGCATATAACTTCTACACTATCAATTGGATTACAACCAAATTTTGTATGTAATATCTGTCAATAAACAGATATGACTGAGCGTATTATTAAGAGCCACCAGGGCTGCCAACTGTTAATAATTGCTCTCTCTCTTTTTTTAAAATCCAAATACCAATATATCAGAAAGTATGCAAGCCAACAGCTTTAAACTATGCACACGTATATTCTGACATTTTAGATTAATTTGGAGTAACTTATATACGTCAGTTCTACCAACATGATTATAAGCCTGCTGATAGGACCAATTTTTAAATACATGTAACTTCTATACTATCAGTTCGATTTCAACCAAATTTCGTATGTGATATGTGTACCATAACAGATATGACTATAAGTATTGTTAAGAGCAATCAGGGCTGCCAACTGTTAATAAATGCTGTCTATATTATTGTACCCTAATATCAATATATCAGAAAGTATGCAAGCCAACAGCTCTATACTTTGCACACGTATAGCACCTGACATTCTAGATTAATTTGGAGTAATTAATACAAGGCAGTGCTGCCAACATAATTCTATGCCTGCTGATATGTCCAATTTTAAAATACATGTAACTTCTATACTAACAAATGGATTTCATCCAAAATTGGCACAACAAGATATCATAATAATTCAGATTATTTCTGACCAGCACACGCATGGTATTGTTGGCAACATGCTTTTACGCGTGCAGATAGATCCAGTGTCTAACTGCATGTAACGTCCATTGGACTTCAACCAAATTTTGTATTCTGTACCTTAAGAGGTGGAACTAAGAATATATTCAGTCACCAGGGCTGCCAACTGTAGTGCTCTATTAGGCTACATTATACCAGGTATATTTTGAACTAATTAGATATTTCGATATTACCAACTTAATTTCGTCATTATTCTAGATAGGTTCATATTCTGTAGAATAATCATTGGCATGAAAAGTAGGCTGTATAGTTCTTCACGGAACTTCTTGTTAGTCTACTTTTCACACTTTTCAAAAATGAGGAAAAAGTAGACTTATAAGATATATCCGGGAAAATGTGCCTGTCCTTCTGTCTGTCTGTCTGTCCTTCTGTCTGTCTGGCTGTGTGTGTGTGTGTCCCCCCCCCCCTATCAACTCCTAAACGGCTGCAGCAATCGAAACCAAATTTAGTATGAGTAAAGATGTATACCGGAATATCTCAGGCCCATATTTGAAAAAGATGCCAGTGCTACCAACTGCTAAAAAAACGCACTAGAAATTTGAGCTCCATGTTGGATATCTTGGAAGGTATACATGGGAGCTATTCTAAAATTGGCACACATGTAGATAATACTATTTCAGTTTAATTTCCAGGTGGCCATACATGACAGCGTTGCCAAAATAATTTTAAGCCTTCTGATAAGTCCAATTTTTAAATCCATATAACTTCTACACTATCAATTGGATTTCAACCAAATTTTGTAAGTAATATGCGTACATAAACATATATGACTGAGTGTATTTTTAAGAGCCACCAGGGCTGCCAACTGTTAATAATTGCTCTCTATTTTGTATCCAAATATATCAGAAAGTATGCAAGCCGACAGCTTTAAACTATGCACACGTAAATTACCCGACATTTTACATTAATTTGGAGTAACTTATATACGTCAGTTCTTCCAACATGATTCTAAGCCTGCTGATAGGACCAATTTTTAAATACATGTAACTTCTATACCAACAAATGGATTTCATCCAAAATTGGCACAAAAATATATAATATTTCAGATTATTTCTGACCAGCACTCGCATGACATTGTTGCCAACATGCTTTTACGTGTACTAATAGATCCAATGTCTAAATCCATGTAACGTCCTTTGGACTTCAACCACATTTTGTATTCTGTACCTTAGGAGATGGAAGTAAGAATATATTCTGTCACCAGAGCTGCCAACTGTATTGCTCTATTAGGCTACATTATGCCTAGTATATCTTATTTCGAACTAATTAAGACATTTCGATATTACCCACTTAATTTCGTCATTATTCTAGATAGGTTCATATACTGTAGATTAATCTATGGCATGAATCTTAATTTTAAGAAAAGTAGGCTCTTTAGTTCGTCACGGAACTTCTTGTTCCATCTGACTATGAGGAAAGCGCCTAACTGGTAGCATGCTGAACTTCTATGCCCAAGGTGCTGGTTCAAAGCCGGCCAAAGTCGCCGGATTTTCTAAGAGCGCTAAAAATCCGTCAGCATGCTTTCCTTCGGAGGGGAAGTTACAACGCTCGTTGCAAGTTGCTGGTTGCGGTGCCATCTAGCAGCCAAGTTCACCGCTAGGTGTCGTTGACGGTAGTATTCGGTACAAAATTAGGTACTACTACTTAAAATTGACCGTCCGCAGACCTTACCTGAATTACAGACTAATACAGTCATCACAAATAACACCGTTTATCAGACAGATTCTACACACACCCAATGTACACGGGGTTACATGACCACCTTGTCGCAGCCCCTAAACTGAGGAACCAACCAACATGTCTGCGGGAGATAAAATTTTGCGTGAAGAAGTAACAGACTGTTAGATAGTTACACATTAGTTCCAAACCTTGCATAAGGACAGTGTGATCACAAGTATAAAAATTAACCCCAAATGACAAGAAGGTTACCATCCCCATAAGACAGTAAAATGTGAAAAGTATGCATTGAAAGACGAAAAAATGTTAACTAACCTCCAATTGTAAAATACTTTCTCGCAATAAATGAGGTCTGATCCTCCTACGAAAACCTGCATATTTTGCCTATTATAGCCTATCCCCTAGTTTGCCCGGTGAAATCTACCTCCGCCTTCCGGCGTCCCGAGAGGAATTTTTTAAATTACAAGAGGTTAAAAGCAAGATGCTCAGTAAAGATCATATAGCCTACTTTCTCCTAAATGCATGGGTATTGTTAAAACTCTTTGTCCTTTTCAAGGAGTATAATTGAATGTTGGTTCTAGTAGCTTGGTGAAATCCAACGTGCTATAGGGATATTAAACATTAATATGAGGCGTTCTTTGCTAGTGCTACTTCTGTAAAAAAAATCATTCAATTCGGAATCACCGTGTTTGAATTGATATGGGGAATGGATTAGCACACATACATGGCTTCTATTTGCAAACTATTAGGCTGATGACCTTGTAGTCTGTCATAAGATGCTTTCCACAAAAAGGAATGTTGTTGCAAAATCTGGTAGGGATCAAATGATTAGAATGGTCGTAATTTGATTTAAGCTTTTAATATTTGGGTGGCCGTCATTCCGTTTCCGTCAAGATGGCGGCGATAAAAAAAACATGACACTGAGGTGCCCTTTGCTAGTACTATCTCTGTACCAAATTTCGTTCCATTCGATTTCACCTTGTTCGAATTAATAGGGGGAATCGATTTTGACCCAACGATGGCTGCCATCCGCAAACTATTACGCTAATGACCTATTAATTAGGTTAAAGGATGCTTCCTCCATAATGGTATGATGTTGCAAAATTTGGTAGAGATCGGATGATTAGGTTAGTCGTAATTTGATTTAGGCTTTGAACATTTGTGTGGCCGCCATTACGTTTCCGTCAAGATGGCAGCGATATAAAACATGACACTGAGGTGCCCTTTGCTAGTACTACCTCTGTACCAAAACTTCGTTCCATTCGGTTTCACCGTGTTCGAATTAATAGGGGGAATCCATTTTCACACAAAGATGGCTGCCATCCGCAAACTATTACGCTAATGACCTATTAATTAGGTCAAAGGATGCTCCCCCATATAGGTATGTTGTTGCAAAATTTAGTAGAGATCGGATGATTAAGCTAGTCGTAATTTGAATTAAGCGTTGAACATTTGGGTGGCCGCCATTACGTTTCCGTCAAGATGGCGGCGATATAAAACATGACACTGAGGTGTCCTTTGCTAGTGCTACCTTTGTACCAAATTTCATTCAATTCGGGTTCACCGTGTTCGAATTGATAGGGGGGGGGGGACAGACATTCAGAGTAGACACACTCACACACACACAGACTCACACACACACACAGACACACACACACAAACGCAGACAGACACACAATTTTTCGCCCTGAGTTGATCTCATAAGTCTACTTTCATTTTTTGCAAAAATCGAAAGTAGGCTAATAAAAATGATGTATTTAAGATTTTTATTTCATTAGCCTACTTTTCATATTTTGCAACAAGATGTTCAGTAAAGAACATATAGCCTACTTTCTGCTAAATGCATGGGTATTGTTATAACTCTTTGTCCTTTTCAAGGAGTATAATTGAATGTTGGTTGTAGTAGCTTGTTGAAATACAACGTGCTATAGGGATATTAAACATGAATATGAGGTGCCCTTTGCTAGTGCTACCTTTGTAAAAAAATTCATTCAATTCGTTTTCACCGTGTTTGAATTGATCTGGGGAATGGATTTGCACACATACACGGCCGCTATTTGCAAACTATTGGGCTGATGACCTTGTAGTCAGTCATAAGATGCTTTCCACAAAAAGGCATGTTGTTGCATAATCCGGTAGAGATCAAATTATTAGGATGGTCGAAATTTGATTTAAGCTTTTAACATTTGGGTGGCCGTTATTCCGTTTCCGTCAAGATGGCGGCGATATAAAACATGACACTGAGGTGCCTTTTGCTAGTGCTACCTCTGTACCAAATTTCGTTCAATTCGGTTTCACCATGTTTGAATTGATAGGGGGAATCGATTTGCACACATACTTGGCCACCATCTGGAAACTATTGGGCTGATGATCTAGCAGTTTGGTCAGAATATGCTTCCCACATGAAGATTTGTTGTTGCAAAATTTGGTAGGGACTAGATTATAAGGTTGGTCGTAATTACATTTTAGCCTTTAACATTTGGGTGGCCGCGATTACGTTTCCGTCAAGATGGCGGTGATATAAAACATGACACTGAGGTGGCCTTTTCTAGTGCTACCTCTGTACCAAATTTCGTTCCATTCGGTTTCACCGTGTTCGAATTAATAGGGGTAATCGATTTTGACACAAAGATGGCCGCCATCCGCAAACTATTAGGCTAATTAACTACTAGATTTGTCAAAGGATGCTCCCTCCATAAAGGTATGATGTTGCAAAATTTGGTAGAGATCGGATGATTAGGTTAGTCGTAATTTGATTTAAGCTTTGAACATTTGGGTGGTCGCCATTACGTTTCCGTCAAGATGGCGGCGATATAGAAAATGACACTGGGGTGCACTTTGCTAGTGCTACCTCTGTACCAAATTTCATTCCATTCGGTTTCACCGTGTTCGAATTAATAGGGGTAATCGATTTTAACACAAAGATTGCCGCCATCCGCAAACTCTTAGGCTAATGACCTACCAGTTTGATTAAAGGATGTTCTCCCCATAAAGGATGTTGCTGCAAAATTTGGTAGAGATCGGATGATTAGGTTAGTCGCAATTTGATTTAAGCTTTGACATTTGTGTGGCCGCCATTACGTTTCCGTCAAGACGGCGGCGATATAAAAGATGACACTGGGGTGCCCTTTGCTAGTTCTACCTCTGTACCAAATTTCGTTCCATTCGGTTTCACCTTGTTCGAATTAATAGGGGCAATCGATTTTCACACAAATATGGCCGCCATCCGCAAACTATTAGGCTGATGACCTATTAGTTTAATCAAAGGATGGTGCCCCCGTAAAGGTATGTTGTTGCAGCATTTGGTAGAGATCGGATGATTAGGTTAGTCGTAATTTGATTTAAGCTTTGAACATTTGTGAGGCCGCCATTACGTTTCCGTCAAGATGGCGGCGATATAAAACATGACACTGAGGTGTCGTTTGCTAGTGCTACCTTTGTACCAAATTTCGTTCAATTTGCGCTCACCGTGTTCGAAGTGATAGGGGGGGACTGACATTCAGAGTACACACACACACACACACACACACAGACTCTCACACACACACACACACACACACACACACAGACAGACAGACACACTTTTTTCGCCCTGTAGTGATCTCATAAGTCTACTTTCATTTTTTGCAAAAATCGAAAGTAGGCTAAAAATGAGGAAAAAGTAGACTTATGAGATCGATCCGGGAAAATGTGTGTCTGTCCGTCTGTCTGCCTGTCTGTCTATCTGTCTGTCTGTCTATCTGGCTGTGTGTGTGTCCCCCCCTATCAACTCCTAAACGGTTGCAGCAATCAAAATCAAATTTAGTATGAGTAAAGATGTGCACCGGAATAGCTCACGTCCATATTTGAAAATGATGTCAGTGCTACCAACTGCTGAAAAAACGCACTAGAAATTTGAGCTCCATGTTGGATATCTTGCAAGGTATGCATGGGAGCTATTCCAAAATTGGCACACATGTAGATAAGACTATTTCAGTTTAATTTCCAGGAGTCCAACCATGACAGTGTTGCCAAAATAATGTTAAGCCTTCTGATATGTACATTGTTTAAATGCATATAACTTCTACACTATTAATTGGATTTCATCCAAATTTTGTATGTCATATCTGTAAATAAACAGATTAAGAGCCACCAGGGCTGCCAACTGTTAATAATTACTCTATTTATTTATTTTATACAAATACCAATATATCAGAAAGTATGCAAGCCAACAGCTTTAAACTATGCACACGTATATTCTGACATTTTAGATTAATTTGGAGTAATTTATATACGTCAGTTCTACCAACATGATCAAAAGCCTGTAGATAGTACCAATTTTAAATACATGTAACTTCTATACTATCAGTTGGATTTCAACCAAATTTCTTATGTGCTATGTGTACCATAACAGATAGGACTATAAGTATTGTTAAGAGCAATCAGGGCTGCCAACTGTTAATAAATGCTGTCTATTTTTTTTACCCTAATATCAATATATCAGAAAGTATGTATGCCAACAGCTCTATACTTTGCACACGTATAGCACCTGACATTCTAGATTAATTTGGAGTAATCAATACAAGGCAGTGCTGCCAACATGATTCTATGCCTGCTGATATGTCCAATTTTAAAATAATAACAAATGGATTTCATCCAAAATTGGCACAAGTTATCATAATATTTCAGATTATATCTGACCAGCACACGCATGACATTGTTGGCAACATGCTTTTACGCGTGCTGATAGATCCAGTGTCTAACTGCATGTAACGTCCATTGGACTTCAACCAAATTTTGTATTCTGTACCTTAAGAAATGGAACTAAGAATATATTCAGACACCAGAGCTGCCAACTGTAGTGCTCTATTAGGCTACATTATACCAGGTATATTTTGAAATAATTAGATATTTCGATATTACCAACTTAATTTCGTTATTATTTGATATAGGTTCATATTCTGTAGAATAATCATTGGCATGAAAAGTAGGCTGTATAGTTCTTCACGGAACTTCCTGTTTTATATTGAAACTCGCTTTGCTCGTTGGGGGCTCCGCCCCCAAGCCCCCGGTGCGTTTGACGATCCGTGTATTTTTATTAGGGAAAGTAATGGGTTGAAGTGTTTAAAACATATCGTTCTGAATTTACGGTTTTTATGTTTGCTGTGACTTTGTAATAATAATCAAGACGAATATGTTGCATGCAGATTTTCCATTGATGTACATTTTTTAGTTGATTCGTGGGTGTCACCTACCAATATAAATTATGCTAATGGTCTGAATAAAATCTTAGTTTTGCTTTGTTATAATTTTTCTATAAGTTTTTAGTATCTTCAGTGTACGAAGTCCCGCACATTTGTTGCGTGTCCAATTTTCGAATTTTTTTTGCACTTGCCCTCAAGTCCATAAAAATCCACTACTTAATATATGATAATGTTTTGTTACGAGTCCAAATTTTAATTCTCTATAGTGTTATTACCTCTTTTGACATCTCTTTTCCCACTTTTAAAATATATTTCCAATTGAGGGTGGAATGTGCACACTGATATGTTTTAAGTCTGTTTGGACATGGCTGGTCCTCTAGTATACTTCTAGTTATAATAATTTTTGGGGGGGGGGTGAGTTTAGCCAAGGCATGTCCCCTAGCCTACTGCCAGTTATATCATGACAGGAAATTTCGTTAACGCAGATCCCCTAGCCTACCTGTAATACCGTTTTCAGGAGTTTTATTATGAAAAGTCATTTAGGCTACTGCCAGTTACTGTATATCATGGCGCGAAGATTTGAAAAAGCAGGTCCCCTAGCAAAACAGTCTGTTTTCCAAAATGCCGATGCGCTGCTGTTCAGAACATGTAATATATTAACCCATTAATATATCACAGAAACTGTAAATTTCTTGGAACTAAGAAACTTACACGAACGCAATACCTCCAGTAATTAGTTTACAACATTACGCATATTTGCAAATATAGATTCTTTTCCCCATTCAGTTCTATATGAGATTGGCAATAACATTCGATTTTCTATTCCGATTAATATTATTATTATTATTATTATTATTATTATTATTATTATTATTATTATTATGAAGGTGACGTGGTGATGCTGAAGTCATGACTCTTGCCTCTTACCAAGGCTGACTGGGTTCAATTCTCATCGAATGCATGTGAGATTTACCATCAGAAATATCAAGTGCTGTGGTTGAGAATCCACACAAAAAGAGGAGGTCCCGTGCCTCATTTTCAAGACATTAACGGCCATGTCAAATTACAAACTTCCTTCCATTTTCACTAATATGATGTGTAGACTATATGGGTATTTACTCACCCGATTATTAATCACAGAAAGAACAAGAAGTACCGTGACGAATTAAAGTGCCTACTTTTCTTAAGATTTAAGATTCATGCCAATGATTATCTATATGCATTTGTCTAGAATAATGACGAAATTAAGTTGGAAATATCGAAATTTCTAATTAGTTCGAAATACTGTATACATGGCATAATGTAGCCTAATATTGCACTACAGTTGGCAGCCCTGGTGACTGAATATATTCTTAGTTCCATCTCTTAAGGTATAGAATACACAATTTGGTTCATGACCAATGGATTGCATGGACGTTACATGCAGTTAAACATTGGATCTAACAGCGTGCGTAAAATCATGTTGGCATCAATGTCATGCATGTATTGGGTCAGAAATAATCTGAAATAATATTATTTATTGTTGTGCCAATTTTGAATTAAATACATTAGTTAGTTTAGAAGTTATATGCATTTTAAAATCAAGTTGGCAGCACTGAAGTATATTAGTTACTCCAAATTAATCTAGAATGCCAGGTACTGTACGTGTGGAAAGTTTAGGGCTATTGGCTTGCATACTTTCTGATTTATTGATATTAGGGTAACAAAAATAGAAACTGCATTTATTAACAGTTGGCAGCCTTGGTTGCTCTTAAGAATACGCATAGACATAATGTGTTATGGTATATAACACATACGAAATTTGGTTGAAATCCAATTGATAGTATAGAAGATATATGCATTTCAAAATTGGACCTATCAGCAGGCTTATAATCATTTTGGCAACACTGCCATATATGTCCTCCTAGAAATTAAACTGAAATAATATTGTGTATACGTGTGCCAATTTTAATATAGGTCCCATACATACCTTTCAAAGTATCAAACATGGAGCTCAAATTTCAATTGCGATTTTTCAGCAGTTTGTATCACTGGCATCATTTTCAAATACGGCATTGAGATATTCAGGTATAGAACTTTACTCCTACCAAATTTTGTTTCGATTGCTGCAGCCGTTTAGGAGTTGATAGGGGTGGACACACACACAGCCAGACAGACAGACAGACAGACAGACAGAAGGACAGACAGACAGACAGACAGAAGTACAGACAGACACACATTTTCCCGGATCGATCTCATAAGTCTACCTTTTCCTCATTTTTGCTAAATGTGAAAAGTAGGCTAAAAATACGTACATACATTGAATATCAGTTTCTATGTGGTTGAATATAAATTAATTTTCTACAATATTGAGCACCTCTAAATATGCCCCTCTAAATATGCACCTCGATTAACGTCCTAATATGATCATTTCAAAAAAAAAAAAAAGTAGTTCCGTGACGAACTAGAGAGCCTACTTTTCTTTAATATTAGAATTCATGCCAATCTATATAGACCTATCTAGAATAATGACGAAATCAAGTTGGTAATACTAACATTTATAAGTACTAAAGTTTGAAATACACCTGAAATAGTGAAGCCTAATAGAATAACTTACTACAGTTGGCAGCCCTAGCGACTCTGAATATATTCTTAGTTCGATCTCATAAGGTATAGAATGCACATACAACATTTAGTTGAAGTCTAATGGATAGTATGGACGTTACATGCTGTTTGATATTGGATTTATCAGTTTAATCGTATGGTGAATTACATAAAAACAAATCACAAATTCAAGTTCAAGTTTTGGAGCCATTCCACAGTACATTCTCGAAGATGAAACAGATCACTAGGGCTCCCGGAGTAGGCGTGTAGAGGGCAGCGCTGGATGATATGGTCCATGGTCTGTTCCTCCTCATTTATCAGTGCGCGTTGGGAACAAAGTCATGTATGTGATGCTCAGAAATAAACGCAAATATTACGATCTAATATAGTGCCAATTTTGGATAAATCCATTTGTGAGTATAGAAGTTACATGAAATTAAAATTTAAATTATCAGAAAGCTTAGAATCATGTTGGCAGTACTGAGGTATACTAGTTACTCCAAATTAATCTAGAATGTCAGGTGCTATACGTGTGCAAAGTTTAGAGCTGATGGCTTGCATACTTTCTGATATATTGATATTAGGATTGAACAATTAGAGAGAGCACTTACTAACAGTTGGCAGTCCTGCTGGTTCTTACGAATACGTACAGTAATAACTATTATGGACACAAGGCACATACGAAATTTGGTCGAAATCCATTTGTTAGAATAGAAGTTATATGCATTTAAAGACTGGACCTATCAACAGGCACATAATCGTGTTGGCAGCACTGATGTATATAAGTTACGCCAAACTAAGGTAGAATTTTAGATACTATACGTGTGCAAGGTTTAGAGCCGTTGGCTTGCATACTTTCTGATATATTGATATTGATGTTAAAATATATAGAGACCATTTATCAACAGTTGGCAGCCCTGGCGGCTCATTAGAATACGTACAGTCATATCTGTTATAGTACACATAGCACATATGGAATTTGGTTGAAATTCAATTGACAGTATAAAAGTTACATTCATTTATATTATGGACCTATCGGCAGAATTAGAATCATGTTGGCAACACTGACATATATGAACTTCTGAAAATTAATCTGGAATGTTATCGTCTATTTGTGTGCCAATTTAGGAAGAGTTCGCATCCATAACTTCTGAGATATCCAACATAGAGCTAAAATTTCAATTGCGTTTTTCAGCAGTTGGTAGCACTATTGTCATTTTCAAATATGGCCGTGAGATATTCAGGTGTAGATCTTTACTCATACCAAATTTGGTTTCGATAGCTGCAGCCGTATAGGAGTTGATACGGGAGGACACACACACAGCCAGACAGACAGAAGGACAGACAGACACACATTTCCCCGGATCGATCACATAAGTCTACTTTTACCTCCTTTTTGCAAAATGAGAAAAGTAGGCTAAAATACAGCAGAATTATTAAAACCAGTTATATTAAATACATTTGTGCAATACAACCGTAAAGTTAAGGCAGAAAAATAAACAAAGTACCCTGGAAGTCAGTAGGATTGAACGTCGTATGAAAAAATGGCAAGAGACAAAAAAGATGTAATGTGTTAAAGTCTACAACATAGGCCATGTACAATATCACACTCAGAGAAAAATTTCGGCCAAAAAGTACAAAATCATTCATAACTCCGTAATTAATCGTCGTATGAAAAAATGGCAAGAGACAAAAAAGATGTAATGTGTTAATGTCTACAACATAGGCCATGTACAATATCACACTCAGAGAAAAATTTCGGCCAAAAAGTACAAAATCATTAATAACTCCGTAATTAAACGTCGTATGAAAAAATGGCAAGAGACAAAAAAGATGTAATGTGTTAATGTCTACAACATAGGCCATGTACAATATCACACTCAGAGAAAAATTTCGGCCAAAAAGTACAAAATCATTAATAACTCCCTAATTAAACGTCGTATGAAAAAATAGCAAGAGACAAAAAAGATGTAATGTGTTATTGTCTACAACATAGGCCATGCACAATATCACACTCAGAGATATTACTGGAGATTTGTAGTTTCCCCCTATTATTTTTGTCATTTGTAGGGTTGAAAATTAAAAAATGTACCTTTTCGGAATTTTTATGTTGGTTGCAAGGTGAAAGGAGTGTTTTTGCCAAATCTCAAGCTTGTAACTCATTTGGAAGTGGGTAAACATTTATGTCAGTGAGTGAGTGAGTGAGTGAGTGAGTGAGTCAGTCAGTCAGTCGGCCATGTGGCTATATATAATATAGATGAGCATGGGATCTAGTGGAAAAATTTTCTATCACCTGAAACCAAAAATGCATGGGACGAAAAAATACATCAAAATATCATGTTGGTTTCCGACCCTACAAGACGTAAAAAATATAATAAAAGTATTAAAAAAACTATTTTTGGAAATTTCATTCGAATCGATTTTTAAGTTATTCGTGGGACATAGAAAAATTTTGGCCAAAAAGTACAAAATCATTAATAACTCCGTAATTAAACGTCGTATGAAAAAATGGCAAGAGACAAAAAAGATGTAATGTGTTAATGTCTACAACATAGGCCATGTACAATATCACACTCAGAGAAAAATTTCGGCCAAAAAGTACAAAATCATTAATAACTCCGTAATTAAACGTCGTATGAAAAAATGGCAAGAGACAAAAAAGATGTAATGTGTTAATGTCTACAACATAGGCCATGTACAATATCACACTCAGAGAAAAATTTCGGCCAAAAAGTACAAAATCATTAATAACTCCGTAATTAAACGTCGTATGAAAAAATAGCAAGAGACAAAAAAGATGTAATGTGTTAATGTCTACAACATAGGCCATGTACAATATCACACTGAGAGAAAAATTTCGGCCAAAAAGTACAAAATCATTAATAACTCCGTAATTAAACGTCGTATGAAAAAATGGCAAGAGACAAAAAAGATGTAATGTGTTAATGTCTACAACATAGGCCATGTACAATATCACACTCAGAGAAAAATTTCGGCCAAAAAGTACAAAATCATTAATAACTCCCTAATTAAACGTCGTATGAAAAAATAGCAAGAGACAAAAAAGATGTAATGTGTTATTGTCTACAACATAGGCCATGCACAATATCACACTCAGAGATATTACTGGAGATTTGTAGTTTCCCCCTATTATTTTTGTCATTTGTAGGGTTGAAAATTAAAAAATGTACCTTTTCGGAATTTTTATGTTGGTTGCAAGGTGAAAGGAGTGTTTTTGCCAAATCTCAAGCTTGTAACTCATTTGGAAGTGGGTAAACATTTATGTCAGTGAGTGAGTGAGTGAGTCAGTCAGTCAGTCAGTCGGCCATGTGGCTATATATAATATAGATGAGCATGGGATCTAGTGGAAAAATTTTCTATCACCTGAAACCAAAAATGCATGGGACGAAAAAATACATCAAAATATCATGTTGGTTTCCGACCCTACAAGACGTAAAAAATATAATAAAAGTATTAAAAAAACTACTTTTGGAAATTTCATTCGAATCAATTTTTAAGTTATTCGTGGGACATAGACAAATTTTGGCCAAAAAGTACAAAATCATTAATAACTCCCTAATTAAACGTCGTATGATGAAATAGCAAGAGACAAAAAAGATGTAATGTGTTAATGTCTACAACATAGGCCATGTACAATATCACACTCAGAGAAAAATTTCGGCCAAAAAGTACAAAATCATTAATAACTCCGTAATTAAACGTCGTATGAAAAAATGGCAAGAGACAAATAAGATGTAATGTGTTAATGTCTACAACATAGGCCATGTACAATATCACACTCAGAGAAAAATTTCGGCCAAAAAGTACAAAATCATTAATAACTCCGTAATTAAACGTCGTATGAAAAAATGGCAAGAGACAAAAAAGATGTAATGTGTTAATGTCTACAACATAGGCCATGTACAATATCACACTCAGAGAAAAATTTCGGCCAAAAAGTACAAAATCATTAATAACTCCCTAATTAAACGTCGTATGAAAAAATAGCAAGAGACAAAAAAGATGTAATGTGTTATTGTCTACAACATAGGCCATGCACAATATCACACTCAGAGATATTACTGGAGATTTGTAGTTTCCCCCTATTATTTTTGTCATTTGTAGGGTTGAAAATTAAAAAATGTACCTTTTCGGAATTTTTATGTTGGTTGCAAGGTGAAAGGAGTGTTTTTGCCAAATCTCAAGCTTGTAACTCATTTGGAAGTGGGTAAACATTTATGTCAGTGAGTGAGTGAGTGAGTCAGTCAGTCAGTCGGCCATGTGGCTATATATAATATAGATGAGCATGGGATCTAGTGGAAACATTTTCTATCACCTGAAACCAAAAATGCATGGGACGAAAAAATACATCAAAATATCATGTTGGTTTCCGACCCTACAAGACGTAAAAAATATAATAAAAGTATTAAAAAAAACTATTTTTGGAAATTTCATTCGAATCAATTTTTAAGTTATTCGTGGGACATAGAAAAATTTTGGCCAAAAAGTACAAAATCATTAATAACTCCCTAATTAAACGTCGTATGATGAAATAGCAAGAGACAAAAAAGATGTAATGTGTTAATGTCTACAACATAGGCCATGTACAATATCACACTCAGAGAAAATTTTCGGCCAAAAAGTACAAAATCATTAATAACTCCGTAATTAAACGTCGTATGAAAAAATGGCAAGAGACAAAAAAGATGTAATGTGTTAATGTCTACAACATAGGCCATGTACAATATCACACTCAGAGAAAAATTTCGGCCAAAAAGTACAAAATCATTAATAACTCCGTAATTAAACGTCGTATGAAAAAATGGCAAGAGACAAAAAAGATGTAATGTGTTATTGTCTACAACATAGGCCATGCACAATATCACACTCAGAGATATTACTGGAGATTTGTAGTTTCCCCCTATTATTTTTGTCATTTGTAGGGTTGAAAATTAAAAAATGTACCTTTTCGGAATTTTTATGTTGGTTGCAAGGTGAAAGGAGTGTTTTTGCCAAATCTCAAGCTTGTAACTCATTTGGAAGTGGGTAAACATTTATGTCAGTGAGTGAGTGAGTGAGTGAGTGAGTCAGTCGGCCATGTGGCTATATATAATATAGATATAAATAACTGGTGGCGTGTTCTCTCTCAACCTCAAGGAAAATGAAATGTGAACAAATCTCATTTGAAAATAAGAACATTCGTTGTTCTAAATTTCGCACAGCCACCGGTAAATAGTTCACTTGACCACTATGTTGGATTAATATTGCATACAATGTATACAAATAAAGAAAGCAGGAAGGAAGCTTTTAGTTTCACGTGACCGTTAATCTTGTGATCATGAGCCAAGGGACCTTGTTTTTACGTGGAATCCGAACCACAGGACATGGCATTTCACTTCGACAATCTCACGTGCATTGACCAGGAATCGAACCCGGTCCACCGTGGTGGGAGCCCAACAGCTTGACTGCCCCCAGACACTAACATTCCACACATATCAAAATACACGGGGCTATATGACCACGATGCCACCGCAGTTCCTAAAATAACCAACAACAAAAAACAACTAATAGAGCGCTTGACCGATTGGCCGATTGACACTGTTTTATCTGCGATGGGAAGGTGGTCGTTGAGATAAAATGTGCTTGCTAGGAGGGTAGTGAGAGGAAGAAGGGAGGGGTGGGGGGCGGTATAGTGTTGATTATCATGTCAATGGGCTATAAATCTCTAGGGTCCATAATGTAGTTGACATTTATGATGCAATATTACTGCAGAATGAACTAGAATACATTCCTCTGGCAAACACGAATGTGATGCAATTATACTGTTTGCAGCTTTAAACACCGCACGCAATGCTGATTGTCGTATAAATAAAGCGAAGGGGTTTTATGTTTAAGGATATCTACTTTATTTGTCTGTGAATGCATTACAAAAGTAAGTGTAATTTTTGGTGGATTCGAATTTGAATTTGAATTCATTATTTCTCTTCTACAGGCCACTGAGGCTACAAAACCTCTTTATGCTGCAATCTTCATTCAGAGGGCGGTTGAATACAATAAAGTAAATGAACAAAGAAACAAGTAGTTCCGTGAAGAATTATACAGCCTATTTTCATATATCCTACTCATGTTAATTGCCTCTATCAACAAACAAAATTTCAGTTTGATTGTTGTGATAGATTCGTAGATATTGAGAACCGTCTAAATATTTCAGATGGTCGCCAGGTTGGATTTTTATTTATGTACTACTACATGAAGATTATTGTGTACGTGTGGTATTGAGACTTCAATCGCATGATTAGGACAGAAGAAGTAAAAACGAGATATAAAATTTCGCACAGCTGCCATCTTGTGGTTATGAAAACAACTGAAATAAATTAGATGTCACTGGATTAACATTTGTATAAGCATTTAACGTGCAACGTTTCACTGCACTCGGGTGGTAAAATCACGACAAACGTCCATTTAAATATTTATACTTCGCGTCACCGCCATGTTGGATTTGTGCTCACCAGGTTACTGAACGTCATATAGGCGAACATATGCTCATAGCCTCTATAAACAAAACAAAATTCAGTTTGATTGCTATAAAAGATTCGTAGATATTGTGAACCGTCAAAATATTTCGGATGCTCGCCATTTTGGATTGTTATATGTATATGCCATAGAGTTATGTGCCATTAAAGGAAAATTATTGCGTAGCTTCATTATTCAAACTTACACTTCAATCGCATGATTAAGACACAAGAAATAAAAAGTTAATTTTAAAATTTGGCACAGACGCCATATTGAGGTTATGTAAGCAATTGAACTACATTAGACGCCAGTGTATTACAATATTAATAACCATTTATCGTACCACATTTCACCGCACTCAGACGGTTCAAACACGAGAAAAGTCTATTTAAATGTCTCAAATTCGCTTGGCCGCCATGGTGGTTTTGTAGTTACCAGGTTTTCGAAAGTCTCATATGTGAACTTCTAGTAGTTCCCTTTATCACCGTACAAAATTTCAGGGTGATATCGGTAATAGTTTCGGAGATACTGAATGCTGGTGAAATATTTCGCACAGCCGCCATGTTGGATTGGTGAGAGACAATAAAATATGAAGGGCACGGTTGGGGTCGGCCAGAATGGTGTTATGATCTTACCGAGTTTCATTGAAATCTCCCCAGCCGTTTACAATTTATTAGGGGGTATACACACACACACACACACACACACACAAAAGGTGATCTCATAAGCCTATTTTTTCATAAAATGAAAATAGGCTAAAAATACTTAACCTAAGCATTCAGAAGTTATTGTTATTACATCTGTCCACATTGATCATGATAATTGAATTGCTGAAAGATTACTATGAAGGGAGTGTTATAACGCCCTGATGGGAAGACCTGAATACTGGTGCAATTTATATTTATTCCAGCGTATACTACCTGATATACGGAATGAACCTTTGCATTTTTCGGTTCTATGATGAGGTATCTGGAGCATTTTTGCAGTGTGACTATTCACACGGTTATGAACTAACTGCATGGGAGTTAGTATGCAGTAAATATAAGAGGGAATTTTGAATTTTAGAATTTTTATCACAGTCAAAGCCATGGCATACTGCTTCGTTCTTTTAACTTTAGCCATCCAATCTGGACGTAAAAGGAAGTTATATGAGACTTTCTTGGTAAATTTAGAACACATCGCAAGGACGCATTTTGCATTCTTTGCAATTTTGTATTGAGGACCTATCCCAGATCATGGTAAATAATACATCCATATTCAAAAATTGGTAATATCAAACTCTGTATCGGTCTCTTCCATACATTTTGCAACAAATAGAACCAAGACAAGAAAAAAAGAGGATATTTGGCGTGTAAACCTCTTACTGGGCATTTTCTATTATGTACCCCTGAGGGTAAGATCGTCATTTTAAATTCAGAAATCCATGTTTTCAGGACGAAACTATGGCTTGAAGACCCCAAAAAGGAAGAGTAAACAGCAAGAAGATGAAGATGATGATGGATCGTTGCTTAAAGTGGCTCAGGATTGCTGTTTTTTTTATAAAGACAATTTTTGATAATTAACGGTACATTTTTTTTCATACCTCATTCGTGAGACAAATTTCCTTGTATATTCCCCACATTCGTGCGTTTATTTGTTTGGTTGTTGAATATTTTAAGGACTGTGACATCGTGGGCATATATCCATGTATTTGGATGTGTGTGGAATTTGTGTGATAACCTGTGGTATTGTTATTGCCGTATAAGTATGTGTAAATTGGGGATAGGATTGGGGGAGGAGGCAGCCGTGGCCTTAAGTTAGGAACCATTCTCAAATTTGCCTGGATTAGAAGTGAGGAAACCACGGAAAACCACTTCCAGGATGTCTCAGGAGGGAATTGAACCCTCTTCTTCTTTGTTTTGCCTCACGAGACAAAATGTACCCCGTTCCAGCCTTTAGACCAGAACTAAATTTCTTGGCAAGTCAGTAAATTGAATCAGGACCTCAGAGGTAACAGACAAGAATGCTAGCCACTGTGCCGCAATGTGCTGGCGTAGTCGGTAGCATGTTGAACTGCTATGCCCAAGATCGCGGGTTCAAACCCGACCGAAGTCCTCTGATATTTAAGAACGTTAAAATACTTCAGTATGCCTTCCCTCAGAGGGGAAGAGAAGTCATTGGGCCAATGTCATCGATTTTTGGCACGTTAGTGTGTAGCAAAATGTGTAGGTTATATTTGGCTAGTTAGAAACGCTCTATCAAGTTCCAACTTTCGCCGCTAGGTATTAGTGACAGTGGCATCTGGTAGCCAAAATGGGAACTACTTGTTTTGGGGCCTCGTGCGTTCACTAAAAAATACCCAGCTATGACCATTAACTGCAATCCATATATCATAATGTGGCTGCACATTTACGATCTCAGCTGATGCTTGAAGATAAAACTATGGAAATAATTCAAATCCCGTAGGCTATGTAAATTAGCAGGAATTACATTCTGTTACATTGAAGACTAAAAAGGCTTGGCTTGATTTTGAAGTCACTTTGACGCTGCCCGACGGTGCTAATTTTGCCGCGTCGAACCTTAAACGAAATTTCACACCAATTGGTGTGAACGCGGGAGCCTCCGTAGCTTAAGTGGAAGCACGCTAGCCTCTAACCACTGGAACCATGGTTCAAATCCTGGTCACTCCATGTGAGATTTGTGCTGGTCAAATCGAAGGCACGACAGGTTATTCTCCGGGTACTCCGGTTTTTGTCTGTCACAATTTTCATTCCAGCAACACTCTCCACTATCATTTCATTTCGTGTGTCATTCATTTATTCAGTGCGACAGGCTTCGGCAGCCGGCACTGTTCATATCCTCGCCGCTAGATGGGGTTTCATTCATTCCATTCCCTGGCCCGGTCAGTCGACTGGAAGCAGGCGGTATATTATCATTGGTGTGAACGCGCTAGAGTTGCACTTAGGTGTGGCATGGCCACGCTTGGAGAACATGGTGTGCAATCTTTTAAGGGGGACCAACTAGTGGTCTATTGGCTAGCACGCTTGGCAGTTGTCCTGAAGGTCTGGGTTTGATTCCCGGCTATATCAAGACATTTTATTTTGATCTGCGGGCTGGATAGGGGGTACACTCAGCCTCGTGAGGCAAAACTCAGAAAAAAGGTTCGATTCCCACTTCAGCCATCTTGTAAGTGACTCTTCCCGTGGATTCTCCACTTCTCTGCAGGTAAATGTCGGGATGGTTCCTAAATTAATCTACGAGGGATCTTATGAAAGTCAGCATTGCTATTTTATTGCACGGGCGGAAGGTACATCAGGTGGGTGAGTGGTTTTCGTGTCGGATTACTAACTCCAAGATTGCAGGTTCGCTCCTGGTCATGGTAAGTGATTTTTGAAAGGCGGAAAAAATTACGACATGCATGCCATACGATGTTGGCATGTTAAAGAACCCATTTGAATTCAGTAGGCCATGTTCATAATGGCAAAATTAATCTCGGGATTTCCGCCAACACAAAGTTCCTCATTTCTCTACTAGAAAGCGCTATAGTGTCAAGGAGCTCTGATATCTAACCTCTTTGACGTTCATAGCACTCCAAAGAAAACAAGTAGTTCCTTGAATAACTATACAGCCTATTTTCATATATCCTACTCATGTTACTTGCCACTATCAACATACAAAATTTCAGTTTAATTGCTGTAACAGATTCCTAGATATTAAGAACCGTCTGAATATTTCAGATTGTCGCCAGGATTTTTATTTTTGTACTATTACATTAATATTATTGTGTACGTGTGGTATTCAAACTTCAATCGCATGATTAGAACACAAGAAGTAAAAATGAGGTTTTAAAATTACGCACAGCAGCCATCTTGTGATTATGCAAACAATTGAAATAAATTAGATGCCAGTGGATCAACATTTGTATAAGCATTTAACGTGCAGCGTTTCACGGCACTCGGATAGTTATTTCGCGAGAAACGTCCATTTAAATATTTATACTTCGCGTCGCCGCCATGTTGGATTTGTGCTTACCAGGTTAATGAAAGTCCTATAGGTGAACATATGTTCATAGTCTCTATGAACTTAAAAAAATTCAGTTTGGTTGCTGTAAAAGATTCATAGATATTGAGAACCGTCAAAATATTTCGGAAGCTCGCCATTTAGGATTGTTATATGTATAGGCCATAGAGTTATGTACCATTCAAGGACAATTATTGCCTAGGTTCATTATTCAAACTTTCACTTCGATCGCATGATTACGACACAAGAAATAAAAACTTAATTTTAAAATTTCGCACAGCCGCCATCTTGAGGTTATGTAAGCAATTGAATTAAATTAGATGGCAGTGCATTACAATCTGAAAAATCATTTACTGTACCACATTTCACTGCGCTCAGAGAGTTAAATCACGAGAAAAGTCTGTTAAAATATTTCAAATTCGCTTGGTCGCCATGTTCGTTTTGTACTTTGCAGGTTTATGAAATATACATAGGTAAATTTGTATCAGTACCTTTTATCACCGTACAAAATTGCAGGGTGATATCTGTAATAGTTTCGGAGATATAGAATGCCAGTGAAATATTTCGCACAGCCGCCATTTTGAGGTTATGTAAACAATTGATCTAAGTTAGACTCCAGTGCATTACAATATGTATAAACATTTGCTGTACCAAGTTTCATTACGTTTGGATAGTTAAATCGCGAGAAAAGTCTATTTAAAAGTCTCAACTTCGCTTGACCGCCATGTTGGTTTTGTAGTCATCAGGTTTTTGAAAGTCTCAAATGTGAACTTCTAGTAGTGCCCTTTATCAGCGTACATAATTTCAGGGTGATATCTGTAATAGTTTCGGATATATTGAATGCTAGTGAAATATTTCGCACAGCCGCCATGTTGGATTGGTGAGGCGTAACAAAATTTGAAGGGCACGGTCGAGGTCGCCGGGAATAGTGCTATGAACTTACCGAGTTTCATTGCAATCGCTCCAGCCGTTTAGATTTTATTAGGGACACACACACACCTCTCACACACACACACACACACACACACACGGACAAAGGTGATCTCATAAGCCTATTTTTTCAAAATTGAAAATAGGCTAAAAACAACAATTTGACGTGCAAGCTGCCTTCTGGACGTCAAATAACAAAAGCTTCCACCCGGCATCCGAGGCCATACGATATTATTGTTATTATTAGGTGACTTCAACGATCGGCCTAAGTTTACACACCCGTGGCTGGTTCGACGACGGAAGAAGCTTCAACGGAGGGTGAATGACGCATGCACTGAGCGCCGAGGAAGAGAGAGGAGCAGCAGACTGGCGTGTCCAATATCATTCCAGTACAACTCACGATGCACAGAGACAGGTACTGACAAGGAGTTCGCCAAAGGAAGTGTGTGTTGTTATCCGGTACGAATGTGCACCTTATACCTGTGTGTCAAGTCATCCAAGAACGCCTACAGACCATGTATGGTGAAGCAGTCATGTCTAATCAAATGTTTGGTCGCTGATGTTGTATGTTCAGTGAAGGAAGGCAGAGTGTGGAGGATGAAGAAAGAAATAGGTGTCCCTCCACATCCACGATTAAAAGCAACATTGTTCGAGTACAGGACATGGTGTTAGCGGGCAGGCGAATAACGGTGTCAGACGTGGGATCCACACTGCATATTGGTCTTGCCCGGGCCAATCACATGCTCCATGCCCCCTCGGGACGTCACTTTCACACCAGTCTTTCTTTCTTTCTTTCTTTCTTTCTTTCTTTCTTTCTTTATTCATGTCAGAAGTATCAATATGAATATTGAATATCAAATACAGAATATCTACATTTCTACCATACATATATACAGGTATATTATACAAAAGAAATCAAATATTGAAGCAACAAATTTGAGCTAGATGATTTTTGTCCAGTATTGGTCGACGTCAATAGCGCAGGAGGAGGCTGCAATCAAATCTTTCATAGTGCACTTCGAAGGACATAAGTCCCACTGACAAATGTTGGATTGTCTTCACAGTTACAGAGTGATGAGTCACCTGAGAAATCCCACTTTCGCAGATTTACTCTTGTCCTGCCGACTCCAGTACGGAGTCTGTTAAGGGCTTTCTATGTTGTCCACTTCTCCTGGTGTCCATACGGAAGACTGTCCTTCGGCTCCATCCAGTTGGAAAGGTGGTTAGTTCTTTCTTCCCACATCTAGATCCTAGAATTCTCTCCTTTCCCTTGAAGCTTAACTGATGTACGGAGAAAACACTTTCTAGATTTCATCCTCCATGTGATGATGATGATAATTGTTGTTTTAAGGGGCCTAACATCTAGGTTATCGGCCCCTGATGGTTTGGGTGATCGTGAAGATGAAAAAAAATAATGGAAAAAAACGAACTTAAAAACTAAAACTAACTACTAACCTACATACTAGAAGAAGAAATGGAAAAATAAAGGAGTATAAGGCAAATAAAGGACAGGAGGAAAAGAAATGCCCTCAACCCTCGAAGAAGGCGGATTGAGGGGCTTGGAAGGAAGGAGAGCCATGAAAGGCAGATAGGAAAGTGAAAGAGGAGACCGCCCCAAAGGTAAGGGACAAAAGGGGAAAACGGACCAAGTTCAGGAATCCCTCGGGGTCGCCAACTCCCGAACTCACCAGCCGTGAGCCCCTGAGGGTGTAACATTATCTAAGGTGCACCAGAAGTTGTGGGGCTACATACACCCAGCCCCCTTAAGGGCCTAGAGCACAAGGCAGGAGGTAAAAGGAAGAGAAAAAGAAGGCTGACCCCTCGCAGAAGGAGGGTATCAGAAAAGATGAGACAAGGGCCAATTAAGGCGGGAAAGGAAGAGACTCCCTAGGCCTCGGATACCCTAATACCGTCGGGGTCAGAAGAGAGCAAGAGTTGACCAAGTGAGGTCGACAGGAAAGAAGACAGAGAGGAGCACGGCACAAGTAAGTGGAAGCAATGCCGGACTCAGCTGGGGCCCCGTCATCATCCTCCATGTGGCAGTATGGTATCCATAGAGGGGATGTGCTTCTGAAGAGGATGATTGGAGCCTCTCTTTGTTAGCTGCTACCTCCCTACGAATCTCACCAGAAGCAATGCCAGCTAGAAGTTGGATCTTCTCAATAGGTGTTGGTTTTAAGCATCCTGTAATGATCATGCAACTTTCATTGAGAGCGATGTCGATATGCTTCGCATGGACTGATCTGTAGCAAACCGGGGAGGCATATTCGCCTGCAGAGTAGCATAGAGCTAGAGCTGATGTTCTGATTGTTTGTGGTTGTGTTCCCCAACTGGTTCCTGACAATTTGCATAGGATGTTGTTTCTACCAGCTATCTTATGTTTTAAGTTTCGGCAATATTTCTTGTATATTAATGTGCGATCCAGCATAACTCCCAAGTATTTTGGTTCACACCAATGCTGAGGTGGAGCAGACAGTTCCTTGTATCGCAGGGTACCGAATTTTACCACAGTGTTTTCTTCAAAGTGTTTGCACGCTACGAAAATATTTTCAATCTGGGTGGCGACTATGTCGAAAACAGTGCAAGGTGTATAGTTTATAATTTCATGGTGTATATCAGTTCGGTAATAAAGGGTCCTTGGGAAAATAAAACTACGAGACTTATTTTCTGAACTTCCCTAGTAAATTATTTTGAAACCAGTTTTCATTGTTGCCTTAGTAAACAAAAGTTTGATGCATTTCAGTCGGTCAACACGATTGTACTCAAATGAGAACATGCGATTAATAAATACACTTGGATGACCAGTTTCGATCGTCAAGCTTAAATGTAATGGAACTGACGATGATCGCTTAATGATCGAAACTGGTCATCCAAGTGTATTTATTAATCTCGTGTAATTTTGTTTTAGGATTAGGGAATAACCCATCAAATTTGGGTACAATCGTGTTGACCAACTGAAAAGCATCAAACTCTTTTCCCTAGTTAATTTGAATTCTTAAATTTCCTTTTAAGGGGCAGATGACCTTCCTACTCCGTCCATTAAAACAAAAGAAACCATCAGTCCAGGTGAGGGTCCCTTGCTCGCCACTATTTGTGAGCCCATGGTGGCGCTCTATACGAGGGTAGCCAGGAAACTAACGCTGCACGATTTTTGTGAGGTTATGTGAACACATTAACCAAACCCAAGAAGCGCTTCTAGCGACTTGCTTCAACATGATAACGCTCGCCCCCACACAAGTTTGAGGACGTCGGAACACATCACAAAACAGGGTTGGACACTGTTACCCCACCCATCTTACATTTCTGACCTAGCTACCACAGACCTTCACCTGTTTGAGCCATTGAGGAATGCCATTTTTGAGAGACATTTTGAGGATGACGAAGAGATAACTCTTACAGTGAAGAAATTGTTTTGTGAACAGAACAAGGAGTGGTACCGACAGGACACACATGCCCTTGTGCCTCGCTGCTGGAGGAAGGCCGTAGAACGGGAAGGAGATTATGTCGAAAATCAGGGAGCGCAGAAGAAACATCATTGTTTCTTGTGTATAAGTTCCATTGTGTTCGATAAATAATTATTAACGAAAAATACATTGTGGTGCATTAGTTTATGGGCAACCCTCGTAGTTCTTTTTTTTCTTTTTCATGTGGCCCCTGAGAAGCCGAGTGAAGTCGACGCCCATGGGCGACCTGCGCGTCGGGATGAGAGATGGAATGGATGAAGATGAATGAAATTGGGGAAGGATGTGGAAGGAAGCGGCCGTGACCTATCAGAAGGTACCGTCCCAGCATTTGCCTGGTGTTGAAAAATGGAAAACCACGGAAAACAATTTCAAGGACGGCCGACGGTTGGGCTCGAACCCATGCGTCTACCGAGTCAGCAGAGAGGTTGGTCCCTTGACCTAACGCTGCGCTTTAGCCAGTGTAGCAAGAGCTACCCTCGTAGTAATACAAACTGAAGCACAACCAGTTCTACTTGTCTAACACTGCTTTCACTCACCACTTTGAGCAGTCAAGGCATTGATTGAACCAACATAATCAAACATGCATTAATGTTGTGTGGAGGAAGTTAACTTCGATCGCATAGCGCTACTAAGAGGAAGTAGGCCAACCGTGTTTGGTTTTGCAAGCAGTTCTAGACGGCAGGTTCGCTACAGGCCGGACGTTTCTTTTGGACGAGTGAAAAATCATAATCGAAGCCTGGAGGAGAGTTACTACAGTACCTGTGTTGTCATCAGCTGCCCCATGCGGTCCGATGATGGACAAAACAATCTCACACTACTTCTGAAGTACAGTCATTGCCAAATATAATGGCGTTCTGTTCATAACTATGTTACGTGTACTTCCGCGACAGGTGGGCGAGATTGATGAAAAGTGTAGGGAACAAGCTGATCTGCATGCTTTGCTCTGAAACACCACTGCCAGAATGGATAACAAGAGCAAAAAAGGGAGAGAGAACGAGTTGAAGACCCGGATGACCCAGATTATGGACCTGCCATTCACTAAAGTACTGGCCAACTTTAAATCAGTCTTCCCACAAACTTACATTTTTACCAGTTAAGTAAAGTTTTCTCAGAACCTATTTAACCCAGAATCTTAAAATTTTTACCAAGTTTATTACTACCTACTAGGAAGTTATTAAATCTAGTATGTGTTTGTAAGTAGAAAAGGTGAAGAGATATTAAAGATAATATTTGCAAAAATGGCAAAAATATAAAAAAGACAGTAAATACATTAAGTATGCATATATATACTGAATATATATGTGAACAAAATCTGCCCTCCCCTTAATACTTCGACGTGGACTGTACTGTTAAGCACGGTGGTGTTGTCATGTGGTTAAGTCTGGAATTCCATTACATCAAACTGGTGGTGACAGCTGTGAAGTAAGGTGGAGGGGGGGAGAGTAAATGTGTACTGGCTCACCCGCAAGCTTCAAGGTCAAGGGCAATCGTCGAAAACAAACGTCTGGCTTGTAAGTACCAACGCTATTACTGTAAGGGGTGAAATAGCTCTCAAGAAGGCAATATTGGATAACAGGGAGATCGGTCTCGAGGTAAACACACCTATTCTGAAGGTAAATGGGAATATACTCCCTTGTTGAATACACGTTCGGTAGACATGTGGTCCACCTAAATGAAAATCAGTAGTACCATGCATGTACTGAGGTTCGGGTATGACACGCACCAGCATAACGGTATGCTATAATTAAAGCCCTGCGTGGATTTAATGTTAAGAGTAAATTTGCGGATAGTTTTTAGAATTCAATCCGTTGTTGTTGGAGTCTTCAGTAATTTGGCTGCTTTGATGCAGCACTCCATTCCCCCTGCCCTGAGCTAATCGTTTCATCTCTACAGAGCTACCACACCCTACATCCGAGGCAATTTGTTAAACATATTCTAACCTTAGTCTACCCCTACAGTTCTTGTCCTCGACCCTTCCGTCCATAACTAAGCTTGCTATTCCTGGGTGTCTTAGTATGTGTCCTACCCTATCTCTTCTCTTCATTAGCAGTCACCAGAAATATCTCTCATCTCCCGCTAGTCATAATACCTTTTCGTTTGTAGCCCTATCTACTCATCTGATCTTCATCATTCTCCTGTAACACCACATATCAAACGCTTCGGTTCTCCTCTTTTCTGCTGCACCAATAGTCCAAGTTTCACTTCCATAGAGCACCACGCTCCAGGCAAAGACCTTCAAAAATCACTTCCTACCACCTAAATCTATATTCGATGTCAACAGATTACTTTTCGGTAGAAATCAATACTAGGACCCGGATGTTTATGACATTCAGTATCATATTTCTTCCGTTATTATTTTTCCATGACAAATGTAAGATGATGATCAAACCTAATCTCATTCAAATTATGTCATTAAAAATAATTAACACTCAGAGCTGAAAAGGGTTGCAATTCTGGTTGTGTAACATTCATTTTAAACATAGCTCATGAGGGGAACGACTTTCTCCTCAAATATCTAAATGTGTTGCTTTAATATGTTATGCTTAATCTAATAAATTAAGATGTTATTGTTATATAATTTTATTATTTTATTAATGCAGCCTATGGCCATATACTTTCCTCTTTAGGACGGCTTAGGGAAGAGATATTGGTAGGAAATCGGCCGTGGACCTGTTGAAAGGAACCGTCCCGGCATTTGCCTGGTGGAGAAAATGGGGAAACATGAAAACCATTTTCAGGATGGCAGAGGTTGGATTTGAACCCACGCTCTTCCGATGCCAGCGAGGCACGCGGTAGCGTGTTAGCGCTCTCGGTCTCCGCGGCCGGTAATATAATTGTAATGTCAGTAAATTCAGATTACAAACGTGCGGATTTGGATGCGGGGTGGATACGGATAACACCTAATATTAAAACTTTGCACAGCCGCCATCTTGAGGTTAAGTAAACAATTGAAATGAAACAGATGTTAATGAATTACAATGTGCATAAACATTCCCTGAACGATGTTTCACTGCGCTCGGATGGTAAAATCGCGAGAAATGTTTCAAATTCGCTTGGCTTCCATGCTCGCTTTGTACTTAACAGGTTTGTGGCATACACATAGGCAAGCTTTTAATAGTATCCTTTACCATCGTACAAAATTTCAGGGAGATATCAGTAATAGTTTCGGAGATATAAAATGCCGGTGAAATATTTCGCATGGATGCCATGTTGGATTGCTGGGACGTCATTAAATTTTAAAGGCACAGTTGGGGTCAGACAAAATTGCACTATGACTTTACCGAGTTTCATTCAAGTCGCTCCAGCCATTTAGATTGTATTAGGGGGGGGCACACACACACACACACACGCGGACAAAAGGTATCTCATAAGCTCTATTCTTTTATAAATGAAAATTCGCTAAAATGTTTTCAAGATTAAAACTCCCAAGGCAGTTTTAAACACATAGCATATGGAAAAGAACCATTTTAAAGCCAAGATTTCTTGGTAGTTTCGTACGGTAGGTAGTCCAAGGCGGGAGGTGACACCATGAGTTACCGCACTGGGAGACACCTACGCCAGTGACGCCACTACTGTAATTTACTAGTTGTTGAATTTCATCCTTAGATCTTCAAATTAATGACAAAATCACTACTTTTTCTCTGTGGAATACTTTCCCATGATTGGAACCACTTTCAAAATCTGACGATTGGGTCGGTATTACTATGGCTGTCAATAGCTATTATCATGTTTACGATTAGTCTACATTTCATTTGGCACCAAGCTTTTAAACAAAATTACGTTATGATAAAAAATATGGATATCAACAAGCTCTAAGTCATAGGGAATGTTCCTTTTTGTCTAGATGCGCCATTTATTTCCTCTTTTCGCTCTTCATTTCCCTTGTCTTGAGGTTTTAAACATCACCTGCTGTTGATTTAAGGCCTGCCAACTTGCTCTGACTTACACTAGCCCAATTTTTCACGCTGGTACTAAGAAATATTTATATTCTCTAGAGCACATAAATCATTCTGCACATACAAAGTGTACTCACCAACATTCATACAGACCGGAGCGCTTCCCGTACAGACAGCCATGTTGAGTGGGTTGCCTTAAATTATGAGACTGTTATATTTTGTATGCTAGTGTGTTTTGCTGTATACTTTATATTTTTCTATGCATTCTAATTATGATAAACAAGTTGATGTATTTATTACAAAATTCTTTGTGATAAAACTGGCATTAATAATAATAACTTCAAAAATACGCCAGCTAACGAGAGTTTGGCTATTATTGTTGTGTACCATACACGAATTATGTTACGATATTTACAGGTATGTGGTACCTAGAAGATTAGCACGTAGGATGAATGCAAGAAAATTACCATTTTGTCTACTACTCGACTCATTTTCTTTTGATGATTGTCATCATGAATACTTTCCTCAAAATGGTGTGCATACCATTTATAAACTTATTCAAATCCTTTTGTGAATCTGCTAAGATGGCAATGTCATCAGCAAATCTCAGATTTGTAATCTTCTTGGTGCACATCTTGAGAAGATCTTATGATACCAGTGCTACCAGAATATTAAACAGGTCTAATTAGAGGAATAAGGATTGAATGCTAAGTTTTAAATCACTTTAGTTAGTTCGTCAAAGAACTACAGGCATTTTATTTAGACAGACAGACAGACAGACAGACAGACAGACAGACACACAATTTCCTGGATCGATCTCGTAAGTCTACTTTTTCCTCATTTTTTGCAAAATAAGAAAAGTCGGCTAAACATGTACTTATCATTTTACAATTTCATCCGATTCTTTCTGGAAAGTTACAAAAATAACCAAGGACGTTTATTTTACTTAAAAGTTCTTAATTCAAAACGTAAATGTCTGAACACAATGGTTTTATATAAACAGATGCATACCAGGTCAGGTTATTTTCAAAATAGTCCCGGAATCATTTTTGTCAAAAGTGTATGATCAGAAATATTTTATGTCAAATAACTTCTGTTTGGACTGTATGATCGTTTATTACTAAACCATGTCATCTCATTGTTTTTTTTTTTTGCAGAAATGGAGCGACATTATGAACAACTTCAAAACAAAAAAATATTGAAACCGATCGTAGTGACAAGCAATAATCAACACTCTGGTTCACCATTCTCCCTCATATCTCTTTCTCTATCTCTGTCAGTATGGTAATTCATTAGTACTTTATTCCTAGCCTCAACCATTGTACCGGAAAGTATCAATCAAAAATGAAATTTAATTACAATAGAAAATCAATCGAACATAAATGACATTCATATGTCATGTCAGCAATTCCATTGATTCACCTCGAAAATCCTCCTCATCCCCTTCTCCCATTCAAACTACGTATAAAAGCAGGTTTTCAAAATTAAATTTCTAAAATATCCTTGGTTTAAAAAAGTGATAACATGCAGCAGATACACACAATAGAGCAATGAAATATTGGAATCAATTGGTTATTATTAGGGTTTCGCTTTCAAACACAACACAAGGAAGTTAATTAAATACTCCCGGTTATTCATACTCGATGAGAATAAAACTTACAATAAGACATCATTGGATCGATGTTTCATTCTGAAATAAAACACGCATTAGATTAAAGTGTGTTCAAAATACACAGAAATGTGTTTGTGATATTAATATTGGAAACATTTCCATCTTGGTAAAAATCTAAAGTTAAGCAATTTCTTGTATTGTGGCAAACGTTGAAGGGCTACAGGGCTCGGAAAGGTTTCAAATTGTGAGTCCTGGAGGGCTCTATTAGAATAAAATAATTACAGTCAGTCTGAAATACTAGACGATATATCATTTCAAATGACGCATGCTACAAATGCTACACATGTTAGAAAGGCTCAGGAGGGCTTCTCGCTTCGCCCGAAACCCCAAGACGCTTTCATCAGACTCCATTACCCATTAACTTAGGCTTCCCGCGCGGGCACCTCGTTAAGTGTCACCCTGTAATTTGCTTCGACATCCTGCACACCTCTTTAGGAGTCACCCTGTATTCTTCTCTGCCATCTTGTACACCTGTTTATGAGTCACCTTGTATTCTTATCTGGCATCTTGTATATCTCTTTATGAGTCACCCTGTATTCTTAACTGGCATCTTGTACTGTATTTTGCTCTGACATCCTGCACACCTCTTTAGGAGGCACCTTGTATTCTTGTCTGACATCTTGTGCACCTCTTTAGGAGTCACCCTGTATTATTCTCTGCCATTTGGTACACCTCTTTAGGAGTCACCCTGTATTGTTTTATCTGGCATCTTGTACTGTATTTTGCTCTGACATCCTGCACACCTCTTTAGGAGGCACCCTGTATACTTATATGGCATCTTGTATATCTCTTTAGAAGTCACCCTGTACTCTTGTGTTCGCTTCGCTCAAAGCCCCAGGTCACTCGACGCCGCAGGACTCTTTCAACAGATTCCAATAACCATTAGCTTCTGCTTCCCGCGCGGCTGCATGACGTCACTTCCGTCTCCGTCTCCGTAACGCATAACGATGGACCCAGGCATAACGACGAAGTCGACAAGATCATTTGAAATGATAAAATCCTAATTTCTAATATGACGTCCGTTCTAAATGTAGTTCCGGAAATAGTATAAAATCACATGTTTATTCACTCGCTTTCCTCCGCTGGGGTGCCGGGATTTTGCCTCGAATGAGATCAATAATGTTTCTGTACATCAACTGACACGGTTCCCTTATATTTGCGCACCCACAAATGCCAGCTGACTTCGCCAGGATTCAAACATGCAACCAATTATTAATTTATTATAATTTACCTATTAATTTCTTACTTCTATTCTTCTTCGGTCGTTTGGGCCTCCAATGGACTGTAATACATTTCCAAAGTTGGGTGCTCCACTATGTTGTAATACAATATAAGTTAATGGGTGCCAGTTCATACGCAGAAAGCTTGTCAACGATTAAACAAATAATATTCGGTAAAGCACAGTAGAACTCTCCCTTCTCAAATCGTAGGATGATACAACCACCAACCAGAATCATTATATGAGAGGTAAGATACTATATTACTGTAATATAATTTACTAACAACTTACTCATTCGGGGAATACATATAAGTGGTGGTAGTGGGTTAGGTAATAAAAGAGCATGCCTGTGGTTCTGATATAAATGAAATACAATTTTCCAGATAGCAGCAAACAATCACTCCCTGGGAAAATTACTCTGGTTTGGGCATACTCCCTCTATGGTTGAAACATCATTGATTCTAATCGCTTCTTATATAATTCCTTGCCACTCAATTCCGATCTCTCCATACACGTTATTTTTCTTTAACTATCGTACAGTCCAAATCTCAGTTCCTTCACGGATAATCGTCTTCCTATTTCATCTCCATTATTATATCTTCTCCCCGAATAAACAATTGGAGTACGTAGTTCTTTCATTCACCAAACCACCACTACGAAAGTTCCAAAGTCGAAGCAGCCATCTTGCACGTATTAGTGAAGCTTCTTTAGTTCTACGTTTACACACAATAACTGCTTCAGTCGCCATCTTGCACGTCACGTATATAAAATCTGTTTAGTTCTGCGTTTCTCCGGAACATCAGATCCCTCAGTCATAGCTGCCATCTTGCACGTTATTTAAATAAAGTCTGTTTCGCATCCGTTATAATACCTTCTTGATAGTTTCTTTACTCCCTGCTAGCAATTCAGAGTGCAGATAATAAGATACCAATACAAGTAAAGTTATGAATGTTCTCAAGATTCTACAAGTACGTCTCCTTCCAATAGCTCATCGCAATTGCACCGGTTCACCCTTAAACAGTTCTAATCATAGTTTCTGGACACGTTACAGGACCACGGTGTTTGTTCTTTAGCTGTTGTCTGCCACTTCTGGTGTTTTGGGTGGATTGTTTGGCGGCTGCTTTTATGCTGAAAACTTGAGCCTTCCTATTGGACCAGTAATGTTTCATTTTCTTTCTGAACTCAATTTCACATTCCTCAGACCACCTCCTGGACGCGTTGTGGTGAACCTCTGTAATGTATGTGAGGAAAGGAATGGTTTCTGACGAACGGTAGCGACTGCTGTCATTATTGTGTCTTACTGAATATTAACTTCAGCAAGATCCTTCTCCATTTGTTTGATCCAAAAGGACCTAGTGGCTTTACCCTCCTTGGCTACCTTGAAGATCTTATAAGACAGCCGGTGGTGGTTCATTCTGTACAGATGTTCGTAGAAAGCCAGGCGTCTCCTTCTGATGGCATCGGTGAGGTTTTCCTAGGGTTTGTAGAGTTCGCAATTTATGGTTTGTACCATCGCCTTCCATCTAGAAAGATATTTTGTCCAACTATTTCCCGCAGGAATTTCCATTCCTGTACCATGAGGGCCCTTAGGGGAGTTATTTTTTAGCCTACTTTTCACATTTTGCAAAAATGAGGAAAAAGTAGACTTATGAGATCGATCCAGGAAAATGTGTGTCTGTCTGTCTGTCTGGCTGGCTGTGTGTGTGTGTGTGTCCCCCCTATCAACTCCTAAACGGCTGCAGCAATCAAAACCAAATTTAGTATGAGTAAAGATGTGCACCGCAATAGCTCACGTCCATATTTGAAAATGATGTCAGTGCTACCAACTGCTGAAAAAACGCACTAGAAATTTGAGCTCCATGTTGGATATCTTGCAAGGTATGCATGGGAGCTATTCCAAAATTGGCACAGGTGTAGATAATACTACTTCAGTTTAATTTCCAGGAGGCCAACCATAACAGTGTTGCCAAAATAATTTTAAGCCTTCTGAAAAGTCCAATGTTTAAATGCATATAACTTCTCCACTATCAATTGGATTTCAACCAAATTTTGTATGTAATATCTGTACATAAACAGATATGACTCAGCGTAATCTTAAGAGCAACCAGGGCTGCCAACTGTTAATAATTGCTCTCTCTATTGTTTTTATCCAAATACCAATATATCAAAAAGTATGCAAGCCAACAGCTTAAAACTATGCACACGTATATTCTGACATTTTAGATTAATTTCGAGTAACTTATATACGTCAGTTCTACCAACATGATTATAAGCCTGCTGATAGTACCAATTTTTAAATACATGTAACTTCTATACTATCAGTTGGATTTCAACCAAATTTCGTATGTGATATGTGTACCATAACAGATATGACTATAAGTATTTTTAAGAGCAATCAGGGCTGCCAACTGTTAATAAATGCTGTCTATATTCTGTTTACCCTAATATCAATATATCAGAAAGTATGCAAGCCAACAGCTCTATACTTTGCACACGTATAGCACCTGACATTCTAGATTAATTTGGAGTAATTAATACAAGGCAGTGGTGCCAAAATGATAAGATGCCTGCTGATAAGTCCAATTTTAAAATACATGTAACTTCTATACCAACAAATGGATTTCATCCAAAATTGGCAAACAAGATATCATAATAATTCAGATTATTTCTGACCAGCACACGCATGGTAATGTTGGCAACATGCTTTTACGCGTGCTGATAGATCCAGTGTCTAACTGCATGTAACGTCCATTGGACTTCAACCAAATTTTGTATTCTGTACCTTAAGAGGTGGAACTAAGAATATATTCAGTCACCAGGGCTGCCAACCGTAGTGCTCTATTAGGCTACATTATACCAGGTATATTTTGAACTAATTACATATTTCGATATTACCAACTTAATTTCGTCATTATTCTAGATAGGTTCATATACTGTAGAATAATCATTGGCATGAAATGTAGGCTGTATAGTTCTTCACGGAACTTCTTGTTTAAATTTGAAATTTGAGCTCCAAGTTGGATATCTCGGAAGGCATGCATGGGAGATATTCCATAATTTTCACACATATAGATAATATTTCAGTCTAATTTCCAGGAGGCCATACATGACAGTGTTTCCAACATGATTGAACGGCTGTAAATGGTCATATTGATACATGCATGTAACTTTCTTACTATCAATTCGATTTCAACCAAATTTTGTATGCACTATGTGTACCATAACATATAACACTATGCGTATTTCTAAGAGCAACCACGGCTGCCAACTGTAAAGGATCTCTCTTTTTTTATCCTAATATCAATATATCAGAAAGAATGCAAGTAACCGCTCGAAACGTTGTACACGCATAGTACATGACCTCCTACATTAATTTGGAGTAACTAATATACGTCAGTGCTAAGCCTGACGATAGGTCCGATTATTAAGTGCATGTAACTTCTATACTAATAAATATATTTCAACCAAATTTGGTATGTGCTTTGTGTACCATAACTGATGTGCCAGTCAGGCTGCAAACTGTTAATAAATGCGCTTTCTATTTATTATCCCAATATCAATATATTAGAAACCATGCAAACCAACATCTCTAAACTTTGCACACGAATAGTGCCTAATATTCTAGTATAATTTGGAGTAACTAATATACGTCAGTGCTAACAAAATAATCCAAAGGCTACAGATAATTCTAATTTTTAAAGACATGTAACTTCTAAACTAACCAATGGACTTTATACAAAATTGGCACAATGATAGATCACAATAATTCAGATAAATCCTGAGCAATCCTGTTGCCAATATGATTTTAAGCGCGCTGAAAGATCCAATGTCTAACTGCATTTAACGTCCATGCCATCCATTGAATTTCAACCAAAATTTCAAGTGCGTACTGTACCTTTAGAGATGGAAATAACAGTCACCAGTGCATCCAATTTTAGTGTTCTAATACAATAAGCTACACAATTTCAAGGTAAATTTCAAACTAATTGAAAATTTTAATAATACCAAATTAATATCGTAATTAATGCAGGTAAGTAAGAACAGATTTTCTCTGAGGCACTTGATGGCATTCAACAAGGTATTAAGGTCAATGGTAATTATATTAATAATATACGGTACGCAGATGATACCGTATTGATTGCAAATAGTTTCGAAGGACTTAAAGAGATTGTTACTATGGTGTATCAAAAGAGTAAACAATATGGCCTTGACCTCAACATTAAGAAAACAAAATATATGATAATATCGCGAAAACCATTATTGTCACAAGTCCTTTTAGTCGATGGACATCAGATTGAGCGAGTCAAGAGTTTGGTTTATTTAGGACAGAATATTATTGAGAATTGGGATCCTTCGGTTGAAATAAGATGCCGTATAGAGAAGGCTAGATCCATCTTTATGACAATGAAACAACTACTATGCTGTCGAGATCACAGTATGACGCTTAAGAAAAGAATTGTGAAGTGTTATGTTGTCTCCACCCTTCTTTATGGTGTTGAAGCTTGGACCTTGTCCGTAGCTACAGAAAAGAAGATTCGAGCTTTTGAAATGTGGATATACCGACGGATTCTTAAAATTTCGTGGACAGAACATGTGAGTAATGCCGAGGTTCTTCAGCGTGTGAGCAGCCAACCTGAGCTGTTAAACACAATTAAGAAGAGGAAATTGGAATACTTGGGACACATGATGAGGAGTCCAAAATACCGTCTGCTCCAAGTTATACTTCAGGGTAAAATTGAAGGTCAGCGTGGACCGGGAAGGAGACGAATAACTTGGATGGATAATTTAAGAACGTGGTTTGGGCTGTCTTCCACGGAACTCTTCAGGATTGCACAGGATAAGAAGGTGTTAGCCAAGGTGTTAGCCATGGTGGTAGCCAACGTCCGTATCGGATAAGGTAGAAGAAGAAGAAGAAGAAGAAGAAGAAGTAAATATAGGTTAATCATTGGCACGTATCTTAAATCTTATTATTATTTATTGTTTAATTATTTACGTATACATACGGTAGTTCTTTATTATCTTTATGAAATTCCCCGTAACATTTCCTTTTTAAGTACTGTACAGAATGAAGGAAATATGAAGAACTTTACAGGTGTACTGAGAAGATCACAGACGTAATGAAGAAGCGGAGGCTAAAGTTCTACGGACATTTACTACGAAGGGATGAAGGCAGGCTGTCCAAAAGAATCTTCAGCTACATTATGGGGTTAATGGTCACATCTAAATGGGTAGATGAGGTAAAGAGGGATGCAGCGGAAGTTGGAATTACTCCACCGATGGCCCACGATAGAAGAGAGTTACGCAGTCGAGTTGACGGAGTGAAATAATTTCAGGAGAAACCACCAAGCAGGAGGCCCAAACAGATCTATTCGGAGGAGGAGAGAAAACAAAGAAATGACAGGATGAGGAATTTCTGGGAAGAGAAGAGAAAGAAAGCCAATAAGTCTTGAGTTCCTTCCGGTCCATAGTTGGCCAAATTCGATATTAAAACAATATGTTCAGTAAATATCATATAGCCTACTTTCTTCTAATTGCATGGGTATTGTTATAACTCTTTGTCCTTTTCAGGGAGTATAATTGAATGTTGGTTGTAGTAGCTTGTTGAAATACAACGTACTATACGGATATTAAACATGAATATGAGGTGCCCTTTACTATTGCTACCTCTGTAAAAATTCATTCAATTGGGTTTCGCCATGTTTGAACTGATATGGGGAAACGATTTGCACACATACATGACCGCTATCTGCAAACTATTGGTCTGATGACTTTGTAGTTCAGTCAAAAGAAGCTTCCCACAAAAAGGTATGTTGTTGCAAAATTTGGTAGAGATCAGATGATTAGGTTGGTCTTAATTTGATATAAGCTTTTTACATTTGGTTGGCCACCATTACGTTTCCGTCAATATGGCGGCGATATAAAACATGACACTGAGGTTCCCTTTGCTAGTGTTACCTCTGTACCAAATTTCGTTCAATTCGGTATCACCGTGTTTGAATTGATAGGGGGAATTGATTTGCACACATACATGGCCGCCATCCGCAAAGTATTCGGCAGATGACCTTGTAGTTTCGTCAAAAGATTCTCCATATATGAAGGTATAATGTTGCAAAATTTGGTAGAGATCAGAAGATAAGATTGGTCGTAATTTGATTTAAGCTTTTAATATTTCGGTGGCCACCATTACGTTTTCGTCAAGACGGTGGCGATATAAAACATGTCCTTGAGGTGCCCTATGCTAGTGCTACCTCTGCACCAAAGTTCGTTCAATTCGGTTTCACCGTGTTTGAATTGATAAGGGTAATCGATTTGCACACATACATGGCCGCCATCTGAAAACTATTGGACTGATGACCTTTTAGTTATAGTCAGAAGACGCTCGCCATACGACTATATGTAGTTGCAAAATTTGGTAGATATCGGATGATTAGATTAGTCGTAATTTGATTTAAGCTTTGAACATTTGGGTGGCCGCCATTACGTTTCCGTCAAGATGGCGGCGATAGAAAACATGACACTGAGGTGCCCCTTGCTTGTTCTACCTCTGTACCAAATTTCGTTCAATTCGGTTTCACGTGTTCGAATTGATAGGGGGGGGGGGGGCAGACATTCACAGTACACAGACTCACACACGCACAGTCACACATTTTTTGGCCCTGTAGTGATCTCATAAGTCTACTTTTTTTTTGCAAAAATCGAAAGTAGGCTAAAAATAAAGAAGTACATTTTAATTGAGCCAAATCTTTAAATGTGATCAGAATTTTTACCTCAAATAACACCGTAAGTGATTTGTATTTGCTGCTTTGAACACCAGGTTGTTGTGTATTTTAAAGCTATTTGTTTTTATTTATACCGAAAAATGAGGGCTCCTTCCTTCTTTTTCCTTCCTGCACCTGTCAGGTCTTCTGTCTTTAAGCAGGCGAGAACATTAGTATGTCTCATAATTGTCTGACTTTGTATGTATAATTTATCAGCCTTGCATAATATTACGCAATTATAATCGTAGTCGATTGAGACGAAAATCGATTAGAAACAGCCTGCGGATATTTCGTTTAGTTTCGAAACTAATTAGAATTCAGTGCTAGTTAACATAGCTCAGCCGTGACTATTTGGTTCATTTAACCGAACTGTTGTCTTGAAATTTACATGCGTTGTTGATGGATGTGGCTCGCCTGAATGAACCCTAAGCTCTCGTGTAACAGCCATGTTCAATATTCATGGAAATGGGCTCCGACAATTCTCGAATTATTTTTAGTCTCTTGCCTCACATTTAATATGATTTGTTTGCTTCAAATAATTATAATTCGAATAAATATTTAGCTGCCAAATAATTATGTTCCAGCTTCATTTGATAGGCCATCAGAAGCACAGTGCTAGTCCATATTATTCCTCGGGGATATTTTAGTTAAACAATGAACAGTGGTTTCAATAATTATTGCTCTCATTCTTAAAAAAAGTGACAGTCAGTCTGAAAGACTAGACTTTGTATCATTTTAAATGCTACAAATGCTGAAAAATGCTAGAAAGGCTGGGGGCTTCTCGCTTCGCTCGAAGCCAAACACTCTTGACATGTCAGAAAATTATCTGCATAATACTTATCTTGCTTATTTTGTTTCAAATTACTCGCGAACGGCAAGTGCAAACCAAGGGCAAAGCAAGGTCAAGCGCGCGGGATGCCGTCACGCTCACCAGAGCACGCGGGGACGTGCCCCTCCCATCCAGTCTAAAACACCTATAGTGGGCGATGTATTGAAGATAGAGATATGCTCTCGCGGACTTTTTTGTAGAACTTTTCATGCAGACGAATTCTTACGCTCATAGTATATTAATATTTTTAACGGTTTTCCCAGTGTGAGCTTAAGAAGCGCACGGACGCCAAGTTTGTTTTCGACTTTTTCACTGAACTCGTTGCTGCTTGGCTTCCTTTGATCATACATAAATTATTTTCTACAGAATCTTTCCTAGAGATATCCTTTACAGAATGGTGAAAAGCGCATCAAAATCCATCCAGTGGTTCTCGAGATTACCCGTGACATCCAAGAATCGGGGATTTTTGTCTTATACTAACTAAGTAGAGATTGTCGGGGAACACATGCCCCAAGCGGTACTATGACGTCACACACCTCAGTGCATCTGGGTACAATATTCGTCCCGTCACCGTAACGTAACGCCAGACCCCAGCGTAACGACGAAGTCGACAAGATCATTTAAAATGATAAAATATTGAATGAAGAATTGTAGAGACGTGTTTCGTAAGACATAGTAATCAAAATAACCAGTGATGGACGAAGCAAAGAGGATATAATGAATAGGTAAGCTCAGGCAAGGTTTGAATATCTACAAGAATGAAATCTGTTGGCATCAATAACATAGATTTAGATATTAGAGAGCCATATTTGAAAGCATTTGTCTGGAGCGAGACGCTCTGTGGAAGTGAAACTTGGATTGTTGGCGCAGCAGAAAAGTGAAGACTAGAAGAATTTGAAATATGCTTGGATTGTTGGCGCAGCAGAAAAGTGAAGACTAGAAGAATTTGAAATATGGTGTTAGAGGAGAATGATAAAGATCAAGTGGATAAATAGAGTAACAACTGAACAGGTATAAGAAGAGTGGGAGAGGAGAGTAGAGATGTTTCAGGCGTTGCTAATGAAGAGAAATGATAGGTTGGTACAACACACACTAATACACCCTGGAATAGAGAATGTAATTATAGAAGGAAGAGTCAAAGACACGAACTGTAGGGGTAGACCAAGGATATAATATGTTAAACGGATTGTCTCTGATGTAGGGTGAGGTATCTATGTAGAGATGTTTCAGGCAATTGCTAACGAAGAGAAGAGATAGGTTGGTAGAAAAGATAGGTTGGTAGGACTCGTACTCACACACCCTGGAATAGCAAATTTAATTATGGAAGGAATAGTCAAAGACAAGAATTGTATGGGTATAACAAGGATAGTTTATGTTAAACAGATTGTCCCGGATGTAAGGTGTAGAAGCAATTTTGAGATGAAAATACGTATCATCTCAGGACAGGGACGCTTGGCAGGCTGCATCATACCAGTCAAGAAACTGAAGACTCAGAAAAAAAAGAAATAATATACATATTTATTTTCAAACATCCTGTGTTAAAGTAAAGAATGAGAGTCTCAAGGAACATCCCTAAAATATTCAATTAGCTACAATGAAAAGTTTCTAAGAAAACGATAAATACCATGTTTCATGTTAACATGGACACTAATGGACATACCGGAGTCCCTTAACGAAAGTAATTATTATTGGTATATTGCCCACCTATTAATAAGTGGTATGATTTTTTAACAAGTAGTTCCATTAAGAACAAAATAGCCTAATTTCATATATCCTAATGGTCTTACTTAGGACTCGAGAAATGGAAACGAGATTTTAAAATATTCCACAGCAGCCAATTTCAAGATGTCATAAAACTCCATTAAATTAGACGTCAATATACTGTATTAAGGTTAGTATGAATATACAGGATGTCCCACCTAACTCTGCGATCTCAAATATTATCGAAATGAAACAAGATATGAAAAATCTTGCGCAGGAATGTAGCCACGTCAGAGGGTCACACAATGGGAGGAAATGCACAATCCAGGAAATTATAACAATATAATTTTCAACGCAAAGTTACCTTTTTTTAAATGGAACATAGATGTTTTTCTTGCAAAATCATACGTAAACATACAATTATTGATAACTGAATTGGTTTCACTTCTCTAAACCTGGTACTTTCTGAAATAACTTAAGTTGTAGAGGATGGCAAAGGAGACACTGTTTGGTGCGGTATCATTGGCAACCGTATTGTAGGTGCCTATTTTTATCAGGGAACACTAAACGGACAGCGATATGCATCATTTCTTCAAGACACGTTAGCCCTTCTTATGGAGGACGTGGGATTGGAAACTCGTGTATCAATGTGGTTCCAGCATGATGGGTGCCCCGCATATTTCGCACGTGTTGCCAGATATGTAATGGATGAAAGTTTCCAAATCGGTGGATAGGACGTGGTGGTCCTGTGAGATGGCCAGCACGGTCCCCCGATTTGACGCCATTAGACTACTTTCTCTGGGGCGCATTGAAAGATAGAGTCTATCAGGAATTCCCAACTACAATGGCGAATATGCAACAGCGTATTACTGCGGCGTGTGCGGAAATATCTGTGGAAAAATTGGGATCAGTACAACGCTCTCTTGTCCACCGTCTACAGAAGGGCATTGATGCTAAAGGTGGTCAGATTGAACATCTGCTGAAGTGACACAGTTTCATCAGTTAAAATGATACTGCTTACTTGTGAATGCCTTTTCCGTGCTGGATGTAATTTTAAAACATGGCGTTTCTTTAAGCTATAGGCCACAAGTTTGTTTAGGAAATCGGTAATTGTATCTTTTGTACTATGTGTACAGTTCTACACTTGTGTTAAACTTGACAAACAGTGTTTCCATTGCCATCCTCTACAACGTTAGTTATTTCAGCAGGTACAAGGTTTAGAGAAGTGAAACAAATTCTGTTATCAATAATTGTATGTTTACTTTCGATTTTGCTAGAAAAATCATGTATGTTCCATTTAAAAAAGGTGACTTTGCTTAGAAAGTGATATTGTTATAATTTCCTGGATTGTGTACATCCTCCCATTGTATGGCCCTCGGACGTGGCAACTTTCCTGCGCAATTAGATTTTTCATATCTTGAGGTCGCAGAGTTAGGTGGGACACCCTGTATACCGTGCCACGTTTCACAGCGTTCGGATGAAAAGGCGCGAGAGAAATCCATTTAAATATTTAAATTTCGCGTCGCCGCTATTTTGGTTTTGTGCTCACTGGGTTATTGAATGATGCAAAGGTGAACTTATGTTAATAGCCTCTATCAACATACAAAATTTCAGTTTGATTGCTGTAATAGATTCGTAGATGCTGAGAACCGTCTAAATATTTCGGATGATCGCCATGTTGGATTGTTATATGTGTAGCCTATAGAGTTAAGTACCATTAGATGAAGATTACTTCGTAGGTTCATTATACAATCACTTAGATCGCATGATTAGGACACAAGATATAAAAAAATAATTGTTAAATTTTGCACAGCCACCATATTAGGGTTATCAATATAATTGAATGAAATTTAATGTCAGTAAATTAAATTTGATAAGAGCATTTATCGTTCCAAGTTTCACTGCAATCGGATGGTTAAACCGCGAGAAAAGTCGATTTAAATGTTTTAACTTTCCTTGGCCACCATGTTTGTTTTGTACTTAACAAGGTTAAGAAAGTCACATAGATGGATTTTTAGTAGCACCCTTTATCATCGTACAAAATTTTAGGGTGATATTTGACACTGCTGCGGAGATCTAGAATGCCAGTTAAATATTTCGCGCAGCCACCATGTTGGATTGGTGAAACACATTAAGATTTGAAATGCACGATTGAGCTCGGATGAGGTAGTATGGACTTAAGGAGTTTCAATGAAATCACTTCGGCCGTTAAGATTTTATTGGGGAGGGGAGGGGATACACTTACACGCACAAGGACAAATGGTGATCTCATAAGCCAATATTTTTCATTAATGAAAATTGGCTGAAACGGGACCTTCTTAGTTCAGAAATTCAAAATATATCTCAACGTTAACGTTAATCTGAGTGCTTTCCACTAGAACTGCTGAAATGTGTTTAACAATGCCGTCATAAGCTGTTCTTTTATCTGCTGCTAATGTAATCTTCTCCGACTGAAATCTGCGGGTGTACATTTCATTATTCAGCGTGCTTCTGCACGTCTGTCTTGTTGTGACTTCTCTACTGGCATAACAATAAAATGCCAAGGCTTCTGTCAGCTGTAATTGTGTTGTCTACTGCAGCTAAACAGACAGAGAGGGAGAGAGCGAGAGAGGCTTAATTTAAGTTTCCTTCCAAACATATCTTAAGAGCAAAGCAGTCACTGGGACTGCCTTCCTTTTAGTATTCTTTCTCATTGGATGTGTGTGATCTCTTCACCCTCCGGTGAGTACTAGACAGGCAGTGAACGCACAGAATATCACAGCAGATTAGGAAATTTAAGCTGCTGATCTTTATTTTTTATCCTTCTCTACAACCCTCCTCCTGGTCACTCGAAATGGGGTGGTGTTATTTGAGCCTTCATTCTTCTGACTGGTTGGATCTTACTTCGAAGGCAATATGTTAAACATATTCCAGCCTTGGTATTTATTTATTTATTTATTTATTTATTTATTTATTTATTTATTTATTTATTTATTTATTTATTTATTTATTTATTTATTTATTTATTTATTTATTTATTTATTTATTTATTTATTTATTTATTTATTTATTTATTTATTTATTTATTTATTTATTTATTTATTTATTTATTTATTTATTTATTTATTTATTTATTTATTTATTTATTTATTTATTTATTGCCACAACAGGGCAGTGCCCCAATTACAGTAGCAAACAATTGTTTACACACAGATAATGAATGAAAATACATTGAAATACAAAACTAAACAAGATGTTCAGTAAAGAACATATAGCCTACTTTCTCCTAAATGCATGGGTATTGTTATAACTCTTTGTCCTTTTCAAGGAGTATAATTGAATGTTGGTTGTAGTAGCTTGTTGAAATACAACGTGTTATACCGACATTAAACATGAATATGATTTGCCCTTCATATCGTTCCATTCGGTTTCACCGTGTTTGAATAGATAAGGAGAATCGATTTGCACACATACATGGCCGCCATCTGCAAACTATTGGGCTGATGACCTTATAGTTTAGTCAAGAGACGCTCGCCATAGAAATATATGTTGTTGCAAAATTTAGTAGAGATCGTATGATTAGGTTATTCGTAATTTGATTTAAGCTCTGAACATTTGGGTGGCCGCCATTACGTTTCCGTCAAGATGGCGGCGATATAAAACATGACACTGAGGTGCCCTCAGTACCAAATCTCGTTCAATTCGGTTTCACCGTGTTCGAATTGATAGGGGGGGGGGGTACAGACATTCAGAGTACACGCACTCACACACACACACCCACATACACACACACACAGACACACAATTTTTCACCCTGTGTTTTTTTTGCAAAAATCGAAAGTAGGCTAAAAATGAAAATTAACAAGTAGTTCCGTGAAGAACTATACAGCCTATTTTCATATATCCTGCTCATGTTAATTGTCTCTATCAACATACAAAATTTCAGATTAATTGCTGTAACAGATTCGTAGATATTGAGAACCGTCTAAATATTTCATATGGTCGCCATGATGGATTTTTATTTTTGTACTATTACATTAAGATTATTGTGTACGTGTGGTATTCATACTTCAATCGCATGATTAGAACACAAGAAGTAAAACCGAGATTTTAAAAGTACGCACAGCAGCCATCTTGTGATTATGTAAACAATTGAAATAAATTACATGCCATTGGATCAACATTTGTATAAGCATTTAACGTGCAACGTTTCAGGGCACTCGGATAGTTAATTCGCGAGAAACGTCCATTTAAATATTTATACTTAGCGTCGCCGCCATGTTGGATTTGTGCTCACCAGGTTACTGAAAGTCCTATATGTTCATAGTCTCTATGAACATAAAAAAAATCAGTTTGGTTACTGTAAAAGATTCATAGATATTGAGAACCGTCAAAATATTTCGGAAGCTCGCCATTTAGGATTGTTATATGTATAGGCCATAGAGTTATGTACCATTCAAGGACAATTATTGCCTAGCTTCATTATTCAAACTTTCACTTCGATCGCATGATTACGACACAAGAATAAAAACTTAATTTTAAAATTTCGCAGAGCCGCCATCTTGAGGTTATGTAAACAATTGAATTAAATTAGATGGCATTGCATTACAATCTGCAAAATCATTTACTGTACCACATTTCACTGCGCTCGGAGAGTTAAATCACGAGAAAAGTCTACTAAAATATTTCTAATTCGCTTGGTCGCCATGATAGTTTTGTACTTTACAGGTTTATGAAATATACATAGGTAAACTTGTATCAGTACCGTTTATCACTGTACAAAATTGCATGATGATATCTGTAATAGTATCGGAGATCTAGAATGTCAGTGAAATATTTCGCACAGCCGCCATTTTGAGGATATGTAAACAATTGAACTAAATTGGACTCCAGTGCATTACAATGTGTATAAACATTTGCTGTACCAAGTTTCATTACGTTAGGATAATTAAATCGCGAGAAATGTCTATTTAAAAGTCTCAATTTCGCTTGACCGCCATGTTGGTTTTGTAGTCACCAGGTTTTTGAAAGTCTCATAGGTGAACTTCTAGTAGTGCCCTTTATCACCGTACACAATTTCAGGGCGATATCGGTAATAGTTTCGGAGATATTGAATGCTAGTGAAATATTTCGCACAGCAGCCATTTTGGATTGGTGAGACGTAACAAAATTTGAAGAGCACGGTCGAGGTCGCCGGGAATAGTGCTATGAACTTACTGAGTTTCATTGAAATCGCTCCAGCCGTTTAGATTTTATTAGGGACACACACACACACACACCTCTCTCTCTCACACACACACACACGCACACACACACACACACACACACGGACAAAAGGTGATCACATAAGCCTATTTTTTCAAAATTGAAAATAGGCTAAAAATTGAAAATTTGAACATTGAAAATTTAAACATTGAAAACTTAAATTTTAAATTGAAAAATTGCAAAATAGAAACATTTGAAAATTTGAAAATTAAAGATTGAAAATTTAAAAATTGAAAATAAAAAATAAAAATTGTTAAATTGAAAATTTTAAAAATGAAAATTCAAAAAAAAAATAACATTCAAAATTAAAATTAAAATTGACCTCAAATTGGCAGGTAAAATGCTAAAGAAAGTAGGAGATTAATTTTACTTAGGACCCAAAATATCCAGTAATGGACGAAGCAAAGAGGATGTAAAAGTAGGTTAGCTCAGGCAAGGAACTCATTTCTACAGATAAGAAAACTTTTGACATTAAATATAGAGTAAGGTAATAGGAAGTCACTTTCGAAAGCTTTTGTCTGGGGCGTATCGTTCTATGGATGTGAAACATGGGCTGTTGGAGGAGCAGAAAAGAGGAGAATGGAAGCGTTTGAAATGTGGTGTTACAGGAGAATGATGAAGATCGGATGCGTAGAGAGAGTAACAAATGAAGAAGTAATAAGACGAATGGGCGAGGAGATATTTCTGGTGACTGCTAATGAAGAAAAGGGATAGGTTGGATGGACACAACTACGACAGCTTGACATAGGCCTATCAATCATTGTTTTGGAAGGAAGGGTGTAGGACAAGAACCGTAGGGGTACACCAAGGTTAGAATATGTTAAAGGGTTTGCTTCTAATGAAAGGTCAGTATATTAGTAGAGATGAAACGATTAGCTCAGGACAAGGAGGCCTTGAGCTCACATCAAACGAGCCAAAGGACTGTAGACTCAACCAACAACCACCACTGTGGTCTACCCCTTCAGTTCTTGGAAATACAACAGGGCTAACAATAATGCTGGAAATAACTTACCTGCATAATAGACTATACTCTTCTTGACCATGTAGTAGGCTTCTGGAATCTTGAGCTCACAGTAGAACATTGTTGGCGACTCTAACGTTGTCTCGTCCAGAATGGTCGACGCGGTGATGTCATAGACACCATCCCGGGGATAAGTGCGTACCCACACCTTGTCTAAGCTCACTCTGAAACAATGAGAAACAACAGTATTTTCAGCATTTTATTCATTCAATAATTCATTTCCATTTCAGACGACATTTCCTAATCAGCGTCCAAGTCTGAAGTCTGTTCGCCGAGTCTAGATAGTGGAAGTAAACACACTTGTGATTGCAGGGCTGCCCGCAAAGGGTGCCTAGAGATGTGCCCGTTGAACGTACGGCAACTTCAGTGCTGTGTATAGCCTACTGTCGACCAAAGTATTATGTGTACTCGAGTTTGAAGGTTGTATGCGACGTAACCAATAGACATACATACAATCCAATAACATCATTATTTTCGTCGTTCTATTTTACGTGAGTTCATGTAGGTTTGGAATTTTTAGCTTATATTTTAATATTTTTAATCGCAGTTGGAACACAAAAAGTGCCCGTTTTTAAGCGTGTTTCAACCATGCGTCACATTTAAGAATTATTATCTCACAAACCCTTCATTGTACCGAATCCAAATTTTAACACAAGATACATTGGAATGTTGTATAAATGGTTTATTAATTTCAACATTTTGTGTGTCCAAGAAACAATGTTGTTATCATTTGTCTAAGGTAACGTTTTCTCGGCTTGGGGTGGTTGGAATATGTAGTTCTTGGTCGCGTTATATTCCTTATACATCAAAAAGTTATGCTGTATGACTTAAAAATACGTAAATTAATTCACTTATTTTATATCGGTTTATATTTGAACGGGGAAATACGACCTCGCCTCGCTCGGCAGGGATGGGCTCCATCTCAGCAACGCTGTACAGCCTACCCCGGAGCGGCTGGCAGGTGAATCATGCCTTATTTCCACGAACAAATACAAACCGATATAAAATAAGTGAATTAATTTACGTATTTCACAGTCATACACCATAACTTCTTGATGTATAAGGATTACAACGCGACCAAGAGCTATATTTTCCAACCACCCCGAGCCGAGAAAAAGTTACCTCACAAAAATGATAACAACTTTGTTTCTTGGACACACAAAATTTTGAAATTAATAAACCAGTTATACAACATTCCAGTGTATATTGTGTTAAAATTTGTATTCGATCTGATGACGGAGTTTTGAGATAATAATTCTTAAATGTGACACATGGTTGAAACACGCTTAAAAACGGGCACATTTTGTGTTCCAACTGCGATAAAAAATAATAAAATATAAATTATAAATTCCAAACCTAAATGAACTAACGTAAAATAGAACGGCAAAAATGATGATGTTATTAGATTTTATGTAGGTCTATTGGTTACTTCACAAACAACCTTCAAACTCGAGTGCACATAATACTTTGGTCGACAGTAAATGTGAAGCTGCCTGACTTATCGGTTACATGCTACAGCTCGGTTTATTTATTGTTTGTTTTATGTATTTATGTAATTAATTAATTAATACGTTCTTAACTGCTTATGACAGGCAACAGTACACAGTGCAGCAAGTCTTGTCTTTTCTATGGCTACGGCATGACTAATGACCTCGGAGCTTCTTGGCTACCCCTGTCCGGCAGAGCCGATGACGTGAACTGGGCGAGTTTCCCTGTCCGGGTAGCCAAAGCCACTGTCTCGACTCGGCGAATAGACTTTAGTCTGCAAGCTTCTGTTTGCGAACAAGCTACTTCAATCATCCGATAATATCAGTTAACACTGCAGCCTTCTATGCCCTATACCTCTGTTTCTTAGACCCTCTACAGCCGAGTTCATGCAACTTTTCCGCATCCCTGTCTTGAAGACTGTAAATATCGTTATTCAATATATATTGTTATTTGATATATATTTGCGGTCAAATTGTATGTCGGCCACATTGTATTTATTTGCTACACAGTCCGCCACCCCATACTAAACAAGTAGGAGTCCCCGCAGCACGACCAGCTTTTGATGAGACAGTGGCGCAGCAGCAAGGGGCCAGCAAGAGGGGTTATAATCTCAAACAACAACTTGTTTGGCGGCAAGGCCTGATGCCTAGCATTTCGGGCCTTTGGCCCGATTGTGTGGTAATGTAGGAATATTATAAAATGTTATTCTAGGCAATGCTGACACCATCACGTGGTTATGAAAGCCGGACGTGCTGGGAAATGGAAAGTAAATTACAGCTGTAAATACATTATTTAACTTATTGAAAAGGTGAAAACGGGTTATTATAGATAATTTTCCGTAGAATTCAATTAGACCATCGTTGAAATTTTAACCTATTATTATATACATTTGGGCCCCATTTTTTTTTTCAAAAACCAAAAACATTTAATAACTTCTTCAGGGCCCCAAAATAAGAAAACGGGTAGAGATATCAAAAAATCATTATGAGTAAAAAAGATGCATACCGCGGAGATCTTACACCTGAACATTTAACGTTTTTCGATGCGACCAACCGTTTCCGAGATATATCGATTCAAAAAAAAATTGAAATTCTGGGCCCCCCAAAAAGATCCGTCCCTGCACCGTTTTTAACGCCCGACAACTGGTTTCCTCACAGGGTCCAACTCTTTCACAGCTCCAAATTTCAGCTCGATATCTTGAAAATTGCGACCTGTACTTCACTAAACCCAAAAATGTCACGCACAATGGACATTTTCAGGGCCAAAAAAAATAGAAAACGGTGAGAGATATCAAAAAATCGTTTAGAGTTAAAAAAAATTGCATACCGCGGAGATCTTACACCTGTACCTTTAACTTTTTTCAATGCGACCAACCGTTTCCGAGATATATCGATTCCAAAAAAAATTGAAATTCAGGGCCCCAAAAAAGAGATTCGGCCCAGCACCGATTTTAACGCCCAACAATAGGATTCGTCACTGTCACTAACTTTTTCACCGTTCCAAATTTCAGCTTCATATCTTGAAAATGGCGACCAGTACTTACCTAAACGCAAAAATGTCAAGCACATTGGACATTTTCAGGGCCCTAAAAAAAGGAAACGGTGAGAGATATCAAAAAATCGTTTTGAGTAAAAAAGTTGCATACCGCAGAGATCTTACACCTGTACATTTAACATTTTTCGATACGACCCACCGTTTCCGAGATATATCGATTCCAAAAATAAGTTTGAAATTCAGGGCCCCCAAAAAAGATCCGGCCTTGCACCGATTTTAACGCCCAACAATAGGATTCGTCACAGTTACTAACTCTTTCACCGTACCAAATTTCAGCTCGATATCTTGATTATTGCGAAATGTACTTCGCTAAACCCAAAAATGTGACGCACAATGGACATTTTCAGGGCCCCAAAAAAAGAAAACGGTGAGAGATATCAAAAAATCGTTTTGAGTAAAAAAGTTGCATACCGCGGAGATCTTACACCTGTACCTTTAACATTTTTCGATACGACCAACCGTTTCCGAGATATATCGATTCCAAAGAAAAGTTTGAAATACGGGGCCCCCAAAAATGATCCGGCCCTGCACCGATCTTAACGCCCAACAACAGGATTCGTCACAGTCACTAACTCTTTCACCGTACCAAATTTCAGCTTAATATCTTGAAAATTGCGATCAGTACTTAGTTAAACGCAAAAATGTCACGCACAATGGACATTGTCAGGGCCCCAAAAAATGAAAACGGTGAGAGATATCAAAAAATCGTTTTGAGTAAAAAAGTTGCATACCACGGAGATCTTACACCTGTATATTTAACATTTTTCGATACGACCAACCGTTTCCGAGATATATTGATTCAAAAAACAGTTAGAAATTCAGGGCCCCCAAAAAAGATCCGGCCCTGCACCGATTTTAACGCCCAACAAAAGGATTCGTCACAGTCACTAACTCTTTCACCGTACCAAATTTCAGCTTAATATCTTGAAAATTACGACCAGTACTTAGCTAAACGCTAAAATGTCACACACAATGGACATTTTCAGGGCCCCAAAAAACGAAAGCGGTGAGAGATATCAACAAGTAGTTCCGTGAAGAACTATACAGCCTATTTTCATATATCCTACTTATGTTAATTGCCACTATTTAACATACACAATTTCAGTTTGATTGCTGTAATAGATTCGTAGATATTGAGAACCAACTAAATATTTCGGATGGTCGCCATGTTGGATTTTATATAAGTAGGTCCTAGAGTTATGTACTGTTACATGCAGATTATTGTGAACGTGTAGTATTCAAACTTCAATCGCATAATTAGGACACAAGAAAAAACAAGGAGATTTAAAATTTTTCACAGCTGCCATCTTGAGGTTATGGAAACAATTGAAATAAATTAGATGCCAGTGGATTAACATTCGGATAAAGATTTACTGTACCAAGTTTCACTGCACGCGGATGGTTAAATTGCGAGAAACGTCCATGTGAATATTTATAATTCGCGTCACCGCCATGTTGGATTTGTGATCACCAGGTTATTTAAAGTCCTATAGGTGAACTTAAGTTCATAGCCCCTATGAACATTAAAAAATGAGGTTTGATTGCTAAAATAGATTCGTAGATATTCAGTATCGTCTAAATATTTCGGATGGTCGCCATGTTGGATTGTTAAATGTATAGGCCATAGAGTCATGTACCATTAAAGGAAAATTATTGCGTAGGTTCATTATTCAAACTTTTACTTCGATCGCATGACTACATCACAAGAAATAAAAACTTAATTTTAAAATTCGCACTGCCGCCATCTTGAGGTTATGTAAACAATTGAACTAAATTAGATACCAGTGGATTACATTGTGTATAAATATTTCCTGTACCAGGTTTCAGTGCGCTTGGAACATTAAATCGCGAGAAAGGTCTATTTAAAATGTTCAAATTCGCTTGGCCGCCATGTTCGTTTTGTAGTTAACCGGTTTTCGAAAATCTTATAGATGGACTTCCAGTAGTGCCCTTTATCTCCGTAAAAAAAATTAGGGTGCTCGCGCTAATAGTTTCAGAGATATAGAATGCCGGTAAAATATTTCGCACATCCGCCATCTTGTGATTATGTAAACAATTGAACGATGTTAGATGTCGGTGCATTACAATGTATATAAACATATACTGTACCAAGTTTCATTACGTTTGGTTGGTCAAATCGCGAGAAACGTCTATTTAAAGTCGCAAATTCGCTTGGCCGCCATGTTGGTTTTGTAGTTACCAGGTTTTCAAAAGTCACATAAGTGAACTTCTATTAGTTTTCTTTATCACCGTAATGAATTCCAGGATGATATCGGGAATAGTTTCGGAGATATTGAATGCTGGTGAGATATTTCGCACAGCCGCCATGTTGGATTGGTGAGTCGAAACAAAATTTGAAGGGCACGGTCGAGGTCGCCGGGAATAGTGCTATGAACTTTCCGATTTTCATTGAAATTGCTCCAGCCGTTTAGATTTTATTAGGGGGGGACACACACACGAATCACACACACACACACACACGCACACACACACGGACAAAAGGTGATCTCATAAGCCTATTTTTTCAAAATTGAAAATAGGCTAAAAAATCGTTTTGAGTAAAAAAGTTGCATACGGCAGAGGTCTTACACCTATACCTTTAACATTTTTCGATACGATCAACCGTTTCCGAGATATATCGATTCCAAAAAACAGATAGAAATTCAGGGCCCCCAAAAAAGATCCGGCCCTGCACCGATTTTAACGCCCAACAACAGGATTCGTCACAGTCACTAACTCTTTCACCGTACCAAATTTCAGCTTAATATCTTGAAAATTGCGACCAGTACTTAGCTAAACGCAAAAATGTCACGCACAATGGACATTTTCAGGGCCCCAAAAAAAGAAAACGGTGAGAGATATCAAAAAATCGTTTTGAGTAAAAAAGTTGCATACCGCGGAGATCTTACACCTATACATTTAACATTTTTCGATACGACCAACCGTTTCCGAGATATATCGATTCAAAAAAATAGGATGAAATTCAGGGCCCCAGAAGAATGTCCGGCCCTGCACCGATCTTAACGCCCAACAATAGGGTTCGTCACAGGCCCCAACTCTTTCACCGTACCAAATTTCAGCTCGATATCTTGAAAATTGCGACCTGCACTTTGCTAAACGCAAGAACGTCACACACATACGTACGTACATACAGACAGACTTTTTCCAATATACCACGGCTATGTGAAAGCCTATAGGATCTTTAGATCCGGCTTTCATAACAAGTAGTAATGTGGGGAATTAAATAATATATTTTCATATATCCTACTTATGTTAATACCTTATATCAACACACAAAATATCAGGGTGATTGCTGTAATAGATTCGTAGATATCGAAAACCGTCCAAATATTTCGGATGGTCGCCATGTTTGATTTTTTTATATGAAGGCCATTGAGTAATGTACTATTAGATAGAGATTATTGCATAGGTGCCTTATTCAAACTGCAATTGCATGATTAGGATACAAAAATAATAAAAACGACATTTAAAAAGTGACAGTCAGTCTGAAAGACTAGACTTTGTATCAGTTTAAATGCTACAAATGCTGAAAAATGCTAGAAAGGCTGGAGGCTTCTCGCTTCGCTCGAAGCCAAAGACTCTTGACATGTTAGAAAATTATCCGCCTAATACTTATCTTGCTTAGCTTGTTTCAAATTACTCGCGAACGGCAAATGCAAACCAAGGGCAAAGCAAGGTCTAGTACGGGATGCCGTCACGCTCACCAGAGTGCGCGGGGACGTGCCCCTTCCATCCAGTCTAAAATCCCTTATAGTGGGCGATGTATTGAAGATAGAGATATGCTCTCGGGGACTTTTTTGTAGAAAATTTTTCATGCTGCCCAATTCTTACGCTCATAGTATATCGATATTTTTAACGGTTTGCCCAGCGTAAGCTTAAGACGCGCACGGACGCCAAGTTTGTTTTCGACTTTTTCACTGAAATCATTACTGCATGGCTTCCTTTGATCATACATAAATTATTTTCTACAGAATCTTTCCTCGAGATATCCTTTACAGAATGGTGAAAACCGCATCAAAATCCATCCAGTGGTTCTCGATATTATCCGTGACATCCAAGAATGGGGATTTTTGTCTTATACTAACAAAGTAGAGATTGTTGGGGAACACATGCACCAAGCAGTACTATGACGTCACACACCTCAGTGCATCTGGGTACATTTCGTCCCGTCACCGTAACGTAACGATAGACCCCAGCGTAACGACGAAGTCGACAAGATCATTTAAAATGGTAACATTTCGCACAGCCGCCATCTTGACGTTATGTATACAAATGAATTAAATTAGTTGACAGTGAATTAAAATGCTGTACGAAGTTTCACTGTGCTCGGATAGTTAAATCGCGAGAAACGTCCTTAATATGTTTCAACTTCGCTTGGTCGCCATGTTGGTTTTGTACTATACAGGCTTACGAAAGTCACATAGGTGACGTTCAAGTAATGACCTTTCTAAGTGTACAAAATTTCAGGGTGATCACAGTTGTAGTTCCGAAAATATAGATTCCCGATGAAATATTTCACACAACCGCCATGTAAATTGTGGAGACGTACCAAAAATTAAAGAGCACGGTCAGCTTTGGACAAACTTATAGTATGTCCTTACTGAGTTTCAATGAAATCGCTCTAGCCGTTTAGATTTTATAAGTGTCACACACCCACACACATACGCACACACACACACACACACACACACACGGACTAAAGGTGATCTCAAAAGCTTATTCTTTGTCATAAATTAAGATAGGTTAGAAAAAAGAAGTTCCGTGACGAACTAAAGAGCCTAGTTTTCTTAAAAATCAAGATTCATGCCAATGATTAATCTAAACGGACCAATCTGGAATAATGACTAAATTAAGTTGGTAATATCGAAATTTCTAATTAGTTCGAAATATACCTGGCATAATGTAGCATAATATAGCATTACAGTTGGCAGGCCTGGCGACTGAATATATTCTTAGTTCAATTTCTTAAGGTACAGAATACAACATTTGGTTGAAATCCAATGGATAGCATGGGCGTTACATGCAGTTAGACATTGGATCTATCAGCGCACGTAAAGTCGTGTTGGCAACAATGTCATGCATGAGTTGGTCAGAAATAATCTGAAATATTATCATCTATTGTTGTGCCAATTATGGATGAAATCCATTTGTTAGTATAGAAGTTACATGTATTTTATAATTGGACCTATTACCGGGCTTAGAATCATGTTGGCAGCAGTGGCGTATATTAGTTACACCAAATTATTCTAGAATGTCAGGCACTATACGTTTGAAAACTTTAGAGCTGTTGGCTTGCATACTTTCTGATATATTGATATTTGGGTTAAAGGAATAGAGACAGCAATTATTAACAGTTGGCAGTCCTGGTTGCTCTTAAGAAGACGCATAGTCATATCTGTTATGGTACACATAGCACATACGAAAGTTGGTTGAAATCCAATTGATAGTACAGAAGCTACATGTATTTAAATATTGGTCCTATTAACAGGCTTAGAATCATGTTGGTAGCACTGACATGTATTAGGTACTCCAAATTAATCTAGAATGTCATGAACTATGCGTGTGCATAGTTTAAAGCTGTCGGCATGCATACTTTCTTATATATTGGTATTTGGATTTCAAAAAATGGAGAGAACATTTATTAACAGTTGGAAGCCATGATGTCTCTTACGAATACGCTCAGTCATATCTGTTTATGTACACATAGTACATACGAAGGTTGGTTGAAATCCTATTGATAGTGTAGAAGTTATATGTATTTAAAAACTGAGCATATCAGCAGGCTTAGAATCATTTTGGCAACACTCTCATGTATGGCCTTCTGGAAATTATACTGAAATATTATTATCCAAATGTGTGCCAATTCTGATATAGCTCCCATGCATACCTTCCGAGATATCCAACATGGATTCCAAATTCAATTTTGTTTTCTCTGCAGTTGGCAGCACTGACATCATTTTCAAATATGGCTTTGAGATATTCAGGTATAGATCTTCACTCGTACTGCCCCCGTAATTGAATTATATAGAGACCACGGTGGCTATTTTGGAAATTATAGCGAAAGTTATGGCTGTCATAGTTATGACGTGGGTAGTCATGACGTAAGCACGGATGACGCAGACGTTATGCAAGCAGGCTACTTGAGCTGAGATTCTCAGTGACGTCAGCATTTATTCGAGAAGGATCCGAGATGTACGACGCAGTTGCGAGAAACGTGGAATTCTGCTGAGGAAGAAATTATGCTATTGGAGGGGAGACTTAAACCAATGAAAGATAGTTTAAAGGAAGACGGAGATTGCTGAAACTATGGTATTTTTATTACTTTTTGGAATGCAGAATTGTGGAAATCCATTTGCAGTAGAGGCATTGTTCTGGAATTTTGGTGAAATTTATTTTCAGTTTTTGAATTATGAAAATCCGTCATGTATTGACGAAGTTGGAACTTCTAGCGATGACGCAGTAACACGCGATGGAAGGGATAGATACGCCCCTCATGAAGTTCATAAAAGGCCTTGCGCAGAAGAGAGGAGCCTCATTCTCTCAGATTATAAATCAATCGTCAGATTTCAAATAAGCATTTCAGTGAAACGTCGAGTGAATCAGTAGTGAAAAAGTCGTCTTTGTAACGCGTGGCGAAGCCACTAGTCGAACATATAAGCAGTGCAGGTTTACTGTGAGGTAAATCTAGGTGAAGTTGAAACGACACTTAAAACGCTTCTACAAGATTAGCTGTGAACAGTTAGCGGTCGCTTATAAGCTAATTCTCTTGTGCATTACTACAGTAAGGACTGTAGAAAAGCTGAACAATTTCGAAGAAGTATTTTGGAAGTTATTGAGAAAATTAGACGACTGACAAAAGTGATTTTCTCGCCACAGAAGAAACACTTTGTATAGCCAGACTCAACGCTACGGCTGACAGGGCTAGTGAAATAGGGAGACGTCAGATTGCTTTTGTGACACAACACTGCAGTATAATGGAGCAATTTAATAAGGCAGTTTGTTCTTCTAATACTTCAACCGAAGAGCAGATGGAAGGCTAAAGGACTTAATACAATTGGGATATATTTCAACGGAGTAAAATAGCAGCATGGAACTTCGCTAATTGCTATTCCATACAAGCGAACATGTGGTAAATAACCATCTACACCCATGTTGCGTGAGTAAAGGCTGAATACTATCAAACAGCAATAGAAATGATTTTATACTTTCTGAATATGAATATTTCTTCGGAAATTTATACAAAAACTTCATGGCGATTTTCAACTGGAACTTCAGGGATTTTTCAAGAGAGGTCAGGGTTGTCCCGACTCACAAAGAAGATTATTGCCGGAAGGATGTCATTCGTCTTCGTGAAGCAGTTCGATTCTTCGATGGTGCTGTTTCTGGTTTCGAGGATGGAGCTCAGCTTTAACTTGGTGAAATGGATCCATCAACAGTCTTCTTTGGGGAATTTTCCTCTGGAACGTCAATCGGCAGATAAGGTAGTCGTGAACGTTTATTGTATTTGAGTTTCTTAGCAATGTTTGAGCAACCATTTTTCCCATATTTTTGTCCTCATGTATTTTTGCCCGATATTCTTGTTTGAGATTCCTATTCTCAGTACACCTTGATGAGTTATGAATTTTTCGACGTTTTATTAAGACATTGTTATGTCATGGGCATAGTTAAATGATTTTGAATCAGTTGAGACTGATATTTAGATTTTTCAGTAATTTGCTTATTTTTGTAGTCACGATTTGACTGTAAGTTAATGATTTTTATGGCAGATTTAAATTCAGACAGCGTGTCACTTTATTAAAGTAATTCTACCCCAGTTTAATTACTTTGACCAATTTTCTGTCATCATCAAGAAGGAAGAACACTTAAATGATTTTAGAGCGTTAAAATCCAGTACGTTGTCGACGATCTTGGAAATACTAGTCGTTATTTGAATTGATTGCAACACAGACATTTATCGTTAGTCATGAACGACCATTGCATCTTAGGCAATTTTGTGAAAGATGAACATTAATTATGAATTATTGAATGCATTAAATTCGTGAAACTTGTGTTAGGTTTTTTCTCATATAGAGATTTATATAATGATGTTTGCATTCCCCAGTCTAATTGGATTCTATTCGACTATTATGCAGTTAGTCGCACTTTGTTTGATGATAGTATTTTTATACTACAATTCTTTGAAGATGTTAATCTTAAATTTTGATAGACCAGACAGGCGTATATAAGCGTATTCACTATTAAATTTGTTTGTGATTGGCAAATTTTTATTTCATTTCGATTCATGAATGAAATCCACGAAGTTAAAATGACAACAGTTTTGAAACAATTATTGATATAAGAATTTTTAAGTGGAACTATGAATGTATAATCGATAGTGCAGCGGACATGTTGAAAGTCGCTGACGTATAATGCCCTTAAATAAATGAAGGAGATTCCCACAGTAATTAAAGATGATAAGGATTGTATTAGGGGAGTTTTTTGTAAATGCTGTGGATGATTTTAATGCCATATAGATTAATATATGATGAATTTTGGGCTATTTTGAATGCAGTTTGTGCATTATTTTGTAAGCGAAGTATTTTCCGCTAGAGTATATTGTCATAGTTCGTTGAAAATTAATCAAGTGAATTTACTGTTATAATTAACCAGAGTTTGAAAGAATTTGAGATAAGATTTTGAATGAAGATTACAGTCACAAATAATTAAAATTATTACAACCTTTATTAAACCAGATTGTGACATTTACATGTATAACTAACCTTCATTGGTCGATTATATTAAACACGATTATGAATTTACCAACCGAATAAAACATGTGGTTCAATGTATTTCTTAAATTATTAATTTAAATAATTTAAATGTTGATATTGTAAATAATAAATGTAAATATCTTTGACAATAATGTGGAACGAAAGAAATGTTAAAGGCGTGTTTGAAATTTTTGTAATTATTTTCGACAATATTATAAACAATTTCTAATTGTTATAAATAATTTATGTGATTTTGTTATAAACATTTAAGAGTGTGTTTGATACTCTAAACTATGCTTTTTAAACATTTGGAGGATAACTTAACAAGTTTAAGTAATGTTAAAATAATCCAGTGGGATGGAAGTTAAGCATTTGAAAGATTTGCGTCAATATGTATGAGTTGTCTTGTAGACATTTAAAGCTTTAAAAGGAGCTGAATTCTTACGCAAGTGTAGGGAGAGGAGTGCGCCCCATTTGACAGGTGTGAGCCAGGTTAAAGAGTAGACCAGCCGGCCAGACATCTGGTTACAAGCAGGCGAGGTCGATACTCCGGCCTTGTGCCTATTAATAAAGGTGTTATGTTTATTAAAAGGAAACCAAATGCTCTACATATGTCGTACCCTAACTTCCTCATCCAATCCAAATGTGTTATAAAATGTTACGGTATTTTGAGCTCAAGGGAGCTAGCATATTGTTTGATAAATTTGCAAGTCCTTTAGGAGGACGTAGTCAGATTGACATAGGCTACTGATAGCCACGTTTATTTTGTTGAGTTGTGAAAATCATACTCTTTATTTTGAAAATAAAGCTCTTGTACAGTTCAAAGTTCTCGTCTTCGGTCTGGTTCATTTTTAAATGTCATGGTGAAGGTTATTGTGAGAGCATACTTTAAGGATCCTGTTGTCAACCCAATCCCCGAGATATTTATAAGAGGTAAGTAAAAGTAAGTATGTAACCCCGTCTATTTTGGTGTGTTCCACAATAATTTTTCTTGGTAACTTCTGTGTTCAAACCTCGGTAGTATCTGTCAGTGCCATTTTCATTGATGTAGCTGAGCTGGTGCGATTGATTGTTGGCAATCCGATTGAGGGGGCGGATATCTGACAGCCTACTATCCGGGTAAACGGGGACAGTACCAAATTTTGTTTCGATTGCTGCAGCCGTTTAGGAGTTGATAGGGGGAGTACAGACACACTGCAGACAGAAGGACAGACAGACATTTGCCCGGATCGATCTCCTAGGTCTACTTTTACCTCGTTTTTGCAAAATGTGAAAAGTAGGCTAAAAATAGGACCCATACGGGAAGAGGGAAGCACCTTCAGAATTCGGCACAATGATGAGCTTTGCAGCCATCAAGAAGAAATTGTGACTTGTATAAGAAAATGGCGCCTGGCCTTCAATGGACACTTGACCCGCATGATTCCTGGCAGCTGATTTTCCGCACGGTGTCCTCTTATAGTACAGCGATTGCGTCCACAAAGTTTCAAGATAAGTTTCAACCTGTCTTACCTGATACTTCCCTCGTAAAAGGGTAACGAGTTTGGCTTTAGATGGTAAGAGAATCAGAGGTAGACCAAGTAAGTGAAGGTTAGATTCAGTGTTGAACAACTTCAAAGTGAAAGATGTAGAAGCAGAGGAGGCTGCAGTGCTTACTGCTAATAGGGGATCATGGAGGTGTCTTCAGAGGCTTGCAGGCTAGACTGGACACTGAATGACAAAACAGTCTACGATGAAAATGATTGAATGAACAGAAAGGAACATATCATCATCATCATCATCATCATCATCATCATTTATTGCATGTGACAGGCCATGAAGACCCATAGCAGAAAAACAAGAGTATACAATTCTTGATTACAATATAAATAGCAAGCATAACATAATATATAACATTGTACTTCATAACAGGAGGAATGATTTCAGCTTCTCAAATAATGGTTGCATATATTAGACCAACGATTTCTATCCCTGGCATCTTCCATACTTGCATCTGGATCCACCTGGTTCAGTGCCAACATAACTCGATCTTTCCATCTTGTTCTTGTCGACCTCTTGGACGTTTTCTCGTTGGTTGGAAATGGAACACACGGTTCGGGAGAGTACCTTCTGCTCTGATGATGTGTCCTAACCATTGTATTCATCTTTTCTCAATCTCTCTACTGATGTCTGCCCTTTTATAAAGTCGATATAACTCCTCTTTACTCCGTCTTTCCCAACTGTCAGTTTCTGGGCAGTATTTTGGGCCATAGATTTTCCGCAGCATTTTTCTTTCAAATGCACATATACGTTCTTCAAAAGATTTTAGAGTCGCCCACGTTTCACAACCATACATTAAAACAGGTCGTACTAGGGTCATGTATAGGTGGATCTTATTTTCCTGAGATATTAGACGTGACGTGAAAATTCTATTCATGCTATAGGAAGCATGAGTAGCGTTGGTGATTCTTTGTTTCCTTTCCTATTTCACTTTTGTTTTACAATATTGATCCTAAATATTTGAATGATTCAACTGTCTCAAATTTGTGCATTCCAACGTCGATAGCGATCGGAATATTCTGTTGATGTGATATAATCATGTATTTTGTTTTCGATTCATTAACCACCAAACCTATAAGAATATAATTTAGATTTTTCCGTGATGTTAGTATTTGCATAATAACCGCTAATAGCTTCTGAATAGTTAACTGCACGAGATATGGGAGCTAATTCTACGAAAATAATAACCTAATCGTTATATCAGTAATAAAAGTTGAAGGTGACAAAAAAGAAAGAAAAATAGCGTGTATGTTTTCAATTCACGTGCAGTGTATTTATTAATATTTTGTCAAAATAGTTAATGGTTGGGTTCACTGCAGTGCAAAACAGACATATTAACTATAATGTGCAACTAGTGTTTATGGTAGCTAGACACGCACCTGTTCTTGCCTAGGAGTCGACAATCACTTTTCTTGTGTGTAATGTCAATACCTAGCAAGTTATTTCAAGGATTGCTTATAACAACACATTTATTACGGACATCAGGCAAAGAAACATTTCACTCAAGAATCAGAGCAAAATTGCATCAGAGAGTCCGATTTCTTCTTGCCCTCAATTGCGTGATATGTATCGCACCGTTCTCCACACAAAACACATGTATTGTACACTCCTGGCTATCCTGGTGAAATGATTTCCTGGTACAAATACGATGATGGAAACCATGTATCGCAAAGCGTATCATCAGGTGTCTCAACTCGTATTCCTCTTTCATCCAATCTTTGTTGATCATTGCATCATTCTGTATTGTAGAAGATTTCTTCGATCGAGTACCTTTTTCTTTGTTGCTCTTGTAACCGTCTTTGTATGCTGGAGTGTGCTGCAGATACATTTTCAGTCTTAGGTCTTCTATCGTGGCCTGTTTGCCATCTCTAGATGAGTGCAGTACATTTGCATTTGTCTGTTGGCACAGGCAAGAGTAAAATGTGGCTTTTCACCGATATCTCAGTCTCACTCATGACTGTGATTATAAGGAAGCTACTGAGGTATGGGTGGTGCTTAGTAATGACATCAGGGCACAGTCAGTGCCTGTGGATGCTGAGAAAAGTTCTACTCATAGGGGTAGTACTGCTGTTCTGACAGTGAGGAAAGTAATGGCAAACTATCTCACTTCTCATCTTGCCTAGTACGTCTCAATACGGCGCTGCCTTGGGTTTTAGCGCGTATCCACCCACACAACCTAACGGTGGTACCTTTTGAGGATCCAACCAGCCTTCCGGCTGACTACCTAACAGACAGACGTATCAAAAGGGTTTCCCGGACTAAAATATATACGTACCGGGATCGAGCAAATTTCGATACCCCTAGAACTCTCTTGACATAACTCTGTTTCACGCTTTCCAGTTGTTTTAGCTGTCTACTTGACTGGAATTGCCATAGTAATTCTAATCCGTATGTAAGTGTTGGTAGCACTTTGACTTGAATGAGTTCCATGGCTGACTACAGTGACATTCTTTGTGTGCGTATGATGTCACTTATACTTCTAAGTGCAGCAGCTAATCTTTATTTTATATGCACTGAGAAAGTCGTCCTGATTACTCGTAGTGTGATTTTAAGATATTTGAACTGGTTTTCAGGTGATAGTGTATGATTCCGCAATGTTTTATGCAATCAGTACTTCAACTCTACTGGTATTACATTACACAAAAGAATACAATACTTGGCTATTTAATCAGACTCGACATATATTATTTTATATTTAATTAAAATGAGTCAGGCACAATTCTGATATATTTGTTGTTGTTGATTATTTATGGGGCTTTGCGACATCGTGGTCATGTAGCCCCATTTACTCGACTGTGTGTAGGATTTGTCTGATGACCTGTAACACTGTGATGTCTATATTAGTGTGTGTATTTATAATTTGGCCTGTTTGCCAACTCTTAATGAATGCAGTACATTTGCATTTGTTGTTGACACAGGCTATAGTAAAATGTGGGTTTTCACTGATGTCTCAGTCTCACTCATGGCTGTGATTATAAGGAAGCTACTGGGGTATGGGTGGTGCTTAGTAATGACATTCAGAGCACAGTCAGCGCCTGTGGACGCAGTGAAAGGTTCTACTCATAGGGTTAGTACTGCTATACTGACTCACAAGGGGAGGATACGATGCATGGGTCACCGATTCGAACCATCTTTAGTACACGTGTAGGGCATGACCAGGCGCATACCAGGTGCAAGTAGTAAGGTGCGCTTCTCAACCGATTACGAGAAATTAATTTGTTAATTATTCGTAATTGCTGTACGGCGTTCATGTGTGCCGCTGTACGTTAACATGAAGCCATGGAGCGCATGGTGCAACGGTAAGAGCCCTGCTTCGTAAGCGTGGGATCACTGGATCGAATCCCACCGATGAGCCATTTTTATTTTTAGCCTATTTTCAATTTTGAAAAAATAGGCTTATGAGATCACCTTTTGTCCGTGTGTGTGTGCGCGTGTGTGTGAGAGGTGTGTGTGTGCCCCCCCCCCTAATAAAATCTAAACGGCTGGAGCGATTTCAATGAAACTCGGTAAGTTCATAGCACTATTCCCAGCGACCTCGACCGTGCCCTTCAAATTTTATTACGTCTCACCAATCCAACATGGCGGCTGTACGAAATATTTCACTAGCATTCAATATCTCCGAAACTATTACTGATATCGCCCTGAAATTGTGTGCGGTGATAAAGGGCATTACTAAAAGTTCACCTATGAGACTTTCAAAAACCTGGTGACTACAAAACCAACAAAGCGGCCAAGCGAATTTGAGACTTTTAAATAGACTTTTCTCGCGATTTAAATATCCAAACGTAATGAAACTTGGTACACCAAATTTTTATACACATTGTAATGCACTGGCGCCGAATTTAGTTCAATTGTTTACATAACCTCAAAATGGCGGCTGTGCGAAATATTTCACTGACATTCTATATCTCCGAATCTATACAGATATCACCCTGCAATTTTGTATGGTGATAAAGGGTACTGATACAAGTTTAACTATGTATATTTCATAAACCTGTAAAGTACAATACGAATATGGCGACCAAGCGAATATGAAATATTTTAACAGACTTTTCTCGTGATTTAACTCTCTGAGCGCAGTGAAATGTGGTACAGTAAATGATTTTGCAGATTTTAATGCACTGCCATCTAATTTAATTCAATTGTTTACATGACCTCAAGATGGCGGCTGGGCGAAATTTTAAAATTAATTTTTTATTTCTTGTGTCGTAATCATGCGATCGAAGTGAAAGTTTGAATAATGAACCTAGGCAATAATTGTCCTAAATTGTCCTAAATGGTACATAACTCTATGGCCTATACATATAACAATCCTAATGGCGAGCTTCCGAAATATTTAGACGGTTCTCAATATCTATGAATCTTTTACAGCAACCAAACTGATTTTTTTTATGTTCATAGAGACTATGAACATATGTTCACCTATAGGACTTTCAGTAACCTGGTGAGCACAAATCCAACATGGCGGCGACGCGAGGTATAATTATTTAAATGGACGTTTCTCGCGAATTAACTGTCCGAGTGCCGTGAAACGTTGCACGTTAAATGCTTATACAAATATCGATCCACCGGCATCTAATTTATTTAAATTGTTTGCATAATCACAAGATGGCTGCTGTGCGTAATTTTAAAATCTCGTTTTAACTTCTTGTGTTCTAATCATGCGATTGAAGTTTGAATACCACACGTACACAATAATCTTAATGCAATAGTACAAAAATAAAAATCCAACCTGGCGACAATCTGAAATATTTAGACGGTTCTCAATATCTACGAATCTGTTACAGCAATTAAACTGAAATTTTGTATGTTGATAGAGGCAATTAACATGAGCAGGATATATGAAAATAGGCTGTATAGTTCTTCACGGAACTACTTGTTAAACATAGGTAATTCGTACAACTGTAGGAGTCGTGAATAATGTTCATTTTGCAGTCAATTGTAATGACGTGTTATGTGAACGGGAAAAGGGATTCGGAATAAATTGTACAGGTGATTGATGAAAGAATACCTTTATTCACAGTATTTGCTGTTAGTACAACTGCCCACCGTTATCGTTAGTTTGTGTGCTGCTGACCTCGCCAGGTCCGAACACTTTTCAACCAATACCCATAGCATGAGACACTACATGAGGGGTACGGGGTGGTCTGATGGTTCACTGACGTGCAATGAACGGAACAGACTGGGCCTTCAGCGTATAAACGTATACATATAATAGAGTACACCTGACCACGTATAATACCAATGTATTTGCAATGTCCCGACTGTACATTATGTAATGTCACAAACATTCACCCCCATACGATTATTTCAGAATCCCTTTTCCCGCTCACAAAACACGTTATTACAATTGACTGCAAAATGAACATTATTCACGACAGCTACAGTTGTACGAATTGCCTATGTTTACAAAAAAAAAAGGCTCACCTGTGGGATTCGATCCAGTGATCCCACGCTTACGAAGCAAGGCTCTTACCGCTGCACCATGTGCTCCTTGGCTTCATGATAACGTACAGCGGCGCACATGAACGCCGTACAGCAATTACGAATAATTAACAAATTAATTTCTTGGAATCGGTTGAGAAGCGCACCTTTCTACTTGCACCTGGTATACGCCTGGTCATGCCCTACACGTGTACTAAAGATGGTTCGCATCGGTGACCCATGCATCGTATCCTCCCCTTGTTAGTGAGCAAAGCAATGTCAAACTACCTCACTCCTCTTCTGCCTAGTACGCCTCAATATAGCGCTGCCAGGGGTTTTTGCGGGTATCTACCCAAATAAAACTAACGGCGGTACTTTTTGAGGCTCCTACTAGCATTTCGGCTGAGTACCTAACAGACATTTTTAATAGAAGTCGGATTTGGGTAGGAAAGGGCCGTGGCCTTAAGTTAGGTGCAATTCCAGCATTTTCCTAGATTAGAAGTGGGAAACTACGGAAAACCAATTTCAGGTTGACTGAAGTAGGAATTGAGCACTCCTCAATATTGCCTCACAAGGATAAGTGTACCCCGTTCGTGCCCTCAGGCTAGAATTAAATGCGTTGCCAGAGCCGGGATGCAAACCCGGACCTCCACGGTGCCAGTGAAGAATGATAACCACTGCACAACCAGGTGGATAAATCTGAGATATGTCTGAACTGTCTGTTATTTCTCATTCTGTCACATTACTGTCCTGAATTGATTAGTAACATTCAGTCGGTTAACGTAAATATATGCCCAACGAAATTGGGACCTAACGAAAAAAACACCAAGTCCAAAAAGTAATTTTTGAGTTAAATTGATGAAGAGATGCACAAAGCATACACAGGGGAGCCGGCATGAAATGAATTGCGAAACAGAATGCATGAGCCAAATTATATGGGTAGGAGAGATCACGAATAGAACATTAGGCCCAAAATTCAAAAAACAAATTTAGCTAAGTATTCTTTTATAAACAGGGGTATTCAAACATGGAATGAGATACCTGATGAAGCCTTAGAACCTTTACCTAACAGTTTAAAAGAGTTTAGAAGAGAATAAATGTTGTATTCAGGGAACACAGAGATATTATGGAGAGAAATTGAGATATTTACATATCATGTTACCACCAGGTTATTTCCTAACTGTAGCAGTACCGATTAATAACTGATTGTCACAAAATTTCTTGTTTTTGGGGCCTAACATTTTGAGCTTGGAACATGTTGGTCATTAGCATCGAATACTTGGGTGTGTGTTAGCGTGTGTAACTACCGAGGGGGTTTGAAAAGTCTTTGCCCCTTTCTTTTTCTTGTGTTGTTTGAGTCTTCAGCCTTTTGACTGGTTTGATGTAGTTCTCCATGCCTCCCTCTCCTGAGCTAATCGTTTCATCTCTACATAGCTACCGCACCCTACATCCGAGGCAATCTGTTTAACATATTCTAACCTTGGTCTACCCCTACAGTTCTTGTCCTCAACCCTTCCTTCCATAACTGAGCTTGCTATTCCTGGGTATCTTAGTATGTGTTCTACCAACCTATCTCTTCTCTTCATTAGCATTCGCCAGAAAAATCTCTCCTGTCCCACTCGCCTTAATACCTCTTCGTTTGTAACCCTATCTACCCATCTGATCTTCATCATTCTCCTGTAACACCACATTTCAAACGCTTCAATTCTCCTCTTTTCTGCTGCACCAATAGTCCAAGTTTCACTTCCACAGAGTGCGACGCTCCAGACAAAGGTTTTCAAAAAGGTATTCCTAATACCTAAATCTATATTCGATGTCAACGGATTCCTTTTGTGTAGAAATGCTGTCCTTGCCTGAGCCAAACTACTTTTTATGTCCTCTTTGCTTCGTCCATCGCTGGTTATTTTGCTTCTTAAGTAACAGAAGTCTCCTACTTCCTTTAGTTTCTCCCCTATCAATTTGATGTCCATAGAGGTTTCTGATTTATTGTGGCTGCATTCCAAAATTTTTGTTTTACACTTATTAATTTTCATCATGTTTTTCTTACCCAGGAAAAATACAAACAGTTAATTACAAATATACGTATTATTCTACGTACCTTACACCATTCTTCCATACAGTCTCCACATTTGTTCAGACATTTGTCCCATTTCCGCACTAAATTTGATATGCCCCTGTGGTAGAATTCAGCCGGCTGACTATGGAACTATTGCTGTCTTGGCGTCATCGTTGCACGTGAATCGCTGTCCTGCCAGGAACTTCTTCAGCGAACCTCGACAATGCGCGACCACATGCGGTAACCAGAACAACCAACAAGCTCCGGTCATTTCACTGGAAGAGTCTGGACTACCCTCCAGACAGTCCAGACCTCACCCCCAGTGATTTCCACGGTTTTGGTCTACTTCTGTCTCTACACGGAGGCCGCGAGTTTGATTCTTGATTTCAGAAACTGACGGAAATCGGAAAAGAGGTGCACTTAGCTTCATGAGGGCAATTGACTAAGAGAGGCAATGCCCCGTTCAAGGAATTCAAGATTATTGGCCGAGGAGAACTGTCGCGCTGACCACGCATCACCTCGAAATATGTAGGTTAAATGGATGAGCAGCGGTTACGCCATAGCCCATATTGAGCTGTAGTTCCACGGGGTTAATATAATTAATTTTCGTTTAAATAAGAATTTCTGTGCCATTCGCTCCGGCAGTTATTACGTCATGCCATAACAAACACACAAACAGATAAACAAACAAAGAAAATTAAACGGAGGGTATTTGGTTATTACACACATCAACCGGGATAAATACGATATTTCAGACGGAAATTCTACAATGTTTATACAGAAAGCTCACAGAGATTACCGTGCAGCTGTAACAATATCTGTGTTCGCCGTGATGTACTCAGAGTAGGCAACACACCTGGCGCAGTTGTTACGCTTGGTGCATGGAGGTATAAGGCGCACGCTAAAACAATGGTAGTATTGCAGCTCATAATGTAACGTTGTATTGAAGCAATTATTTTGTTGTTGTTGATTTTTTTAGGGACTTTGTGACATCGTGGTCATGTATCCCCGTGTACTTGGGTGAGTGTAGAATATGGCTGATAACCTGTGTCGCTGTGATGAGTGTATTTGTGTGTGTATTTGTAATGGAGGTACGAGTAGAATTTGGGCAGGACGTAGCCTTAGCCTTGAGTTAGGCTGGCTGAGATAGGAATCAAACCCGCCTTTTCTCAGTTTTGTCTCACGAGGCTGAGCGTACCCCGTCCTAACCCTCAGACCAGAATTAAAGTATTAGCCAAGCTGGGAATCAAACCCGGGCCTCCACGGTGACAGACAAGAATGCTAGCCACTTTGTACACAACGTGGCGCACTGTTGTTAATGCCATTCTGCGCTAAATAGCCAGGAAAATCGTATGTTCCTGGTTGACGAATATTATCTTAGTGCCAGGAGAAGTCCACCGAGTTTAAGCTGCATATGATTTCCCGCAAACCACGTAACGTATTGAACCCTTATTGATCTTCGATAAATAAGTATTCATATTTATTATTATTATTACTACGGCCCAGGCAGCACATAAGGAAGTCGACTTGGATATTAGGGAGGCCAGCATTTCGTAATGATTGCAACAGAAGCTGAGTTGGTAGCTATTCCTGGGGGACGGCCAGAATTAGTCGAGTTCAAGGCCAAATTGTGCAACTACTGTACCAAAATTGGAGACATAAAGGAAGAATCACGAGGTCCTCTCAACGAACTTACGATTGAATCAGCCAATCGCAAGAGACCAAGCTGTGACCACGAGGTGGACGGCGTCAGTAGTGAAAAGCGCGCGGAAGTGTGTATCTAAGGAACCGCCGAACGGATTAATCTCCGCTCGAGTAATTTGAGACGTTGGATTTATTTGGAGAAGAATGACACTAGCCCCATCTTTGTGAGACAAAAACTCTGGAAGTTTTTATCCGACTCCGCCCCACTCCGCCGCCCTTGTCAGTTTCTCATAAATAGTCTGGCCTGACGCCAATCTAAGACTATTCTTGTGGAGCCTTCAGAGGTATACTCCACGCCAGTTTGAAGTGTGATTTTTGGCGCTCGAATTAATCTAAGTCTATTCTTGTGGAGCCTTCAGAGGCATACTCCACGCCAGTTTGAAGTGTGATTTTTGACGCTCGAATTTATCTAAGTCTATTCTTGTGGAGCCTTCAGAGGCATACTCCACGCCAGTTTGAAGTGTGATTTTTGACGCTCGAATTTATCTAAGTCTATTCTTGTGGAGCCTTCAGAGGCATACTCCACGCCAGTTTGAAGTGTGATTTTTGACGCTCGAATTTATCTAAGTCTATTCTTGTGGAGCCTTCAGAGGCATACTCCACGCCAGTTTGAAGTGTGATTTTGACGCTCGAATTTATCGAAGTACTATTCTTGTGGAGCCTTCAGAGGCATACTCCACGCCAGTTCAAAATGTGATTTTTACGCTCTAAAATCAGTGAAGCTAATTTATTTTCTGAGCTCTGGGGAGCTAAAGTCCCAGCGTTTGCAATATCGAATTTTAAAAGCTATAATACATTTTGTTCTGAAATCAACTAAATTGTGTGATCTAAATATTTCACGCCAGCGCGTGATAAACTGTAACATTCTTTTAAAGACGACGAGTTCAACTTTAAGGGGGAAGTATCGTATCACCCTAATTAGCGCTTACCAGAACCGAAGTCCAAGACGGGACGGAAATACCGGACGAGATAGCGACTGCTGGTGCAGCCAGGATTTTGAACTTGTTAACGAGCCAGTGGCGCGGACTCGAGATGTATATTTTATGTATAAATTGTGTGTATTGTATGTGTGTTTTTATAGTGCGTATGTGCGATATAATTAGGGCCAGTCTTCGCTATTAATCGCAGTAGGACAATTGTGGGTGAACTGAGTAGCCTGCAAGCGATTATAGATAGGCAAATATTTAACATTGAACTTTTCTGCCAAGGAGTCGAGACCAAGATGATCAGCACGTGGTTTGAAGGTGGGATGAGCTTCAAGAAATCAACGCAGACGACTACTATGGAGTGCTAAATTGTCCACAGGGCAATGGGTTGAGGAGGATGTCCTTAGTCCTACATGCAGAAGCGGTGATGTACTAAAATTGGATTATTTCAATTATGTAGTTAGATTTGGCCGGGGAACTTTGTAAATAGTCATGTTTTTCTTTCTTGTTTTATAGCTGTTTTTCTTGTACCGACACTATATGTTTAAATGTCCGTTGGCGCGTGGCCAATGTGTTTGTTGATATTTTGATTTTTTTTCTTGAGTCATGTGTAATGTACGCGGCGTGCGTGCGTGATTTTTATCCTTGCAATTGCGGAACCCGTTACATTCGATAAATGGTGCTTTATTAACGTTAATATTTGAAATAGGAATGGGAGGAAATTGATTGTAAAACATTTTGCTGAACAGGTTATTATTCATGTTAGGGTAGCCGAGTGCACCAACTTAAAAGTAATTGTAGAACACCTTCGTTCTAATTTGATAGATTTTTCTTGAGTCCTTTTCAGGTGACTAGTCACGGCATAGAACGATGGCGCCAGCATGTGGATATTATTTGCGTCTTTTATTTCAGGGTCTGTCACAACCCATACGTGTGATTAAGTGTGTGTTGATGTGTCTAATGTGTGTTGATTCTACGTGAGGAGGGGGTAGTTGTCCTACCGCCCTTATATATTTTTGCTGCTGTTGTATTTTTAGATGGAAAGACAGAGTGCTCTTGGGAGACTGCTGATTCTTGTCCATATGTTTTTCTGACACACATGTATTATTGTGCTTTGGGGCACATTTCTTCGAGGTTCGACCCCATGCTCTGGGAGGTCGAGGTTATTGACACGTGGGTTGACAGACATGCAGAGTTCCACAAACCGCCCGTTTTGCCTGTGACTTATTTTGATAGGCAGTCCTATATGTCCGACTGAACCCTGTAAGCTTTCATGCAGCAAACCTGTTCATTGTGATGGCTAATTTTTAAGCCATAATTAATTGGGGAGTTCGCCATGTGTGTAACGGATTGTTGTACCTTGTATGGATAAGAATATTGTGGTTAACGTAAATGTTGGCTGTTTGCCTATTGCTTTGTTGATGACTCGATTTCATGTAATTTTGTTTGTCACACCCGTTTGGTGTAGTGGTAGAGTATTTGTAAATTTTGACAGCGGTCATTTGAGTATTTTTCTATTGGTCACGTGTTAATGTACTTGTGTTGATTTGTGTGAGAAGCCCTAAGTTTTTTTAGGCAGTAAATGTTGCTACGGCAATTCAAGTCCAATTTCACACGGAAATTTTGTGTTTGTTTATAGTAGATTTAGGAAGTGTCGGTTTAATTTAATGTATTGTTGTTGTGTTCCCTCGGGTCGGTCTAGCTCTAGGAAATGCGGATTCGTTGTTTGAAGGGTCATTCTGGATGATAACGAATCACGCATTCAAAGTACACATCGTGGTGCATGTAGAACGGCGTACGCACTTATATGGTCACTTTTGCATCTTTTATTTAAGGACACTTGGTCCAGGTAATTAATCTCTCCAGAGATATCGCCTAGTTTTTGGCATTTTTATTAAGCGGGAGTCAGTTGGGAGTTTTTGTTGTTAATTGTTTATGTAAATATGGTGATTTGTTATTAAATTCAGTTGTTTTTAACCCTGGCTTCACTCTTTCCTGCATGTTATTTTGTTATATGTTACCCTGCAAGTTAATGAAGCGCCCTGACAGCAACTTACGAATATGACCTGTTACGCCCCGAATCTGAGTCTCATATGCTTCTTTGCAAGGGTTCATAAAACAAAAATGGCTGCCCAAGTGGGGATTGTTGTTGTTGTTGCTTCGCTGATCTCATATTTATTTCGTTGAGAAATGATGCCAGGTCAAGCGGACATGTAAATTCAGTAAATGGAGGCGATGTTGTACCGCCATGTGCATTAGTAAAATCACTGAGTTCCTAAAGTTAGAAATATTGAACAAGGTTAGAATTTGATTTGGTATTTGTTGTAAACTTGTTCTGGCGCCCACATTAAAATTAGAAATTTGCATTATTAATGAACTCAGTCAAAGCAGGAAGATGTTGCCTTATATCTGACATTTAATTGACTTCGGTTAATTGGTGTTTCGTAAATTTTGTTGGTTAGGAATTTAAAAGCAGATCACTAGGGGTTATTTTGTTGTTTGGGAATAAGTGTCATTGTATTCAGTAAATTTTGTTACTGAAATTTTCATTAAATTAGAGCCAGTAATATTTAAATGTGTGACATGTATGTGCGTATAGGGCTGAAACCTTAGCCCATAACCCTGTTTTTCTCTGAATATATTTTGTGTGTGATATGGCGAGTGTTGATGAGATAAAGGCATTGTTAGAACAGATGTCGATCCAAATGTCCGCGAAAACGGAAGAACAATTAGTGCAGATGTCCGTAAAGACGGAAGAACAATTAAAAGAACAATTAGAAGCTCAGCGTGAGCATAGTGAAAAACAATTAGAACAAATGTCCGCGAAAACGGAAGAACAATTAGTGCAGATGTCCGTAAAGACGGAAGAACAATTAAAAGAACAATTAGAAGCTCAGCGTGAGCATAGTGAAAAACAATTACTTGATATGAGCGGTAACATTTCGGTCCAGTTAGAAGTCCAGAAATTAGACACTGACAAACAATTCAATGAACTAAACCACAAATTGTCACAACAGGCGGTAACACAAACCGAACAGTTAGGAAAAATCACAAATGATATTAATCAGAGCGTTCAAAAAGTAGAGAAACTGGCAGGCGAGGTTGCGGAAAACAACATCAATCAGTTAGGCGAAATGAAGAAATTGGAGGCGAAATTTGATAACAAATTAGTACAATTTGATGAGATGGTGGCAGATAAACTCAAGCAGATAGAGGCAGCATGTGTCAGTAACACCGCGGGAGTGAAGAAAACCCAAGAGAAACTACAGCAGCAAATTAATTCGGTAGATAACAACGTGCTGGAATTAATAAAGGAAATAGATAAAGTCGAAGTTAAGGCTGAAACCGAGCGGATACACTTGCGGGAAAATTTAGAGGAGCAATTAGGCAGAACACAAGAGATCATAAGAAAAGAGATGGAAGGCCAGCTAATAAACACACAAGAGGTCATAAGACAAGAAGTAGGGGAGCAGCTCGTCAAAACTCAGGATAATTTGGAAGAACAACTAGTGAAAACGCAGGAACGGATAAGTGAAGAGCTAGAGAAAAATCAGGAGAGGAACGAGGAGAAAATAAATAGCTTAAAAAGTAGGATCCGGCGAGATTGGGACCAGCAGGCTCATGCGAATAAGGAAGACAGGCTGGCAGTTTTAAAGCGAATGCAGGCACTGGAGGAAAATATTAAGTCGAAATTACAGGAACATTCAGAATTAATCATAAAAAACGAGATTAGATCGTTAGAGAATGCGACATTATTTTCAAACGAAAATATTCCGGAAAAGCAAACAAGTATTGGAAGTCCGGCAGGTTCGAAGTTGGCTGAGGACACGAGTCGGGGTCAAAGTCCCAGACTAACGACTAATGCATTCCAGCAGTACAGGGGGGAGACTTCAACTCCGCAACCGAACTTGGCACCAGCCCAAGTCATCCAAGTCATTCGGGGTAATGATTTTAAGCCCGATAAGTTTAAAGAACATTCAGGAACCACTCCCAAAGCATTTCTACGGCAATTAACTGACTACTTTAATGACCAACACATCGGCCCGGAGAAACAATTAAGAATGGTGGAGAAATTTTTAGAAGGACCTAGCCTGACCTGGTTTTTGAGTTTCAAGTACACGTTTACAGACATGGCTCAATTCCGCGAGGCGTTTTTGAAGAAGTTTTGGAGTCCTTCGTTACAGCAGGGGTTAAGAATGGACCTGTACACGCGCAAATACCACAGTACACATCCAACCCGTTTTTCAGAATTCTTCAGTCAGCAATTGGTAAAATTCAGGGATTTTGATGACCCGCCTAGCGAGCCGAATATGGTTCTAACCATCGGAAAACAACTCCCAATGCATATCCAACAATTATTAGTCGCAGGAAATATTCAGACCGCAGTCCAAGCCGAAGAATTACTCAGACACTTAGATGAGACGAGTATGGTAAGCCCACAGACAGGAAGAAGGAATTTGGAATGTGTCAACACGGCAGAGGTAGTTCAGGGACTCCAAAATAACCACGGCCAGGGGAACCAAAGTAAGACACAGTCCACAGGGACACAGTTCACGCCAAGAAGACAAGATTTTGACGGCCGAAACCAGTTCCATAACAACAATCAGAATTATCAGAATAACCGCGGGAGATATCATCAGAATAACCAAAATCAAAATAATCAGTGGACGTACCAGCGGGAATACACGAATTGGAGGGGAAACCAGAGACAAGGTAGACCTTACCAAAGAAATGGAGATGGTAGATGGAGTAACGGCAGGGACTATCGCCAAGAAAACAGAGGGGATTATAGGAATAACTGGGACGAACGATATATTGAATCCCGTAAATACTTGGATCAATTAAGTAATGAAGAAGCGGAGAAGGAGAAGTGGGGGCGTGCCATGGCGAACAGACAGAGCCCAGATAACCATCAAGGAGAGGGGGCAGAGAGTTTACTGAGGCAACAGGAGCGACAGAATGATAACCGGCGAAACACATCTAATGGGGCCCGGGATAAAAAAAAACCAAATGAACTGAAAGGAGACAGGCTAAAAACGGAGATCGCTAGGGAGCAAGAAGAGATGATAGTGGCCAATATAGAAGAGTGGGTAGCATTCCCAGACGACTGCCTGGAGGAAGTGGTGAAGAACCGTGAAAATGTTATCAGACAGCTACCAATTATTTACGCGCATATTGGAGGTATGAGGGTGAGATGTTTGATTGATACAGGTAGCCAGGTGAGCTTAGTCACTGAAATTTTGATTAAAGAAATAGCAAGAAAACAGACTGTTCCTATTATGCCGGTACCGCTAATGAAAGTCAGAGGTGTCATTCCTGACAAAACTATGAATTGTAAACAGCAAGCATTTCTAGATCTGGAAATATTGAACCATACTTTTTCACAAACATTCATTGTTATTCCAAAGATGAACTACAATATAATTTTAGGAGCCAACTTCATCTGCGATTTTCATGCTGTAATTGATTTACATAACAACACTGTAAGCTTCAAACAAGTAGAAGGATTGGATCATGTGGGTTTAAATATGGAAGAGAATCCGCTGGAGAGAGAGGCCAATACTTGGGTTGTTGAGGAATGCACTAATGAGGCCGGAGATAAGATCTTGAGGGGAGAGCAAGTCAACCAGACAGCAGTGCTAGAAATGGACAGCCGAGATATTTCGCAGGAACTTTGGGTGCATTTGGCGGAAGAAGAAATGGGCGGAACCAAATTCGAAATTCTACTTCAGGAGCGACTTAAGGAAGCCATCGTAGGGGAATCTGATAGAAGAAGATTGGAAGAAATTTTAAGATTACATAAAGGAGCGTTTGACACCGTACCTGGGAAAGTTTTAAATTTTCAATATGCGATGCAGGTAACAGATTGGACCCCATTTAAATGTAAATTGTACCCGATCCCAGAGAAGCATTTTTCTCAGGTGAAGGACATTATTACTAACTTATTAGATTCTGGCATGATAAGGAAAGCTGCAACTCCTTATCTGAACGCAATATTGGCTGTGACTAAGCCAAACGGATCAATTAGGCTATGCCTAGACGCGCGAGTTTTAAATAGCAAACTGCTAGTTGAGCACGACCAAGCACCGAGGATCAAAGATGTTTTGGAAGGCTTCCGCGGGAAGAAGATATACTCAAGTGTTGATTTGACGAATAGTTTCCACCATCTTGAACTTGAAGAAAAATCCCAACTGTTGACGGGATTTTTATTCGATAATCAAAGTTATATCTGGTGTCGAATGCCCTTTGGCGTGAAAACTGCGGGATGTGCACTCATTAGAGCACTCGATAGAAATCTGACAGAGGAGGTCAAGAACTTCACCACGAGATATGTTGATGACATATTAATCGCTTCTGAGACAATGGAAGAACACTTGATAAATTTAAATAAACTGCTGGACAACCTGAGAACCATGAACTTCAAGATCAACTTAAAAAAGTCACATTTTTGCCAGAGCGAAATTTTATATTTGGGACATATAATTGATGTCGAGGGCGTGCGGCCTAAGCCAGCCAAGATTGATGCTATTAAGAAATTTCCCACACCTACCAAAGTCAAACATGTTAGAGCATTTTTGGGAGTGACAGGTTTCTTCAAAGAAAATTGCCCTGGTTACACAGAAACAGTAGCGCCTATGCAGGAGATGTTGAAGAAAGCGAATCGATGGTCGTGGAACGAGGAGTGCGACAGGTCTTTTAAAGCAACGAAGGATTTATTGGAAAACTGTGTGAAACTTGGATATCCGGATTTTGAGAAACAATTTATCATTCAAGCAGATGCTTCGTTAATTGGGATTGGTGCTATGCTGTACCAAGAGGACGCTGAAGAACCCAAGAAGAAATCCTATTTGGCATTTACGAGTCGTAAATTACGGAAACATGAGAGGAACTACACAGTTACGGAACTTGAGCTACTAGCAATTCTATATTCTCTCCAACAGTGGCGCAAGATGATCTATGGTTATTCCATCATTGTTAGAACCGACCACCATGCACTGACATTTTTATTTAAGACAACAATAGCAAGTGAGAGAGTTACGCGCTGGTCCATCTACATACAGCAGTTTGACATCACAATAGAGCATTGTCCTGGGAAATTGAACGTCATACCAGATGCCTTGAGTAGAAACTCTGAGGACGGAAACGAAGTAACAGCGGAAGTTCACAATATTACCTCGACACCTAAGGCTCGTGAGTTTTTGGCGAGATTGAAGGATATTCGGAAGGAGCAAGAAGCTGACCCATGGATGATGATGATGATAAAATTCTATAGGAAGGAGTTACAACCAAATTCACCGGAGTACCGGGAAGCCAGTGCTAAACAAGCGAGATTTCACTACCTGAATAACTTGTTACATAAGTACGTGGATGAGCATCATACTAAACTGCGGATCTTAGTTCCAGCATCACTACAGAGGGGATTAACTTGGCATGTTCACGAGAGCCTAGCACATATCGGCACGGATAAGACTGAAGCTACGATAGGGGAGACCTTTACTTGGCCCAAGATGAGATTCACCATTGTTGAAGTAATTAGAACGTGTGACGCTTGTCAGCGCACAAAGTCGAACAACTTTATTCTGAAACAACCTCCAAGACCACTATTACCGCAGAAACCATGCGAGATGCTCGCGATTGATTGCTTTGGTCCTTTAGTAAAAGGAAAGCGTGGATGCCGACACCTCTTGGTATGTGTCGATGTATTTTCGAAGATGGTCGTGCTATGTCCTATTCAGAAGACGACATCAAGACAAGTCCTTAGTCGAATTAAGAACAAAGTCATTCCGATGCTTGGGAAGCCGGAATCCATTCTATCAGATCACGGTACCTATTTCACAAGCAATGTTTTTAGGCAAGGTTTGGAGAGCCTAGGAATAAAACACATATTTTCAAGTATTCGTCATCCTTGTGGAAATCCGAGCAAAAGAACAATTCGCTGTGTCGCTAAATACTACAGAGTAATGATTCCTAACGAACACAATAAATGGGTAGACAAAGTAGGGGAAATTGAGATGTGCATGAACACTACTAAGCACGAGTCGACGGGTCAAGTCCCACTGATTGTACACCACAACAGGTTGCCGGAAAGAACTTGGGACAATATCATTCCTTGCCCAAGGGATCCATTATTAGCGCATGATTTGCGAATCCAGCGAACGAGGGAGCACATGAGGAACCAAGCGGACCGAAGGCTGAGACGGTACCGAGGAAAGAAGTTTCACCGAGAGTTACAAGAACAAGAATTAGTGCTGGTTCGTAGACCACCAATCTCCGACCCTAAGAACAAAGTCTTCGCCAAGTTCTGTCCGAAATTCATTGGCCCGTTCCGGGTAATTAAGAATCTGGGTAACAATGCCTACAGATTAGAAGAAGTGAGCACTGGTGCAAAATCTGTTTTTAATAGCGCCAATTTGAAACCGTACTACAGAAGGGAACCATTTGATGATTAGGAAAGATGATATGTGCAGAATCTGTATTGCAAAAAAAATTTTTTTGAAAGCAAACACTCAAATCCACGGGGAGCGCGTGAGCACGCACTTTGTTTGTAAACAACGAGCAGCTGAGACGACGGGAGTGGCAACTACGTGAGGAGAAGGGGGAGACCTAGAGAAAATATGAATGACATTCCAGCGAGAAGGGAGCACACTAATTGAGTCAGAGGGGCATACACTCGAGCAGCTGAGTGAGATTTAAAGAGATGTGTTGTTACTACAGTGGATTTTGTTTTTGAAATCCAAACCAATAAATTGTTTCGAATTTCAAAACCTTGCTGAGGATAAATGAACCCTTATTGATCTTCGATAAATAAGTATTCATATTTATTATTATTATTACTACGGCCCAGGCAGCACATAAGGAAGTCGACTTGGATATTAGGGAGGCCAGCATTTCGTAATGATTGCAACAGAAGCTGAGTTGGTAGCTATTCCTGGGGGACGGCCAGAATTAGTCGAGTTCAAGGCCAAATTGTGCAACTACTGTACCAAAATTGGAGACATAAAGGAAGAATCACGAGGTCCTCTCAACGAACTTACGATTGAATCAGCCAATCGCAAGAGACCAAGCTGTGACCACGAGGTGGACGGCGTCAGTAGTGAAAAGCGCGCGGAAGTGTGTATCTAAGGAACCGCCGAACGGATTAATCTCCGCTCGAGTAATTTGAGACGTTGGATTTATTTGGAGAAGAATGACACTAGCCCCATCTTTGTGAGACAAAAACTCTGGAAGTTTTTATCCGACTCCGCCCCACTCCGCCGCCCTTGTCAGTTTCTCATAAATAGTCTGGCCTGACGCCAATCTAAGACTATTCTTGTGGAGCCTTCAGAGGTATACTCCACGCCAGTTTGAAGTGTGATTTTTGGCGCTCGAATTAATCTAAGTCTATTCTTGTGGAGCCTTCAGAGGCATACTCCACGCCAGTTTGAAGTGTGATTTTTGACGCTCGAATTTATCTAAGTCTATTCTTGTGGAGCCTTCAGAGGCATACTCCACGCCAGTTTGAAGTGTGATTTTTGACGCTCGAATTTATCTAAGTCTATTCTTGTGGAGCCTTCAGAGGCATACTCCACGCCAGTTTGAAGTGTGATTTTTGACGCTCGAATTTATCTAAGTCTATTCTTGTGGAGCCTTCAGAGGCATACTCCACGCCAGTTTGAAGTGTGATTTTGACGCTCGAATTTATCGAAGTACTATTCTTGTGGAGCCTTCAGAGGCATACTCCACGCCAGTTCAAAATGTGATTTTTACGCTCTAAAATCAGTGAAGCTAATTTATTTTCTGAGCTCTGGGGAGCTAAAGTCCCAGCGTTTGCAATATCGAATTTTAAAAGCTATAATACATTTTGTTCTGAAATCAACTAAATTGTGTGATCTAAATATTTCACGCCAGCGCGTGATAAACTGTAACATTCTTTTAAAGACGACGAGTTCAACTTTAAGGGGGAAGTATCGTATCACCCTAATTAGCGCTTACCAGAACCGAAGTCCAAGACGGGACGGAAATACCGGACGAGATAGCGACTGCTGGTGCAGCCAGGATTTTGAACTTGTTAACGAGCCAGTGGCGCGGACTCGAGATGTATATTTTATGTATAAATTGTGTGTATTGTATGTGTGTTTTTATAGTGCGTATGTGCGATATAATTAGGGCCAGTCTTCGCTATTAATCGCAGTAGGACAATTGTGGGTGAACTGAGTAGCCTGCAAGCGATTATAGATAGGCAAATATTTAACATTGAACTTTTCTGCCAAGGAGTCGAGACCAAGATGATCAGCACGTGGTTTGAAGTTGGGATGAGCTTCAAGAAATCAACGCAGACGACTACTATGGAGTGCTAAATTGTCCATAGGGCAATGGGTTGAGGAGGATGTCCTTAGTCCTACATGCAGAAACGGTGATGTACTAAAATTGGATTATTTCAATTATGTAGTTAGATTTGGCCGGGGAACTTTGTAAATAGTCATGTTTTTCTTTCTTGTTTTATAGCTGTTTTTCTTGTACCGACACTATATGTTTAAATGTCCGTTGGCGCGTGGCCAATGTGTTTGTTGATATTTTGATTTTTTTTCTTGAGTCATGTGTAATGTACGCGGCGTGCGTGCGTGATTTTTATCCTTGCAATTGCGGAACCCGTTACATTCGATAAATGGTGCTTTATTAACGTTAATATTTGAAATAGGAATGGGAGGAAATTGATTGTAAAACATTTTGCTGAACAGGTTATTATTCATGTTAGGGTAGCCGAGTGCACCAACTTAAAAGTAATTGTAGAACACCTTCGTTCTAATTTGATAGATTTTTCTTGAGTCCTTTTCAGGTGACTAGTCACGGCATAGAACGATGGCGCCAGCATGTGGATATTATTTGTGTCTTTTATTTCAGGGTCTGTCACAACCCATACGTGTGATTAAGTGTGTGTTGATGTGTCTAATGTGTGTTGATTCTACGTGAGGAGGGGGTAGTTGTCCTACCGCCCTTATATATTTTTGCTGCTGTTGTATTTTTAGATGGAAAGACAGAGTGCTCTTGAGAGACTGCTGATTCTTGTCCATATGTTTTTCTGACACACATGTATTATTGTGCTTTGGGGCACATTTCTTCGAGGTTCGACCCCATGCTCTGGGAGGTCGAGGTTATTGACACGTGGGTTGACAGACATGCAGAGTTCCACAAACCGCCCGTTTTGCCTGTGACTTATTTTGATAGGCAGTCCTATATGTCCGACTGAACCCTGTAAGCTTTCATGCAGCAAACCTGTTCATTGTGATGGCTAATTTTTAAGCCATAATTAATTGGGGAGTTCGCCATGTGTGTAACGGATTGTTGTACCTTGTATGGATAAGAATATTGTGGTTAACGTAAATGTTGGCTGTTTGCCTATTGCTTTGTTGATGACAAGATTTCATGTAATTTTGTTTGTCACACCCGTTTGGTGTAGTGGTAGAGTATTTGTAAATTTTGACAGCGGTCATTTGAGTATTTTTCTATTGGTCACGTGTTAATGTACTTGTGTTGATTTGTGTGAGAAGTCCTAAGTTTTTTTTAGGCAGTAAATGTTGCTACGGCAATTCAAGTCCAATTTCACACGGAAATTTTGTGTTTGTTTATAGTAGATTTAGGAAGTGTCGGTTTAATTTAATGTATTGTTGTTGTGTTCCCTCGGGTCGGTCTAGCTCTAGGAAATGCGGATTCGTTGTTTGAAGGGTCATTCTGGATGATAACGAATCACGCATTCAAAGTACACATCGTGGTGCATGTAGAACGGCGTACGCACTTATATGGTCACTTTTGCATCTTTTATTTAAGGACACTTGGTCCAGGTAATTAATCTCTCCAGAGATATCGCCTAGTTTTTGGCATTTTTATTAAGCGGGAGTCAGTTGGGAGTTTTTGTTGTTAATTGTTTATGTAAATATGGTGATTTGTTAATAAATTCAGTTGTTTTTAACCCTGGCTTCACTCTTTCCTGCATGTTATTTTGTTATATGTTACCCTGCAAGTTAATGAAGCGCCCTGACAGCAACTTACGAATATGACCTGTTACGCCCCGAATCTGAGTCTCATATGCTTCTTTGCAAGGGTTCATAAAACAAAAATGGCTGCCCAAGTGGGGATTGTTGTTGTTGTTGCTTCGCTGATCTCATATTTATTTCGTTGAGAAATGATGCCAGGTCAAGCGGACATGTAAATTCAGTAAATGGAGGCGATGTTGTACCGCCATGTGCATTAGTAAAATCACTGAGTTCCTAAAGTTAGAAATATTGAACAAGGTTAGAATTTGATTTGGTATTTGTTGTAAACTTGTTCTGGCGCCCACATTAAAATTAGAAATTTGCATTATTAATGAACTCAGTCAAAGCAGGAAGATGTTGCCTTATATCTGACATTTAATTGACTTCGGTTAATTGGTGTTTCGTAAATTTTGTTGGTTAGGAATTTAAAAGCAGATCACTAGGGGTTATTTTGTTGTTTGGGAATAAGTGTCATTGTATTCAGTAAATTTTGTTACTGAAATTTTCATTAAATTAGAGCCAGTAATATTTAAATGTGTGACATGTATGTGCGTATAGGGCTGAAACCTTAGCCCATAACCCTGTTTTTCTCTGAATATATTTTGTGTGTGATATGGCGAGTGTTGATGAGATAAAGGCATTGTTAGAACAGATGTCGATCCAAATGTCCGCGAAAACGGAAGAACAATTAGTGCAGATGTCCGTAAAGACGGAAGAACAATTAAAAGAACAATTAGAAGCTCAGCGTGAGCATAGTGAAAAACAATTAGAACAAATGTCCGCGAAAACGGAAGAACAATTAGTGCAGATGTCCGTAAAGACGGAAGAACAATTAAAAGAACAATTAGAAGCTCAGCGTGAGCATAGTGAAAAACAATTACTTGATATGAGCGGTAACATTTCGGTCCAGTTAGAAGTCCAGAAATTAGACACTGACAAACAATTCAATGAACTAAACCACAAATTGTCACAACAGGCGGTAACACAAACCGAACAGTTAGGAAAAATCACAAATGATATTAATCAGAGCGTTAAAAAAGTAGAGAAACTGGCAGGCGAGGTTGCGGAAAACAACATCAAACAGTTAGGCGAAATGAAGAAATTGGAGGCGAAATTTGATAACAAATTAGTACAATTTGATGAGATGGTGGCAGATAAACTCAAGCAGATAGAGGCAGCATGTGTCAGTAACACCGCGGGAGTGAAGAAAACCCAAGAGAAACTACAGCAGCAAATTAATTCGGTAGATAACAACGTGCTGGAATTAATAAAGGAAATAGATAAAGTCGAAGTTAAGGCTGAAACCGAGCGGATACACTTGCGGGAAAATTTAGAGGAGCAATTAGGCAGAACACAAGAGATCATAAGAAAAGAGATGGAAGGCCAGCTAATAAACACACAAGAGGTCATAAGACAAGAAGTAGGGGAGCAGCTCGTCAAAACTCAGGATAATTTGGAAGAACAACTAGTGAAAACGCAGGAACGGATAAGTGAAGAGCTAGAGAAAAATCAGGAGAGGAACGAGGAGAAAATAAATAGCTTAAAAAGTAGGATCCGGCGAGATTGGGACCAGCAGGCTCATGCGAATAAGGAAGACAGGCTGGCAGTTTTAAAGCGAATGCAGGCACTGGAGGAAAATATGAAGTCGAAATTACAGGAACATTCAGAATTAATCATAAAAAACGAGATTAGATCGTTAGAGAATGCGACATTATTTTCAAACGAAAATATTCCGGAAAAGCAAACAAGTATTGGAAGTCCGGCAGGTTCGAAGTTGGCTGAGGACACGAGTCGGGGTCAAAGTCCCAGACTAACGACTAATGCATTCCAGCAGTACAGGGGGGAGACTTCAACTCCGCAACCGAACTTGGCACCAGCCCAAGTCATCCAAGTCATTCGGGGTAATGATTTTAAGCCCGATAAGTTTAAAGAACATTCAGGAACCACTCCCAAAGCATTTCTACGGCAATTAACTGACTACTTTAATGACCAACACATCGGCCCGGAGAAACAATTAAGAATGGTGGAGAAATTTTTAGAAGGACCTAGCCTGACCTGGTTTTTGAGTTTCAAGTACACGTTTACAGACATGGCTCAATTCCGCGAGGCGTTTTTGAAGAAGTTTTGGAGTCCTTCGTTACAGCAGGGGTTAAGAATGGACCTGTACACGCGCAAATACCACAGTACACATCCAACCCGTTTTTCAGAATTCTTCAGTCAGCAATTGGTAAAATTCAGGGATTTTGATGACCCGCCTAGCGAGCCGAATATGGTTCTAACCATCGGAAAACAACTCCCAATGCATATCCAACAATTATTAGTCGCAGGAAATATTCAGACCGCAGTCCAAGCCGAAGAATTACTCAGACACTTAGATGAGACGAGTATGGTAAGCCCACAGACAGGAAGAAGGAATTTGGAATGTGTCAACACGGCAGAGGTAGTTCAGGGACTCCAAAATAACCACGGCCAGGGGAACCAAAGTAAGACACAGTCCACAGGGACACAGTTCACGCCAAGAAGACAAGATTTTGACGGCCGAAACCAGTTCCATAACAACAATCAGAATTATCAGAATAACCTCGGGAGATATCATCAGAATAACCAAAATCAAAATAATCAGTGGACGTACCAGCGGGAATACACGAATTGGAGGGGAAACCAGAGACAAGGTAGACCTTACCAAAGAAATGGAGATGGTAGATGGAGTAACGGCAGGGACTATCGCCAAGAAAACAGAGGGGATTATAGGAATAACTGGGACGAACGATATATTGAATCCCGTAAATACTTGGATCAATTAAGTAATGAAGAAGCGGAGAAGGAGAAGTGGGGGCGTGCCATGGCGAACAGACAGAGCCCAGATAACCATCAAGGAGAGGGGGCAGAGAGTTTACTGAGGCAACAGGAGCGACAGAATGATAACCGGCGAAACACATCTAATGGGGCCCGGGATAAAAAAAAAACCAAATGAACTGAAAGGAGACAGGCTAAAAACGGAGATCGCTAGGGAGCAAGAAGAGATGATAGTGGCCAATATAGAAGAGTGGGTAGCATTCCCAGACGACTGCCTGGAGGAAGTGGTGAAGAACCGTGAAAATGTTATCAGACAGCTACCAATTATTTACGCGCATATTGGAGGTATGAGGGTGAGATGTTTGATTGATACAGGTAGCCAGGTGAGCTTAGTCACTGAAATTTTGATTAAAGAAATAGCAAGAAAACAGACTGTTCCTATTATGCCGGTACCGCTAATGAAAGTCAGAGGTGTCATTCCTGACAAAACTATGAATTGTAAACAGCAAGCATTTCTAGATCTGGAAATATTGAACCATACTTTTTCACAAACATTCATTGTTATTCCAAAGATGAACTACAATATAATTTTAGGAGCCAACTTCATCTGCGATTTTCATGCTGTAATTGATTTACATAACAACACTGTAAGCTTCAAACAAGTAGAAGGATTGGATCATGTGGGTTTAAATATGGAAGAGAATCCGCTGGAGAGAGAGGCCAATACTTGGGTTGTTGAGGAATGCACTAATGAGGCCGGAGATAAGATCTTGAGGGGAGAGCAAGTCAACCAGACAGCAGTGCTAGAAATGGACAGCCGAGATATTTCGCAGGAACTTTGGGTGCATTTGGCGGAAGAAGAAATGGGCGGAACCAAATTCGAAATTCTACTTCAGGAGCGACTTAAGGAAGCCATCGTAGGGGAATCTGATAGAAGAAGATTGGAAGAAATTTTAAGATTACATAAAGGAGCGTTTGACACCGTACCTGGGAAAGTTTTAAATTTTCAATATGCGATGCAGGTAACAGATTGGACCCCATTTAAATGTAAATTGTACCCGATCCCAGAGAAGCATTTTTCTCAGGTGAAGGACATTATTACTAACTTATTAGATTCTGGCATGATAAGGAAAGCTGCAACTCCTTATCTGAACGCAATATTGGCTGTGACTAAGCCAAACGGATCAATTAGGCTATGCCTAGACGCGCGAGTTTTAAATAGCAAACTGCTAGTTGAGCACGACCAAGCACCGAGGATCAAAGATGTTTTGGAAGGCTTCCGCGGGAAGAAGATATACTCAAGTGTTGATTTGACGAATAGTTTCCACCATCTTGAACTTGAAGAAAAATCCCAACTGTTGACGGGATTTTTATTCGATAATCAAAGTTATATCTGGTGTCGAATGCCCTTTGGCGTGAAAACTGCGGGATGTGCACTCATTAGAGCACTCGATAGAAATCTGACAGAGGAGGTCAAGAACTTCACCACGAGATATGTTGATGACATATTAATCGCTTCTGAGACAATGGAAGAACACTTGATAAATTTAAATAAACTGCTGGACAACCTGAGAACCATGAACTTCAAGATCAACTTAAAAAAGTCACATTTTTGCCAGAGCGAAATTTTATATTTGGGACATATAATTGATGTCGAGGGCGTGCGGCCTAAGCCAGCCAAGATTGATGCTATTAAGAAATTTCCCACACCTACCAAAGTCAAACATGTTAGAGCATTTTTGGGAGTGACAGGTTTCTTCAAAGAAAATTGCCCTGGTTACACAGAAACAGTAGCGCCTATGCAGGAGATGTTGAAGAAAGCGAATCGATGGTCGTGGAACGAGGAGTGCGACAGGTCTTTTAAAGCAACGAAGGATTTATTGGAAAACTGTGTGAAACTTGGATATCCGGATTTTGAGAAACAATTTATCATTCAAGCAGATGCTTCGTTAATTGGGATTGGTGCTATGCTGTACCAAGAGGACGCTGAAGAACCCAAGAAGAAATCCTATTTGGCATTTACGAGTCGTAAATTACGGAAACATGAGAGGAACTACACAGTTACGGAACTTGAGCTACTAGCAATTCTATATTCTCTCCAACAGTGGCGCAAGATGATCTATGGTTATTCCATCATTGTTAGAACCGACCACCATGCACTGACATTTTTATTTAAGACAACAATAGCAAGTGAGAGAGTTACGCGCTGGTCCATCTACATACAGCAGTTTGACATCACAATAGAGCATTGTCCTGGGAAATTGAACGTCATACCAGATGCCTTGAGTAGAAACTCTGAGGACGGAAACGAAGTAACAGCGGAAGTTCACAATATTACCTCGACACCTAAGGCTCGTGAGTTTTTGGCGAGATTGAAGGATATTCGGAAGGAGCAAGAAGCTGACCCATGGATGATGATGATGATAAAATTCTATAGGAAGGAGTTACAACCAAATTCACCGGAGTACCGGGAAGCCAGTGCTAAACAAGCGAGATTTCACTACCTGAATAACTTGTTACATAAGTACGTGGATGAGCATCATACTAAACTGCGGATCTTAGTTCCAGCATCACTACAGAGGGGATTAACTTGGCATGTTCACGAGAGCCTAGCACATATCGGCACGGATAAGACTGAAGCTACGATAGGGGAGACCTTTACTTGGCCCAAGATGAGATTCACCATTGTTGAAGTAATTAGAACGTGTGACGCTTGTCAGCGCACAAAGTCGAACAACTTTATTCTGAAACAACCTCCAAGACCACTATTACCGCAGAAACCATGCGAGATGCTCGCGATTGATTGCTTTGGTCCTTTAGTAAAAGGAAAGCGTGGATGCCGACACCTCTTGGTATGTGTCGATGTATTTTCGAAGATGGTCGTGCTATGTCCTATTCAGAAGACGACATCAAGACAAGTCCTTAGTCGAATTAAGAACAAAGTCATTCCGATGCTTGGGAAGCCGGAATCCATTCTATCAGATCACGGTACCTATTTCACAAGCAATGTTTTTAGGCAAGGTTTGGAGAGCCTAGGAATAAAACACATATTTTCAAGTATTCGTCATCCTTGTGGAAATCCGAGCAAAAGAACAATTCGCTGTGTCGCTAAATACTACAGAGTAATGATTCCTAACGAACACAATAAATGGGTAGACAAAGTAGGGGAAATTGAGATGTGCATGAACACTACTAAGCACGAGTCGACGGGTCAAGTCCCACTGATTGTACACCACAACAGGTTGCCGGAAAGAACTTGGGACAATATCATTCCTTGCCCAAGGGATCCATTATTAGCGCATGATTTGCGAATCCAGCGAACGAGGGAGCACATGAGGAACCAAGCGGACCGAAGGCTGAGACGGTACCGAGGAAAGAAGTTTCACCGAGAGTTACAAGAACAAGAATTAGTGCTGGTTCGTAGACCACCAATCTCCGACCCTAAGAACAAAGTCTTCGCCAAGTTCTGTCCGAAATTCATTGGCCCGTTCCGGGTAATTAAGAATCTGGGTAACAATGCCTACAGATTAGAAGAAGTGAGCACTGGTGCAAAATCTGTTTTTAATAGCGCCAATTTGAAACCGTACTACAGAAGGGAACCATTTGATGATTAGGAAAGATGATATGTGCAGAATCTGTATTGCAAAAAAAATTTTTTTGAAAGCAAACACTCAAATCCACGGGGAGCGCGTGAGCACGCACTTTGTTTGTAAACAACGAGCAGCTGAGACGACGGGAGTGGCAACTACGTGAGGAGAAGGGGGAGACCTAGAGAAAATATGAATGACATTCCAGCGAGAAGGGAGCACACTAATTGAGTCAGAGGGGCATACACTCGAGCAGCTGAGTGAGATTTAAAGAGATGTGTTGTTACTACAGTGGATTTTGTTTTTGAAATCCAAACCAATAAATTGTTTCGAATTTCAAAACCTTGCTGAGGATAAATGAACCCTTATTGATCTTCGATAAATAAGTATTCATATTTATTATTATTATTACTACGGCCCAGGCAGCACATAAGGAAGTCGACTTGGATATTAGGGAGGCCAGCATTTCGTAATGATTGCAACAGAAGCTGAGTTGGTAGCTATTCCTGGGGGACGGCCAGAATTAGTCGAGTTCAAGGCCAAATTGTGCAACTACTGTACCAAAATTGGAGACATAAAGGAAGAATCACGAGGTCCTCTCAACGAACTTACGATTGAATCAGCCAATCGCAAGAGACCAAGCTGTGACCACGAGGTGGACGGCGTCAGTAGTGAAAAGCGCGCGGAAGTGTGTATCTAAGGAACCGCCGAACGGATTAATCTCCGCTCGAGTAATTTGAGACGTTGGATTTATTTGGAGAAGAATGACACTAGCCCCATCTTTGTGAGACAAAAACTCTGGAAGTTTTTATCCGACTCCGCCCCACTCCGCCGCCCTTGTCAGTTTCTCATAAATAGTCTGGCCTGACGCCAATCTAAGACTATTCTTGTGGAGCCTTCAGAGGTATACTCCACGCCAGTTTGAAGTGTGATTTTTGGCGCTCGAATTAATCTAAGTCTATTCTTGTGGAGCCTTCAGAGGCATACTCCACGCCAGTTTGAAGTGTGATTTTTGACGCTCGAATTTATCTAAGTCTATTCTTGTGGAGCCTTCAGAGGCATACTCCACGCCAGTTTGAAGTGTGATTTTTGACGCTCGAATTTATCTAAGTCTATTCTTGTGGAGCCTTCAGAGGCATACTCCACGCCAGTTTGAAGTGTGATTTTTGACGCTCGAATTTATCTAAGTCTATTCTTGTGGAGCCTTCAGAGGCATACTCCACGCCAGTTTGAAGTGTGATTTTGACGCTCGAATTTATCGAAGTACTATTCTTGTGGAGCCTTCAGAGGCATACTCCACGCCAGTTCAAAATGTGATTTTTACGCTCTAAAATCAGTGAAGCTAATTTATTTTCTGAGCTCTGGGGAGCTAAAGTCCCAGCGTTTGCAATATCGAATTTTAAAAGCTATAATACATTTTGTTCTGAAATCAACTAAATTGTGTGATCTAAATATTTCACGCCAGCGCGTGATAAACTGTAACATTCTTTTAAAGACGACGAGTTCAACTTTAAGGGGGAAGTATCGTATCACCCTAATTAGCGCTTACCAGAACCGAAGTCCAAGACGGGACGGAAATACCGGACGAGATAGCGACTGCTGGTGCAGCCAGGATTTTGAACTTGTTAACGAGCCAGTGGCGCGGACTCGAGATGTATATTTTATGTATAAATTGTGTGTATTGTATGTGTGTTTTTATAGTGCGTATGTGCGATATAATTAGGGCCAGTCTTCGCTATTAATCGCAGTAGGACAATTGTGGGTGAACTGAGTAGCCTGCAAGCGATTATAGATAGGCAAATATTTAACATTGAACTTTTCTGCCAAGGAGTCGAGACCAAGATGATCAGCACGTGGTTTGAAGTTGGGATGAGCTTCAAGAAATCAACGCAGACGACTACTATGGAGTGCTAAATTGTCCATAGGGCAATGGGTTGAGGAGGATGTCCTTAGTCCTACATGCAGAAACGGTGATGTACTAAAATTGGATTATTTCAATTATGTAGTTAGATTTGGCCGGGGAACTTTGTAAATAGTCATGTTTTTCTTTCTTGTTTTATAGCTGTTTTTCTTGTACCGACACTATATGTTTAAATGTCCGTTGGCGCGTGGCCAATGTGTTTGTTGATATTTTGATTTTTTTTCTTGAGTCATGTGTAATGTACGCGGCGTGCGTGCGTGATTTTTATCCTTGCAATTGCGGAACCCGTTACATTCGATAAATGGTGCTTTATTAACGTTAATATTTGAAATAGGAATGGGAGGAAATTGATTGTAAAACATTTTGCTGAACAGGTTATTATTCATGTTAGGGTAGCCGAGTGCACCAACTTAAAAGTAATTGTAGAACACCTTCGTTCTAATTTGATAGATTTTTCTTGAGTCCTTTTCAGGTGACTAGTCACGGCATAGAACGATGGCGCCAGCATGTGGATATTATTTGTGTCTTTTATTTCAGGGTCTGTCACAACCCATACGTGTGATTAAGTGTGTGTTGATGTGTCTAATGTGTGTTGATTCTACGTGAGGAGGGGGTAGTTGTCCTACCGCCCTTATATATTTTTGCTGCTGTTGTATTTTTAGATGGAAAGACAGAGTGCTCTTGGGAGACTGCTGATTCTTGTCCATATGTTTTTCTGACACACATGTATTATTGTGCTTTGGGGCACATTTCTTCGAGGTTCGACCCCATGCTCTGGGAGGTCGAGGTTATTGACACGTGGGTTGACAGACATGCAGAGTTCCACAAACCGCCCGTTTTGCCTGTGACTTATTTTGATAGGCAGTCCTATATGTCCGACTGAACCCTGTAAGCTTTCATGCAGCAAACCTGTTCATTGTGATGGCTAATTTTTAAGCCATAATTAATTGGGGAGTTCGCCATGTGTGTAACGGATTGTTGTACCTTGTATGGATAAGAATATTGTGGTTAACGTAAATGTTGGCTGTTTGCCTATTGCTTTGTTGATGACTCGATTTCATGTAATTTTGTTTGTCACACCCGTTTGGTGTAGTGGTAGAGTATTTGTAAATTTTGACAGCGGTCATTTGAGTATTTTTCTATTGGTCACGTGTTAATGTACTTGTGTTGATTTGTGTGAGAAGTCCTAAGTTTTTTTAGGCAGTAAATGTTGCTACGGCAATTCAAGTCCAATTTCACACGGAAATTTTGTGTTTGTTTATAGTAGATTTAGGAAGTGTCGGTTTAATTTAATGTATTGTTGTTGTGTTCCCTCGGGTCGGTCTAGCTCTAGGAAATGCGGATTCGTTGTTTGAAGGGTCATTCTGGATGATAACGAATCACGCATTCAAAGTACACATCGTGGTGCATGTAGAACGGCGTACGCACTTATATGGTCACTTTTGCATCTTTTATTTAAGGACACTTGGTCCAGGTAATTAATCTCTCCAGAGATATCGCCTAGTTTTTGGCATTTTTATTAAGCGGGAGTCAGTTGGGAGTTTTTGTTGTTAATTGTTTATGTAAATATGGTGATTTGTTATTAAATTCAGTTGTTTTTAACCCTGGCTTCACTCTTTCCTGCATGTTATTTTGTTATATGTTACCCTGCAAGTTAATGAAGCGCCCTGACAGCAACTTACGAATATGACCTGTTACGCCCCGAATCTGAGTCTCATATGCTTCTTTGCAAGGGTTCAGTATATTTTAAAAAAAAGTGACAGTCAGTCTGAAAGACTAGACTTTGTATCATTTTAAATGCTGCAAATGCTTAAAAAGGCTAGAAAGGCTGGAGGCTTCTCGCTTCGCTCGAATCCAAAGACTCTTGACATGTTAGAAAATTATCTGCATGATACTTATCTTGCTTTATAATACTTTACCTTGTTTCAAATTACTCGCGAACGGCAAGTGCAAACCAAGGACAAAGCAAGGTCAAGCGCGCGGGATGCCGTCACGCTCGCCAGAGCGCGCGGGGACGTGCCCCTTCTATCCAGTCTAAAAACACTTATAGTGGGCGATGTATTGAAGATAGAGATATACTCTCACGGAATTTTTTTGGAGAACTTTTCATGCTGACGAATTCTTACGCTCATAGTCTATTGATATGTTTAACGGTTTGCCCAGCGTAAGCTTAAGAAGCGCACGAACGCCAAGTTTGTTTTCGACTTATTCACCGAAATCGTTACTGCTTGGCTTACTTTGGTCATACATAAATTATATTCTACAGAATCTTTCCTCGAGATATCCTTTACAGAATGGTGAAAACCGCATCAAAATCCATCCTATGGTTCTCGAGATTACCCGTGACATCCAAGAATCGGGTATGTTTGTCTTATACTAACGAAGTGGAGATTGTCAGGGAACACATGCACCAAGCAGTACTATGACGTCACACACCTCAGTGCATCTGGGTACATTTTGTGCCGTCACCGTAACGTAACGCTAGATCCCAGCGTAACGACTAAGTCGACAAGATCATTTAAAACGATAAAAAGGAAACACGCCTCAACATACTTGGCACAGTCTTTCCACGTAATCTGTAAAGATCTAGACAGAACTTCCGGTGAGGAGGTCTATACAAAAGGGAATTAATTAGAACAACGTACCAACCTTCAACGCTATAGGGAATTCCAGGGGCATTTCACAAATACAGTTTGCCCACCTTGAGGAAGCTCCAGACGAATGCAGTGCAGCAAACGGGCTTCTCCTGGCGCGCAAACCATAATATCCCACTCAAACCGTATCATTTATGTAACTATGGTTCAAAATAGGAATAAAAATGAATATAATAGCATTCGCAGATGATGTAGCAATAATTACTGAAAATTCGGAAGACATAAAAGCACTAGCAAATACGTTTTTCAAAAAAAAAAACAGGGAAAGTTGGACTAGAAGTGAATGAGGAAAAGACTAAATTCATGAAGGTAGAGAGAAACTACAAGACAACAGGACATGAAACTTTATAAATTGATAACCATTTGTTTGAAGAAGTAGACGAATTGAAATCCCTGGGGACACTAATAAACAATAGAAACGTAGAAGAACAGGAGAGATAGATCGAGGATTAAAGCTGCATCCAAAGCAAAGACAACTCCGTACAGGCCATGGAGGCCCTGGAAGTAGTGAAAGGTAGAGGCCTCCACTTTTTGAGACATCGGCACTAGATGGGATGGAGTTGTCAGCTCCACGCCCGGCCGCCTTTACTCCCAGGAATTACCCTGGTACTCATTTCTGGTGTAGGCTGAGTGAACCCCAGGGCTATTTGCGTTTCCGAAAGTGGTAGTTTTGTTTCTAAAATCCACTACCTGGGTGGGGATCGAACCCACACCCTTTCAGTTAGATGTTGATGATGATGACGATAATTGTTGTTTTAAAGGGCCTAACATCTAGGTTATCGGCCCCTAATGGTTTGGGTGATCGCGAAGATGAAAAGGAAATGCAAACTATAACTAAAAACCAACTACGAACTTATATACTAGAAGAAGAAATGGAAAACAAAAGGAGAATAAGGCAAATAAAGGACAGGAGGAAAAAGAAACGCCCTCAACCCCCGACGAATGCGGATTGAGGGACCTGGAAGGAAGGAGAGCCATGAAAGACACATAGGAAAGTGAAAGAAGAGAGGGTCCTACCCACAGGTAAGGGACAAAAGGGGGAAACTGGACCCCCTCAGGAATCCCTCGGGGTCGCCAACTCCCAAACTCACCATCCATGAGCCCCAGAGGGTGTAGCAATATCCAGGGTGCACCAGAAGTGGTGGGGCTACATACACCCTGCCTCCTTGAGGGCCTTGAGCACAAGGCAGGAGATAACATGAAAAGAAAAAGAAGGCTGACCCCTCGCAGAAGGAGGGTATCAGAAAAGATGAGACAAGGGCCAATAAAGGTGGGAAAAGAAGAGACTCCCTAGACCTCGGATACCCTAATACCGTCGGGGTCGGAAGAGAACAAGAGTTGACCAAGTGAGGTCGACAGGAAACAAGACTGAGAGGAGACCGGCACACGTAAGTGGAAGCAATGCCAGACTCAGCTGGGGCCCCGTGGTCGCCAGCCCACGTCCCTCTAGATGTGATCCCCTAGGGGGCTTTCAATTAGAAGCTCAGCACCTCCACCAACTGCGCCACGCAACCCTCCAAAGCCTCATCCAGAGCTTTATATTAAGTTAACAAACTACTCACATCCTAATTGTTATCAAGAGGGACCAAAATACGAATAAATAAAACTATAATTACGCCAGTGTTACTATATGGTGCAGAAACACGGAGTTTACGCAAATACACAGAAAGAAATGATAAAGGTTTTTGAAAATAAAATCCCCGGTGTTGTTGCGGAAGCTAAGACAAGAAGGCTGATATGGGATGGCCACGTGTATAGAAGAGAAGAGTGATCTAGACAGCGAGAAGTGTGTGAGAAAAAGCCAGACGGACGAAGACCTATAGGCAGACCAAAAATGAGATGGGGAGACCAGGTAGCCAAGGACATCAAGCTACTAGGAGCACGAGAGGAAGGTGGTAAGGACAGAACGAGGTGGATGAGGCTACATGAGGAGGCCAAGAACCGACTGCGGTTTGTGGAGCCAGGAGATTGAGTAAGAGTAAGAGTAATGGTTCTAAACACTTACTTTCCTTTGGATTGGTCACCACTTTTATAGAGTGCCATCTTAGGCTCAGGATACACTCCTTGCGCTCTGCACGACAAGTTAACAGACTCTGTTGACGGTCGTCGGTCTGTAAGCTCTAGCGTCTCTTGTGGCACTAAAACAGAGAGAGAAGACATTATTGCAGGATTATTCGCAAATAATTTATTTATTTATTTAATAATTATTAGATACAACCATGAAAAGGTCATTTTACACTAATATTTTAACAATTTCAAATAATATTAACGAAAACAACAACCACAATAACAGGTAACAATTGGCAGTGATGGCAGCAAGAGATACATCTCGGGAAGGACGCAGGGAGTGATTGGGGGTAGTGAGCGATTAGGAGGGTGAGGGGTTAGGAATTGAGGATGAAAGGGATATTCTAATGTTATGTTTGAATGTTCGATAGGGAGAGAATATGTCAATATTTGGAAGGGAGTTGCTAAGGGTAGGTAGACGGTGGAAAATAGAGCTCTTCTGTACTTCAAGACGTGGGTGAGGTATATGGTGTAAATGGTTCTGACGTGTTGAACGGGAGGGAACATGGAGTGGGAAGTAGCTTAAGAGCATGTTACATTTTGTGTAACCATTCATAATTTTATGTAGGAAAGACAGGTCAGTAAATTGTAGACGGCTTCTCAGGTCGAGTAAATTGAGCTGATTTAAAATGTCGGGTTTGGCAAAGTGCCCTAGTGATGGATTGCGAGCTTTGACAATTGATATGAAGAAATTAAAGACACTGTTCAATTTAGAAATATTGGTTATAGCCGAATAATAATAAGAAAGATAATAACGAAAATTCTTGGTCCTAAGTTCAAAGATGGAGGTTAAAAGCTATGGAGTAATTCATAATTATGATCCCACACTGAAAAGATCGTAAGTAGTGTAATCCGGAAACAGAGAATAACATTCTATGCCCACCTCCTCAGAATGCCAGTCAGTAGATTCTCCAACCGTCTATTATCATATTTCCGGAGTTTAAAGGTTATGCTTCTTTGGCTGGTGGAAGTGGATATGGACTTGTTCAAGATTGGAATTTCTGAATCAGATATCTTGCACAGAACCCCATTGAAACAAAAACTCCGTCAGGTTCATAAAGAGGAAGTAAAACCCAGCAAGAGATATGTTCACTCTGATGAATGGAAGAAACCCCATTCCGAATGAATGAAGGCGTGATGGGCTAACAAGAAGAAAAAAAAGTTGAGATATCGCGGTAACTTGTGGCCACAACGGTAAAAGGAAAGATGTAGAAGAAGAACGATAATACTAATAATAAAATCCTACAGTGCATGTAAAAATATTCAAACAATATCGAAACAGTGGTTCTCAACATATTCCAAATCGTGCACCAGAGACGCAGGGGTAGCTGTAGTCAGTCCGGAGATGGTAGGTTCAAATCCTGGTGCTGACAGTGGTTTTCCCCACTCCCTCCAAGTAAATTGAATCCACTAAGGTTGAACTTAAGATAAATTCAAAGAAGACAAAAAAGCTGCGAGTGGACATGGCTGTACAGGCTGATCTCATTGTGGGAGGATCAGATGTAGAGCAGGTGGATGCATTTGTTTATTTGGGAAGTGTGATAACAAGAAGTGGAGGGGTTGAAGAGGGCTTTTGTACAGCTCTATCGAGTCTGAAGAAATCGTAACATATCCAGTAATACGACAATCAGGAATTTTAATTCCAATGTGTAAGCTGTCCTATTGTATTGATGTGAAACATGGAAAGTTACCAATCGTATCAGCCACTTACTTCAAGTAATCAGCAATCGTTAGCTGCACCGAATTCTGGGTATACGATGCAGAGTGGGTCAAAATCGAAATCTAGGAGGACAAAACTATTTATTTTCATAATTAACAAGAAGTTCCGTGACGAACTAAAGAACCTACTTTTCTTAAAATTTAAGATTCATGCCAATGATTAATCTATATGGATCTATCTAGAATAATAACGAAATTAAGTTGGCAATATCGAAATTTCTAATTAGTTCGAAATACTGTATACTTGGCATAATGTAGCCTAATAGAGAACTACAGTTGGCAGCCCTGGTGACTGAATATATTCTTAGTTCCATCTCTTAAGGTACAGAATACAAAATTTGGTTGAAGTCCAATGGATAGCAAGGACGTTACATGCAGTTAAACATCGGATCTAACAGCGCGCGTAAAATCATGTTGGCAACAATGACATACATGTATTGTTCAGAAATAATCTGAAATAATATGATCTATTGTTGTGTCAATTTTGAATGAAATCCATTAGTTAGTATAGAAGTAACATGCATTTTAAAATTGGACCTATCAGCAGGCTTAGAATCATGTTGGCAGCACTGACGTATATTAGTTACTCCAAATTAATCTAGAATGCCAGGTACTACACGTGTGCAAAGTTTAGAGCTATTGGCTTGCATACTTTCTGATATATTGGTATTAGGGTAACAAAAATAGAGACAGTATGTATTAACAGTTGGCAGCCCTGGTTACTCATAAGAATCAGCAATAACATATCTGTTATGGTACACATAGCACATACGAAATTTGGTTGAAATCCAATTGACAGTGTAGAAGTTATATGCATTTAAAATTTGGACCTATCAGCAAGCTTATAATCATTTTGCCAACACTGCGATCTATGGCCTCCTGGAAATTAAACTGAAATATTATTACGTGAGCCAATTTAGAAATAGCTCCCATTCATACCTTCCAAGATATCCAACATGGAGCTCAAATTTCAATTGCGATTTTTCAGCAGTTGGTGGCACTGACATCATTTTCAAATACGGCCGTGAGATATTCAGGTATATATCTTTACTCCTACCAAATTTTGTTTCGGTTGCTGCAGCCGTTTAGGAGTTGATAGGGGGGACACACATACAGACAGGACAGACAGACAGAAGGACAGACAGACACACATTTGCCCGATCTCATGAGTCTACTTTTTCCTCATTTTTGCAAAATGTGAAAAGTAGGCTAAAAAATCAAAATTTATTACTTCTACAGCATTCTCATATAATTGCCGCTCACTATTCTGGGATGTAAACGCATCTTAGTGTAAATCTGTCACCACTGTTCGAGCAGTCTGAATTGGAGGGTGAATGTAAGTGGCTGTGGTTTGGTTGTCTTTGTGGTTAGTGTGATGCTTTAAGATGGAACATGCAACTGAAGGTATGATCTTTGTAACGTGTTTCAGTTATTAATTGGCGTAATTGTTATGTAATTTTAGCTATATTTGCATTATATAATATTTAAATATTATTTTAAAAATTATATTTTCACTTGGATTTTTAGTATGTCGCGTCACTCTGCGTCACTTTCTGGTTAATGTTAAAATGTAGATGAAGTCTTGTAGTTTACGCCTGATATAAGATTTTTTTGCATCTTTTTGAAACTTCCATAGTTATGTTAAGTTTAAGAAGATGCCGCGCCACCAGTTCTCACACGTCTACAACGGTTTGAAGCACTGGGTTCGACGATTATGTCAATAGTGGACCTTTGTGACTTTGTTAAAAGTAAATTAGGGGTAGAAAATTGTTCTGAAGAGATAACTGAATGCTCTTTCCAACTCCTAGTCATAGGCAATTTCTTGCTTGTGTAGACGTAGCTTTTAAAGGTCATAACTGATGTTTATTATGAAGTAAACAAATTATTTACGGTGGTTTCACTCTAAATTCATGATTAAAACGTAAAAATATTGTTGTCCCCCTAGATTTCGATTTTGACCCACTGTGCAATGGTCAGATATAAACCTAAACTAAGAGATGTGACAAAGGGCTAACCAACAACCTATAGAAGTTCAAATTAAACAAAGATAATGGGGCGGTATCGGGCATACTCTGTGAAAACAGAATGATGCAGTAAAATGAGAGCAAAGGGGATCGAAGACGAGGATTACTAAGGAAGACCTGTAAATGACCATTCAAAAAGAGACTGGGAAAGCTGGAATGACTTTGAGGGAAGTGAAGAACTTGGCAGGAAACAGAGTCAGATGGAAATCAATTTTGGATGCCCAATGCTCCACACAGAGCGAAAGCAAATAAGTCAAGTTTCCAGACAAATGCTTGGATAGTACTTTACTTCAAGTCCCGGGGCACTCGTTCCATCCCTGTCCCTAATATAGCTACACACGCTACTAGAGTCATCACAGGAATATCGGTTATCAAGCAAGTTCAACACACATCCAACTACACGGGGATAAAATCGCTCAAATTAATTAACGAAAACAACAACAACAACAACAACAAGAAAAATAAACAGTATTTTCCAAGATTTCATTATTTACCGTGTAGAATTAAAAAAAAACGTATTATGTAAATCAGGCTGTTCCAAATCCACGGGTTTGAGTATGCATACACGCGAGTACTCAGCAGTGACGCTCGAAGCACGGTTGGAGAGGGACTGGGGATGAGAGCCAATACGTCACTGGGCGAAGGTCATAGCACAAGTCCATGCACTTCCTGCCACTCTGGATGTATCCACCGTGCAGTGACGGCAGCCCCCACAGCAGAGCTGTTTTGCATGTTGCAGATTTACTCACGCAAGGTGGCGAGTACTCCGCTGCTCACTGGCGAGCTCCTGATGTAAATGAATTCCAAAGTGAAACAAAGAGATGATGTCTCGGAGTGGATCTGTACGTTATTACAATAACAGTATGGGAAGCTCTGCGCCGTAACCTGGTGGGAAAAAAAACGCCATAGCCCACGTGTTGCGTGTTCACGAGGGGAAGGGACTACAGTCTCTTTTCACGTGCCTTCTCTCCACGTGAAAACCAGCCTTCACGTTTGATATTCAACCGTGTAAATCGTGGTATTGGCATTTCCTGATTCTCGTTTTTATGTACAGTAGCAGGCTTTCATGCAGTTGTGCCGAATGCGATGTACGCTTTCTATTAACCCTCGCTCCTTCTGGTATATGTGTTTTAACGTCCTTCGGTGCTATCTGAACTCGGGAGTCATATCTCCTCGGTTGCCTAGCAATACCCCACCCACATTGTATACTACGAATTTAAGAGCGTTAAAAATCCCACAGTATGCCTTTCTTCGGAGGGGAAGTAAGGCCGGCGATCCCATGTCATAGATTTATGGCATGTTAAAGAACTTTAAACTAATTACACCTGTGTGAAACTAAATTGTATGGGTTAAGAATGTAGACAACGCTCTTAGGTTGCTACGTTTTTTGCCAAGAGCCGACTGCGGTGACATCTAGTAGCTAAGTTCTGAACTAGGCCTAGTAGTCGTTGACGGTGGCGTTTTGCGGCAAAAGTAGGAACTATTTGAAAAATTCAAAGTTGCAGTCCATACTTGAATTAACAAAACAGATACACACACTAATGCAGTCATCACAATTAACACCGGTTACCAGACAGATTCTACACACACCCAAATTACACGGGGTTACATGACCGCGTTGTCGCAGCGCCTAAACTGAGGAACCAACCAACCGAGTTTACTCTACTCATACCTTGAGTTTTAGCTCAGGGCTCGAGAACTACAGAGGAAAATGAAAATAGATTTAAAAAAGGAAGAAAGAATGTAAGGAAGAAACAAAACAGAAACAAAAAAGAAAGAAAGAACGTTGGAAGGAAGAAAGAAACTTAGGAACGAAGATAGCACAAAGAAACACAGGAGGGAAAAAGAAAGTTATAAAGAAATAAAAAATAATCACAAAGAATGGGAGAAAAATTAATGATAGAATTAAACGAATAAAAAAAAGAACAAAATAGAAATAAATAAACAAAGATCACAAAGGGGAAAGACAATATATAGAAAAAGAAAGAAATAAACGAAGAAAGAAAGAAAGAAAGAAAGAAAGAAAGAAAGAAAGAATGAAAGAAAAAAAGAAAGAAACAAACCAACAAACAAACAAAGAAATACAGAAAGAAAGAAAAGAACAGTGTAAGAAATAGAGAAAGAAAGAAAGAAAGAAAGAAAGAAAAAAAGAAATAAGTATAATGCAACAAAAATAGAAAAGACCGCCAGAATATAATTTAAATAGTTCTGAAGCTATTTTCCAGTGTTGCCTTATTTTCAATTGGTATTGTATTTTTTCATTCGGTCAAAGAAACATAGTTCGAATTACTGGAATATGCGGAAAAAAAATACCGGAAAAAATTACATAAACTAGGTATATATGATCAGAAATTATGTTGTGTTGACGACTGAAAAAAATACAATATCAGACGCAGGAATGGTGGAAGGAAATGAACGAAGAAAACAAGTAGAAGAAGAAAGAGAGAAAGAAAGATCCCCAGTTTTAGCCTTCAGGCAAGCAACTCAATTTTGAAAACATCATTTAATGCCATAGACTAAACCTTCCATTAACACTATTCCTTTTTTGGTGCATTTTTAGCCTATTTTCAATTTTGAAAAAATAGGCTTATGAGATCACCTTTTGCCCGAGTGTGTGTGCGTGTGCGTGTGTGTGAGGTGTGAGTGTGACCCCCCCCCCCTAATAATTTCTAAACGGCCGGAGCGATATCAATTAAACTCTGTAAGTTCATAGCACTATTCCGGGCGACCCCGACCGTGCCCTTCAAATTTTGTTACGTCTCACCAATCCAACATGGCGGCTGTGCGAATTATTTCACCAGCATTCAATATCTCCTAAACTATTCCCGATATCACCCTGAAATTAATTACGGTGATAAAGGGAACTACTAGAAATTCACCTATGTGACTTTTGAAAAACTGGTAACTACAAAACCAACATGGCGGCCACACGAATTCGCGACTTTTAAATAGACGTTTCTCGCGATTAAACCAACCTAAGGCAATAAAATTTGGTACAGTATATGTTAATACACATTGTAATGCACCGACATCAAACTCTGTTCAATTGTTTACATAACCACAAGATGGCGAATGTGCGAAATATTTCACCGACATTCTATATCTCTGAAACTATTAGCGGTATCACCCTGACATTTTGTAAGGAGATAAAGGTAACTATTAGATGTCCATCTATAAGACTTTAAAAAACCGGTTAACTACAAAACGAACATGGCGGCCAAGCGAAATTGAAAATTTTAAATAGACCTTTCTCGCGATTTAATGTTCCAAACGCAATAAAATCTGGTACAGGAAAGTTTTATACACATTGTAATGCACTGGTATCTAATTTAGTTCAATTGTTTACATAACTTCAAGATGGCGCCTGTGCGAATTTTAAAATTACGTTTTTATTTCTTGTGTCGTAATCATGCGATCGAAGTGAATGTTTGAATAATGAACCTACGCAATAATTTCTCTTTAATGGCGCATGACACTATGGCCTATACATTTAACAATCCAACATGGCGACCATCCGAAATATTTAGATGGCTCTAAATATCAACGAATCTATTATAGCAATCAAGCTGATTTTTTTATGTTCATAGGGGCTATGAACTTAAGTTCACTTATAGGACTTTAAATAACCTGGTGATCACAAATCCAACATGGCGGCGACGCGAATTATAAATATTCGCATGGACGATTCTCGCAATTTAACCATCGGAGTGCAGTGAATTTTGGTACAGTAAATCCTTATACGAATGTTAATCCACTGGCATTTAATTTATTTCAATTGTTTCCATAACCACAAGATGGCAGCTGTGCGAAGTTTTAAAATATCCTTGTTACTTCTTGTGACCTAATCATGCGATTGTAGTTTGAATGCTACACGTACACAATAATCTTCATGTAACAGTACATAACACTAGGACCTACATATAGAAAATCCATCATTGCGACCATCCGAAATATTTAGTCGGTTCTCAATATCTACGAATCTATTACAGCAATCAAACTGAAATTTTGTATGCTGATAGTGGCAGTTAACATAAGTAGGATATATGAAAATAGGCTGTGTAGTTTTTCACGGAACTACTTGTTAATCATCTTGTGTGGTTTTCTCCATATTTCCAAACGTAAAATACACACTAAACGTTTCTTTCGAAGTTTCGGCATGATAACACGCGGCAGACTTTTGATTGTTCAACGAAAACTCAACCGTATCCAGTTGATTAGATTAGCAGTTTGCCTTTTCTATCACTATGAACTCTAGTGAGTGTCAATGCAGAATTTCACTTAAGCCTTTATAACTACTTTAGATGTGAAGATTTTACAAGAAATAAAAGAAACGACTGAGGGCATTGAAACAATTAAGGAAATAAGTTAATTTGACTGGGTTTTGAATCAAAAATAAAAAGAGTAAAGTAACAAGCGAATTTAGGCTGGTTTTCTGGAACTGCATGTAGTTCTCCACGACTCACAATTTAAAACATTTTCGGACCCTTTAGCCCTTCAACGTTGGACACATTTTTAGCCTACTTTTCACATTTTGCAAAAATGAGGAAAAAGTAGACTTATCAGATCGGGCAAATGTGTGTCTGTCTGTCTGTCTGTCTGTCTGTCCTTCTGTCTGTCTGTCTGTCTGTGTGTGTGTGTCCCCCCCCCTATCAACTCCTAAACGGCTGCAGCAATCGAAACAAAATTTGGTAGGAACAAAGATCCATACCTGAATATCTCACGGCCATATTTGAAAATTATGTCAGTGCTACCAACTGCTGAAAAATCGCAATTGAAATTTGAGCTTCATGTTGGATATCTTGGAAGATATGAATGGTAGCTATTTCAAAATTGGCACACGTATAGATAATAATATTGCAGTTTAATTTCCAGGAGACCATACATGGCAGTGTTGCCAAAATGATTATAAGCCTGCTGATAGGTCCAATTTTTAAATGCATATAAATTCTACACTATCAATTGGAATTCAACCAAATTTCGTATGTGCTTTGTGTACATAAACAGATATGACTGAGCATATTCTTAAGAGCTACCAGGGCTGCCAACTGTTAATAAATGCTCTCAATTTTTTTATCCAAATACCCATATATCAGAAAGTATGCAAGCCGACAGCTTTAAACTATGCACACGTATAGTACCTGACATTCTATATTAATTTGGGGTAACATATATGTCAGTGCTACCAACATGATTCTAAGCCTGCTGAGAAATCCAAATTTAAATTCACGTAACTTCTATATTATCATTGGGATTTCAACCAAATTTCGTGTGTGCTATACGTACCATAACAGATATGACTATGCCGATTCTTAAGAGTAACCAGGGCTGCCAACTGCTAATAAATACTGTCTCTATTTTTGTTACCCTAATATCAATATATCAGAAAGTATGCAAGCCAATAGCTCTAAACTTTGCACACGTATAGTACCTGGCATTCTATATTAATTTGGAGCAACTAATATACGTCAGTGCTGCCAACATGATTCTAAGCTTGCTGATAGGTCCAATTTTAAAATGCATGTAAATTCTATACTAACTAATGGATTTCATTCAATATTGACACAACAATAGATCATATTATTTCAGATTATTTCTGACCAATACACGTATGTCATTGTTGCCAACATGATTTTACGCGCGCTGTTAAATCCAATGTTTAACTGCATGTAACGTCCATGCTATCTATTCAACTTCAACCAAATTTTGTATTCTGTACCTTAAGAGATGGAACTAAGAATAGCCTATATTCAGTCACCAGGGCTGCCAACTGTAGTTCTCTATTAGGCTACATTATGCCAAGTAGCATATAGTATTTCGAACTAATTAGTAATTTCGATATTACCAACTTAATTTCGTCATTATTCTAGATAGATCCATAGTGATAACCATTGGCATGAATCTTAAATTTTAAGAAAAGTAGGCTCTTTAGTTCGTTACGGAACTTCTTGGTTTTTTTTTAGGAAATTTCTTATTTTTGCGTTTTTGGTATGATGGAGACTCTTACTTTGTCTATTAAGCATCGTTTTCAATATTTAGACTGTACGGACTCTGCTTATAAATGTTTCAGTGACTTTACTCGCTAACAGGTAACTCTTGCAGTTATTAAGTCGAAAAATACAAAAGTAGGTATATACCGGGTGTTTGGAAAAGAACTCCCTACTTCTAATGTGCCCTAGAATCTGTACTAAGTGACATACACTATTCTAGTTTGTGATGTGTGATTCTTCAACTCTCCAAGTTTGGCTCCCCTGCAGTTTGCTGGTCTGCTTGACCTTGAGAAGCCCCAGCGCTGTTTGTTTCCTCTGTTCCCTCAGTTCAGTCCAGGCGTGCATGCATTGCTCTGCAGTGCAACTCAGTAGCCATGTGTACTCCGTAACAGAAAGCGCAGTGTGTTATTTGGCTTGTGCAAACTGAGTAAGTTATAACAGTACAACGTAATTTTAGGACACATTAAAACATTAAAACTACCGAGTTCTTTTTCAAACACCCCGTATATTTTATTGATTCGAAGTCCCGAACTAAGGAGCGCATTGAACTTAATAGCACTTTTTATTTCTTCCCTTCCTAATATCTCTTCTTCCTCTCCCTTGGTTCATTTTTACGCTGTTCTGTCCATCCTGTATCCTGTATTTTGTTGTAATATTTTATCAGAAAATTTGTGTTTGTGAGTTAAAGTTCTAAATTTTGTTCTGTCTTTAATAGTTTAATCATGACAGCCAATTTCAATTTGTGCCTTCAATGATTTCTTTTAGCCACTTCTTTTGATTTTTCATTGATAAGGCTGGGTTGAAAATGTTCTTTGTGAGCCTGCTAATGAAATGAAAATCCACAGCCTGCTTCCAGTTGCCTGACCAAGTCTGGGAATGGAATGAATGAATGAATGAAGCCCCCATCTAGCGGCGAGGATAGGAACTGTGCCAGCTGATGAAGCCTGTCGCACTACCCTGGGGCAAAGATTAAATGAATGACAGATGAAATGAAATGATAGTGGAGAGTGTTGCTGGAATGAAATTTGTGACAGGGAAAACCGGAGTACCCGGAGAAAACCCTGTCTGCCTCCGCTTTGTCCAGCACATATCTCACATGGAGTGACTGGGGTTTGAACCACGGACCCAGCGGTGAGAGGCCGACGTGCTGCCGTCCAAGCCACGGAGAGCCTGCTAATATCTATTCTAAATCGGTGTCCGTAAAACTGTAACCGCCGTTTTCTTATGTATCTTGTGATTTTTTTCTGTTACCGTACTTGATAAATTTCACTGATTTCTTTTTCATCCAAATTCCATTTTCACACTTTGGTCCTAAAACATTAAAACCCGCCAACCTGGGACCAATGTTTGGGAAGCCAGGCTCTGCCTGTCACAAGCCAGGACCAAGTGGTGAGTGATAGAGGAGTAACACCTCTTTAAAAAACCTTGGTCCAGCTGACCCGGCTGGTAGTACCTTGTAAAGGTTCCTTGCCAGGGTTGCGGTGAGGTCCTCAACGGCATAGACAGTGGAGTAGATGGACTACGGAACAGTGTAGATGGCGGAAGAGGCAGTCCTGTACTCGGAATAATGAGTAAAAGGTATATGTCCATATAATAGGCATATATCAGATATCGAACTTCTCCCGGGATAAGGAGACCACCTTCTATCAAGTTCCAACGGTCATTTAGGAGGGCGGATGAGCGGGTAGAAGAAGGGCACTCTCTTGCCCTTGGGGTGGGAAACTGCTCCTAAAGGCGGAAGAGCCGACAGAAGGCCAACGGCATAGAATGGAGAAGGCAACGGGAAACCACTCCATTAAAGATCCGTTTGGATATCCCAAGAATCAGCAGATCATGATGGAAAGCTCTTTGGTTAAATTCTCCGGAGGTAAAATAGCTCCCCATTCGGATCTCCGGGCAGGGGCAACTAAAGGAAATAATGGTATTATTAACAAACGCAAGAAACAGAAATGCGTAAGGAAAATAGGAACATGGAATGTTAACACATTATTAAATGTGGGGAAGCTGGAAAACCTGAAAATAGAAATGAAGAGATTAAAAATAGATATTCTCGGTATTTCTGAAATGAGATGGCCTGGCACGGGTGACTTTTGGTCAGATGACTACAGAATAATCTACTCAGGGCCGGAAGACGGACCGCTTGGAAGAAATGGGGTAGGAGTGATTAGGGAAAAATCCATGGGACTCAGAGTAGCGGGATATGTTCAGCATAGTGATAGGATAATTCTAGTCAAGATAAATACGGAGCCTAACAATACTGTTATAATTCAAACATATATGCCAACCACAAATGAAGATGACGAGGAAATTGAAAGAATATATGAAGATCTAAATCACCTGATAGAAGGAACAAGAGCAGAAGACAATGTAATCATTATGGGGGACATGAATGCAACGGTAGGGGAAGGAACAGAGGGAACAACTGTTGGGCAGTTTGGACTGGGAGTCCGAAATTTGAGAGGTGAACGATTGATAGAATTCTGCACTAGGCATAAATTAGTCATTACAAATACACTCTTCAACCATCCCAAGAGAAGACGATATACTTGGAAAGCTCCTGGAGACACGAGAAGAGCGCAATTGGATTACATAATGGTAAAAGAAAGGTTTAAGAACCAGGTTAAAAATTGCAGAAGTTATCCAGGTGCAGATATCGTAAGCGATCATAATCTAGTCATGATGCACGCGGAACTCAAATATAAGAACATCGTTACGAGAAAAACTGAGTATCTACAGGTGACAAAACTTAAGATGCCAAATATTGGAGATGAGTTCCAAAGAAGAACAGATGAAATGATTGAAAGAAATACTGACATATTCGAGAAACCAATAGAAAGTCAGTGGGGAATTCTGAAGGAGGAAATACTAGGAACTGCAGAGGAACTGCTAAAAAATAAAAATAAAAACAGCAGGAAAGCATGGATAAGTGAGGAAGTTGTAGAAATGATAACTGAAAGAAGAAGGTTCAAAAACGCCACAAGTGACGAAGGAAAACAACAATATAGAAGACTGAGAAAAGAAATCGTTAGGAAAAGCAAGCGAGACAAAGAAAAATACTTATGTGATATATGTGATGAAATAGACACCGATTTTAAAGCAAATAACTTAGAAAAAGCATATGGAAAAGTGAAGCAATTTTTTGGTGAGAAGAAACAGAAGACATGTGGTATTAAAGATGAGAATGGACAACACCTGTATGAAGAGGGAAAGGTTGGGAAGAGATGGAAAGATTATCTAGAGAGCCTCTATGGAGATGAAGTTATGAATAAGGAAGTAATAGAGGAAGAAGACCAGACAGATGCAGAGAATAGAGGTGACCAAATACTAAAATCGGAATTTAAAATAGCACTGAAAGATTTAAAAGACAAAAAAGCACCAGGTGTAGATAAAATCCCTGCAGAACTATTAAATAACTGCGGAGAGAAAGCTGAAGATGCAATGTATGGAATGATATACAAAATGTATGAAACTGGAATAGTACCAACTGTCTTTACTAAGTGCATAATAATTCCAATTCCAAAGAAGGCCAGAGAACAAAATTGCGATCAATTTAGGACATTAAGCCTGACAACACAAGCATCTAAAATTCTTACACGTATTATACTTAGGAGAATAGAGATCAAACTTGATAACTACATTACAGACGACCAATTTGGATTCAGAAGGGGCATTGGAACAAGAGAAGCAATATTAACTCTAAGACAAATAATTGAAAAGAGAAATAGAAAAGGAATACCAACATATCTAGCGTTCGTGGATCTGGAGAAAGCTTTTGACAACGTGAATTGGAATATACTGTTCAAGTTACTGAAGAAAATGGGGATATCTTATAGAGATAGAAGAATAATACATAGTTTATATAAGAATGAAAGGGGAATAATAAGATCTGGCAATAACCAGGAAGAGGTTGAAATAAGAAAAGGAGTACGACAAGGATGCTCGCTATCTCCTTACTTATTTAATTTGTATGTCCAAGATGCCATAAATAGGATAAGAGAAGAGATTCAAGTTGGAGTAAATGTACATGGGGAAAAGATTGATATGCTCCGATTCGCAGATGACATTGCTTTAACAACAGATAATGAAGATGAACTTCAACAGATACTTCATGTAATGAATAACATCCTTAAAATCGAATTTAACATGAAGATGAATAAAAATAAAACAAAGATACTCGTATGCAGTCGGAACCAGGAAGATCATAGAAGAGCACCAGCAATTTATATCGAGAATGATAGAATACTACATGTGAAGGAATATAAGTATCTGGGAAGCTTGATAACGTATGATGGAACCAGCAAACGAGAAATTTGGAGTAGAATTATTCAGGCAAAGAACGCCTTTTATAGAAAGAAGAATCTCTTCACATCCAGAAGTATAGACCTAAAAATAAGGGAAAAGACTGTTGAAGACATACGTGTGGAGTGTGGCTTTGTATGGTAGTGAGACCTGGACAATAGGGAAGTCAGAAGAGAGGAAGTTGATGGCTTTTGAGGCTTGGTGCTGGAGAAGAATGCTTAAGATCAGTTGGATACAACATATGACAAATGAAGAGGTATTCAGAAGAGCAGGAGAAAATAGAAACTTTATGAAGAGCCTGAAAACAAGAAGAGCAAATATGTTGGGACATATTCTCAGACATAATAGCCTTCCAGCAAGAGTCATTGAAGGGATGTTAGAAGGGAAAAACACTAGAGGAAGACCACCACTTGCGTACATCACACAGTTAATGACAGACACGAACACAAAATCATATCGTGAATTGAAGAGCATGGCGGAGAATAGAGAAGATTGGCGGGTTGCTGCAAACCAGCCCCAGGGCTGTTAACTTAAGAGGTCCTAAGATATTCTTGAGGTTTATTTGATCATTATTATTCGAGATTTGCCACCAATTGTATTAGATTCGGTTGCATATAGCGCTTCTGTTTTAACACTAGAACACTAACCCTTCGTAATTTTTACGACGGTAGGTAGCAGTACGGTATAGTTTATTGCCTTCCGCGAATGCGTGCCTGCCGCCAATTTGTGTAGCTGAATTTCTCGATCAGTGGTTGGCTGTGGCGGGTGCGATTGCTGATATCTTTGCTCATTTTTATAATAGCTTGCCACGGTGGGTGAGTGGATAGCGTGTCGGTCTACTAACCCCAAGATTGCAGGTTCGCTCCTGGCCGTGGTAAGTGATTTTTGAAAGACTACACAAATAACGACACGCATGTCATACATTGTTGGCATGTCAAAGAACCCATTTGAATTCAGTAGGCCATGTTCATAATGGCAAAATTAATCTCAGGAGTTTCCGCAAACACAAAGTTCCTCATTTCTCTACTAGAAAGCGCTATAGTGAACAAGGATCTTAGATATCTAACCTCCTTGACTTTCATAGTGATTCAAGGAACAACGAAATTCGACATGCATGCTACCCTCTGGGTGTCAAATTACAAAGCTTGCACCCAGCACCCGAGGCCATACGATATTATTATTATTTTTATAATAATTGGGTGGGTGTCGTCATATAGACGAACGGTTAGTGATAGTGCAATGTAATGTGTCGTAATACCTTTTTTACATTTATATTTATTTCATTCCTTTTCTTAGTAGTTTAGATTTCTTTGTGGTATAAAGAACCCACATTTATAGTTTTAAGGGTTTATTTTAGTATCTAGTATAATAAAATTAAGTTCTTATAAAACGTGTTAAGGTAATGTTTTCTGTGTATCAAGTTTGCTTTATTTAACAAATAATCCCTTCAAATGATTTAATATCTACGTATTTTATTCATGACCTGTTTATGAATCTATTAACAACTAGAAATATTAAAAATCTTGCCAAATATTGTCTGTAACGTAGTAAATATAACAATTATAAGTTGGAGTAGTCAAATTTACAAAGGGTTAGTAATAATGAGGGGCAAAAGAGGGTTAGTGTTCTAGGGTTTTATCGACTGTGTTATAATTATAAATTGTTTTATCATGACTATTATTTATTTTTGTCAAAACTGGAGCGCCCCACAAAGCTTTAATCTTAAATCTCATATCGCCTGTCTTCTCACGCTCATTCAATTTCGCCTGAAATGCCATTTCCTGGACATTATTGTCATCTTTCTAAAAAAACACTTTCGTTCTTCAATTCACATTTCCTGGCCCTTTTCACTTAGGATTGGTAATGTCATAAATGATGGATGGCGACACTTTAGGATCTACCAGACGACAATTAGCTCGCTGCTTCCGTCAGACGACTTGACGAATGTTCGTTAAAGGAGAAGGAGGCCAAACAAAAAGGCAGATGCTCCATCACTTTCTCGTTTTATAGCAAATATGAGTGGTTGCTTTCAAAAGTGAGTGTTTCACAGATCTACAAACTGAAGTGAAAGTTAAAAAAAAAAGGATGATGGTTTTGAACTTCCCGATAATAAGCAGAGACTGTAAAATCATCAATGGAAGATTCATACGACAGAACTACAATATGTCACCTGGAAATAATGACAAACGACTACATAACTCACCAGCGGAATAACAACATCGAAAGGAACTGTTACGAGAAACATATTTTTCCTTGAGATTCAGCAAGTAAAACACTTGTTGGGAAATTTCTGCTTCCCGAAATAATCTCTGGGCATGGGAAATTCAAGTCATACTTCAAGAGATTTCATATCATTGTTCTAAATGACGATGCATGCTCTTTTGGATCCTCTCTAACTGTCCATCATCTGCTTTTTGACTTCCTTGCTTTTGAAACATAAAGAAATATTTTAAAATCTAACCGGATTTACTGCAAATAATATACTGACAAAATCATGTTGTCACTCTTATATTCATTCATCCATCATACCTACCTTAGGTTACTAACAAATTAATATAAATGGTAAAAAAACATCGTACATTAAAAATTATTCTGTACATTTCTCTAAATACTTTCGTATGTGTGAATATTTGTACGGACGGTAGAAAATTTGGCAAATTTTTAAATTTTTCTAACAAACTCTTATGATAAGAATTTTGACATATAAATGTTGGTTCTGGTTGCCTCAAGCATGACATTACTGTCATATGAGTATAATCTGTCAACAATATTTGTGTCATGTTCAACAATCGAATTAATATTGACATTGTATTCCTCTTTTAAGCTGGATCCCCCTCCTACTTCTCTTTCTAAGACCCCCAGGGCCTCACATCTTGTGGGACGTGGTTTGGCAACCACGGGGTCTCATCTGACATAGCTTCCACTTACTTGTGCCGAGCACCTCTCTGTCTTCTTTCCTGTCGATCTCCCTCGGTCAACTCTTGTTCTTTTCCGACCCCGATGGTATTAGGGTATCCGAGGCCTAGGGAGTCTCTTCCTTTCCCGCCTCAATTGGCCCTTGTCTCATCATTTCTGATACCCTCCTTCTGTGAGGGGTCAGCCTTCTTTTTCTTTTCTTTTCAAGTTAGCTCCTGCCTTCTGTTCAAGGCCCTTAAGGAGGCAGGGTGTATGTAGCCCCACCACTTCTGGTGCACCCTGAATAGTGCTACACCCTCAAGGGCTCACAGATGGTGAGTTCGGGAGTTGGCGGCCCCGAGGGATTCATGAGCTGGGTCCGGTTTTCCCCCTTTATCCATTACCTCTGGGGCGGACCCTCTCCTCTTTCTCTTTCCTATCTGCCTTTCATGGCTCTCCTTCCTTCCTTGTCCCTCAATCCGCTTTCTTCGAGGGTTGAGGGCATTTCTTTTCCTCCTCTCCTTTATTTGCCTTATTCTCTTTTTGTTTTCCATTTCTTCTTCTAGAATATAAGTTAGTAGTTAGTAGTTAGTTTTAGTTATAGTTTACATTTCATCATCATATTCATGAACACTCAAACCATTAGGGGCCGATAACCTAGATGTTAGGCCCCTTAGAACAACAATTATCATTATCATCATCATCATCATCATCTCTTTCTAAGTGATTCACTTGTTAAACAGTCTAGCAGCTGTAATGACTTTCCCCCACAGGATAAAAGATCCATACCACTACATTTTATTTTTTTTTGGTCTGTAACACTTGGTGAGGAAATTAATTTCTGGCCTGCCGTAAATATGAACTTGTCTACATCCACCCTCACCTCCAACACGCCTGTCGTCCCCTACAGCGTATGGAGGGACATTACATTAATTAAGTTGCTGAAGTTCATATTAACTTGAAGTTATATATTATGATTAAATGTTTTATTTATTTCTCTTTTGATTCAACTGGAAAAAAGGACACAAAATAAAAGGGAATATGTTTTTATTTTTAATATCAACTACTTTGATCCACATTTCCATTGAAGTTAACCTTTCTAAAACAAAATATAATGCCATCTCCAGTTCATTAGGAGTTCCATTTATTCAAAAAAGAGATTTTAATTGCTAATGATGACCATGGCTTTATTTTCCTGTTTCACAATCACAGTTGAGAAGTCTTTATAATGTTGTTTACTTATGTTTTGTGTTCCCAGTAGCTCTTGATAAATAACAGTCCCTAATTTTCTAGATTTGTTTTGTTTAACGGGGAACATACAGCAGGAGGAGATAAAACAAAATCGATTTTAATATTCTAACTGTGCTTCACGCCGGCCCTGTTGTGTAGGTGTAGTTCACCTGCCTCTCACCCGGAGACCACGGCTTCGTTTCCCGCCTCCGTCAGGGATTTTATAAACTGAAACGAGGGCTGGAACGGGGTGCACTCAGCCTCGTGAGGACAATTGATTAGATGTCTGACAGTGAGACAGCGACCCGGTCACAAAACCCAAGATTATCGGCCGAGGGGGCTCCAATATCTCCAGGCCAAATGGCTGGGCAGCGATCGCTTGGTAGGCCTAGGCCATTCATGGGCTGTAGTGCCAGGGGTTATTTATTATTATTAACTGTGCTTCACCCATCTTTTCAAGTAACGTTTGATTTCACAGGAAAATCAAGTACATCTCTACATGACCTTGGTGAGACCTGTGATTCTATATGGCTGAGAAATATTGCCCACACTTAAACAACGTATTTGAGATTTTGAAAGGAATGTATTAAGAAAAATACCAGGGAAGATCGAAAAGTCTTTCCTCTATTCTTTTAGCCAAAAAAATATGCATACAGGTAATTACAAATATACGAAATATACGTACTTTTCAATGTGAAAATCCACAGACTGCTTCCAGCAGGCCGGCCGGGTAAGGGAATGGAATGAATGAAGCCCCCTTCTATCGGCGAGGATATGAACTGTGCTGACTGCCGAAGCCTGTCGCATTCCCCTGGGGCAATGTTTAAATGAATGACAGATGATATGAAATGATAGTGGAGATTGTTGCTGGAATGACTTTTGTGACAGGGAAAGCCAGAGTACCCGGAGAAAAACCTGTCTGCCTCCGCTTTGTCCAGCACAAATCTCACATGGAGTGACCAGGATTTGAATCACGGACGCAGCGGTGAGAAAAACTCTTGTCCTGTACAGTGGGTCATAAGCAACTCGACTGTCTAGACAGTTTTCTTTTCTTTTCACAGTTTTCAACCATTTCCTTCTGGTTAAGGAGACACAGCTTATCTGGATGTGTACACATAGTTACCTTGATAAGTCCTTTCCAATGACATCTACGTGACAGATAATTTACGATATCTATCATGGTCCGGAAATTACCGCATTGACCGCTGCATGTTCCATTTTTCGTATCAAGCACTATAATTTAAATGACTGGTCACTCCGTAATATGTCCAGTGATTGATACCTAAGGCCAAACCAGTCTATTGGACCAACTTGAACGTAGAAGAGGAATTATTATTTTACATGGACATGGTGACAGACATTCTGAGTTTCTATATAGTTGTATAAGTTTGTACGTATGTGTATTTTTAGTATAGTGTTTTTTAAGATTGTTTTTATTGTTTTTACTGTTTGTTTGTGTGAGCATCTTTTACAATGAGATCTCTTTGAGAACGCACGATGACATTGAGCAGATGAAGTGGCTGAAGAAGGGAGCAGCATGGCCCCAAAACATGTCCCACGAATGTGAGTGTTAATACAGTTTAACATAATTTGTTTGGTATTGATTGACGGAAATATATTGTACTATATTGGTTTATGTACCTGTATGTATTAAATTTGTTTGGCTAAAAGCGGCAAAGGCTTTGCAATCCGTCCTCGTACAGGTTCCAATACATAGCACATTATGTATTGCATTGTGGAGGTGTACATTGGATACAATTTGATACATTAACTAAACAAATGTTGGCTCAAACGTGACTCGACGATCGGTGCGTGTGCATAACCGGGATTCACGGCATTGCCTCATCCCACTGAGCTAATGAGACAGCTCCGTCACAGCGCCGAGTTCATGCGACCTGTTCTTGGCCACGCTACACTCAGTTACAGCGTTGCCAGAGCCTTGTTTCTTAACTCGAATTTCTATTAAACCTATTGGCGGGACTATGTTTTGCTAGATAAACCTTTGTCGTGAATTGTGACGAGGAACTGCACGCCGATCTCCAGGTAAGACATTTTTTCTTTAACCTTGTATGTCATTTACGAAAAATTATTTTATTAATTATCTTTATGTACGACGATGCCGAAATGTAAATAATATATGTCAGAAACTGTATCATAATGAGGGTCATTATAACACTATTTTTCATTATGAAGCAGTTTCTCCCACCAATCAGAGCTCAAGAAGCAGTTGTGTGACCAATTAAGTAAGGATAGCATCGCAGTTGCACTGACTTCCACGGCCTCCTATTTAAAATTTCACTGCGTGGCTAGTGTCTTATTCATAAATATCTGTCGAGATTTAGCGAGTTTTATGTATTGAACAGTGTGCATGGGATGCAGAGAATACCTTGTATTTGACCATGGCCACCTCAAATATTTATGTTCGAACATAAAATAGTTATAATTATCGTCGATCATAAACAGTCGTATGCAAATCGCCTCGCTCGTTTTATAAACATACTCGTGTCTTAATTACTGCCATATAGGCTCGTTGCATAATGTACTATTATAAAACCTTTCATAGAAAACCCAAGTAAAATATTAATAACAAAGCTTTGCTTTGCTCGAAATTACATTAGTTTCTTTTCTTTCTAACAAAATCGCTGAAGAAGACCATGATATGGCTGAAACTGGTACATTTCATTAATTAATGTGTAATAAGTTTGTATTATTATTATTATTATTATTATTATTATTATTATTATTATTATTATTATTATTATTATTGACTAAGGTGTAGGAAATGTATTAATAGTATCCATTGTTTTTCATTAAGAGGAAATGATGTCAGACGAAAATTACAATATTTGACCAGAACTGTATTTATGACTGGTCGATATTATATCCACCATCTGGTACTGGCAGGTTATTTTAGGTGTGACCAGCTCTATAACTTCACGGGACATGGAGCAATGACAATTCCAGCTCGTTAACCAACTAGGTCATCATTACCATACACCTGATGAGGCTATTGGTGCGACCTCAGCATAGCATAACCGCAATTAGGGCGGCACATCCTAGGGTGGCTGTATTATTAGGAACTTCAGTGTTTGGTAAAATTAGCATACATTCACCAATTTTATAGATGTACAATACTTTTCATTAATTGGGTAAAGAAATCTCATTAAAATCGTACTTTTTTTCTGCAATAAAATTTTGGGTCTAATATTGTTAATCATACCGAGCCTCCGTGGCTTAGGCGGCAGCACGCCGGCCTCTCACCGCTGGGTCCGTGGTTCAAATCCCGGTCACTCCATGTGAGATCTGTGCTGGACAAAACGGAGGCAGACAGGTTTTTCTCCGGGTACTCCGGTTTTCCCTGTCACAATTTCATTCCAGTAACACTCTCCACTATCATTTCATTTCATCTGTCATGCATTTAATCATTGCCCCAGAGGAGTGCGACAGGCTTCGGCAAGCCGGCACACTTCGTATCCTCGCCGCTAGATGGGGGCTTCATTCATTCCATTCCTGACCCGGTCGGAGACTGGAAGCAGGCAGTGGATTTTCATTTCATTGTTAATCATCATTCGATTTTAAGTCCCCATACGTCTTTTTCTACTTGTACATGGTATAGTCGCCTCCGTGATCTAATGGTCAGCTTGCTTAGCTGCCACCCCGGAGGTCCGAGGTTCAATTCCCGACTATGCCACAACATTTGAAAAGTGGTATGAGGACAGGGACGGTTTCTACACAGCCTCGGGTGGTCCAAATGAGTAGAGAGAGTTCATCCTCGAAGTGGTTTTCCGTGATTTCCCACTTCGACTTCGGGCAAATGCCAGGATGGCCACCTCCTTCCCTCTTCCTTGTCTATCTCTCCCATTCTTTCCTTCCCGACCCATCCCTCATGAGGCCCCTGTTCACTTTGCAGGTCCCGCGCTAGTCCCGCCTCCCCAGTTGTATCCCCAGACGCGATGTCAAGCTCCAGGTCACTGCCCTTAGAGGCGTTAAAAGTGGGATCCCTCGCTGAGTCCGTGGATGAAACCTACCTGGAGAGTAAACTGACTACGAACGAACGACGAACATGGTATAAAAATTTTAGAAGCCATTATTCAGTGTTGCCTTCGTAATCTAGCAGAAACATTTATTTTCAGTCGGTCAACACCCTAATGTGCCCAATCAACTTGGGTGGGGAATAACACTTAACGAATCCCATCTTCTAATAAATAAACATTTTACATGAATTATTTTTCATCCTTTTAGGCCTATGTACTTCTCAGGAAAAAAGTGTATAAGAAGCGTATAATCTCTTTATCTGGGCACTAAAAAATCTTCCTCCGTTCTTCCGCCCATGATTTCTTGCTCCTGGTAGTAGGTTTCTCAGAGAAATGATGGTTATTGATAAATAATGTTGTAAACTGGAATCAATCTTGTCAAATTTCCTCTGTAATACCAATTTTTTGAAGGTCTTTTTCTATTTCCCTAAGTTAAGGCTGAAAGGTTGAAAATCATTTTGATGAGCCTGTCGTTATTCATTTTGAGAATGTGCCCGTAGAACTTCAATCACCTAATCCTGAACGTGTCAGTATCTTTTCAACATGCTGAAAAAGACTTCCGTTTTACCCAGATTCCATCTGAGCAGATTGTACCAAGGATGTTCTATTTCCTTTTCTTATTTCTCTGCGTCTTTAATAAGTGATCTGCCTCCAATGATCCAGGTTTCCGAGGCATATGGTGCTTCCGGTTTGATTACTGTCGTGTAATGTCTCAATTTTGGGTTTTTCGATATTTATGTTTTGTTGTATATGTTCCAGTTGATTCTATAGCCCTCCTGTAATTCATTATCATATATATTATTTCAGTAGTATCGATCCCTCCTGCGGCGCTCACAAGCGACCGATCGTGAAAAATGAGCATTCAAATGAAAGAGAATAGACATTATCAGTGACAAAATTCACTCTAATTTCATAATTATCTATAATTTCTTTAAAACATTATAAAAATGTACGAAGTGTGCGATTTGCAGATACTGTTGCTGTAGGAAAGTACGCTCAATAATTGCTGTCCACTTCACATTTTGGCCGCTGTGACGCCTGTTTCATGTCATTTTAATATTCTGCATGGATTTCAGAAACAGTAAATCAAAGGAATGAGTACTCAAATCGTATAATTTCATAAATATCGAATAACCGGTGAGTGTTATGATGATCCAATTTTCAGTGATTGCCTTCTTAAAGTAGGGAAAGTAGAACTTCTAACTGAAATGTAAATAGTGTTCTATAATCATTTGGTTGAAATAAAAACATAACAACCTCTCCCCTTAAGTGTCTCATTATAAACCTATTGGGGAAAGTGTGGTTTATGAACTTGCGAGATTTCTCGCACGGGTCTGCTAGTTATTATTATGATTATTACTATTGATTGTGGCTGGCTGCGTGGCTCAGCGGTAAAATTCTCGCTTGCTGATCCCAAGGTTGCAGGTTCGTATCCTGGCGCAGTCAGCTGGCATTTGAGGGTGCGCAAATGCGAGGGAGCCGTGTCAGTAGATTTACTGGCACGTTAAAGATCACCTCCTGGGCAAAATTCCGGCACCCCGGCGTCTCTAAAAGGCAGAGTAGTTAAAAGGGAAATAAAACCAATAACATTATTATTATTATTACTATTGATTGATACATTCAAGAAATGAGTAGACCAGTTGCAAAACTCGTTTAATTCACTTTTGAATAAGGATCATGTCATAAAATGATTTATTTAATTATTTTACTTTATTATATTTTATATTGTTTTATTTTGTTTTAAGTTATGTTTTGTTTTGTTCTATTTTATTTTGTTTTATTTTATTTAGGTTTATTTTGTTTTAAAATGATTTGTTTATTTTTTGTTTTGTTTTTTGTTTTGTTTTATTTTATTTTGTTTATATTTTGTGTAGTGTATTTTGTTTTAATTTATTTTGTTTTGCTTTATTTTGATTTTCCAGAAATAAAGCATAAAACCAAAAACAAGCAAAAATCAAAATTCAAACACATAAGCAAAAGCAGAAAACAAAGAAACAAGAAACACAAAGGCAAAAAAGCAAAAGCAGAAACAAACACAAAATCAAAAACCAAAAACACAAAAGAAAAAAGTAGAAAACAACAAAAACAAAAGATACGTGAGGCAAAGTCCAGACGAACGTCTCATGAAATTGATTCTTATTCACAAGGGGATTAAACGAGTTTTGCAACTGGACGAATCATAATCGATCATTTCATTACGACAAAGAGTCTGACGGAAGTTTGTTTGAGAGTACACTTTCAAATATGATCGACCCATGTATTTATTTGCAAATCATTTCTAATTTCCATCTCGCTTCCACACAAAGAAAACTTTAGGGGGGATGAGTGTTTTGCCACATACATATTTAGAAGAGAAACTCTAACTCGATGTTACCTCAGCCAGTGGAATGCAAATGAACTTAAAAACTAAAGAATATTTTGATTCTAAAGGAGGTTTTAATAGAAGGGATTAAAGTTTGTTTTCCAGCCAGTTAGCTGTGCCCAGGTGCTTGAAACTGTGTGTGAGAGAGCAGATTCTCATTTGTTATAGCAATGCCCGTTTCTTCTTCGAACCCCCCAGGGGTTCAAATCTAGTGGGGCGTAGTTTGGAGACCACGGGACCCCAGCTGAGTCCAGCATTGCTTCCACTTACTTGTGCTGCACATCCTCGTCCGATAGGAATCGTCTAGGCCTTGTTTAAGGAACCGCTAGAGTGATAATCGTATGGGGAGAGATCGGGACTAAAGGGCGATTGGCGAAGTGTCTCCCACTTGTGTTGACGTACCTTCTGCATAACGACCTTTGCGGTATGATGACGATGATAATGATGATGATGATGATGATGAAGAAGATGAAGATGATGATGATGATGATGATGATGATGATGATGACTGTTCTTTTAAGCAACCTAACATCTAGGTTATCCGCCTCTAATGGTTTGGGTGATAGTGAGATGAGAATGAATATAACTAATATGAACTATAGACTTACATACTAAAATAAGAAATGGTAAACAAATAATGATGATGATGATTATGATGATCGTGTGGCCTCCGTTGAGGCCGAGTGCAGGTCTTTCTAGTTGACGCCCGTGGGCGACCTGCGCGTCGTAATGAGGATGAAGTGATGATGAAGACGTCACATACACCCAGTCCCAGAGCCCCGGGAATTAACCCCAGGAGATTAAAATCTCTGATGGCGCGGCCGGGAATCGAAACCGGGGTACTTTGGGCCAAAGCCTAGCGCGCTAACCATTTAGCCACAGAGCCGGACGACAAATAATGAATAAGGCAAACAAGGACACGAAGAAAATAAACGCCCTCAACCCTCGAAGAATAAGTATTGAGGGACTTGGAAGGAGGGAGAGCCATGAAAGGCAGATAGGAAAGGGATAGAGGAGAGGGAGAGGGCCCGCACCAAAGGCATAGGAAAAGGGGGGAAATCGGACTCAGCTCAAGAATATCTTAGGGTCGCCAACACCCAAACTCACCAGCCTATGCCCTTGAGGGTGTAGCAATATCCAGGGTGCATTGAAGTGGTGTGGATACAGACACCCTGCCTCGTCGAGTGCCTTGAGCAGAAGGCAGGAGAGAACACAAAAAGAAAAAGAAGGCCGACCCCTCGCAGAACGAGGGTAACAGGAAAGATCATATCAGGGCCATTAAGGCAGGAAAGGAAGAAACTCCCCAGGCCTCAGAAACCCTAATACCGTCGGGGTCAGAAGAGAACAAGAGTTGACCAAAAGGGGTAGACAGAAAAGAAGACGCAGAGGAGCCCAGCACAAGTAATTGGAAGCAATGCCCCATGGTGGTCTTTGCGGTATAGGGACCTGCGTTTTCATGAAGCAGCAGCAGCAGCACCCACTTGTCGCAGTTTTCGCGGACGTTTCGCCTTAATTGCATGCCGTAATTTCTCCAGTGTTACGCAGTACCGTTTCCTAGTGATGGACACACCAGGTTCTTTCAAATCAGTAAGCAATGGTCCCAGGTAATCATAGAACAGCTTGCCACAGTGGGTGAGTGGTTATTGTATCGGACTATCAACCCTAAGCTTGCAGGTTTGCTCCTGACAATGGTAAGTGATTATTGAAAGGCGACAAAAATCTTTACATGCATGTCATTATGTTATTGGCATGTGAAAGAACCAATTTGAATTCAGTAGGTCCCGTTCATAATGGCAAAATTAATCTCGGGATTTTCCGCCAACACAAAGTTTCTCCTTTCTCCACTAGAGACCGCTGTAGTGTCAAGGACTTTCATAGTGCTCCAAGGAATAGAAAAATTCCACATGCAAGCTGCCCTCTGGGCGTCAAATAACGAAACTTGCACCCGGCACCCGAGGCCATACGATATTACGAGGGCAGATCAAAACGTAAGTTGCACTTCCCAGTTTTGGCCATTTATTACACCACCTATACAACAGCAACACGCCTATAACGACTTACAATGTAACGTCACTTTTCTACATAGTTTCCAAGAGACTCCGCACATTTCTGCGAACGCACAACCAACTTGTTGATGCCGGATACATAGAAAGTTCCTCCAGCGTTCTGCGACCACACGGAGACAACGGCCTTCACCTCCTCATCGGTCTGGAAACGTCGACCACCATTCTGTCTAATTATCGCATTCACACTATTGACTTTTGCACGGGTCCTGGACGGTGCGAGCCTGCCATCGCGATATTTGTCCGTGATATCCGTGCGTCCGGCTTCGAATTGCTGACACCACTTTACGAGCCCTTGCCGGGAAATGGCCCGCTCCCCATACACAGCACTAATTTCACGATAAAAAATCCGTGCAATTCTTCCTTTTGGCCCATAGGAATCGGATTGTCACACGCACCTCATATTTGGAGTGAACGTCCAGTCGACGCGCCATTGCATTTGGCCGCTATTCACACCATACAATACGAGACACCACAGCGACCTGCCTAACAGATGTGTGGGCAGTGTCTGTACCTTTCTCCGCTGTGCCCACGTTTGCGAAACACAGCGCGCTGCTGCAGCGCGTTAGTGCAACTAACTTTATGATCCACCTTCGTATTATTATTATCATACTCCCAGAGCGGCTTCAGTGGCGTAGTCGGTTTCATGCTGAACTGCTATGCCCAAGATGGCGGGTTCAAACCCGGCCGAATTCGTCAGATTTTTTAAGAGTTTTAAAACCCTTCATTATGCCTTCCATTGGAGAGGAAGTAAAGCCGGCGGACCTATGTCATAGATTTACGGCACGTAAAAGAACCTACCACTGAAATTGGTGGTGTGTAGCGAAATGTGTAGGTTATACAGGGCGCCCGAGAATGTTCTCCGCAGTGGGTACGCGCAGCTGTGAGTTGTTGAGTCATGAGTTTAGTTGGCTGCACTGTGTCCTTGAAAGTGGGACTCCCCCGTGTGGGCTTTCAGTGTGTATTGCGATAAGCGAGCGAGGCAGCATTTCTTCAGTGTGTATTACATTAAGCGATCGTTCAGACAGTTATTGGAAGAGTGCAACAGTATTCAGGCGGTAATGTTTACTACTGAAGAGAAGAGTTTTTTTTGGTGGAATACATTTTTCGCGAAGGCGATCGGTTTATAGAAAACGTAAAATTAAGATTTCAGGCGCGGTTTCCTAATTCAAAGTGTCCAAACCGTGATACCGTTCGGGATTTGATAAGTAAATTTCGTGTGACTGGCTCAGTTCACGATGTACCGGAAACAGACAGGCCTACGTTTTTCATGGACGAAATCTTGATGAAATCTCGGATATAATGCTGCGTAGTCCAAGTAAATCAACACGAAAATTAGCTCAACAAACAGGAATCTCTAAGTCGACAGCACATAAAGCTGTAAGAGACAAGCTTCAGTTGTTCCCTTATAAAGTTACCGTGATTCATGAATTAAAACGAACTGATTACGGAAAATGAGTGATGTACTGTGAATAGTTCTAGCGTCTGTTATGAATGGTTGTGGTGAGTACGAAGTTTACTTTTTATTTGTTACTAGCAGAAGTACCCGTTCTTCGAACGGTGTTCGGTGTTAACACCAGACATTATAATAATAATAATAACAATGTTATTGGTGTTACATCCCTTTTAAGTACTGTTGCTTTTAGAGACGCACCAGACATTATCAATTGAGCTACTGTTGCAATGGTTAGCGGCTTGTAATTCCTTCATAAGTTTATCAGAACGAAGTTAATTTTCTGGGAATATCACACACACTGTTAATTTAAGGGCCTTATAATGTGGTTTTCGGAGATCCTTTATAGACTCGCGAATTTTTTGTCTCACATTGAGAAGTGCAACATATGCTTTGGTCGTCCTTTTAGGATAATTTTTATATTTCGCCTATTTCAGCATGTATTTTGAGAAGTTTTTCCCTATATCCACCCTTCTACTGTATGAAAAGTACGGTGAAGAGTTTTATAAATGATTGGTGTATTGACTCATGTTTACCATACCTAATTTTACGATGCACCAAGCATCCGAACATGAGTTATAGGCGTACATAAGGATACACAGAAAGACAGACAATTCTATTGTCTACAACATATCACCCAGAAATCCAAATATGGGTATATCTACCCCACAGTATCAAATAAAATCATCCTTACGATGAACCCGTATGTCGACAAAAAAAAAAAAGAAAAAAGATTAGTTGAAATGTGCTCTCAAACTAAATTCACCTAACGTGTACTTCCTGACATGAAATAGAATTGAAAGTCTTGTAGATGAAACGCAATACACGTCACATAAAAACTGACCCTCTACGTTGTGTTGGGTCCCCATACACAGGAAGACCTCTATCATAAATTATAAAAGCTTGTGGTGCATGAAAATTCAGGTTCTTTAGTCTCAAATGGCCCAAATTCCTAAAAGCTGCAAAAAATGCTGATTCAATTCAGGAATTTTTGAAAATAATGTTGTTGTTTGGAGATATAATAGACCTTCTGTACTATATGTCGCACGTGAAAATTGCATGAAAAAATCCTAGATTACCCCTTGACCCCCTTAATTGCATTGGTGAATTATACAGTCTACGTTGGTTCCGTGATAACCTTATACTTGCAAACTTTCACAGAAATGTAATAAATGTAATAAATTGCTTCTTACTGAAATAGATGGAAAGTTAGATGCCACCCCTTGAGATAATGTTGTCATGGTTACGGATTTGCATTCCTTCATTAGTTTGTTAAATTAAATTTAATTAGTTTTCTGGGAATGTTTCAGAAACTGTTGGTTTAAGAGCCTTATAATGTAGTTTTCGAGGACCCTAGAGTTTTATTTCTGGCACCGAGGGGCTTTGTCTCGTCGTTGTACGCCTTAATATAATACTACTAATAATAATATAATATAGGGATAGGAATATAATAGACCTGCCATACCACACCCGCATGTGTAAATCGCGTGAAAAAATTCTAGAATACCCCTTGACCCCCTTAAGCGCATTTTACATATTGATGAAATTTACAGCTTAATTTGGTTCCATAATAACCATCTAGCCGTTTGCAAACTTTCACACTAATGTAATTTATGGAATTGCATTGCGTCTTACAGCAATATATGGACCTCTGAGAATCTGTTGCCATGGTTATCGGCTTGCATTCGTTCAGTAGTTTATTAAATTAAATTAGTTTTCTGGGAATATCTCAAAAACGGTTGGACGTAGGACCTTAAAATGTGTTTTTAGGGCCCCCGAATGTTATCTCTCACATTGAGGGGCTGAAAATGGGCTTTGTCTCGTCCTTCTACTCCTATTTCAGCATGTATTTTAAGGGGGTATATGCCCCCTTTTATGATAGGTACAGAGAAGAGATACATCAATGATTAGTGTCGTGCCTCTGATGGATATCTGTACCAAATTTTGCGTTGATACACCCAGCCGTTCTCGATTTATAAGGGAACAAAGTTGTCCAGAATCAAACAAACAGACAGACAGACAGACCAAAACATTATTTTCGCGCGCATCTATCATAAAACAGTCTGAAACGTGTAAATAACTCAAATTTCCGTAGAAATTCAGATAAAAAACAGACAAATTTTATATTTATATATGTAGAGATATACTGCACGGTTCGGTGTTGACCGTGTTTTAAGCACAAATTTAGGATTTACTCGCTAACCGTTGGAGATACACGAAAAGTGTTAAGGAACTTTTGGATAGAAAATTGAATGTTAAATGTCATGTATGCCATCAAAAGGTTGCTATTTCTTAGCGTTCTCTTTTTATTTGAAATGGAAGTATCAAATTTTGAAACCAAAGGGTTTAGTGACGTCATAAATGTGGGTTTTACTCGCTAACCGTTGGAGATAAACGAAAAGTGAAGCTCGTATGTACCGTCAAAAGTTTGCTATTTCTTAGCGTTCACTTTCTATTTGATAAGGACATATGAAGTTTTGATTAAAGTGTGTAGTGACGTCACTAAAATGGTCGCCATTTTTAATAGTGCAAATTATCGAAATAAAATGTATCCTATATGTAAACCAGGTAAATCAGCTACATCCATGCAAAATTTCATTTAAATCGGACCAGTGGTTCTTGCGTTATTGAGAAGCACACAGACAGACAGAAAGACAGAAAGACAGACACACACCATCTCGTTTTTATATATTAGTATAGCAGAAGTAGGCTACCCGTCCTTCGAACGGTGTTATATATTAACACCAGACATTATCAATTGAGCTACTGTTGCAATGGTTAGTGGTTTTTCATTCCTTCATAAGTTTATCAGAACGAAGTTAGTTTTCAGGGAATACCACACACACACTGTTAATTTAAGGGCCTTAAATTGTGGTTTTCGGAGACCCCTTATAGACTCGCGAATTTTGTGTCTCACATTGAGAAGCGCAACATATGCTTTGATCGTCCTTCTAGGATAATTTTTTATATTTCGCCTATTTTAGCATGTATTTTGAGAAGTTTTCCCTATATCCACCCTTCTACTGTTTGAAAAGTACGGTGAGGAGTTTTATAAATGATTGGTGTATTGACTCATGTTTACCATACCTAATTTTACGATGCACCACGCCTACGAACACGATTTATAGGCGTACATAAAGATACACAGAAAGACAGACAGACAATTCTATTGTCTACAACATATCACCCAGATATCCAAATATGGGTATATCTGCCATACAGTATCTAACAAAATCATCCTTACGATGAACCCTTATGTCGACAAAAGAAAGATTAGTTAAAATTTGCTCTCAAACTAAATTCACTTAACTTGTACTTCTTGACGTGAAATATAATTGAAAGACTTGTAGACGAAACGCAATACACCTCACATAAAAAATGACCCTCTACGTTGTGTTAGGTCCACATGCACAGGAAGACCTCTTTCATAAATTATAAAGGCTTGTGGCGCATGAAAATTCAGGTTCTTTAGTCTCAAATGGCCCAAATTCCTAAAAGCCGCAAAAAATGCTGATTCAATTCAGGAATTTTTGAAAATAATGTTGCTGTTTGGAGATATAAAGGATGATTGTAGTTTTACGTGACCATTAATCGCGAGATCATAAGCCACGGGACCTCCATTTTACGTGGAATCTGAACCACAGGGCATGGCATTTCACTTTGCAAATGTTTGGAGATATAATAGTCCTTCTGTACTATATGTCGCACGTGAAAATTGCATGAAAAAAATCTAGGTTACCCCTTGACCCCCTTAATTGCATTGATGAATTATACAGTCTACGTTGGTTCCGTGATAACCGTATAGCCATTAGCAAACTTTCACAGAAATGTAATAAATAGAGTGACATTACTTCTTACAGAATAGATGGAAAGTTGGATGCCACCCTTTGAGATAATGTTGTCATGGTTAGCGATTTCCATTCCTTCATTAGTTTGATAAATTAAATTAGCTTTCTGGGAATATTTCAGATACTTTTGGTTTTAGGGCCTTATAATGTAGTTTTTGAGGACCCTTTAGGGCCCCCAAGTTTTGTTTCTGGCACCAAGGGGGCTTTGTGTCCTCGTTGTACGCCATAATATAATAATAATAATATAATATAGGGATAGGAATATAATAGACCTGCCGTACCACACCCGGAGGTGTAAATCGCGTGAAAAAAATCTACTGTACCCCTTGACCCCCTTAAGCGCATTATACGTATTGATGAATTCTACAGCTTAATTTGGTTCCGTGATAACCTTCTAGCCGTCTGCAAACTTTCACACCAATGTGATTAATGGAATTGCATTGCGTCTTACAGCAATAGATGGACCTCTGAGAATCTGTTGCCATGGTTACCGGCTTGTATTCGTTCATTAGTTTATTAAATGAAATTAGTTTTCTGGGAATATCTCAAAAACGGTTGGATTTAGGGCCTTAAAATGTGGATTTCGGGGACCCTTCAGGGCCCCCGAGTTTTGTCTCTCACATCGAGGGGCTGAAAATGATTTTTGTCTCGTCCTTCTACTCCTATTTCAGCATGCATCTTAAGGGGGTAGGCCCCCTTTTATGAGAGGTACGGAGAAGGGTTACATCAATGATTAGTGTCGTGCCGCTGATGGATATCTGTACCAAATTTTACGTTGATACACCCAGCCGTTCTCGAGTTATAAGGGAACAAATTTGTCCACAGACAATCAAACAAACAGACAGACCAAAACATTATTTTCACGCGCATCTATCATAAAACAGTCTGAAACGTGTAAATAACTCAAATTTCCCTAGAAATTCAGAAAAAAAACAAATTTTCTATTTATATATAGAGATATACTGCACCGCTTGGTGTTGACCGTGTCTTATTGCGCAAATTTAGGTTATACTCGCTGACCGTCGGAGATACACGAAAAGTGATAAGAACCTTTTGGATAGAAAATTTAATGCTAAAGCTCGTGTATACCATCAAAAGTTTGCTATTTCTTAGCGTTCTCTTTTTATTTGAAATGGAAATATGAAATTTTGAAACCAAAGGGTGTAGTGACGTCACAAAAGTAGGTTTTACTCGCTAACCGTTGGAGATACACGAAAAGTGATAAGGACCTGTCGGATAGGAAATTAAATTTCAAAGCTCATATGTGCCATCAAAAGTTTGCTATTTCCTACCGTTCTCTTTTTATTTGATATGGAAATATGAAATTTTGAAACCAAAGGGTGTAGTGACGTCACTAAAATGGTCGCCATTTCTTAATAGTGCAAAATATCGAAATTAAAAGTATCCTATAAGTAAACCTGGTATTTCAGCTACATCCATGCAAAATTTCATTTAAATCGGACCAGTGGTTCTTGCGTTATTAGGTAACAGACAGACAGACAGACAGAAAGACAGACACACACCATCTCATTTTTATATATTAGTATGATGATGCAAGCGGCAGCCGTGCTACCAACGTAACTGCTGTAGCTAGCTCTCGCAGACGCGTGTAGGTGCTGCGGAGAACATTCCCGGACTCATTGTATTTGGCTGGTTACGAAAATCTCTTCAAGTTCCAACATTCGGCGCTAGTGTTACTGACAGTACCATCTGGTAGCCAAAGTTGGAACTATTTGAAATTGAACTTATTGGGAGCCCTCGGCCGTTCAATCATAAATGCTCAGCTTATGGCCATTGGCTGCGATTCATGAATCATTATTATATAGGCTACTGGATAGTGGTCTCTATATTAACCACCTGTCATAACGACAGTTTATGCTTTCAAAGATGCTGATAGTTGAATCTATCAGCGAAATTTCGGAGAAATTTCCTGCCGAAGCGCTAGTATTTCTAAAAATGAAATATTATATACGTATCTACTTGACGTAATGTGTTGGATAAAATTTAATAAAATTTAATAAATTTAAATCTAAAAACATTAGCAAAGTGTAAAAATGAAAAGAGGCAAAATTTAAAAGAAAAAAACATAAAAATAAAATTACAATAATAAAAGAAACATAAAAATTAAAACAATTAACATAAAAAAATTATGAAAATAATTGTAAAAATCTATTCGAAATTAATTAATTAATTAATTAATTTTTAATTAAATAAAAATATGAAAATTAAATCTATAAGGACATAAATTAAATATATAAATATTAAAATTACAGAAATAAAAAATAACATCAATAATAATAAGAAGAATAATTGAAATTATTAAAATGTAAAAACACATTAAACAAGAAGTTCCGTGAAGAACTATACAGCCTACTTTTCATGCCAATGATTATTCTACAGCATATGAACCTATCTAGAATAATGACAAAATTAAGTTGGTAATATCGAAATATCAAATTAGTTCAAAATATACCTGGTATAATTTAGCCTAATAGAGCACTACAGTTGGCAGCCCTGGTGACTGAATATATTCCTAGTTCCATCTCTTAAGGTACAGAATACAAAATTAGGTTGAAGTCCAATGGACGTTACATGCAGTTAGACACTGGATCTATCAGCACGCCTAAAAGCATGTTGCCAACAATACCATGCGTGTGCTGGTCAGAAATAATCTGAAATATTATGATATCTTGTTGTGCCAATTTTGGATGAAATCCATTTGTTAGTATAGGAGTTACATGTATTTTAAAATTGGACATATCAGCAGGCATAGAATCATGTTGGCAACACTGCCTTGTATTAATTACTCCAAATTAATCTATTAATCAGGTGCTATACGTGTGCAAAGTATAGAGCTGTTGGCTTGCATACTTTCTGATATATTGATATTAGGGTGAAAACAATATAGACAGCATTTCTTAACAGTTGGCAGCCCTGATTGCTCTTAACAATACTTACAGTCATTCTGTTATGGTACACATAGCACATACGAAATTTGGTTGTAATCCAACTGATAGTATAGAAGTTACATGTATTTAAAAATTGGTACTATCAGCAGGCTTATAATCATGTTGGTAGAACTGACGTATATTACTCAAAATTAATCTAAAATGTCAGAATATACGTGTGCATAGTTTAAAGCTGTTGGCTTGCATACTTTCTGATATATTGGTATTTGGATAAAAAATAGAGAGAGCAATTATTAACAGTTGGCAGCCCTGGTGACTCTTAAGAATACGCTCAATCATATCTGTTTATGTACATATATTACATACAAAATTTGGTTGAAATCCAATTGATAGTGTAGAAGTTATATGCATTTAAACATTGGACCTATCAGAAGCTTAAAATTATTTTGGCAACACTGTCATTGTTGGCCTCCTGAAAATTAAACTGAAATAGTATTACCTGCATGTGTACCAATTTTGGAATAGCTCCCATGCATACCTTGCGAGATATCCAACATGGAGCTCAAATTTCTAGTGCGGTTTTTCAGCAGTTGGTAGCACTGACATCATTTTCAAATATGGACTTGAGATATTCCGGTGCACATCTTTACTCATACTAAATTTGGTTTTGATTGCTGCAGCCGTTTAGGAGTTGATAGGGGGGGGGGACACACACACAGCCAGCCAGACAGACACACACACATTTTCCCGGATAGATCTCATAAGTCTACTTTTTCCTCATTTTTGCAAAATGTGAAAAGTAGGCTAAAAATAGTTTTGACCTATAAAGGGTTAATACAATACCGACAGAAGTGGCTACGCTGGCTAACGCGCAGCATTAGGTCATGGGGCCAAGCTCTCTGCTGACTCGGTAGACGCGTGGGTTCGAGCCCCACCGTCAGCCGTCCTTGAAATGGTTTTCCGTGGTTTCCCATTTTCAACACCAGGCAAATGCTGGGACGGTACCTTCTGACAGGCCACGGCCGCTTCCTATCACATCCTAGCCCAGTTCCATTCACCATCATTCATTTCATCTCTCATTAACTCCTCTCATGAGGTTGGCGTCAGGAAGGGCATCCTGCCGTAAAAACCATCGCCGCAAAGACTTCCATCGCATCTCATCCCCGAACCCGTTCGAAAACGGGAATAATAAGGGGTAGACATACATACAATGGGTTAATACAATAAACCATCTCGTAATTAAGCACTCTTGGCTGTCACCAAGGAGATCCAGGATTTATTCCCGGCTGTCTCAAATAATTAATTATGGTGTGAGGGCTGGAAATGTGTGCATTCAGCCTCGTGAGGCAAAATTGATAAGAAGTTAGTTAGATTCCCACTTCAGCCATCCTGGTGTTGGTTTTCAGTGGTTTGTTACTTCCTAAGTTAAGGCCACGGCCGCCCCCTTCGCCTTCCTCACCCGAATTAGAATTACACATAGACAATATTCTGCACATACCAAAGTAATAATATAATAATAATAACCCCTAGCACTTTAGCCCTTGAAGGGCCCAGGCATACCAAGCGACCGCTGCCCAGCCATTTGGCCTGCATATATTGGTGAGACACGCGGTTAGCGCATCGGGTCCCCTAGGTCGTTAATCTTGGATTTCATGACCGAGGCGCTGCCTCACTGTGAGACAGCTACACAATTATCCTCACGAGCCCTCACGTCAGTTTCTAAAATCCCTGACGGAGCCGGGAATCGAACCCGGGGCCTCCGGGTGAGATGCAGGCACACTACCCCCAACACCACGGGGCCGGCACATACCAAAGTACACGGGGTAAATTACCACGATGTCCAAGCCCCTCAAATAAAACAACAACAACGAGGTAACATAGAACGTTAATTCATTTGAAGGAATTGGGACATCTTGATCATCGGTCCCGTGTACTCGGTGTGTTTGAATTCATGTCTAGATATAAGGAAGGTGCCCCGAGCCTTGTTGTAAGTTAGTTATCCGGCATAGGAATGCTGAAAACCCTAGGAAAAGCCACACTCAGGATCACCGCTGTGGATGCCTGGAATCGAACATTTGGTCTACAATATTTCAGCTCACACTCCCTCTGTTCTTCATCCCCTTCCGCAGTCGTAGTTAGTCCCTGCAGGTGTATAGTTTCGCTGCAGAGGGGTGGCATTTGAGTCGTCCAGTTGCAAAACTCGCTTAATTCTCTTGTGAATAAGAATCATTTTCATGAGAAACGTTTCTCTGGACTTTGCCTCGCGTATCTTTTGTGTTTGTTGTTTTCTACTTCCTTATTTTTGCTTTGTGTTTTTTGTTTTTGGTTTTGTGTTTGCTTTGTGCTTTTGCTTTTGGATTTTACTTTTTGCTTTTCTTTCTTGGTTTTGGGTTTGTGTTTGTTTTCTGCTTTTGATTTTTGCTTTGTGTTTCTTGTTTTTTTTCCTGCTTTTGCTTTGGTTTTTGAATTTTTCCTTTTGCTTCGGGTAATTTGTTTTTGGTTTTGTGTTTGTTTTATGGAAAATCAAAATAAAACAAAACAAAATAAAATAAAACAAAATATACAGAACAACATCAAAATAAAAAAATAAGCAAAACAAAATCAATATTAAAAAACATAACAAAAAACAATTAAATATAAATAAAACTAAATAAGATTAAATTAAACAATACAAAATAAAACAAAATATTAAAATACAATAAAGTAAAATAAAATAAACTAATAATAATAATAATAATAATAATAATAATAATAATAATAATAATATAGTATGGCCTCGGATGCCATGTGCAAGCTTCGTAATTTGACACCCAGAGGGTAGCTTGCATGTCGAATGTCATTGTTCCTTGAATCACTATGAAAGTCAAGGAGGTTAGATACCTAAGCTCCTTGAACAGTAGAGCGCTTTCTAGTAGAGAAATGAGGAACTTTGTGTTGGCGGAAACTCCCGAGATTAATTTTGGCATTATGAACACGGCCTACTGAATTCAAATTGGTTCATTGACATGCGAACATCATATGACATGCGTGTTGTATTTTTGCCGCCTTTCAAAAAAAAATCACTTACCACGGCCAGGAGCGAACCTGCAATCATGGGGTTAGTAGACCGAAACGCTATCCATTCACCCACCGTGGCAAGCTAAATAAACTAAATAAATAATTTTACGACATGATTCCCTATTCACAAGTGGATTAAACGAGTTTTGCAACTGGACGACTCATATGTTCCTTGTATGGCAACTGTTATAATCGTGTAAACTAATGATGACAACTCTGCTTTGAGTTGACTGCATGAGAACGTGTAACATATTTGAAGTGTGCTACAGTTGGTAGCAGTGGTTCGCACGTACTAGTCGGCAAAATGGCCAGTAGTAACGACCGACCCACCATCTGGTGCGAGGCAGAGCGCACCTTATTACAGCACCAAGTCACATCTCCGAGTTGTAAGGTCACTCAGTTCCCTTGAGCCTCAACTTTGATTAATCCTACCAGATATGTATTTCAACTTGGACGTATCGTGATGGGCAACAAAATTCAACCATCCTTTCTTCTAGAACACACGTCAGTAACTGTACACTCAAGCATCTAGTAACAAAGTTCAAAACTAGTTAGTCGTTGACGATGGCGTTTGGTAGCACAAGTTAGAATTACTTGAAAATCGAATGTCTGCAGTCCTTACTTGAATTAAAACAGATAACACGCACTAATACAGGGTTATTCAAAATGATTTTCGGGGTTTCGTGAATTTTTTGTAGAAACAGTGGATAACATACCATTGTTATTGTTGCAGTAAAAGTTACACTAACTCACAAAGTTTTGTTCTACATCGGTTTAGTACCATGTATAACCACCAGATGGCAGTAACAGAAGTATTTGACAAAATGGCGGTCAGCGGTAAAGAGAAGACGTTTTGTACTCTCGAATTTCATCAAACCGGTCCGTTACCAGAGTCCAGCGTCATTTTCCTTCGACGTTCGGTAAAGACCCTCCCTCCGACAACTCTATTCGCAGATGGTATTCGCAATTCGTGAATACCGATTGCTTGCCTTGGCCGTCCCCGCGTGTCAGAAGCAGACGTGAATCGGATCAGGAATTTTTATCTCCGTAGTCCTAAGAAATCGACTACAAGAGGCAGCAGGGAACTGCATGTTAGAGCATTTTTAAATCAATAACTTCCAAGTCGATGGATTGGACGTGGAATGGAACATGATCAGATGCTCTTATCCTGGCCACCAAGGTCACCAGACTTAACACCGTGTGACTTCTTCCTGTGTGGGCATGTCAAAGATCAGGTATTTGTTCCTCCTCTACCGGCGAATATTCTGCAACTGAAGCAGCGTATCTGAGCCGCCTTCGGCACCATCACTACTAACATGTTGGGGCGTGTGTGGGAAGAGATGGACTTTCGAGTTGATGTGTGTAGGGTGACCAGAGGCGCACATATCGAGCATTTGTAATGCATGTACACAATAAAATACGATTCATCTTCCTACGTCAATTGCACTGTATTTTATGAATTTTTGTAACCCCGACAATCATTTTGAATAACCCTGTACCGCCATTACAATTAACACCTGACATCAGACAGATTCTATGCACACCCAGAGTACACGGGGCTACATGACCGCATTATCGCAGCCTCTAAACTGAGGAACCAACCAATCAATCTCTTCTTCTCCATTCTCTCCACATGACCCCACTATCTGACTCTGTTCACACAAACAGCTTCGTCTAGCGTGTTCATTTCTAACTTAGCCTTTACCTCTTCATTACGAGCACCTTCCTGCCATTGCTCCCATCTATTTGTCCCAGCAATCATTCGTGCTACCCTCATATCAGTTACCTCTGGCTTATGTATCATATTGAATATACCCAGATTTCACTTCCATACAGCAAGGTGGGAGTGATGATTCACGGAGAAATAATTTCAACTCTGAGATTTGCCGATGACATCGTCATCTTGTCCGACACGCCTGAGGATTTGAATGAGTTTTTGAATGGTATGGACTCCGTCTTGAGGAAAGAATTCATGATGAAAATGAATAAATGTAAAACAAAAATATTGGAATGCAGCCGAAACAAATCAGAAACCTCTACGGACATCAAATTGGCAGGTGAAAAAATAAAGGAAGTAGGATACTTCTGTTACTTAGGAAGCAAAATGACCAGTGGTGGAAGAAGCAAAGAGGACATAAAAAGTAGGTTAGCTTAGGCAAGGAAAGCATTTATACAGAAAAGGAATCTGTTGACATCGAATATAGATGTAGATATTAGGAAGTCATTTTTAAAAGCCTTTGTCTGGAGCGAGGTGCTCTATGGAAGTGAAACTTGGACTATTGGTGCAGCAGAAAAGAGGAGAATTGAAGCGTTTGAAAAGTGGTCTAACAGGAGAATGATGAAGATCAGATGGGTAGATAGGGTTACACACGAAGCGGTATTAAGACTAGTGGGAGAGGAGAGATGTTTCTGGCGACTGCTAATGAAGAGAAGAGATAGGTTGGTAGGAAACATACTAATACACCCAGGAGTAGCAAGCTTAGTTAAGGAAGGAAGGGTCGAGGACAAGAACTGTAGGGGTAGACAAAGGTTAGAATATGTTAAAGAGATTGCCTCGGATGTAGGGTGTGATAGCTGTGTAGAGATGAAACGATTAGCTCAGGACAGGGAGACATGGAGGACTGCATCAAACCAGTCAAAAGACTGAGGACTCAAACAATAACAACAGCTAGTACGGTCTAATTACTGACCGGTGTAGGGAGAGTTTCATCGCTATAACTTCTTTCTTCCTTAATACTGTAGATGGCAACTGAAAACTCACTGCGTTGACTTCTCTGCACCTCGACTCAGATACTTTCCTCCTACTACCATCCAGAGAGAATACACATTCTACGTATTTAATATTGCCCACCTGCACCAATTTAACTCCTCTGACATGGCATACTATTTTCTTGCGTTTTATATTTATAAATATTTGAATGTCATCATCATCATCATCATGTTTTTCATCAAGTGACTGTTCTGCCCCTACAATGAGTCTTTTCCACGTTGTTCGGTCTTGTGCAGTCCTTTTGACCATTTCATAACTTCGTAGGCCAGAGCTATCTAGGAAAGATCTCTTGAAAGTGTTCCGTGGCCTCCCGCAATTTTGCCTTCTCGTATGTCGATTATCAGGCCACCATGTCGTAACCTGTGGCCAAGCCTGGTGGATCTCCTTATATATATCTGGCGGATCATTTGCCGTTTTTCCTTTATTCGATCCAGCACCGTAATGTTGGTCATTTTCTCTACCCAGCTGATCTTTTCCATTCGGCGCCAACACCACATCTACTGTCGACCAAAGTATTATGTGCACTCGAGTTTGAAGGTTGTTTGTGAAGTAACCAATAGACCTACATAAAATCCAATAACATCATCATTTTCTTCGTTCTATTGTACGTTAGCTCATGTAGGTTTGGAATTTTTAATTTATATTTTAATATTTTTTGTCGCAGTTGGAGCACAAAAAGTGCACGTTTTAAGCGTGTTTCAACCATGCGTCACATTTAAGAATTATTATCTCAAAACCCCGTCATCAGATCCAATCCAAATTTTAACACAATATACGTTGGAATGTTGTATAACTGGTTTATTAATTTCAAAATTTTTCGTGCCCAAGAAAAAAAGTTGTTGTCATTTTTGTAAGGTAACTTTTTCTCGGCTCGGGGTGGTTGGAAAATGTAATTCTTGGTCGCGATGTAATCCTTATATATCCAAAAGTTATGCTGTATGACTGTGAAATATGTAAATTAATTCACTTATTTAATATCGGTTTGTATTTGTAGGCGGAAATAACACATCGTTCACCTGCTACCCGCTCCAGGTAAAGCTGTACAGCGTTGCCGAAATGGAGCCCATCATGCATCATCACTCGCGTCAGCCAAAATGTGGTTACCAGATACAATGCCTGTATAACCCAGGAAGGACGACACTTCCAGGAACTTTTATAAGGTAATATTTCATAGAGGATTGTACACACGCTTAGAGCAGGGGGCCACGGCTCACCACAAGCTCGGTCAAGGCCACCACACTAGGGGATAACAAACCCGCCGCTTGGCGTTCTTACTTTATATGAAAGACCCTGTATACTGCTATATCTTGTTTCATATTCACCAGTTTATTTACGCGAACATATGGACGGTGCGTATTCCATGTCGGTAATTTATTATAGTTCGATGTTGTGTTTATGTCCAACATGTTGGATTTTGAGCGCATGCGCGAAGGTATCGTTACCTAATTGGTCAATGAACGAGCTCTGATTGGCTGGAGAAACTCTATCATAATGAAAATAAGTGTTATAATGACCATCATTATGAAACCGTTTTCTGACACATAATAGTGAGGGTCGAACATAAACACATTTTTCAAATCAATTTTGGAAAGGCGACTTAATGCCTTTCAGCTCCGTGGTCGGTTAAGTACTGCATGAAGCCATCCAGAATGAATATTTCACATTATATTTTATTTTAAATGGATTTATAACATAACAAGAAGTTCCGTGACGAACTAAAGAGCCTACTTTTCATGCCAATGATTATCCTACAGTATATGAACCTATCTAGAATAATGACGAAATTAAGTTGGTAATATCGAAATGTCCAATTAGTTCGAAATATTCCTGGTATAGTGTAGCCTAATAGAGCACTACAGTTCACAGCCCTGGCGACTGAATATATTCTTAGTTCCATCTCGTAAGGTACAGAATACAAAATTTGGTTGAAGTCCAATGGACGTTACATGCAGTTAAACATTGGATCTATCAGCACGCGTAAAAGCATGTTGGCAACAATTTAATGCGTGTGCTGGTTAGAAATATTATGATATCTTGTTGTGCCAATTTTGGATGAAATCCATTTGTTAGTATAGAAGTTACATGTATTTTAAAATTGGACCTATCAGCAAGCATAGAATCATGTTGGCTGCACTGAATTATATTAATTACTCCAAATTAATCTAGAGTGTCAGGTGCTATACGAGTGCAAAGTATAGAGCTGTTGGCTTGCATACTTTCTGATATATTGATATTAGGGTAAAAATATATAGACAGCATTTATTAACAGTTGGCAGCCCTGATTGCTCTTAAGAATACTTATCTGTTTATGTACACATATTACATTCAAAATTTGGTTGAAATCCAGTTAATAGTGTAGAAGTTATATGCATTTAAAAATCGGACCTATCAGAAGGCTTAAAATTATTTTGCCAACACTGTCATGTATGGCCTCCAGGAAATTAAACTAAAATAGTATTATCTACATGTGTGCCAATTTTGGAATAACTCCCATGCATATCTTTCATTATATCCAACATAGAGCTCAAATTTCTATTGCGTTTTTTCATCAGTTGGTAGCACTGACATCATTTTCAAATATGGGCTTGAGATATTCCGGTATACATCTTTACTCATACTAAATTTGGTTTCGATTGCTGCAGCCGTTTAGGAGTTGATAGGGGGGGGGGGGACGCACACACATCCAGACAGACAGACAGACAGACAGACATTTTCCCGGATCGATCTCATAAGTCTACTGTTTCCTCATTTTTGCAAAATGTGAAAAGTAGGCTAAATATCACCTAAACCAAGTACAAATGTCATTCACAATAGCCCTGTAACACGCGGGAATCTCGCAGTGTGGTCAACATTAAGTACGGAATACGGCGCTGAAAGGCAGCAAGTCATTGAATTAATACTTTTCTCATCTAATCGCACTACATGTAGCAGCGGTTTCTGCTTAAACAGTAGGCCGACTTAATTCTTTCCTACGCCGTTCCAAGGCCCTAGGGCCAATACTTTAGAATAAGAATTGTTTAAAAAATGACCATTTTTGACTTAATCCTATTCAGATCCAACCGATTCAATTCGTAAATGTTCCGTAACTTTAATCGTACAATAGAAAGTGCAAGAGTGGGCTAAGAAGCAGTCACGTGCGAGTCCCAACAGCAGTCTGCAGTTAACCATGGTTTAGGCTTCAATTTGTTAGCTCCAAGCAGTACCCAATTGCTGTCGAGTCTCACGCCACACCCTGCTAAAACGGAACGAGGGGAGAGAAGAGAAAAGAAAAAGAAAAGGAGTGAGAAAATTACATGGAAGAGGAAAAAGAAAATTGATAAAGGGGCAATGCGTGCCTACCGTTAGTAACACATGGGCCAGGACAAGAAACTGGCTAAGTGAACATAAACAAGACATCGAATTGTAAAGTATTAGAATTCATTGTATCTTACAGTAGCTTGATGGTGATCGGTGCTATCAGGGACGAAACATTCAGATCATCTGCCACTAATGGTAATGACTAGGGCCCGGATGTTGATGTCGCAAAAAAGATTAACAAGATGTTCAGTAAAGAACATGTAGCCTACTTTCTCCTAAATGCATGGGTTTTGTTATAACTCTTTGTCTTATTCAAGGAGTATAATTGAATGTTGGTTGTAGTAGCTTGTTGAAATACAACGTGCTATAGGGATATTAAACATGAATATGGGGTGCCCTTTGCTAGTGCTACCTCTGTACCAAATTTCGTTCCATTCGGTTTCACCGTGTTCGAATTAATAGGGGGAATCGATTTTGACACAAAGATGACCGCCATCCGCAAACTATTAGGCTAATGACCTATTAGATTGGTCAAAGGATGCTCCCTCCATAAAGGTACGTTGTTGCAAAATTTAGTAGAGATCGGATGATTATGTTAGTCGTAATTTGATTTAAGCTTTGAACATTTGTGTGGCCGCCATTACGTTTCCGTCAAGATGGCGGCGATATAAAACATGACACTGAGGTGCCCTTTGCTAGTGCTACCTCTGTACCAAATTTCGTTCCATTCGGTTTCACCGTGTTCGAATTAATAGGGGGAATCGATTTTCTCACAAAGATGGCCGCCATTCGCAAACTGTTAGGCTGATGACCTATTAGTTTGGTCAAAGATGCTCCCCCCATAAAGGTATGTTGTTGCAAAATTTGGTAGAGATCAGATGATTAGGTTAGTCGTAATTTGATTTAAGCTTTGAACATTTGTGTGGCCGCCATTACGTTTCTGTCAAGATGGCGGCGATATAAAACATGACTCTGAGGTGTCCTTTGCTAGTGCTACCTTTGTGCCAAATTTCGTTCAATTTGCGTTCACCGTGTTCGAATTGATAGGGGAGGGGGGTGGTAGACATTCAGAGTACACACACTCACACACACAGACTCACACACACACATACACACAGACAGACAGACAGACACTTTTTTTCGCCCTGTGTTGATCTCATAAGTCTACTTTCATTTTTTGCAATAATCGAAAGTAGGCTAAAAAAATGCACTTAAAATTTTCAAAAATGACTGTAATAAATGACCTAAAAATTTGAAAAATGCGCTATAAAATGGAGAAAGCGGCAATGGACGATATCTCTCGCCGTGAACTATGCGGAACTGAGACTAGAATATACACCCCTTCTCCTTTCTACCCCGCCACAGCTGACCTTGGTCAACAGAGCAGATAACATTCCATTCCCCTAATAACTGGTTTGCGACGAAAACGGTACCGTTCTTCTGAATCCAATATATTTCTACTAATAGCAATATTGAAATAGTTTGTTTCAATATTTTAAATTATCTTGTATCAGCTCCTAGCTTCTTAACTGCGAGAGACGTAAATGTCCCACATAAAGCTGTGACATGACTAAATTGGAAGAAAATTACCTTAAAAGGCCGATATCTCTAAAATATGACCAAAACATTCTACCAAACTTTAAAAAATTGCTCTCAAAATGGAAAAATTGCAAAAAAATTAAAAATAAAAAATAGCAAATTTACATTATGTGGATTCCCTCACACAAGGGGATAAAAGGCAACGAACAAGCAGACATAGCAGCCAAAGAAGCAACTCGTCTCTCTCCTCAAGATCCAAACTTTCTCACCCCCTACAATGATGTGGCCTCTTCTCTTAAACCAAAAATCCACAAACAATGGTTAACCGACTGGATCCGGTCCCCACACTCAAAGCTTCATGACGTACGGAATGATTCTACAAATAAATTCGACACCCCGCTCCTTCCACGCCGAGAACAAGTCCTCATTACCAGAATACGAATAGGTCATACCAAAATGACCCACGCACACATCTTCTGCAAGACATCTCCACCGGTATGCGAGAACTATCATAAACGGAAAACGGTTAACCACATACTACTAAAATACCCTTTGTACGATCAACAAAGGACTCTATGCAACCTCCATCAGAAAAGAAGCCTAAGTGAGATCTTAAATGAACACCTCCATTTCAAAAACATAATTAATTTTTTAAAACTGACGAATATGTACTAAGATATATAACCTCTGTAACAACTTTTGTAATACCGCACCTTAAGTAAATGTTTGTATCCAACATTCTTATTGCTAGGTACAAAATTATGTATGTCGCGATATGACTCTACGAGTTAAAGCGAGAGTAAATAAATAGGAATTAAAAAAATAGCATATTAGAAGACGGGGTGGCCCGCCCGGATTTTCTATGTACTTCAGCATTGTTTTAAACAGCTCAGTAAAAAGATGACATGTCATCAACATCCGGGCCCTAGTAATAACTTTCATCATAGGGCTATACGTAGAAGGATACGGAGTAAGTTTCACAAAACTCACGCTCGTAAAATACAGGGAGTTAGAATGTGTATTTTGTGCCAAAATCATCCGAATAGTACAGGAAAACCTTGCTTTTCTTGAACAGAAATATATTTATTTGTTTATTAAAGGTGTTTAAATAAATAATAAAAAGGATAGCCCTTGCCAATACTGTGTCGCTTCCAGCCCGCATAACAGTAAAGCCTGGTGGGTAGACTATACAGATGTGAGAGTTCTCAGATGGATCCGCTATTTAATTTTAAAATCTAAACTATTGATGAATGTGTGTTTTCCGAGTCTTCAGTTTTTGAACTGGTTTGATGCAGCACTTCATGCCTCCCTATCCTGAACAAATCGAGACAATCTGGTTAACATATTCTAACCTTGGTCTACCCGTAGAAGTCTTGTCCTCGACCCTTCCTACTGCGCCAGAATTTATTAAAGGTCATTACCGAAGAACCGATCTGGATATGAACCAAGACCCCAGAAAATAAATGAGTGGATGAAAATTTTTATTTATTAAAAATTCGAGAAATATGGGAAAAACTGTATGGAAATGAGTGAAATACCATACATCTTATGCATTTATAAAAGGCAAGGAAGAAGGAATGATTTAACGATGGACATATATTCCATTGTATGAATGTGGGAGGTCCATATTACGAGAAACATCACGCCACTTGAAGCGAGAGTTACATCATGAACGAGGGGAAGAGACGAAGGTCGAACTGCGGACTGAAGCGAGGACAGGTGGTAGGAGTTACGTCACACCACGAGAGGGGAGGCAGAGAGACTGGAACTTGAGGAGTGTGGAGAAGCGGACGAGAGAGTTCTTTCCAATTTGAGATTTGAACGAGTCAAGACCTCGAGCAGAAACGAGTATTCTTATAATAGTGCTACGGTTCATCAAGCCGGATTTGTGAAAAATTGCAGCACAACAGATGCAATCCACGCCACACGGCTTTTAGTTGAAAAGCATCGTGAAAAGAATAAGCCGTTGCACCTTGCTTTCTTAGACCTCGAAAAGGCTTTTGATCGGGTACCGCACGACTTGATCTGGTTGACTCTCCGACAACATGGCATCCCAGAGTACCTTGTCAACTGGGTACAGTTGCTCTACGCGGAGCCAAGAAGTTACGTCCAAGCCGCCGCAGGAGCGTCAGAAAAATGCCGTGTAACAGTTGGTGTTCATCAAGGTTCGGCCCTGTCACCATTGCTGTTCATTATGGTCATGGACACGGTTACTGCAGATCTACAACAACCGTTACCTTGGACCATTCTGTACGCTGATGACGTTATGTTGGCCGCTCAAAACAAGCTGGATCTCCAACATCAAGTCCAGGAATGGAGCGATCGTTTAAGTCAATATGGCCTGCGGCTTAACAAAGCTAAAACAGAATATATGACAACGGATGCTGGAGAAATCGGAACAATCCAAGTCGACGGCGATGATCTGCCTCGAACGACAAAATTTAAGTATCTTGGCTCTACGATAACTGTTGAAGGTCGTCTCACCGAGGAGGTCAACATAAGAATTAATGCTGCGTGGATGAAGTGGCGAACAACGACAGGTGTCATGTGCGATCGCCAGATGAAAGACCACCTAAAATCGAAGAATTACCGCACTGTCATTCGTCCCGTAGCGCTTTATAGTACCGAATGTTGGCCGACCACGAAGGAAGCAGAACGTAGGCTAAGTGTCATGGAGACCAAGATGCTTAGATGGACAGCTGGCATTACTAGGTTGGATCACATCCCCAATCAAAGAATAAGGGAACGATTTGGTATCGCAGCAATCAGTAACAAAATGCGTGAGGGTCGTCTGCGATGGTTTGGGCATGTGCTACGGTCAGGAGCGGACACCATTGCAAAACAGGGCTACACACTGGAGGTCGCCGGGAAAAGACCAAAGGGGCGACCGAGACAACGTTGGGCCGATACACTGCACAGGGATTTGAAAGGCGTCAACCTTCATCCAGACATGGCCCATGACCGAGTAAAGTGGAGACAGCGGACTCAAATAGCGGACCCTGCCACGAGGTGGGACAAACGCTAAAGCAAAAGAAGAAGAAGTGCTACGGTTCATTTAAGTTGGAAGCAAAGAAGAGTGAAATTCCAGAACTTACTGTAACTTAGGAGCAAGCTACATCTATAAAGCAGAACGGAACAGTATAACCAAATATTACAGTGCTTATGCAAAGTTGTTCCACATAGCTTGAAACATTTCGACAAGAAGATATTCAGTATTTCTACGTGTGAAAGCATATTTGAACATTACATTGAAAATGCAAGTTAGAAGTCAGCAACGGGGAAGTCTTAATTATATTATCAGAGAAATGAGAGTTACCATGTGCTAAGCTAAAGCATAGGGAAGTGGAGACTACAAAGATGTACAGTTGAATTCCAGATTTCACTAACATGAAGGCGCAACAGAATATCTACGAAACGCGCAACATCACCGAGCAAAACTTATACTTTCCTACGAGAGTTTTAACACATCTTGAATACGAAAACGCTTGCATAAACGACAATATTCAACCAACGTGATGTCTATTCTGAAGAAACCCGATGTCTATTCTGAAGAAACCAGATGTCTATTCTGAAGAGATGGAGAGTCGAAGCCGGACTACTAGCAGTGTACGAGGGACGGAGAGCTGGCGGAACGAGCTGTTTCACGGCGAGGTCATTCACCACAGACAGCATCGACCTTGTTCTATTGGGAGAAGAGGCCAGCTGGTTCTGTCACAAACCGGTCTTCATAGCAGTGGGCGATGCTATGGAATCCACGACACGTTTGGTTTGGCAGGCGAGACGCAGGTATTTTCCAGACCAGAAGCCAACTCAAGGTAGTGAAGAAATTGTCTTTTATCATGTAGAATTGTAGTTATGTTCTGTGATTATCCAATTGACCAACAGCATATTTCCAACAGCATTTTTTAATTGCATATTTTTCAACAGCATTTTTCAACTGCATTATTTAAAACGTATAATTTTGTCAAAGTAATTAAATTTGTGTAGATCTTGTTACAGTAATTTTTCGTATTTTTCTTCGGAGTTATTTGTCTTGTTCTTGAAAATTTCAGTCACTTGGACGAAATTTTGGCATGATGATGCTATTAACACTAAAGTTATATCAAAGTAAAATCGTGTAGTATTTTTCATATTTGCGTTAGATTTAATTTAATTAAATCTGTTTTATCGCAGCGATGGAATATAGAATGAATTGTTTAGAGGAATATAGAACGAATTGTTTAAAAGAATTTAGAATAAATTGTTTAAAGGAATGTAAAGCAAATTATTTAAAAGAATGTAGAGTGAACTATTTAAATGGAATAGAACGTTGAACGAACTAAAGAAGGAGTAAAATTGTAAATGAAGTAAAAGGAAGTTTATTGGAGCAAATTTAAGTACAGCATATTTAAGAAGTAACGTCACGAAGTGTAAAGAATATTTCGACAACTCATGATGTTGATTCGAGTGTCAGAAATTATTTTCAATTAATTATGAACGAAAATATTACGAAAAGCTTATACACATATGTCTAATGAGTTTTAGAGCATTAAAAAGCATAGATGAATTTGTTAAACAAATATATTCATGGAAAGAAGTCAAACTTATATCTTTTGTTAAGAATATGAATATTTACTGATATTTCTTGAAAAGTTGTAATAAAATGTAAAGCTGAATTTAAACACGTGAAAAAGAAAGTTAACAAAGTTAAATCACAGGGTGATCAGAAAGTGAAAAGTACAGAGATTTATTGCAGAAATGGGATTATAAGCACGAGGCGAAGTTATATCAGGATATAGAGAAGAATGTTAAAGTTAGGAAGTATATGTATTGAAGTGGAAGTTTATAGTTGAATTACCGTGAAAATTAAGGAGATATAAACGTAAAAGGAGTTACGTAATTTTACGAAGGGAGGCTGAGGAGTCTCTAAGTTTTCTAGTATTGTTCGCAATGATTGGGAAGTTATGTGAGTGTATTAAAGGAATTTTCTGTACAGGGTGTTTAAGAGAGAAAGTAATTGTTGTATAATTATGGAAGAGGAGTGTGAGAACGAAGGTTAATGCCGTGCACTTCTAGTATTCACGTTTATCAGAAAATTATTAACACAGTAAAGAATTTCAGAACTTATTTCAGTATTTCATGATAAAGAGATAAAAGGTAAAAAGAAACAGTGCTTAGCTTAAATGTTTGTCACTTATGTTCAATTGATTAAGACGAGTATTTATTACTTTCAACACGATAGTTGCGGTGTATGTTTGGTATTTGATGTTAAGAAAGTTGAGTAGATGAAAGACTTATTGAGGAAGACAATTTAATCTTTGTGACGCTATAACGTGTAAAACTTGTTAAATCTATAAAAGGAATGTATATATGCACATAGTTCATGAATAATTTTTGATTAGATATGGAACTACGGTTCAGAGTTGAAGCGGACCTGTATAAAGCAGGGCAATACTTAGTAACACGCCGTTTCACATTTCCTTACTATCAGTGCCACGTGCAAATTTATTTTGGAGTTATTTTTGTTAAAGTGTCAGGGAGACACAATATTCAGGGAGGAAGCCAGTTTGTATACTTGTTTTTAGATTAATAAACGGCTGGTGCTTTTTAGCGACTCAGTCAACTTTTATCTAAGCTGATACCGTTTTCATTGTCGTCATCGTCGAAAATAGTACTACGAGGTATAGATACAGGCGCTCACTATAGATTAGACCTTATCACCCCTCGAGATTGGAGTTTCTCGATTTGCTCTAAATGTAAATGATAGTAGAAATTTGTACCTTGTCTAGTAGTACTATTTTCTTTACGAATATATTTATCCTGTATGTTCCTGAAATTCCCAATTTTACTTAGTAGGTATGGTAAGTTTGTGAGCTGGGTAACTTACATGTCTGCAATCCTTTATCGAGCTGTGGATATAAGTACTGATGGGTTTCTTCGGGCGCACTACCATAACTAAGTTTGGAATTCCTGGGCGTCTTAGTATGTGTGTTACCAACCTAACTCTTCGCTTCATTAGCAGTCACCCAATCACCTTAATACACCTTCATTTCTGACTATCTATCCGTCTGATCGTAATTCTCCAGTAACACCTCATTCTCTTCTTTCTGCTGTGACATTAGTCCAAGTTTCACTTCCACGGTGCCACGCCCCAGACAAAGGCTTTCAAAAATGACTCTCTAATACCGAAATCTATATTCGATGTCAACAGATTCCTTTTCTGTAAAAATGCTTTTCTTCCCTGAGCCAACCTTCTTTTCTTATATATCCTGTTTGCTTCGTTCATCACTGGTTATTTTGCTTCCCATGTAGCAGAAATCTCCGTACTTCCCTTAGCTTATCACCTGTAAATGTGACGTCCATAGGAGTTTCTGATTTCTTTGAGCTACATTCCATTAATGACTTTGATGGCCAAGTAATATGAATCCAACAATTTTCCTATGTTCTTGCAGTGCCCTTTGTGGTGTTTCGCCTAGGTGCGCCTACAGTAATCAGTCAAGTCTTTTGCAAGAAAACATTAAAAACCTAGAAAAAATTCTGCTTGTAGCTAATTAGTCGTGATAAGACAGGAGCTCTCATTTCCCGCCGAAAAGAAGTGTGATACACTTCACGTATTTGGGACATAGGCAGTGGCGTAACGGGAATTTGCTTCTGGAGGAGGATGAGCGGAGTTTTTGGTTTTGTGTTTGTTGTTTTAAACGTTTTATGGGTTTTGATTTTGAATTTTACTTTGTTTGCTTTTTTACTTTGGGTTTGTCTTATGCCTTTTGTTTTGAAATTTGGTTTATGATCGTGTTTTTTGTTGTTGTTCTTTTTGTTCGTTTTGTGTTTGTTTTTAGACATTTGGATTTTGCTTTGTGTGTTTTTTTGGTTGTTTTGGTTTTGAGCTTTTTCTGGCTTTGTATTTGAATTTTGCTTTTTGCTTTCTGTTTTCCTCATGTGTTTTTTTTTTGCTTTGTGCTGGGGGAAAAATAAGACGATCAATGAAAGTAACTCTTCAGGTTTTCTTGTTTGATCTCGAAAGCATTTTGCACCTTTCAGTGTGCAAAACCTCAAAAATGAACCATTTTGGTAACTATAATACTTTACACAAGTAAAGACAAATGTTTTCAAGTTATAAACGGACCTAATCCAATCGCTTGAAAACAACCCTAAAATTGTTTTTTAATTAATAGACTATTTCATCAAATTAGGTTTTTAAAAAACTATTTAGCTCAGGTGGGGATTGATTCCCCTAATCATTCCCGGTAGTTACGACGCTGGACTTAGTGCATGGTGTACTACCCCAGTAGTGGTCCGGGCATGGTGTACCAAGAGACCTCTGAAGTGCCCGACTTAGTGCACCTAGGCGAATCATCGCAAAAGTTATGGGAAAACCTAGACGATTGTTGAATTTTAGCCTATTTTAATTTGTATGCGTGTGTGTATGTGTATAAGTGTGTGTGTGTCCCTCTAATAACTTCTAAATATCTGGAGGTATTTCAATGAAACTCGGTAAGGTCATAGCTCCATTTTGAGCGACACTGACCGTGCCATACCCTAATTAAGATAAGACTAAATTTCATGTAGATATTTGCTTCGAATTCCATCTTCTATCGCCAGTTTAACCAACTTCACGTATATCAATTACCCCCGGTATATAATAGAACATTATGCAACGAGCCTATGATGGCAATAATTAAGACACGGGTATGTTTATAAAACGAGCGTATGCGAGTTTTATAATTTCCATACGAGTGTCTTAATTACCTTTATAGGCGAGTTGCACACGACTGTTTATGTTCGACGATAATTATTATAACTATTTTATGTTCGAACATAAATATTCATAAATAACTGTCGAGATTTCGCCAGTTATACTGAACAGAGCACATGAGACGCAGAGAATGCCTTATATTTGACCATGGCCTCTTCGATTACCCTACTATGACACTAGGCCAGGCAGTGAAATTTAAATTAGAAGGCCGTGGATATCAGCGCATCTAATTATCTAATTGGTCAAACAACTGTTTCCTGAGCTCTGATTGGTAAGAGAAACTGTTTCATAATGAAAAATAGTGTTATAATGAGCCTCATTATAGTACAGTTTTCTGACATATAATAGTCAGGGTCGAACTTAAATTATATTTAAACTTTTGAATTGACGGTGGTTTTGGGGTCTGGGGGATGTGAAATGTTAAGATAAGTCCAAATTTCCTGGAAGGCGCAACATGGTGTCCATAGCAATGGTTAGCTTTCTCATGAAATCTACTTAAAAGCAGAAGTAGCCTATACCTTGAACAGGTCAGTAGATGCCCGAGATGTATGTTTCCATGGATTCACCATGTACAATAGAATAGAATCCGTAAGTTCAATGGAGCAAATCCACATAATGACAGCTTGTAAGAAATATACATTATACATTAACACAAAACATCTTGTATCTATCAACAATTCTTTTGTAGTAACTCACGGAACAATTAATCATGTCGATGCTTTTGAAAACAACCTGCTGTTTCTCTAACTTATATCCTTCTGAAATAAATCACATATCCTATCCCAGGATATGTGTTGAACAAATACGGAGAAAACAAACAATATATAATATTAAATATAGATTCCACCATATTCCCAAACAAAGCAAGTTTGTGTGCACCTTTTTTATGGTTTGATATATAGAATCTGTCAAGAAGGAGAAACACAGGACATTTCTAGACCATTTCTGTCTTTTCTTTCTGTTCGTTCGATCATGTTACTTGCTAATAATTCACGAGGAGAATAAAAGCACATCTTCTGACACACTTCACGGTTCGATAAGGGTCATTGCAAGGGGTAAACATAGAGCTACTCAGATGACAAATGTCTTAGAGAAGACGAAGAGACACGACTGAGAATAAAAAGTCAATGATATAAGTCTTCCAAGAATAAGAACTATTGGCGGATAGAATTATGTAGGTCATTCTTTACTACAGTTGCATCAGTGAACTGTATCCCAGAATCACGGGTTCGAATTCCGGCCAAGGAAATTATACTTTTTAAGAGACTAGGGAATATCTTAATTTACATTTTTAGCCTATTTTCAATTTTGAAAAAATAAGGCTTATGAGATCATCTTTTGTCCGTCTGTGTGTGCGTATGTGTGTGTGCGATTCGTGTGTGTGTGTCCCCAACCGCCCCTTTCCCCCCCCCCCCCCGCCTAATAAAATCTAAACGGCTGGAGAGATTTCAATGAAACTCGGTAAGTTCATAGCTCTATTCCGGGCGACCCCGACCATGCCCTTCAAATTTTGTTACGTCTCACCAATCGAACATGGCGGCTGTGCGAAATATTTCACCAGCATTCAATATCTCCGAAACTATTACCCGATATCACCCTGGAATTTTGTATGGTGATAAAGGGAACTCCTAGAAATTCACTTATGCAACCTTCGAAAACCTGGTAACTACAAAACCAACATGGCGGCCAAGCGAATTTGCGACTTTTAAATGGACGTTTCTCGCGATTTAACCAACCAAACGCAATGAAACTTGGCACAGTATATGCTTATATAGAGTGTAATGCACCGACATCTAACTTCGTTCAATTGCTTACATAACCTCAAAATGGCGGCTGTGCGAAATATTTCACTGGCATTCAATATCTCCGTAACTATTTATGATATCTACCTGAAATTTTGTACGGTGATAAAAAGCACTGCTACAAGTTTATCTATGTAACTTTCAAAAACCTGTATACTACGAAACGAACATGGCGGCCAAGCGAGGCTGACACATTCTAATACATTTTTCTCGTGATTTAATCATATGAGCGCATTGAAATGTGGTACAGTAAATGATTATACACATTGTCATTCACTGGGATCTAATTTAGTTCAATTGTTTACATAAACTGAACATGGCGGCTGTGCGAAATTTTAAAATCAAGTTTTTATTCTTGTGTCGTAATCATGCGATCGAAGTGAAAGTTTGAATAATGAAGCTACGCAATAATTTTCTTTTAATGGTACACAACTCAATGGCCTATACATATAACAATCCAAAATGGCGAGCATCCCAAATATTTTGACGGTTCTCAATATCTAAGAATCTTTTCCAGCAATCAAACTGATTTTTTATGTTCATAGAGGCTATGAACATAAGTTCACATATATTACTTTCAGTAACCTGGTGAGCACAAATCCAACATGGCGGCGACGCGAAGTATATATATATATATATATATTTAAATGGACGTTTCTCGCGATTTAACCATCTGAGTGCAGTGAATTTTTGCACGTTAATGCTTATACAAATGTTAATCCACTGGTATCTAATTTATTTCAATTGTTTTCATAACCACAAGATGGCAGCTGTGCGAAATTATAAAATCTCGTTTATACTTCTTGTGTCCTGATCATGCGATTGAAGTCTAAATACAACACGTACACAATAATCTTCATGTAATAGTACATAAATAAAAATCCAACCTGGCGACCATCTGCAATATTTAGTCGGTCTCAGTATCTACGAATCTAACAGAGCAATCAAACTGAAATTTTGTATGTTGATAGAGGCAATTAATATGAGTAGGATATAAGAAAATAGGCGGTATAGTTCTTCACGGAACTACTTACCTTTACCTCTGAAACTAATAACAGAAACTAATATAAATTATCAGGGATGTGCTTCAAGACTCTCGACTTAATTTAACAAATGATTTTAGGCAATACAAGTATTTTTGAATTTTCCTGAATGTGTGTTGACCGACTGAAAAGCTTTCATTAATAGAATTAGGCAACACTGAAAAATGGCGGTGGCGTAGTTGGTAGCATGCTGAGTTTCTATACCCAAGGTCGCGGGTTCAAAACCGGCCGAAGTCATTTTTTAAGCGTTAAAAATCCCTCAGTATGCCTTCCTTCGTTGGGGAAGTAAAGCCGGTGGTCCCATGTCATAGATCTATGGCATATAAAAGATCCTTCCACTAATTACACTTGTGTGAAAATAATTATAGTTTAGATTTGACTAACGCTCCTCAGTTCCATCGTTCATCGCCAGGAGCCAAATGAGGTGGCATCTAGTTACCAAGTTCAAAACTAGTTGTCGTTGACGGTAGCAAAAGTAGGAACTACTTAAAAACGGAATGCCTGCAGTCCTTGCCTGATTTACAGATAACACACACTAATGGAGCCATCACAATCAGACAGATTTTACACACACCCAAAGTACACCGGGCTACATGACCGCGTTGTCGCAGCCCCTAAACTGAGGAACCAACCAACCAGCCAACTGAAAAATGGCGTCAGCCACTTCAATTCAAAGATCCTTGCTAGAGTAAAGCTCTAGCACGATGTCTTCTCTAGAAGCCATATTAGTTAATAGGAAGTAAAAGCTACAACAGCGTATTAATATTATTTTGCTTGCTGTCGTTTCGACATCTACGGACCACGCTATTTAAATTGTTCTTGTCCTTTCCTTGCGCTTGGGCTTATTAATTTTCACCCAGAATTCCCGCATTCCTTTCTCACTTTACTCCACGTATTGCCAGTTTTAAGTTTTGTCTTTTGTTAGAAATCATGGCGCTCATGGAGTTTCTTCTACATATCTTTCTGTGTTATCCCCACTTCATGCAGGTCATTCTCTACCTCGGTAATTTAAGAATCATAAAGCCTAGATTGATCTTCTACCAACTAATTCGTGAAGATGTGTCTACTACTGCTGTGATATGCTTTATCGTTAATCCCCCAAAACTAGAACTATAAACCCTAGATATTACAATAAATATTTTTGATAATGATAATTGTCATCTAGGTTATCGGCCCATGATGGTTTGGATGATAGTAAAATGAAATGGAAACTCTAAATAAAACTAACTATTGACTTACATACTTGAAGAAGAGTGAGAGAAATTAGAAAACAGGGATAAGAATAGGCAACAACCCTCGGAGAATAAAAGTTGAGGTAATTATAAGGAAATAGAGCCATGAAAGGCACATAGACAGGAGAAAGAGGAGAGGGTTCCCACCATAGTTACTGGAAAATTAAAAAAATAAAAACAGACCTAGCTCAGAAAACCTCCGGGGTCACCAAAACCTGTAGTCAAAAAGATTCTTTATCTCAAACTTCCTTGACCACATGGTCGATTACTGCCTTGGTAGAGTGTATTCATGTCTGCAATATTTTGCAATTTTATTTATATTCTGTGTTAGGCCTCCGTGGCTTAGGCGGCAGCACGCCGGCCTCTCACCGCTGGGTCCGTGGTTCAAATCCCGGGCACTCCATGTGAGATCTGTGCTGGACAAAACGGAGGTAGACAGGTTTTTCTCCGGGTACTCCGGTTTTCCCTGTCATAATTTCATTCCAGCAACACTCTCCACTATCATTTCATTTCATCTGTCATTCATTTAATCATTGCCCCAGAGGAGTGCGTCAGGCCTCGGCAGCCGGCACAGTTCGTATCCTCGCCGCTAGATGGGGGCTTCATTCATTCCATTCCTGACCCAGTCGGAGACTGGAAGCAGGCTGTGGATTTTCATTTATATTCTGTGTGTATAACCTGGTTTCTGGATAGGTCTACAGTACATGTATTTAATTTTTTTTCATTGTTCTTTGTCGGTTAGGTTCTGGTGAGTGACAAAGTATTGCACTGCATCAATTTTCAAAGAAATTGATGAATTTTGAAAAATTGATCCAGTACCATTCGGCTTGTCAGTTGACATGATACACCTCACCAATACGCTGTTTGTATGTACTGATAAAGCCCCTGCAAGTTTTAGTTGTTGACAGATTAGGTTGTGATTTACCAGGTATTGGTGGCATTAGATCATTCGATCCTAGTTTTAAAGCAGAAGGTGGGAAGAAGGAAAGTAGTATGCCGTACTAAAAATGTGAAAAGAACCATCTACTGTTTAGTAGAGATCACCTAGTGCAATCTTGGCTGTACTCCATGAGGTGTACCAAATCAAACTGCTCATCACAGAAAACAATCGTCCTCCTACAAATAGTGTCTAATTATTATCTACATGTGAGCAGAATTCTAATGAATTTGCCATTTACTTTGATTGGGCCAAGGATTTTCCACAAGATCTGCCAGCTGTTTTGCAGCAGACTCACTGTGAGATGGTTGACTATCCACCCTATATTCCAGATTTCGCTCCGAGGGAGATCTGTTCAGCCCCGTTGTGAATTGGTTAGCTTGCTAACATTAGCCAAAATTGTAGTGTGTTCGATTCTCGTTCAAGACATTGGATATTTAAATCGCGTGAGGTTAATGTCCCTGGCCCTAGGACTGGGTGTATGCACCGGATTTATCATCACTTTGCTTGCCACGGTGGGTGAGTGGTTAGCGTGTCGGACTATCAATCCCAAGCTTACTGGTTCACCCCTGGCCATGGCATGTCATACATGAAAGGGGACAAAAATCACTCCACGCATGTCATGCGTTGTTGGCATGTTAAAAAAACATTTGAATTCAGTAGGCCGTGTTCATAATGGCAAAATTAATCTCGGTATATTCCTCCAACAAAAATGTTCCTCCTTTCTCTACTAGAAGGCGCTATAGTGTCAATGAGCTTAGATATCTAACCTCCTTGACTTTCATAGCGCTCGAAGGAACAACAAAATTCAACAAGCAAGCTGTCCTCTGGGCATCAAATAACAAAGTTTGCACCCGGCACCCGAGGCCGTATTTTTATTTACACACATCAAAAAAAGTTTTGCATCACCTCGGTTCCAAGAGTTCCGGAACCTTTAAATACAAAGGGAATAGAGATCAACACAAACAACATTTCAGCTCGTTTTATTGCTCATGAGACCCACACATTGCATGTTGTACCATCATACAGCTAGACTTTCAGCATTTGTGGTCCAGATTGCAGTACACACCACTACCTCTAATACCCAGTAGCACGTCCTCTTGCATTGATGCATGCCTGTATTCGTCGTGGCATACTATCCACAAGTTCATCAAGACACTGTTGGTCCAAATTGTCCCACTCCTCAACGACAATTCGGCGGAAATCTCTCAGAGTGGTTGGTGGGTCAAGACGTCCATAAACAGCCCTTTTCAACATATCCCAGGCATGTTCGATAGGGTTCATGTCTGGCGAACATGCTGGCCACTGTAGTCGAGCGATGTCGTTATCTTGAAGGAACGCATTCACAAGATGTGCACGATGAGGTCGAGAATTGTCGTCCATGAAGACAAATGCCTCTCCAATATTCTGCCGATATGGTTGCACTATGGGTCGGAGGATGTCATTCAGGTATCGTAAAGCCGTTTCGGAGCCTTCCATGACCACCAGTGGCGTACGTCGGCCCCACATAATGCCACCCCAAAACATCAGGGAACCACCACCTTGCTGCACTCGCTGGACAGTGTGTCTAAGACGTTCAGCCTGACCAGGGTGCCTCCAAACACGTCTCCGACGATTGTCTGGTTGAAGGCATATGCGACACTCATCGGTGAAGAGAACGTGATGCCAATTCCGTGGGGTCCATTCAGCATGTTGTTGGGCCCATCTGTACCGCGCTGCATGGTGTCGGGGTTGCAAAGCTGGACCTCGCCATGGACGTCGGGAGTGAAGTTGCGCATCATGCAGCCTATTGCGCACAGTTTGAGTTGAAACACGACGTCCTGTGGCTGAACGAAACGCATTATTCAACATGGTGGCATTGCTGTCAGGGTTCCTCCGAGCGGCAATCCGTAAGTAGCGGTCATCCACTACAGTAGTAGCCCTTGGGCGGCCTGAGCGAGGCCTGTCATCGACAGTTCCTGTATCTCTGTACCTCCTCCATGTCCGAACAACATCGCTTTGGTTCACTCTGAGACGCCTGGAAACTTCCCTTGTTGAGAGCCCTTCTTGACACAAAGTAACAATGCGGACGCGATCGAACTGCGGTATTGACCTTCTAGGCATGGTAGAACTACAGACAACATGAGCAGCGTACCTTCGTCCTGGTGGAATGACTGGAACTGATCGGCTGTCGTACCCCCTCCGTCTAATAGGCCCTGCTCATGCATGGTTGTTTACATCTTTGAGCAGTTTTAGTGACATCTATGAACAGTCAAAGGGATTGTATCTTGGATACAATATACACAGTCAACGTCTATATGCCGGAGATCTGGGAACCGAGGTGATGCAAAACTTTTTTTGATGTGTGTATTTATTTAAGGGAAAATTCCCCTACTGGAGAGCGATTGAACTTGATAACATGACGTCATTTGGAGGCGTGTCTCCTCCGCTCCTCCCAAAATCTCTTCATTCTCGTGGAATGCTCCCTCTGCCATATGATATTAATATTATTATTATTATTATTATTATTATTATCATCACTTCATCCTTATTAGGACGCGCAGTTCGTCCACGGCCGTCAACTACGAAGACCTACACTCTGCCTCTCAGGAGGCCACACGTCAATAGTATTGTTATTGTTGTTATTACTTCACTCTCAGAACAACTACAGTATACAGATTTTAAGAAATCATAGTAATAATCACCACCTTTAAAAACTATGTTCACTAGTCCATGAATTTCCGAACTAATCTAGTTGTCACAATGATGACTGCTTTTCGTATATATTTAGTGTCTACATCAAGTTCCTTCAAACCTTCCAGTAGACTCCTTGGTAAAACGCCAGTGCTTGATACAACAATTGGTATTATCTTTACCCTCCCAATCTGCCATTGCTTCCTGATAGGCTCCACTAGGTCTTTATAATTGGAGATCTTTTCGGCGTGATTTGTTTTTATGTTATAACATCGACCAGGGCGGCTTCCTTAAGGGGGTACGGAACGGTTAAAATTGTCAAAATCAATATTGTTTTAATCTTTTATGTGTGCTCTTTAAAATGATGTGTAATACATTATAGTTAAACCATTAGAAATTGTCATAATATTAATTTACTCTTGCGCTAACAATGAGATAATCATCATGTGTGGAAAGTTTTAACCGCAGTATTCTCAGTTCCATTTCTTTTAAATGTAGTCTATGTTCCTTTTTATAGGCAACTATTCAAAACTTACATTTATTAAACACAATGTGTACTCAGACAATGAAAAGTTACATTGTCGTGATTTCACCAATCTTTAGATTGTTCAATTAGTGATAAATTCCTAATTTGCACTTCTGCGGGTGATATTTGGGGCACGGTTTATTACATAGCTTACAGATGCAGCTGTCCTTAGGATCATGGTAGGCGTTTTCTGTGCATATTTTTCTATGAAAGCCGTGTACTGCGAATCGTGTGTACAGGTGTCAGAGTTGGAAGTTTGGTCTGTTTGCGTCTGTTTCTGTTACCCCTCCGGAATCTGTCTTGATTTGCTGTTCCTCTCTTCGATGAAGGTTGCATATGCATGTGTGTCTGATAAACTGAAGCAGTGTTTTATGTCATCTACGAAGAGAGTTTCCTGCGCAAGGTTATAGGCATAACTATTTCTTGTGAATTTTGGGATGGATAACACTCTTTTGAGGAAGCTAGATTTAACGCTTTCCAGCAACTATTATTCACCACTATCATAGTGGTTAATATTTTAATGGAGAAGGTTTCCTTGAATGAAGTAAAACTGTTTGGGTTTTGCCTGTTTTATTAAGAAAAAGTAATTGTATTTTTTGACAGTAAAAATCACATAAAATTCTGACTCCCATGAAGTCCAATATATAAACGCTCCATTAATATGTCAGGTAAGGTCTGATAAAAAAAATACGAGCCTTACAGTAGTCGCATATGATGTGTAACATCTGACATAGAAGAAACCTCACGTGAAATTGTCGATACACCGATATTTTATAGTATTATTGGCACAAATATTAATCAATTGTAAAAGGGAGTGTTTTACAGATATTGTAGTTTATAATACGGAACTCATTTTATTAGATGATTTGTAGCTTCCACCAGCACTAGCCTAAATAAAGAATACGATATGGATAAACTAGATTAATAGACGCGACACCGCTCATAACCTTAAATTCCTTATAAACAGGTCCTCTTGATTCTCAGGCCAACACGTAATTTCATATGGATTCTGTTAAAATGAGCCATATTGATATGATAAATATCGTTTAAAATGATAATCTGGTAGCAAAAATATCTACCCCACCCAGGATTCGAACCCAAGATCTCTAGATTCACAGTCATACGCAATAACCCCACGGCTATTTCGACTATGCAAATATTGTGCACAATATGGTGACTTATTTCCACGTTCCAATAATACTGCATTACGGAATTAAGTTTCATTTATATTTTGCTTGTTTCGATAATGTTCCTGAGTGACATTGAGTTTAAAATGCCTTATGCCAATGCAATGCCGACTACTTACAATGTTTGATACTAAGGCATTTTACCATTTAAATACTGATACGAAGACTTCGAACATGTACCATGTCATTTGTTTAAATCACTTGACACCAGAGTTCGCATGAGCGTTTTCCATTCAGTATGTCATATACATTCCACATGGCCGAGAGTGCGTCATGGTATCAATTTTCGACACCGCGCGCTGATTGTTTCTCATACCAGTGCCAGCTGTATCGATCGATTGAGTTGCCAGTGCGTCTTATACTTCCGTTAGATCCACCACTGCCAGCTAGGGCATACTTCCATTCGATCGATCGAGCAGGCAGTGCATACTTCCGTTGTCCACCACTGCCAGCTAGTACACTTCCGTTTGATCGATCGAGCGGGCAGTGCATACTTCCGTTGTCCACCATTGCCAGCTAGTACACTTCCGTTTGATCGGTCGAGCGGGCAGTGCATATTTCCGTTTGATCCACCACTGCCAGCTCGATCGTTCCGATCCACTTCCGTCCCCAATTTTCAAAATCACTCCCACAAAACTATCCAGCAATCGAGCGGCAAGATGTTACACATCAAAAGGTGGCATAAATTTCATTATCATACCTTTATTAGTTTCTAAGGAAACGGAACATAAATTAAACAAATATAACATTAGTAAGATAGGCGATTCCGTATCCCTTTAACCTTCCTATTGACGACTACAATATCTGGCCTGTTATGGCTTGGTCAATATAGTACAATCACAATAGATACTAAAGGTTTCATTTTCCGTGATGCACTCTGGGAAGTACTGAGAGTATGGCAATTTATGACGTCCCAGAAGCTGAAATTTGTCAGCCAATTCTTGGTGCAAGATTTTTGTCACCGAGTCATGCCTTCGTCTGTATTATGTACCGTCTGGCTGCGTGGCTCAGGGGTAACGTTCTCGCTTGCTGAGCCCAAGGTTGCAGGTTCGAAACCTGGCGCAGTCAGCTGGCATTTGAGGGTGCGCAAATGTGAGGGAGCCGTGTCAGTAGATTTACTGGCACGTTAAAGATCCCCTTCGGGGCAAAATTCCGGCACCCCGGCGTCTCTAAAAGCCAGTGTAGTTAAAAGGGACGTAAAACCAACAACATTATTATTATTATGTACCCGATAACATTGTACATCCATGCGTAATACGGTGAATTATCTCCGACACAGGACACACGTAGCGACACCTATCCTCTTGAAGAGTTCAATCGTTAACAATGAACTTCAAATAATGATAATTTTACTATCATCATCATCATCACCCACCACCACCATCTTCATCATCTACTTATGTTCACAGCGAAAAAGTAGTTCATCTTCTGACACTCCTCACGGTTCGATAAGGGGTCATGTCTACTCTGATGACAAATGTTCTCTTAGAAGGCAAAGGAACACGAATGAGAATAAAAAGTTGATGATATATGATTTGCAGCAGGAAGACGTTGTAGCGGATGGAACAAGGTGGGTCATTACGATCTCCCATCTGATTCGGTGAAGATCGTGGATTCTCGGTTTAAAATGTTGGATTCATTAATAAACGGCAAAAAGTCATGGCACTCAAAGTCAAATGACCTTCTTTGTCACAGCAATTTATTCTTGTGATTACAAATCAATATTGACACTCAGACTAGACTGCAGTGGATAACGGAATACAAAACTTGGATAATAGATCACTTTGTACTGCAATAAAAATTATGGATATTCGAATTTAGACTTCAGTAGGAAATTATGAAATTGTCAATTTCGAACTGAATTACATGAGTATCTAGTTTCATTATTTTTGAGTTCGGGGATGTTTCAAAATGTGTACTGCTTACGACGGTATGTTCGAAACGAGAAAAATGATTGCTTTCATTATTCAAACTCTTACATTTAAAAGGCCTTAAGCACCAAAAGAGTTCCTATATTTTAAAAATTCTGTGACATATTTGCACAATTTTCTTCCGTGAAAACTCGGAGACAGTAAGTACATAGTTCACTTGCTCATCTCATTGTCATTAGTGAAGTGACCCTACAGTACGCGTCGTAGGAAAAATATGAAAAAAAACAAACTTTCACCAAAGTTAATTTGCAGCGTTGTCCGAAAAGAAAAATAGGTATCTACCGTGTTCCGTTTGGTTTCCCTAATGCTCTCTTCTTAGTTTTCCCTCGCTAGTCTGAATGAATCCATTTCCAGCCCTCAGAACAGAATTAGAAATGTATTGGCAGAGCCATGAATCAAACCCGGGCCTCATAGAATGACAGCCAAGAATGCTGGCCACAGATGCTGAACAGATAAGATTGCTCTAATGGGGAGGAAAACTCGGAAGTAATTTCTATTCGTGACCATTTTTCAGAGAATCTGTTCGTACCCTGCAAGTTAATCATTAATTACTGGAATACCTTTAGTAACAGCTCACTCATTAGGGTGCGCCTAACTTTTGGAAAGTTATTGAAACAAAGTGAAGCTGCCTATATTAATACACACCGTCAACATCAGCTGTGCTCGTGGGATAATGTAATAAAGAAGACATCACGCAGAGATTATTAGTTGTGTTACACCTGCAAATGACAGAGTTATATGCTCCGAAATAGAGAGAATCTCTCGAACAGTCGATTGTGTTTGACAGTGGATATAATTCTCTAGTATTAAGCGCAACCACATCGTCAATGGAAATAGAAATAATTTGAAATCCAATCAATCTTAATTTAAATACATTATATGTACAGTAATTGTTACAATAACATTTATCTGGAAATTATAAAACTTAAATTAAATATTCCATCGGGCACAAAGTAAACAAGTAGTTCCGTGAAGAACTTTAGAGCCTATTTTCATATATCCTACTTATGTTAACTGCCACTATCAATATATAAAATTTCAGTTTGATTGCTGTAATAGATTCGTAGATATTGAGAACCGACTAAATATTTCGGATGGTAGCCATGTTGGATTTAATATATGTAGGTCTTAAAGTTATGTACTGTTACATGAAGATTATTGTGTACGTGTAGCATTCAAACTTCAGTCGCATGAATAGGACACAAGAAGTAAAAAAGAGATTTTAAAATTTCGCACAGCTGCCATCTTGTGGTTATGAAAACAATTGAAATAAATTAGATGCCAGTGGATTAACATTCGTATAAGGATTTACTGTACCAAGTTTCACTGCACTCTGATGGTTAAATTGCGAGAAATGTTCATGTGAATATTTATACTTTGCGTCGCCGCCATGATGGATTTGTGATCACCACGTTATTTAAAGTCATATAGGTGAACTTAAGTTCATAGCCCCTATAAACATAAAAACATTCAGTTTGATTGCTATAATAGATTCGTAGATATTCAGAGCCTTCTAAATATTTCGGATGGTCACCATGTTGGATTGTTAAATGTATAGGCCATAGAGTCATGTACCATTAAAGCAAAATTATTGCGTTGGTTCGTTACTTAAACTTTCACTTCGATCGCATGATTACGACACAAGAAATACAAACTTAATTTTAAAATTTGCCCAGCCGCCATCTTTAGGTTATGTAAACAATTGAACTAAATTAGATACCATTGTTTTACAATGTGTATAACATTTGCAGTACCAAGTTTCACTGCGTTTGGGTTATTAAATCGCGAGAAAAGTATATTTTAAACTTTCAACTTCGCATGGCCGCCATGTTCATTTTGTAGTTAACCGGTTTTTGAAAGTCTCAAAGAAGAACTTCCAGCAGTACCCTTTATCTCCGTACAAAATGCCAGGGTGATACCCGTAATAGTTTCAGAGATATAGAATGCCCGTGAAATATTTTGCACAGCCGCCATCTTTGGGTTATATAAAAATTTGAACGAAGTTAGATGTCGGTGCATTACAATGTGTATAAACATATACTGTACCAAGTTGCATTGCGTTTTGGTTGGTTAAATCGCGAGAAACGTCTATTTAAAAGTCACAAATGCGCTTGGCCGCCATGTTGGTTTTGTAGTTACCAGTTTTTCAAAAGTCTCATAGGTGAACTTCTAGTAGTTCCCTTTATCACCGTACAAAATTCCAGGGTGATATCGGTAATAGTTTCGGGGATATTGAATGCTGGTGAAATATTTCGCACAGCCGCCATGATGGATTGGTGAGACGTAACAAAATTTGAAGGGCACGGTCGAGGTCGCCCAGAATAGTGCTATGAACTTACTGAGTTTCATTGAAATCGCTTGTGCCGTTTAGATTTTATTAGGGGGACACCCACACACACCTCACACACACACACACGCGCGCACACACACACGGACAAAAAGTGATCTCATAAGCCTATTTTTTCAAAATTGAAAATAGGCTAAAAAATATAATCGTTGGACGCAACTAATATGCCATATTAACCATTTAAAAAATATGTGCTAAACTGCAATTAGAAGACCACAAGTGCATAAGTAAATATACCTTGACACTACCATAAATGACCTATGGGATCCTTCTGATGAGGTGAGGTTTTAATTGGAAAAATCAGGACAATATTCAATAAGATGCGCAATTTTTTCAAACATCATGGAATAACAATGGATTCGAAAATCAGGCTTTTACGTTATTCTTTGTTCTCTACGCTATTTTACGGTGCTGATATACGCACTTTGACAGTGTCTTTATGTATACAGTTAAAGACCTTTTAAATGTGTCTGTACAGGATATTACGGATACCATGGACATCCCATGTCAGATATGTTGAGGTTCTCCAAAAAATGAGAAAAACCAAGGAAGTATAAACCCCCTAAAAATAATAAAAAATACTTGTTTATTTATTTATCGTATGGCTTTTGGTGCCGGGAATCTCCGAGGACATGTTCGGCTCGCCTGAGTCTGTAGCTACTTCCAGCCAACACCTAGGTGGTGTTGTTCCAGCGGACACCCTAAAGGGTGAGCTACAAGTTCCGTTCAATTTCAAGTAGTTCCAACTTTCGCCACCAGATATCAATGATACCTAGTGGTGAACGTTGGAACTTTGATAGAGCGTTCTGACGAAATCTAACCTAACAATTTTGCTTTACACAAGTTTAGTCTGTGAAAGGATCTTTTACATGCCATAAATCTATGACATGGGACCGCCGGCTTTACTTCCCCTCCGAAGGAAGGCATACTGAAGGATTTTAACGCTCTTAAAAAATCCGACGACTTCGGCCGGGTTTGAACCCGCTATCTTGGGCACAGCAGTTCAGCATGCTACCGACTACGCCACCGAAGCCGCTAATAAAAATACTAAGGACACCTCATGAGGAATACGAACAGGTACTATATCCTGCAGTCGATTTGTCAAGGAATAATACCAGGGAAAAAGCGGCTTCGGAGGCGTAGTTGGTAGCAAGTTGAACTACTGTGCCCAAGATACCGGGTTCAAACCCGGCCAAAGTTGTCGGATTTTTAAAGAGCGTTAAAATCCTTCAGTATGCCTTAGGGGAAGTAAAGCCGGCGGTCCCATGCCATAGATTTATGGCATGTAAAAGATCCTTCCACAGACTAAACTTGTGTGAAGCTAAATTGTTAGGTTAGATTTCGTCGGAACGCTCTATTAAATTTCCAACGTTCACCACTAGGTATCATCGATATCTGGTAACGTAAGTTGGAACTACTTGAAATTGAACGGAACTTGTAGCTCACCCTAAGGGTGTCCACTGGAAGCAGCTACAGTCTCAGGCGAATCGTACATGTCCTCGGATACTCCCGGCACTAAGAGCCATACGATAAATAAATAAATAAATAAATAAAATAAATAGGCTACATAAATAAATAAAATAATTAATTTAATATCATTATAATGGTGCTCACATTCTCAAATTGGTTGACAACACCTGATCTCAAGTGTCTCTCCGCCCAATATTCCCAACCCTAGTTTGAATCATACCACTTACACTATTTGCCCACCTGCGATCTCTCTGGACATAGGTACAGGTTTGATTGATTGACATTGATCCTACACACTTGCAGCATATTCCAGCTGAGTTCCTACTAGAGACGTAAGTGAGCCGTGTCAATTTCCTTACCACCTCCTTTTAACACCGAAATGATTCACCCCAGGAGTTACCGTATGAAATGAATAGAATGTTAAAATTTTTTCAGAAATCCTTAGGAAAATTCGGGATAAGAATTAATTCTCGGAAGACAAAATTAATGGTGGTTGATAAAAAGAAACAACCAATTTTAGGTAGTATAATATTAGGAGGGGATGTAACCGATGAGGGGTCAAAATATCAAAATTTTGAAATAAGTGCTCATTTATGTATGGCCTCTTTTATACTTTGTGTAAAAATTTCAAGCTCATTATTCAACTGGAAGTATTTTTAAAATAATTTATGTTCGACCCTGACTATTATATGTCAGAAAACTGTACTATAATGAGGCTCATTATAACACTATTTTTCATTATGAAACCGTTTCTCCCACCAATAAGAGCTCAAGAAACATTTGTTTGACCAATTAGATAATTAGATGCGCTGAATTCCACGGCCTTCAAATTTAAATTTCACTGCCTGGCCTAGTGTCATAGTAGGGTAATCGAGGAGGACATGGTCAAATACAAGGCATTCTCTGCGTCTCATGCGCTCTGTCCAGTACATAAAAATGACGAAATCTCGACAGATATTTATGAATATTTATGTTCGAACATAAAATAGTTATAATAATTATCGTCGAAAATAAAACAGTCGTATGCAACTCGCCTATAATGGTAATTAAGACACTCGAATGGAAATTATAAAACTCGCATACGCCCGTTTTATAAACATACTCATGTCTTAATTATTGCCATCATAGGCTCGTTGCATAATGTACTATTTACATCTGATGCCTATAGACAAAGTTACTTAAATGTGAGTAAAAGAACATCCAACTTTCAAATGTTGTTTTCCCAATATCAATTTTTCCACCATATAGGTACTCTTTTCTCTGAAACCCTAAAAGCTCCATAAGGGATTATGTATTGAGTAATTATACACATATTTATGAAGAATTATACTTCTATTTAACCATTTGCAGAATTTGCATGCATTTACATTCATATTTTCAATGAGGTTCATAGAATCCAAAATTCAAATGACCATAAATAAAAACAGTTTCAAGGTATTTGGGTAACTCTACATAAAGATAGAGATTGTGACATTTATTGAAAATAGTTCAACGCTCAGGCCAGGATCTTTTATAGTTATGTTGTAAAGTGTACCTAAATAAGAGGATGTAACAAACTTTTTCCAGTGACTGTACCGGTGCCATTTTGCCACCCATGATAGCTGTTTGCTTGCCAGGTAATAGATCAAACACCATTAGACAACTGTACAAAGTTTTAATGCTCTATGATTTATATTGTGAAATCAGTGAACTTTTTAAAGCCAGGTTTGCATTTTCGGTTACATCCCCCTTAAATGATAATGGCACTGAACAAGTAACAGAATTCTGTTATTTGGGAAGTGTTATTAATTCCTGACAACAGACGCAACGCAGAAATTTAAAAAAAAAGAATAGTGTTGGCAAGGAAAGCCTTTAAAAATAAGAAGAATTTGCTTCTCAAGGAGCACCTCAACTTGAAGATCAGGAAGTCATTTCTCAAGACCTTAGTGTGGAGTGTGTTGACCTATGCTTGTGAAACATGGACACCTGGGAGAAGAGAAGAAACAAAACTTGAGGCAGCTGAAATGTGGTTTTGGAGACGAATTACCCTAACAAGCTGGATGGAAAGAAAGACAAATGAGCTTGTTCTGAACCAAATCCAGGAGAATCAATGCCTGTTGAACACCATCAAGAAAAGGAAAGCAAACTTCAAGGGACACATACTCGGACATAACACTGTTCTTCAGGTAATTTTTAAAGGAAAAAGTTTGGGAAAAAAGCCTAGGGGACGACTAAGACAATCGTATCTCAAGAACATTGTCAAGGAAATGGAATGTGACTCTTAGCCCACGTGAAGAGAACTGCTGAAGACCGTAAGAAATGGCTGCAACGACAAGGCTTTTATCCTATAGAAGCTGATGATGACTCATTTTTACGTCCCTTTTAACTACTGTGGATTTTACGCCAGGGAGCCGGAATTCTGCCCCGAAGGGGATCTCTAACGTGTCAGTAAATCTACTGACACGGCCTCCTCGCATTTGCCCACCCTCAAATGCCAGCTGCCTGCACCACCATTCGATCCAGCAAACTTGGGCTCAGCTGGCGAGAACGTTACCGCTGAGCCCCGCAGCCAGACTTTTACAGAAATGAAACATCTGTTAGGATGATTGATGTGTAACATATTTTCACTCGGTAGCTGGATATTTTTTGTGGGAGTGATTTTGGAAAAGGGACGGAAATGGGACGGAAACAATGAGCGCGCGCGGTGGTGGAGATTGGTACCATGACGTACTGTCGGCCATGTGGCTATGTTTTATGTACATCGCATACGGTTTACTTCAAGGTTTGGAGACTCCACGAAATATATTCCTACAGTAAATCATCTTCAAGTTGTCGTTCTTTGGTTTGAAAATAATCTGAGCCTTACAGTAGTCGCATATGAACTCTGTTGGCCATTGAAATTACTACTTGTGAAACTCCAGTGCCAAATCCTAACTGGTTCGCGCATGTCGGCCATGTGGCTGTGTGGAATGTATATCGCATACGGTTTACTTCAAGGTTTGGAGGCCCCATTCAAGATGTTTCTACAATAAATCACCTTCAAGTTGTCGTTCTTCGGTGTGAAAATATTCATTATACCATATTTGCTGAAAACAATTATGATTTATTAAATCTTCACACTTTTGCTGTATTCTCATTTAATGTAAGCATTCGAGGTACTGTCGGCCAACATACAGCCCTTTATGGAATGTATATCGCATACGGTTTACTTCAAGGTTTGGAGGACCCTTTAAAGATATTCCTACAATAAATCATTGGCACAGGGGTTTTACAAGTAGTTATTTCAATGACCAACAGAGTTCATTGCTAAGAAGGGATTTGCGCTCGAGGCAGACAGATAGTAGGATAACATGTCACATGTTACACATCATATGCGACTACTGTAAGGCTTGTTTTTCTTTAAATATATACATACAATAGCTTGCTTTATGGACTTTATTTCATTTCTCCTGCAGAGAATGCTGAATACTTCACTGTATACCAGGGCTCCAATGGATCAAAAATATGACGAGCATACAATACAATGACAACACACACACACACACACAATAGATATTTAAAATGTGATTCGCTGATTCATTGTTCTTTACCTCTTATTCAGTATAAATGTTCATCCCTCAGTGCGGTTACCAAAAAAGAGAGAGATATCAGTTCCGTGTTTTTTAAAAGCCACCACGCGATAGGGTTTGAGTTTCAACCACATTGCGGTGAGACAGTACAATACCACAGATATGAAAACGCAACTTTGCGTGGATGTTGGAAAGGGGGGAGGGAGAAAGGTATATGTATATAGGGAGGAGGAATGTTTGTAAAACGGAATAGAGTAAAGGGGGATTTGGGAGGAGAAGGAGGAGGAGGAGGAGAGAGAGTTTTACGGGGGTTGAAACAATAAATTAGCGGTAGAGAAAGCCACCCTCTCCTACTGAGGCGTGTATATTTTACATAAACTCCCGGTACATACATAAGGACTAGGAAAGGAATTATGCCAATTTGATATGCCACGTAGATTCAAATTAAGCCTTAATTCCTGTAATTTTTCTTTTTCCTTTATGCCTCTCCTCTTCTTCTTGGCTATCGAAAGAATAAGGGAGGGATTTTAATGACTATACACACAAGTCATGCTATCTTCACACCTTTTAAAAATAAAATAAAGCCCCGTTATTCATTCTCCCACTAATCTTCAGATGCACTAGGTGTAATGGGTCTGCCCTCTATTATTTCGTCTTCGTGTAGCAGCCATTACTTCACCCCTGCCATTCTAAAACACTACAATCAATGTACCAATCAGAAGACATCATTCAAATGTCCATTCATTTCATGTCTGTTATTTACTGAAATACAAGCAGCTTTTATTGCTAGTGCCAGGGTAAACCTGCTGAACTTCAACTTCAACAATTAAGCTGGCAAAGAAATTTCTCAAACGTGAACTTTACACGAGTGGTAAAACTTCACAGATATTATTGTAGCAAAGAAATTCATCATGTTACATATAATTTGTTCGAATCTCTACTCAGTATAAAACGAAGTCCCCGATTCTTGGATGTCACGTGTAATCACGAGAACCACTGGATGGATTTGGATGTGGTTTTCACCATTCCGTAAGGGATATATCTAGCAAGGTTTCGGTAGAAAGTAATTTATTTATGATCAAAGGAAGCCAAGCAGCATAGATTTCAGTCAAAAATTCCAAAGAAAAACCTGGCGTCCGTGCACTTTTTAAGCTTACGTTGGGAAAACCGTTCAAAATATTAATGTACTATGACTGTAAGAATTGTTCAGCATGATAAGTTACACAATAAGTCCCCGAAACCATATCTCTATGGTCCACTATAAGTGTTTTTACGTTTTTTTTCTTCCAAAATTCTCAATTCAATTACTGAGGCGACAGTTTACGAGCTAGCTATGGGCGAGCCGATCACCCCAGTTACAGCATAGCTAGCGGGCGAGCCTATTAACCCAGATACAGCCAGCAGCAAACTGTCGAGTTGTGTTGAGTTAAGACATCAGAGAAGAGTGGTTGAGCTTGGAGTTTCCCTTGAAGTGCAACTCTGCTTATCTTCATTTCGCCGGTGAACCTTTTGTTCTGAAAAATACAGAGTCAAGTTAAAATTGGACGGATGGGGAATTTGTCTTTCATGCACCTCGCCATTCTTAAATTACGCCTGACAAGAATTCATTGCACATGCATCTCCATGATAATATAATTGATAGTCCAGTCAGTGATTTTATCCTATCATGCTGAGACGTAAAACGGATATATGTCTTAGTTCATTGACATGGAAAAGTAAGCGCTTATCACGTAATGCATTCATAACTGTTCCCGGGCGAAGCCGGGGTGGGTTGCTAGTTTACATATAAATTAACATTTTACCTAATGAATAGGTAAATAAAATGATAAACCACCTAAAAGTCAATAATGTATTGAAACTAATAATAATAACAATAATAATGATACAACATGATAATTATACTGACACTGTTCATTTTCTTTGGTTATTTTAGATTAGGAGCATGGCCACCTTTTGCTGGTGAGCCATTGCATTGCAAGCCTTAGCGCCTGAGCTAAGGGATTCCTTGTAATGTTCCAGCAGTAAGGTAGGAGGGGGCCATGTTCATTTGAGTGGCACATCTGTATATATTTTCTATTTTTGACGTTATTTTGGTTATGATTTGCTTTGTTAGATGTGAAAGTTGGTTTTGTGGAGAAAAAGTTTCTGAAGCTGATTGTCAAGATATATGATAGTGTTAGTTCTGTGATGGATGATGATTGGCTTGCTTGGGCTATGAATATGAGAGCTTGTAGAGGTACTAAATGTAAGAATTGAGAAGATTAGAAGATCTTGTTGCAAATAGTAATATTAGATTATGAAATGTGTTTCCCTATGGTATTTAATACCAACTCCCCCCCCAAATGAAGTTTGTACAGTTATATATGTCGTACCAATGTGGAGCTCAAATAAGGAATAAATTAAATATGATCAGTAGGCTAGAATGTAAGTACAGAGCAAATAAGTTAAGAAAAGTTAAAATTTGTTGTGATAATAGATGATGTTAAGATTAAAGATGATTATGAATTGTTGGTAGAAGTAACAAAAGGGGAATGAAGAAATATGAGTACAAACGTGAGTACAGTGCAGGTAGAGAAAGGAATGGAGGGGGTATTGAACTTAAGTATGTTCCAAATGCTTATGATCAAAATTACAGAGTTGAAGGGATTTACTAGTGCATTAGAGGAGTTGGTTAGTTCAGTAGAGGTGTCTGTGAATAAGCAGGTTGAATCTATGAAAATACATATAGAGGAGAGTTTGACTCATCAGTGAAGTACTTACAGGAAAGCAGGAAAATTAACAGAGAAGTGGGGGGCGTAATTAAGCAGATGATAAGGAAGAAACTGAAGGAGAGGAAGGAGGTGAAAGAAAGGAAAAGGTAGGAGTGAAAGGAGAAACGGATAACGGAGAAGGTGAAATAGGTAAGGAAGAAAATGGGCAAGAGAGAGAACAAGGTGATGGAGGACGTCGAATCGAGGAGAATAAAACTGAAGACAAAGAGAATGAGATTGAATACAAGGTAAGAAAAGGGTGGAGGATAAGATAAAAGAGGAGGAAGACAACATACAAGAAGTAGATAACGTGAAGAAGTGTTGGAGGAGATGGACGAGGAGGATAGGCAGGAGGACAAAGTGGACAGAGAAAAGAATGAGATGTAAGGCAAAGAGAAGGAATAAGAAGAGGAATAAATGTCAGGACGATCGAGATAAAAGAGTGAAGGATCAGAAGAAGAAAAGGAAAAGATAAAAGGGACAAAGGGAAAGAGGAAAGAAAATATAAGAAGAAAGGAACTGTTGAGCAAGATAAGACAGATGAGGAAGAGTAGGAGAGAGAAGCAGGGAGGGAAGGTGAAGACAAACAAGGGAAAGGAGAAGAAGGGGAAACAAAACAAAAGAAAGAATCGCCTTGCAGAAAGATTGAAGAAGAGTGAAGAGGAAGAGGAATAAGAAGAGGAAAACTATGATGATTATGGTTCTTCAGACGACGACGAATGGGAGGACGAGGATGATTGTGATAACGGCGTGGACGGGTTTGATGACGATTCTGCCATTCCTTCTGATTATGATATTGTTGTCAGATCCTATTATAGAAGAGGAGTGTCTAATAGACTATGAGATAGTTTTGGCTACTCCATCTGGAGAAAATATTTATGTTGGTGATTCTGGTGAACTTTGGCGATGATAGTGCCAATGGCCCTTCTGAAAATGATGATAATCGATAAGTTGTTTTACTGTATGTATGTATGATATGCTTTAGTGTATGTGTGATATGTATTATTTTTCATTTATGTATCTTTTTATGTATGAGATCCTCAAGTCTTCTCACGTGAGAATCACATAGGGTGCGAATTGTCACTGTTCAATTTCTTTGGCTATTTTAGGTTAGTAGCATAGCCACCTTTTGCTGGTGAGTATTGCATTGCAGGCCTTAGCGCCTGAGCTAAAGGGATTCTTTGTAATGGTCCAGCAGTAAGGTAGGAGGGGGCCATGTTCATTTGAGTGGCATATCTGTGTATATTTTCCGTTTTTATTTATGTTCTCTTGGTTGACTTGCTTTGTTAGATGTGAAAGTTGGTTATGTAGGGAAAGAGTTTCTGAAGCTGATTGTCAAGATAAATGATAGTGTTAGTTCTGTGATGGATGATTATTGGCTTACTTGGGCTATGAATGTGAGAGTTTGTAGAGGTACTGAATGTAAGAATTGAGAAGATTAGAAGATCTTGTTGCAAATAGAAATATTAGATTATGAAATGTGTTTCCTTATGGCATTTAATACCCCCCCCCCCCCCCCCTCCAAATGAAGTATGTACAGTTACAATACAAATGATTAACAATATTTTAACATATTGTTTTGTTATTTGCAGATTAGTCTACGGTTACTGCTAAAAACAATAGATAGTGAATATATTATTTATAGTCGTCTTATAATATTTTGAAAACACTGGAACAACTTCTGACGAAATTCTAACCGATCTGATTTGGAAGACAATTTACATGATATTATTCAATAATTTAAAGATTTATTGTAAATAGACAGTACTTTCGATTATCATTAGCAATAGTCTTAACAGTATTTTGAATATTTGACGATTAGTCTACGATTACTGTGAAAAAATGTATAGCGAATATTTTATTTCTAGTCTCCATCTCTTATAACATGATAACGTTATATTGATGGTCTTAGAATAATATTTTTAGCCTATTTTCATTTATGAAAAAATAGGCTTATGAGATCACCTCTTATCCATGTGTCAGTCTGTGTGTGCGTGCGTGTGTGATGGTGTGTGTGATGGAATTGTATGCCTCCCCCCCCCCTAATAATCTCTAAACGGCTGGAGCGATTTCAATGGAACTCAGTAAGTTTATAGCACTAATCCGGGCGACCCCGACTGTGCCCTTCAAATGTTGTTACGTCTCACCAATCCAACATGGTGGCTGTGAGAAATATTTCACCAGCATTCAATTTCTCCGAAACTATTACCTATATCACCCTGAAATTTTGAACGGTGATAAAGGGAACTACTAGAAGTTCACGTATAAGACTTCTGAAAACCTGGTAACTACAAAACTAACATGGCGGCCAAGCGAAGTTGCGACATTTAAATAGACGTTTCTCGCGATTTAACCAACCAAACAAAATGAAACTTGGTACAGTATATGTGTATGCACATTGTAATGCACCAACATATAACTTCGTTCAATTGTTTACATACCCTCAAGAAGGCGACAGTGCGAAATATTTCACCGGCATTCTATATCTCTGAAATTATAAGTTGCGTTCAAAACGTAACGAGCCGGATGCATAATTACAGAAACCAGTAACTGTGTGTTAGAAATATTGGACCTGGCTGTAAAGGCACTTGTCCCACTGTGACACTAGAAGGTGAATGGATATCTCATAAAATTCCCTGGGCTGCCATGTGTACCAGTTCCGCACGTAAAGCTGGACGTCGGCGTCTGAGGTGAATCCTTGACCCCGCAGAGCCCTTTTCAGGGGACCAAACATGGCGTAATCACAGGGAGAGATGTCTGGACTGTATGGAGGGTGGCCGAGAACCTCCCATTTGAATTTCTGCAGGAGTGATGCGACTGTGTTGGCCGTATGAGGTCGTGCATTGTCGTGGAGCGACCACGGCGGCTATGGCGTTCACTGTCACTCGGCGGTCCTGGGTAATGAGTGCATCAACCAGCTGGACGTTGTCATTGGAAATGCAGGGGGGGCTGGGGAGGGGGTGGGGGGTGCCCCAGATAGGGCATCATCGGCTAACGACACCCGTCCTTACCTGAAGCGCTTGTGCCACGCCTTGACCCTTGCAAGGGACATGCAGTGTTCACCGTACACTTGTAACATTCCGCTGTCAGAAACCGAACAACACCTCTTCGGTTGACGCCTCCATGTCACTGTTTGCAATGCGACTGGCAGCGTTGGACGATTGATACATGCAGCTGCTCGCTTTGTATCGGCAAGTGACATGCACGCGTACCCTCTAGCGACGGGCTGTGACCTTCCACGCTCTGGTCAAAACCACACCTCGTTACACGATTAGCCGAAGTCGTCACCGGTTTGCGCATTCCAGCCTCCGGCTCGTTACTTTTTGAACGCACCTTATATTACCAGTATCCCCATGAAATTTTGTACGGAGATAAAGGGCACTACTGGAAGTTCATCTATGAGACTTTCAAAAACCGCTTAACTACAAAACGAACATGGCGGCCAAGCGAATTTGAAAGTTTTAAATAGACGTTTCTCGCGATATAATGATCCAAACGCAATGAAAGTTCATACAGCGAATGTTTATACACATTGTAATGCACTGATATCTAATTGAGTTCAATTGTTTACGTAACCTCAAGATGGTGGCTGCGCGAATTTCGAAAATTGTGTTTTTATTTTTGTTTTCTAATCATGCGATCCAAATCAAGATTTGCATTATGAACATGCACAATAATCATTTTGTAATATAACATAACTCTATGGCCCACATATATTAAAATCCAACATGGTGACCTGTCTGTCTGTTAGGTAGTCAGCCCGAAGGCTGGTTGGATCCTCAAATAGTACCGCCGTTACGTTATGTGGGTAGATACCCACAAAAACCCAAGGCAGCGCTATTTTGAGGCGTTCTAGGCAAGAAGAGGAGTGAGGTAGTTTGCCATTGCTTTCCTCACTGAGTCAGAACGGTAGTCCTAACCCTATGAGTTGAACCTTTCACAGCATTCACAGGCACTGACTGTGACCCGAATGCCATTACTAAGCACCACCCATACCTCAGTAGCTTACATGGTGACCATCCGAAATATTTAGACGGTCCTCAATATCAATTAATCTACTACAGCAATTAAACTGAAATTTTGTAAGTGTGTAGAGGCCATAAGCATTAGTGCACCTATGGGACGTTCAATAACCTGGCGAGCACAAATCCAACATGGTGGTGACGCAAAATTTAAATATTCAAATAAACGTTTCTTGCGTTTTAACCATCCGAGCGCAGTGAAACTTGATACGGTATATGTTTATACAAATTTTAATCGACTGGCATCTAATTCATTTAAAATATTTTCATAATCACAAGATGGTGGCCGAGCGAAATTTTAAAATCCCGCTTTTATTTCTTGTGTCCTAATCATGCGATTGAAGTTTGAATAAAACACCTACACAATAATCTTCATGTAATAGTATATAAATCTATGGTTTATAACATACAAATCCAACATGGTGACCATCCAAAATATTTAGACGGTTCTCAATATCTACGAATCTATTACAGCAATCAAACTGACAATTTGTATGTTGATAGGGGCAATTAATATTAGTAGGATATATGAAAATAAGCTATGCAATTCTTCACGTAACTATTTGTTATTTATATTAGTATAACTGAAGAAGGTTACAAGTTAACCGAAACTGGTATTGCATCAAAATTAGTTTCAACACATTACTGACTTTAAGGTGGATTTTTAAACCTATTTATTAAGTAAAATATCAATTATTATTGTAGTTGTCAGTCGGGGAATACCAAGTCGTTCTAATTACTGGAATATGTGATAAGAAACACGAAATAAGTTACATGTGAATAAGGTTAATTATCACACATTTCAGTAATTCAAATGACTTTAAGTTGACCGATTGAAAGATACCTTATGAATTGTTAATACATGTAACGTGTTCTGCCCTTAAGCAGGTCTTCACACAGCAGCTCTCCAGGCAGTCCTGTCTTCAGCCGTTCTCTTTGTTTGGTGGTAATTTCCTGCTATCCTGACAATATCCACCAGCTGGTACCTTCTCCGCCCTCTTCCTCTCCTTCCGTTTACTGATCCTTGGAGAGCATCCCTCAGCAAACACTGTCTTCGCAGCCAGTGCCCAAGTCAGTTCCTCTTCCTTGTAGCCTATGGATGGTTTGTAACAGCCTCCTATTTTATCCAATTCGTTCCAATACCTCCTCATTCCGGACCTTTTCCACCCAGGATATCCTTTCCAGCCTCCTCCAAAACCACATTTCAAACGCTTCTAGTCTTCTTTCATCATAATTCCTTAGCGTCCAGGTTTTGGCTTCGTACAGCGCCACACTCCAAACCAAGCATTTTGCCAAGCACTTCCTTAACCTCATGTCCAAGAGTCTACACAATAGTCTCTTCTTTCTGTTGAAAGCTCCATTAGCAATGCGAGTTCTAACCTCTTTACAGCTTCTCACATAATCCGTTAGTATGCTTCCTAGATATTTAATAACTGACACTTGTTCAATATCATCCTGGCTTACCCTGACGTTAATAAGGTAATACTGTAAAATGGCTTCAAATCTATCATTAAAAGTCAAATATCAATTTTCGAGAGAAATAAAATACACCTTTGAAAGTTATTTCCAAGCTGAAGTAGATTTCAGTGGCGAGCTAATTACTAAATTCCATTTAAACGGGACAATCTGGTGATCTAAAATATCCATATATTGGTCAATTGGACTAATTGAAAGTCCGCTTCGTAGTGCAGTGACTAGCATTCTTATTTGTCAACGTGGAGGTCTGCATTCGAAACCATACTCTGCCAAGAAATTGAATTCTAATCTGAAGGCGGGAACAGGGTATATTCATCGTCGTGAGACGGAAGTAAGACAGATTGGGTTCTATTTTCATGTCTGCCCTCCCAGAAGACGATTTCACTTTTACTCTTGGAAACTGCCACGATTACCTAAATTAAAGCCACGGTAACATCCTACATTTTCTGAATCATTTAAGTGTTTGGTAAATACAGCCGAAATAAACCAGAAACCTCTTTGGACATCAAATTGCCAGGTGAAAAGCTAAAGGAAGTAGGAGTCTTCTGTTACTTAGGAAGCAAAATAACCAGTGATGAACGAAGCGAAGAGGATATAAGAAGTAGGTTGGCTCAGGCAAGGAAAGCATTTCTACGGGAAAAAGAATATGTTGACATCAAATATATATTTGGAAGTCTTTTTGAAAGCCTTTGTCTGGAGCGTGGCGCTCTATTGAAGTGAAACTTGGACTATTGCTGCAGCTGTAAAGAGGAGAATTGAAGTGTTTGAAATGTGGTGTTACAGGAGAATGATGAAGATCAGATGGGTAGATAGGGTAACAAATTAAGAGGTATTAAGACGAGTAGGTGAGGAGAGATGTTTGTGGTTACTGCTAATGAAGAGAAGAGATAGGTTGGTAGCACACATACTAAGAAACCCAGGAATAGCAAGCTTATATATGGAAGAAAGGTCGAGGACGAGAACTGTAGGGGTAGACCAAGGTTAGAATATGTTAAGCAGATTGCCTCGGGTGTAGGCTGTGGTGGCTATGTAGAGGTGAAACGATTAGCTCAGGACAGGGAAGCTTGGAGGGCTGCAACAAATCAGTTAAAAGACTGAAGACTCAAACAACAACATATTTATGTGCAAATTATTACAATCAAACAAAGAATTTAAGTCAGTCAAAATTTTTTATTCAAAATCATGCTGGCAGCTTGTGTATCCGTAATTAGTAATGTTTTCTCCTATATCGACTTACACTTTTCCCATTAGGAATTGTGTCTGGAAACTTTAAGAATTGGGCATTAGAGGGATACCTGAGCTTGGTCCGTTTTCTATTTGTTTATTGACTTTGGAATATACAGGGTCTTTCATATAAAGTAAGAACGGCAAGCAGCAGTTTTGTTATTCGTTGCTGAGGTGGCCTTGGCCGAGCTTGTGGCGCGCCATGGCCCCCTGCTGCACTATTGAAAGCGCACGCATAGTACATACGAGGGCTGTTTTTATTTTTAGCCAATTTCAATTTTGAAAAAATAGGCTTATGAGATCACCTTTTGTCCGTGTGTGTGTGCGTGTGTGTGTGTGATTCGTGTGTGTGTCCCCCCCCCCCTAATAAAATCTAAACGGCTGGAGAGATTTCAATGAAACTCGGTAAGTTCATAGCTCTATTCCGGGCGACCCCGACCGTGCCCTTCAAATTTTGTTACGTTTCACCAATCCAACATGGCGGCTGTGCGAAATATTTCACCAGCATTCAATATCTTCGAAATTATTACAGATATCACCCTGGAATTTTGTATGCTGATAAAGAGAGCTACTAGAAATTCACTGATGTGATCCTTGAAAACCTGGTAACTACAAAACCAACATGGTGGCCAAGTGAAGTTGCGACTTTTAAATGGACGTTTCTCGCGATTTAACCAACCAAACGCAATGAAACTTGGCACAGTATATGTTTATATACATTGTAATGTACCGACATCTAACTTAGTTCAATTGTTTACATAACCTAGAAATGGTGGCTGTGCGAAATATTTCACAGGCATTCAATATCTCCGTAACTATTTATGATATCAACCTCAAATTTTGTACGGTGATAAAGAGCACTGCTATACGTTTATGTATGTAACTTTCAAATACCTGTACACTACGAAACGAACATGGCGGCCAAGCGAAGTTGACACATTCTAATACATTTTTCTCGTGATTTAATCATATGAGCGCTTTGAAATGTGGTACAGTAAATGATTATACATATTGTCATTCACTGGCATCTAATTTAGTTCAATTGTTTACATAAACTGAAGATGGCGGCTGTGCGAAATTTTAAAATTAAGTTTTTATTCTTGTGTCGTAATCATGCGATCGAAGTGAAAGTTTGAATAATGAAGCTACGCAATAATTTTCCTTTAATGGTACATAACTCTATCTAATATATAAAAGTGAAAGTCTGTATGTATGTATGTATGTATGTATGTATGTATGTATGTATATATGTTGGTTCCGTATACAAATCTACACCGTTCCACCAATCTCAACCATATTTTGCATACACATAGTTTAGGACCCAGAAGGAACCGCTGGCTACATGCATTTTCGATAGTCTTTCTCATTCTTCTGATTTCGGCCCTTTTTCACTCAAAAACAGGCTAATCAAATCATAAAATATACTCATGAAGGAATGGCAAGGCAGATAGTTTCCATGGCAACATAGCTCAAGTCGAGACACGGCCGTCTGGATGCCAATTGCGCTCTGCACTACCGGTATATAAAATGATGATCTTTACTTGAAATCCCGTTAGTTACTCAACTGCTCACACAGCACTGTCAACCGAGTATAGCATAACAAAGACTTGACACTATCTACTAGATATTTGTCAAATACCACTCACTCACTCACTCACTCACTCACACATTCATCACGAAATCTCAGAACCCACCCAACGGATTGGAATGAAATTTGGTATGCAGCTTACTCAAGGGCCGCAAACGCCCACTAAGAAAGGATTTTTGGATATTCAGGTTCTAAAGGGGTGTTAAGGGGGTAGACCTGCATTTCATCGAATAGCAATATCCCCCGATTGGTTTCACTGGAGGATGTGATACTCGGCATATAAACTCATCATTAAAAATAAGAAGACATGTGTCTGAGGGTTTTTCGATGTGGTGTATATTATGAGGTGAAAGGGGTGAAAAGTGGGGGTTGAAAGATTCCTAACGGAGCCTGTATCTTATAAACGACATAGGCGAGGAGTTTGAAACTCAGCGGGAAAAAATCAGCATAAAAAATAAGTAAATAGGTGTCTGACCGGTTTTTTTTTCATAAATCCAATTTAAGGGGCCTATGGCGAGGGGTGAAATTCTGTGTAAAAGAAAAACAGGAAAGAAAGTGTCCTAACCGATTGACTCACTCGCTCTTCAAACTCAGGGGGAAAAACTGCTTAAAAATAAGTATTTAACTTATATGTGTTCGACAGTTTTTTTTGATAAACCAAATTAAGGGGTTCATCGGGAGGGGTGAAATTCTGAAGAAAAAAATTGAAAGAAAATGTCCTGACTCACTCACCCACTCATCATCGCCCAGCCAAAAATATTGAAGTTGGAAACATGTCATTTTCGGGATATGTTCGTTGTATGTCAAAACCATACACTAAGGGAGGATTTTTAAATATTCAGGCTCTAAAGGGGTCTTAAGGGTGTTAAACCTGCATTTTATTGAATAACAATATCTCACGAGTGGTTTCATTTGTGGATGTGATACTCGGCATATAAACTAATCATTAAAAATAAGCAGACATGTGTCTAAGGGTTTTTCGATGTGGTGTATTATTATGAGGTGAAAGGGGTGAAAATTGGGGGTTGAAGGATTCCTAACGAAGCGTGTAGGCCTATCTCCTAAACGACATAGGCGAGAAATTTGAAACTCGGCGAAAGAAAATCAGCTTAAAAAATAAGTAAGTCGGTGTTCCACCGTTTTTTCATAAATTAATTTAAGGAGCCAATGGGGTGGGGTGAAATTCTAGGGGGAAAAAGGAGAGAAAGTGTCCTAACTGACTGACTCACTCAATCATCAAACTCAGGGGAAAAAGACAGCTTAAAAATAAGTTAATAGGTGTTCAAGCGTTTTTACATCAATCCAATTTAAGGGGCCCATGGGGAGGGGTGATATTCAGGTAAAAATAATTGAAAGAAAATGTCCTGTCTGACTCACTCACTCGTCACGCCCAGCGAAAACTATTAAAGTTAGAAACATGAAATTTTGGGAATATGTTCGCTGTATATCGAAAACGTCAACTAATGAATGATTTTTGTTATTCGGGTTTTAAAGAGGTGTTAAGGGGGTAAACGTACATTTCATTGAATAACGATATCTCATGAGTTGTTTCTTTGGGGATGTGATATTCGGTATATAAGCTAATCATTAAAAGAATCAGACATATGTCTAAGGGTTTATCGATGAGGTGTATATTACGAGGTGAAAGGGGTGAAAATTGGGGGTTGAGGGATTCTTAACGGAGCGTGTATCTCTTAAAAGACATAGGCGAGAAGTTTGAAATTCGGCGGGAAAAAACAGCTTAAAATATAAGTAAATAGGTGTTCGACCGTTTTTTCATAAATCCAATTTAAGGGGCCCTTGGAGAGAGGTGAAATTCTGGGGGGAAAACAGGAAAGAAAGTGTCCTAACTCCTCACTCATCAAACTCAGGGGGGAAGAACAGCTCAAAATATGTAAATAGGTGTTCGACCGTTTTTTTTTCATAAATCCAATTTAAGGGGTTCATGAGAGGGGTGAAATTCTGAAAAATAATTGAAAGAAAATGTCGTGACTTACTCACTCATCATCCCCCAGCCAAAATTATTGAAGTTAGAAACATGACATTAAGGGGCTATGTTCGTTGTATGTTGAAAACGTCCACTAAGGAAGGAATTTTGGATATTCAGGTTCTAAAGGGGTGTTAAGGGGGTAGACTTGCATTTAATTGAATAACAATATCTCCCGAATGATTTCCTTTGGGATGGGATACTAGGCATATAAACTCATCATTAAGAATAAGAAGGCACATGTCTGAGGGTTTTTCGATGTGGTGTATATTATGAGGTGTATGTGTGAAAAGTGAGTGTTGAAGGATTCTTAACGGAGCAAGTATTTCTTAAAAGACAGAGGCAAAAAGTAAGAATCTCAGGGAGAAAATCAGATTGAAAAAGTAGTATATAGGTGTTCGATCGTTTTTTCATAAATCCAATTTAAGGGACTCATGGGGAGGGATGAAATTCTGGGGAAATAAGTCCACTAAGGAAGGATTTTTGGAGATTCACTCATCATCCCCCAGCAAACCTATTTCAGTTAGAAACTTGAAATTTTGGGGATATGTTCGTTGTTTGTCGAAAAAGTCCACTAAGGATGGATTTTTGGATATTCATGTTCTGAAGGGGTATTAAGGGGGTTAAACCTGCATTTCATTGAATAACAATATCTCACGAGTTGTTTCATTTGGGGATGTGATATTCGGCATACAAACTAATCATTTAAAATAAGCAGACATGTGTCTAAGCGTTTATCGATATGGTGTATATTATGAGGTGAAAGGGGAGAAAATTGGGGGTTGAAGGATTCTTAACGGAGCGTGTACTGTATCTCTTATTCAACATAGGCGATAAGTTTGAAATTCAGCGGAAAAAGCAGCTTAAAAATAAGTAAATAGGTGTTCGACCATTTCTTCATAAATCCAATTTAAGGGGCCCATGGGGAGGAGTGAAATTCGGGGGGGGGGGGGACAGGAAAGAAGGTGTCCTAACTGATTGACTTACTTACTCACTTATCAAACTCAGGGGGAAAACAGCTTTAAATAAGTAAATAGGTGTTCGACCGTTTTTTTTTTCATAAATCCAATTTAAGGGGTTCTTGGGGAGGGGTGAAATTCTCAAATATTAATGAAAGAAAATGTCCTGACTGACTCACTCACTCATCATCGCCCAGCAAAAATTATTGAAGTTAGAAACATGAAATTTTGGGGATAAGTTCGTGGTATGTCGAAAACGTCCACTAAGGAAAGAGTTTTGGATATTCAGGTTCTAATGAGGTGTTAAGGGGGTAAACGTGCATTTCATTGAATAACAATATCTCACGAGTGGTTTCATTTGGGGATGTGATACTTGGCATATATACTAATCATTTAAAATAAGCTGACACATGTCTAATGGTTTTTCGATGTGGTGTATATTATGAGGTGAAAGGGATGAAAAGTGGGGGTTGAAAGATTCCGAACGGAGCGCGTATCTCTTAAACGACATAGACGAGGAGTTTGATTTTCTCCGAGTTCCAATCACCTTAAAAATTAATAAATGAATAAATAATTAAAATAAGTAGATGTTCGACCGTTTTTTTTTCATAAATCCAATTTAAGGGGCATATGGGGAGGGGTGAAATTCTGGAATAAAAACGTCCACTAAGGAAGGATTTTTGGATGTTCATCTCATCGACCAATCAAAACTATTGAAGTTAGAAGAAGGGGATATGTTAGTTGTGTGTCGAAAATGTCTACTAAGGAGGGATTTTTGGATATTCAGGTTCTAAAGGGGTGTTAACGGGGTTAAACCTGCATGTCATTGAATAACAATATGACACGACTATGACGCGAGCGAAGCGAGGCTAAAAATGAGATGGTGTGTGTCTGTGTATTACTCAATCACGCAAGAACCACTGGTCCGACTTACATGAATTTTACATGAAAGTAGCTGATTTAACTGGTTAACATATAGGCTACTTTTGATTTCAATACTTTGCACTATGGCGACCATTTTAGTGACGTCACTACACCCTTTGGTTCCAAACTTTCATATTTCCATTTCAAATAAAAAGTGAACGCTAAGAAATAGCAAACTTTTGATGGCATATACGAGGTTTAAAATTACATTTTCTATCCGAAAGGTATCTCCAACGGTTAGCGAGTAAAACCTAAATTTGTGCTATAAAACACGGTCAACGCCGAACGGTGTAGTTGGACAAAATGTTCCATCCTTAATATCCCTCTGCGCAGCACCTCGCCTATTCCCTGTTTCAACTGTCACTTTCACATTTTAATTTATTTATGACGCGTAGCGAAGCACGGGTACTTCAGCTAGTGACCTATACATATAACAATCCAAAATGGCGAGCATCCGAAATATTTTGACGGTTCTCAATATCTAAGAATCTTTTCCAGCAATCAAACTATTTTTTCTTTATGTTCATAGAGGCTCTGATTATAAGTTCATCTATATGACTTTCAGTAACCTGGTGAGCACTAATCCAACATGGCGGCGACGCGAAGTATAAATATCTAAATGGACGTTTCTCGCGATTTAACAATCTGAGTGCAGTGAAACATTGCACGTTAATGCTTATACAAATGTCAATCCACTGGTATCTAATTTATTTCAATTGTTTTCATAACCACAAGATGGCAGCTGTGCGAAATTTTAAGATCTCGTTTTTACTTCTTGTGTCCTAATCATGCGATTGGAGTCTGAAAACCACACGTACACAATAATCTTGATGTAATAGTACATAAATAATAATCCAACCTGGCTACCATCTGCAATATTTAGTCGGTTCTCAGTATCTACGAATCTAACATAGCAATCAAACTGAAATTTTGTATGTTGATAGAGGCAATTAATATGAGCAGGATATATGAAAATAAGCTGTATAGTTCTTCACGGAACTACTTGTTCAAATTACGATGAACTGTATAAAAATAACAGATTGACATACCAAACTGATTTTACTACTAAATGTTTGCTTGTTTTACTGTTATGTCTCATAATCGCCAAAACGATTGAAACATTTGTCGTATCGTTACACCAACTTTCCAATGCCCTCGGCAAAATATTCTGCCACCACTGAGGTGGATACGTCTGAACAGCCTCCTGAAGTTTTTCCTTTTTGGCGAGGCGTTGCCGCCCAACCATACTTTCAATTCTCGAAAAAGGTGAAAATTATTCACGACCTCACTGTACCAACGTTATTTTTACAAAGAATTCAAGTGTGAAGTTTTGGACCCTCTGCCGGTTAGTCCAAATCAGCACTGAATGATTTTCACCTTTTTCGAGAATTGAAAGTAGGCTGTGTGCGCGCGCTTTCAATAGTACCGCAGGGGGCCATGGCGCGCCACAAGCTCGGCCAAGGCCACCTCAGCAGATAATAACAAAACTGCCGCTTGCCGTTCTTAATTTATATGAAAGACCCTGTATACAGGTCTGACGTTTGTTTTTGGCCGGTGGCCGTGAAATCCACGCATCCACTGTGCTAACCGTTCAACCTCCTTCCTTCTTTCCTTCGTTCCTTCTGATCGTTTGTGCGTGCATGCAGTTGTTACTGCACATGCTCACAATAAGAAGGCTTCGTGGCTGGTCGGAGACCTCTACACAACAAGCAAGCACCGGCCAAAAACAAACGTCAGACATGTACCCTCTAATTCAGGTGATTTCAATCCATTGTTCATGAATCTTTGTATAATTCAAGAGCGGTTCATCAGTAAAAAGACTCCAAAACCCACAGCTCAAAAAATTTACACGAGAAGTAGAGCAAAGTAATCAAAACAAAAATTGTGGCATTTTAGAGTACCAAAGCTCCTCTGTTAGTGGAAATTCAAAAAATATCGTTTTAGTTTGAGTTTCTTAAAAGAAAATATAATGAAGACTCTTGGTTAACATTGGAAGTAATTCCACCACCATGCAAATTTATTTAGTGCATTAAGCCATCAAAAGTATTAATGTTATTTTGCTATAATATGCACACCACTGTACTTGAACTTTTTATTTTAAGAAAATTATGGTAAGGATATCCATTTTATTAGGATAATCACTGAAGAAGGCATCATTGAATATAGAAACATGTAAGTTTAAATAATAATAATAAAATAATATATAAAGTATATTGTTACGTGCCATCCCCCTAGTGGCACTTTTGTTAACTGGATTACGGTGGGTTGAAGCACAACACAGATTGTTCCTTTAAGGAAATAATTAACTTTATTGCGGCCAGAAAGATACACCACTCAACAGGAAATACAAGCAATTAGAACCTTACTCCAGTTTCCTCAAGTCTCTTCCTTATGGAGCGCTCTTGCCCCTTTCACTTAGTCATGCAGCTAATCCTCCACTAATGAGACCCGTGTCCTCGCTAGGAATACCTGCACCTCTTCCTGATTATGGACAAGGTGGATTTCAACATAATGAATAATCTTCACCCGACCATGCAAGCCTAAACCAGTAAAACAATAACATTACAAGCCCTTCAAAAACACGAGTATGATATAAACTCAGAAAACGATTGCTTAAAAAAAACATAGCAGATTTATTTATTTATTTATTTATTTATCGTATGGCGATTAGTGCCAAGAGTGTCCGAGGACATGTTCGGCTCGCCTGAATCTGTAGCTGATTTCAGCGGACACCCTTAAGGTGAGCTACAAGTTACGTTCAATATCAAGTAGTTCCAACTTTCGCTACCATATATCAATAGTACCTAGTGGTGACGTTGGAATTTTGATAGAGCGTCCCGACGAAATCTAACCTAACAATTTAGTTTCACACAAGTTTAGTCTGTGGAAGGATCTTTTACATGCCATAAATCTATGACATGGGACCGCCGGCTTTACTTCCCCTCCGAAGGAAGGCATACTGAAGGTTTTTTAACGATCATAAAAATTCCGACGACCTCGGTCGGGTTTGAACCCGCTATCTTGGGCTCAGCAGTTTAGCATGCTACCGACTACGCCACCGATGCTGCTTAACATAGCGGAACTTTGCTTTCACGAACTTCTCCCGTATAATATTACTTATTTGATAATATAATTTTGTTCGAATGTTCCTGAAAGCTTTGCAACACGATCCACGAACACAAATAAAACGAGAAGCGAAAGAGAAGAGAAGAACGCGAAGCCATCTCACTTGAAGCCAATAGCAACAAAAAGGAAATATGATATTTAAATGGATGTTTTTACTAACAATACGAGTTTCATATTCCCTTAACTTCACAGTCAACATTAACCAAATATAATCGACCGCTTTTAATGGTATACGTGCAAATGATTTCTCAATCGAACTAATATTAATGTAGTAGTTGCAGATGGAATGGAAGTATAATATACTTTTGTAATTTCAAAACAACATTGGATGTGGTATTAATGTATATTCATTCATTTTCATGTTTATTCTTTGGTCGTATTGGCCACGTATAAACCACGGTGTTCGAACTTTTGCTGTTGGTCTGCCACTTCTAGTGTTCTTGGTGGATTTTTGTCGGCTGCTTTTGTGCTGAAATATAGCCACTTTCTATTGGACCAGTATTCTTTCATTTTCTTGCTGAACTCTATCTTACGTTCCTCGGACCATTTCCTGGATGCGTTGTGGTGACCTTCTGTAAGGGATGTGAGGAAAGGTCCGGCTTCAGTTGTCAGACGGTAGCGACTCCTGTCTATTGTGTCTGGCTGAATGTACCTCGGAGATATAGGACACTATGTCCATTTTCCTTCAAAATGGTTGATGATCATAATTGTTGTTTTAAGGGGCCTAACATCTAGGCTATCGGCCCCTGGTGGTTTGGGTGATCGTGAAGATGAAAGTGAAATGCAAACTTAAAACTAACTACGAACCTACATACTAGAAGAAGAAATGGAAAACTAAAGGAGAATAAGGCAAATAAAGGACAGGAGGAAAAGAAATGCCCTCAACCCTCGGAAAATGCGGATTGAGGGACTTGGAAGGAAGGAGAGCCATGAAAGGCAGATAGGAAAGTGAAAGAGGAGAGGGTCCGCCCCGAAGGTAAGGGACAAAAGGGGAAAACGGACCCAGCTCAGGAATCCCTCGGGGTCGCCAACTCCCGAACTCACCAGCCGTGAGCCCCTGAGGGTGTAGCATTATCTAGGGTGCACCAGAAGTTGTGGGGCTACATACACACTGCCTCCTTAAGGGCCTTGAGCACAAGGCAGGAGGTAAAAGGAAAAGAAAGAGAAGGCTGACCCCTCACAGAAGGAGGGTGTCAGGAAAGATGAGACAAGGGCCAATTAAGGCGGGAAAGGAAGAGACTCCCTAGGCCTCGGATACCCTAATACCGTCGGGGTCGGAAGAGAACAAGAGTTGACCAAGTGAGGTCGACAGGAAAGAAGACTGAGAGGAGCCCGGCACAAGTAAGTGGAAGCAATGCCGGACTCAGCAGGGGCCCCGTGGTCGCCAACCCACGCCCACTAGAAGCCTTCAAAATGGTTTTGTTATCCCAACTTTATGGTTTTCTTCCTCCTCGACACAGAGGTATACCCTATGTCCTACATCAAGAATTGGGCGAGTTATATGCTTTGAACGGAAGCCTCCGTGGCTTAGGCGGCAGCACGCCGGCCTCTCACCGCTGGGTCCGTGGTTCAAATCCCGGTCACTCCTTGTGAAATCTGTGCTGGACAAAACGGAGGCAGATAGGTTTTTCTCCGGGTACTCCGGTTTTCCCTGTCAAAATTTCATTCCAGCAACACTCTCCACTATCATTTCATTTCATCTGTCATTCATTTAATCATTGCCCCAGAGGAGTGCGTCAGGCCTCGGCAGCCGGCACAGTTCACATCCTCGCCGCTAGATAGGGGCTTCATTCATTCCATTCCTGACCCGGTCGGAGACTGGAAGCAGGCTGTGGATTTTCATTTTTTATGCTTTTAACGGAACGCCAAGTTCACTTTCACTTAGAAGTACAGGGTTGTTGTTTGAGTCTTCAGTCTTTTGACTGGTTTGATGCAACTCTCCATGCCTCCCTGTCCTGAGCTAATCGTTTCATCTCTACATAGCTCCGACACCCTACATCCGAGGCAATCTGTTTAACATATTCTAACCTTGGTCTACCCCTACAGTTTTTGTCCTCGACCCTTCCTTCCATAACTAAGCTTGCTATTCCTGGGTGTCTTAGTATGTGTCCTACCAACCTATCTCTTCTCTTCATTAGCAGTCGCCAGAAACATCTCTCCTCTCCCACTCGTCTTAATACCTCTTTGTTTGTAACCCTATCTACCCATCTGATCTTCATCATTCTCCTGTAACACCACATTTCAAATGCTTCAATTCTCCTCTTTTCTGCTGCACCAATAGTCCAAGTTTCACTTCCATAGAGCGCCACGCTCCAGACAAAGGCTTTCAAAAATGACTTCCTAATACCTAAATCTATATTCGATGTCAGCAGATTCCTTTTTTGTAGAAATGCTTTCTTTGCCTGAGCCAATCTACTTTTAATGTCCTCTTTGCTTCGTCCATCACTGGTTATTCTGCTTCCTAAGTAACAGAAGTCTCCTACTTCCTTCAGCTTTTCACCTGCCAATTTGATCTCCATAGAGGTTTCTGATTTATTTCGGCTGCATTCCAGTATTTTTGTTTTACATTTATTTATTTTCATCATGAATTCTTTCCGTAAGACGGACTCCATACCATTCAAAAACTCATTCAAATCCTCAGGCTTGTCGGCCAAGATGACGATGTCATCAGCAAATCTCAGAGTTGAAATTATTTCTCCTTGAATCTTCACTCCCACTTTAAATTTTTCTCTAATTTCCTTCATTGCTTGTTCAATGTAAAGATTGAAAAGTATGGGTGATAAGTTGCAGCCTTGCCTTACACCTTTCTGAATACCAGCTTCTCTCTCATGTCTTTCAACTCGAATGACTGCTGTCTGGTTTCTGTACAGATTGTATATCACCCTCCTATCCCTGTACTTTATTCCAATTGATTTCAAAATGTCAAACAATTTAGTCCAATCAACGTTATCAAAAGCCTTTTCTAAGTCTACAAAAGCCATGAACGTTCTCTTATCTTTCCTTATTCTACCTTCTAAAATCAGCCTAAGACTTAGTACAGCCTCCCTTGTTCCTACATTTCTCCTGAAACCAAACTGGTCTTCACCCAACTCCGTTTCTATCTGGCTTTCAATCCTCTTGTAAATTATTCTAGACAGGATCTTTGAAGCATGAGTAATCAAGCTGATTGTACGGTAATCTTCACATCTGTCAGCTCCCACTTTCTTTGGTATAGGGATGATTACATTCTTCTTGAAATCAGGGGGTACCTCACCTGTCTCATAAATCCTACACACCAAGTGAAATAACCTGATCAGACCTTCATCTCCTATGCAGCGTAGCAACTCAATCGGTATATCATCTATGCCTGGCGCTTTGTTCCTGCTTAAGTCTTCCAAAGCTCTATCAAATTCTGATATCAATATTAAATCTCCTTTCGCATCCTCATCAATTTCCTCCTCCCTTTCCATTACATGATTCTCAATCTCCTTTCCCTTATACAAACTCTCTATGTAAGCTTTCCATCTCTCAACCTTTTCTTCCCTATCTGTTAGAGGCTTTCCATTTGTGTCCTTAATATTACAGCACTTAGTCTTCTTTTCCCCAAAAGTATTCTTAATCCTTCGATAAGCTGTGTCTACTTTTCCTAATTTCAGACAATTTTCTATACCTGCACATTTCTCTTTCAACCATTCTTCTTTCGCTTCCTTGCACTTCTTGTTAACCTCATTTCTCAGACGTCTGTATTCTGCTTTCCCCTTTTCATCTCTTAGATTCTTGTGTTTCCGCCTTTCATCCATCAATTCTAGTATATCCTGAGTGATCCACGGTTTTCTACCTATTCTTTCTTTCCTACCAATGTTTTCTTCTGCGGATTTTGTTATTTCATTCTTCAAAAGTGTCCATTCGTCTGCAATTGAAGTTTGTTTAGAGTTTTTCATTAGTCCTTCCTTTATACTCTTCTTGAATCTTTCGTTTACATCCTTCTCTTTCAGTCTGTCTATTGCCCACCTTTTTGGCTTTTGACTTTTCTTCAGTTTCTTCAACTTTAATCTGCATTTCATTACAACCAGATTGTGATCAGAGTTTATGTCAGCACCAGGATATGTTTTACAATCCAAAATCTGGTTTCGAAACCTCTGCTTGACCATAATGAAGTCGATTTGGTAACGCCCTGTATCTCCTGGTCTCATCCATGTGTATATTCTTCTATTGTGGTTATTGAATAAGGTGTTAGCTATGACCAATTCATGCTCGGTGCAGAATTCTACCAGCCTGCTTCCTCAATCATTCCTTTCACCTAATCCAAAATCTCCTACTATCTTCCCTTCTCTCCCTTTTCCTACCACAGCATTCCAATCTCCCATTACTATAACATTTTCATCACCTTTGATATACCTCAGAATTTCGTCTATTTCTTCGTAGACCTTTTCAACATCCTCATCATCAGCTTGACTGGTAGGCATATAGACTTGTACCACTGTAGTGCAGGTAGGTTTTGTATTGATTTTTGCTACAATAATCCGTTCACTATATTGCTCATAATATTCCACCCGCTGTCCAAGTTTCCTACTCAATATGAGGCCAACCCCTGCTTGGCCATTGTTTGATTTAGTGCTAATGACCCTATAGTCTCCTGTCCAAAAGTCCTGTTCTTCCTGCCAGCGCATTTCACTAATCCCAACCAAATCCAACCTCAACCTATCCATTTCCCTTTCTAAGTTTTCTAACCTTCCACTTCCTAGCAGACTTCTAACATTCCACGCTCCGATCCGTAGAATGTCAGATTTCCTCTTTGTCACAGGGTCTTTCTTATAAAGTAAGAAAGGCAAGTCGTGGTTTTATTATCGGCTGCTGCAGGGGCCTTGGCTGAGCTTGTGGCGCGCCATGGCCCCTGCTGTAGTATTAAAAGAGCGCGGATAATACAAACTTGACCTTGCAACAAGAAGTTCCGTTAAGAACTATACAGCCTACTTTTCATGCCAATGATTATTCTACAGAATATGAACCTATCTAGAATAATGACGAAATTAAGTTGGTAATATCGAAATATCTAATTAGTTCAAAATATACCTGGTATAATGTAGCCTAATAGAGCACTACAGTTGGCAGCCCTGGTGACTGAATATATTCTTAGTTCCATCTCTTAAGGTACAGAATACAAAATTTGGTTGAAGTCCAATGGACGTTACATGCAGTTAGACACTGGATCTATCAGCACGCGTAAAAGCATGTTAACAACAATACCATGCGTGTGCTGGTCAGAAATAATCTGAAATATTATGATATCTTGTTGTGCCAATTTTGGATGAAATCCATTTGTTAGTATAGAAGTTACATGTATTTTAAAATTGGACATATCAGCAGGCATAGAATCATGTTGGCAGCACTGCCTTGTATTAATTACTCCAAATTAATCTAGAATGTCAGGTGCTATACGTGTGCAAAGTATAGAGCTGTTGGCTTGCATACTTTCTGATATATTGATATTAGGGTAAAATATATACAGCATTTATTAACAGTTGGTAGCCCTGATTGCACTGAAGAATACTTATAGTCATATCTGATATGTTACACATAGCACATGCGAAATTTGGATGAAATCCTACTGATAGTATAGAAGTTACATGTATTTAAAAATTGGCCCTATCAGCAGGCTTAGAATCATGTTGGTAGAACTGAAGTATATAAGTTACTCCAAAATTAATCAAACATGTCAGGTACTATACGTGTGCATAGTTTAAAGCTGTCGGCTTGCACACATTCTGATATATTGGTATTTGGATAAAAAAAAATAGAGAGAGAGCAATTATTAACAGTTGGCAGCCCTGGTGGCTCTTAAGAATACGCTCAGTCATATCTGTTTACGTACAGATATTACATACAAAATTTGGTTGAAATCCAGTTGATAGTGTAGAAGTTATATGCATTTAAACATTGGACCTATCAGAAGGCTTAAAATTATTTTGGCAACACTGTCATGGTTGGCCTCCTGGAAATTAAACTGAAATAGTATTATCTACATGTGTGCCAATTTTGGAATAGCTCCCATGCATACCTTGCAAGATATCCAACATGGAGCTCAAATTTCTAGTGCGTTTTTTCAGCAGTTGGTAGCACTGACATCATTTTCAAATATGGACGAGAGCTATTCCGGTGCACATCTTTACTCATACTAAATTTGGTTTTGATTGCTGCAGCCGTTTAGGAGTTGATAGGGGGGGGGGACACACACACAGCCAGCCAGACAGACAGAAGGACAGACAGACAGACAGACAGACAGACAGACAGACAGACACACATTTTCCCGGATCGATCTCATAAGACTACTTTTTCCTCATTTTTGCAAAATGTGAAAAGTAGGCTAATAAGCGTGCAGGTGTTCAGTCGCCAGTCTGAACCACAGCTGCTAACATGGTGAGACAGTTATCATTGCAACATCGTATTTTTGTATGTAGAACCTATATTAAGTAAGAGTCGGCTCGGCGGGTACGTGATGAAAGCAAAAGCAAGCAAGCAAGCTTGTAGTTTAACGTGACCGTTAATCTCGAGATCATGAGCCACAGGACCTCCTTTTTACGTGGAATCCGAACCACAGGACATGGCATTTCACTTCGAAAATCTCTCATGCATTGACCGGGAATCGAACCCGGACCGCCTTGGTGAGAGGCATACAGCTAGACCGCTGAGAAACCACGCCCCCTAAGGGGGTATGTGATGAATTTGTTCAGCAATTTCCTGATGAAGTGCCACCTTCACTAGCACAGATTACCGGATACAATGCCTGTATGACTCAGGAAGGACGACACTTCCAGCATCTTTTATATGGTAAGTTTTCATATAGGATTTTACACACACTTACAGCAGGGGGCCACGGTGCGCCACAAGCTCAGCCAAGGCCGCCGCTTGCCGTTCTTATTTTATACGAAAAACCCTGTATACAATACCATCCTGGCATAGTGTTGTATACTTCAGCACAGTCTGGTGAACTGTCTGTGAACTAAAGAAACACAGATAAAATTTTGCTTCGATAATGCTACTAACAGGCAAGAAGTTTAAGTAAACTGACTAGAACATATTTAAATGAAAAACATAATAATAATAATGTTATTGGTTTTACGTCCCTTTTAACTACACTGGCTTTTAGAGACGCCGGGGTGCCGGAATTTTGCCCCGAAGGGGATCTTTTACGTGCCAGTAAATCTACGGACAAAATGAAAAACAATTCTGAGTTTTAATTCACGGGCAGTGAAAGCCTATATACCATTTTATGTTCTAATAGTTTCGGAACAGTAAACAATATTGACTCTCTTGTTGTTTCATTTGAGTGGCTTGTAAATCATGGTAATTTAGCTTCGTGTACTTGCGTGTGTGCGTATAGAATTTGTCTGATAACATGTTTTATTATAATGGCTGTATTATTGTGTGTATTTGTAATGAGGATTGGGAAGGAGGCAGACATGGCTTTAAGTTAGGAACCATCGCTGCATTTGCCTTGAGTAAAAGTGGGAAACTACGTAAAACCTCTTCCAAGATGGATGAGATAGGAAGCATACACCCCTCTTCTCAGTTTTTCCTCACGAGGTGACTGTACCCCGTTCCAGCCCTCACACCCGAATTAAATTTCTTGGCAGAGGCAAGAATTAAACCAGAATCTCCTAGAATGCTAGCCACTACACCACGAGGTAATTTGGGATTGTATGAATGAATGAATGAAGCTAGAGGTAATTTTCTTCCAGGATATTTGAGTTCATGTTAGTCTGGTTGTTGATAAATAAGTAAAGAAATGGCTACCATAAAAGAGGAACTACGTCGTAGTTTTTGAGTGTGTTGCTTTTGTGTTGTGTAGACTTTTAAATTTCATTGTTAATTGTTATATTGTCACTCGTTGATTCTATAAGTCTGGCAAAGATCTCAATGTGAAGATAAATTAATCACATCCTATCACAGAATTGGAAGAACTGGGACATCTCACATGAAGGGTCTTGCGTTATCCTAGAATCAGCTATAAAACAAACGAAATAAATGGCTACCATAAAAGAGGAACTACGTCGTAGTACGAAATCTATTTAAAATATAATCAGATGTCTGAATCACGTTTTTAGTGGCACTTCAGTGAGGCAGTCAAGGTAGACTTGATACGTTCTACTAATGTTTATAGAAATGGAAGTTATCGTAGGAAAACTTTGATATCACCGGCCAAAAATAATTCAAGGTTTTTAGGTGTTTGTAACGATAATCTCAGTCGTAAAATTACATCTTAGAGGACCTTAGACCTCTTGCTATGTATCATCTACGGACATTTGGAGGAGGTCAATAGAAGAAAAAGCGCACCAAAGAAAAGATATCTGGATAGAGTTCTACACGACAGATGCCATGACAAACAGAGCCTGGACTGAAGCTTTCCAGGATCTCCTTCATTCCGTTAAGTCCATGGCTGTACATGGATACCAACACAAGTTTATGGTTTTATGGTAGCCATTTATTTCGTTTGTTTTATAGCTGATTCTAGGATAACGCAAGACATGAAGGGTAAGAATTGTTCAGCATGAAAAGTTCTACAAAAAAGTCCGGGAGAGCATATGTCTATCTTCAATACAAGTGTTTTTACGTTTTAATTTCTTCCAACCATGTCCATTCAACTACAGAGGCGACAGTTTACGAGCTAGCTAAGGGCGAGTCTATCATCCCTGTTACAGCCTAGCTAGCGGGCGAACCTATTGCCCCAAAGCGTTGAGTCGTGTTGAGTTAAGACTTCATAGAAGGGTGCTTGTGTTTGGAGTTTCCTTGGAAGTGCAAATCGGGTTTTCTTCATTTTGCCTGTGAAACACAGTCAAGTTAAGATTGGACGGAGGGGAATTATATTATATTAAATTATACTGATTGGAGTATAATCTCTACTTAGTATAAAACAAATTCCCCGATTCTTGGATGTCACGGGTAATCTTGAGTACCACTGAATGGATTTTGATACGGCAACCGTTAAAAATATCTATATACTATGAGTGTAAAAGTTGTTCAGCATGAAAACTTCTACAAAAAGCCCGGGAGAGCATATCTCTATCTTCAATACATCGCCTACTATAAGTGTTTTTACGTTTTCATTCCTTCCAACAATCTCCATTCAGTTACTGAGGCGACAGTTTGCGAGCTGGCTAGGGGCGAGTCTATCACCCCAGTTACAGCTTAGCTAGCTGACGAGCTTATTGACGAAAGAATATGACCGATAGCATGTGCTTCACTGCAAGAAACGTGGGAAATCAACTATAGTTTTTGGCACAAATTGAAGAATTGACATGTTCCTATATCCTTCATTATCATTTTAAATGATTATAACGACTTCGCTGGGGTCTGGCGTTACGTTACGGTGACGGGACGAAATGTACCGAGAATGCACTGAGGTGTGTGACGTCATAGTACTTGTTGAGCTTCCTCCTTTCCCCGCACGCTCCGGTGAGCGTGACGTCATCCAGCCAGCTACCTCATTTGACCTTGGTTTGTATTTGCTTTTTTTTTTCGCTAACGGACTTTTGAGTTCACGCAGCATTTGTAGCATTTAAAATGGTCTTACAGACTGACCATCAGTGTTTTTTATCTTTATATAATTTATCGAAAGTAACGGTAGTTCGGAAAAATATGGAAGAAATTAATACCAATATAAACGTTGATGACTTGAGAATTGAACAAGTGAAACAATTCTCTTGGTAGTATAATCACAGAAGACAATATAGATGCTTAATGGAAGTGAAGAGAAGAATTGCATTGGCAAAACAGGCATTTATGACTAAGAAAACCTTTTATCCAGCTAACATATGAATATAGATTTATGAAAATCCTATGCAAAATCATTTGTGTGGAGTACACTGCTCTATGGAAGTGTAAGTTGGACCCAGAGTAAATTGAAAAAGAATCGACTTGAAGCAGCTGAAATGTGGATAAGCAGAAAATTACAAGAACGAGTTGGATGGAAAGAAAAACCAACCTGGAAGTCTTGAGGGAAGTCAAAAAACAGAGATGATTAATGAAGGAAATGGGAAAAGAAAAATACAATTTATTGGACACGTCATCAGACACAACACTTTAATCGTTAATATTCTTGAATGGAAAATGCTGGGAAAGAAAGGAATAGGACGGCCTAGGACGAAGTATTTGGAAGACAAGAATAGAATGGGATGTGATAATTACATGGAACTGAAACGAACCACCTTCGACAAAAGAGTGTGGTTGTATCGACAAGGCATTAGCTTTTATAATATGAATGAATAATTTAAAGAATTTGTGTGTGTTTGTAATTAATGCATAATACAATTACATATTAAGGTTACACATCACTTAAATCTCAAGATTCTGAACCACGTGATCTATTATAATATTGTAAGCCTATCTCGTATCCCGTGAACATGATTAGGTATACAACAAAACAACGAATTTTATTATCGTATTGGAAGCCACTTTTCAGTGATGCCTTCGTAATGAAAATCCACAGCCTGCTTCCAGTCTCCGACCGGGTCAGGAATGGAATGAATGAAGCCCCCATCTAGCGGCGAGGATATGAACTGTGCCGGTTGCCGAGGCCTGACGCACTCCTCTGGGGCAATGATTAAATGAATGACGGATGAAATTAAATGATAGTGGAAAGTGTTGCTGGAATGCAATTTTGATAGGGAAAACCGGAGTACCCGGAGAAAAGCCTGTCTGCTTCCGTTTTGGCCAGCACAGATCTCACATGGAGTGACCGTGATTTGAACCACGGACCCAGCGGTGAGAGGCCGGCGTGCTGTCGCCTAAGCCATGGAGGCTATGCCTTCGTAATAGAAATTTAAATTTTGCAGTCGGTCAATGCGATTGTACCCAATTATAATGGGTGCTTCCCTAATCCTGATACACGGGATTAATAAATGCACTTGGATGACCAGTGGCGAGGTCCTCAACCAAGAGAGCAGGTGCCTACTGTCGCTAAGAACGAGATCCAAGGGTTGTCCATGAAAGATGCCATTGACTATTAGAGGAAGGACGAGCAGGGGGAAGGAGTTCGTTTTCCCAGTTCGTTGCCAGGAGGGTTAACAGCATTTCGGAACCAAGATGTCGTATTCCAATATACACGTTCATCAGGAAGCCATCACAAGGTAGCTGAGAAGATTTTCATCATGTAGACAGTAGATGTAGAGATATTTGTGGAGTAACCTTTTTCATCATATTTATATAGTCAAGCGATCATCATCATCATATCTTTTACACTTTGGCTAATAGATCTGTGTCTACAAGTGTGGGTAATTATATTAACACTATATGCACTTATTTAATTCCACTAGTTATTAAACAGTTATATGTGAATTTGTGTTAAGATATTGTTAGTGGTGATTGACCATTATGTTTGCTTGTTTTAAGTGTGATATATGTGATTGTAAGTTATTGGGTTGGAGGGGATTGTGAAATTAGCTGATTCTTTGAGCGATGTGTGGTTCATTCCCGTGCAGCTACCAGCACCACTGCCTGCAATGAACTAAGCTGGAATTTTCCTAGTGCAAACTTATCTTCTCCAGAAGAAGTCTTAGAATAAATATGTTTCTCTGTTTCAGCGCCATGCGATTTTTACTTGTAGGGGAATTTCAACAAAAGGTATACACACACAATTTGCGTACTCTGGAGGCTCTCGAGAACAATTTACACTGATACAAAATATCAGGCTGGATGAATTAGAACGAGTGTACCATAATTCGCTACGTGTCGGTGCAAAGTGTGTACGTATTTCCAGCTAATATTCTGAAATTCATGTTAGTAATGAAGATAAATAAATACGTTTTATTTATTTATTTATTCGTATCAGAAGCAATACATCATGTAAAATTAGCATAGATAACTTTTTTAAAATAAAAAACACACTAAAGGTACTTTCAAAATAACAATTAAATTACATCGCACCAAAATTTGGCAAGATCTCGTCCATTTGGTGTGGCCTGAACTACATCCTGCATAGTGCAAATGAGAGGGCAGGAGTTGCAATGGAGAAGGTGCACCATGGTTTGTTCTTCTCCGCAGGCACAAAAGGTTGACTCATCGGAAAGGCCCCACTTCTTCATATTGGTCTTAGATCGACCGACCCCAGACCGCAGCCTGTTCAGACTCTTCCATGTAGGCCACGACTCTTCATAGCCGGCAGGAAGAGTTTCAGATGGAACCATCCATCCGTTGAGATTATGGTTTCTGGATCTCCAGGAAGTTAGCCTTGATGATTGAGGTGAATCCGACAGGCACTCAGTAGAGTGTAAGAAACTTCGCCTAGATTTCAATCGTTGTTGAGCAGGTTGATAATTATGTAGAGGATGTGTCTGGGAAACTTCTACTTTAGATTGTTCATGTTTGGCAGCTACTTCACGTCTAATATCTGGGGGAGCAATGCCAGCCAAGCAATATAACTTGTCACAAGGTGTAGATCTTAGGCAACCAGTTATAAGCCGACAAGTTTCATTTAAAGCAATATCTACCTGTTTGGCATGACATGATCTATACCAAACAGGGCATGCATATTCTGCTGCAGAGTAGCTCAGTGCTAAAGTAGTAGTTCCCATTGTTTGAGCTTGCATTCCCCAGTTGGTACCACATAACTTGCGAAGAATGGAATTTCGCGTAGATACTTTGTGCTTCGTGTTAACACAATGTTGTTCATACGTGAGTGCACGATCCATAGTTACCCCTAGATATTTAGGTGTAGAGCAATGATCCAAAAGAGCACCCTCCCAGAAAATCTTCAGTTTTCTTCTTGCCTGCATATTCTTTAAGTGAAAAGCGCAAACTTGCGTCTTAGAGGTGTTAGGCTTTAGAAGGTTTTCTCTGTAGTATGGACTCAGTTCATCTAAGGCTGCCATTAATCTCCGTTCAACACTCTCAAACTAGTTGAGCCCTGCGCTGCTGCTAGCGGTAGTGCCTTGCTTGCGACGTGATCCCTGCGAGTTTCCATTCTGTAGAGGACAACCTTACGGTAGTAAGCACTATACAATATCGGGTATACATAGGACAGACTGGAAGGACGGTAAAATGCAGATAAAAAGAGCACGCTGGGTATATAAGAGACAAACATCCACAGTCTGTATTAGTGGAGCATGCCATCTCTATGGGATATTGCATCAAATCTGACGGTTCCAAAATTCAAAAAATCGGATCTAAATATGTCCCACGCCCCGTGACTGAAGCTATAGTGTTACAGTGCCATCCACCCGATATGAACAGGGATGATGGATTTCCCTTCAATGTCATTCGTCGAGCTACAAACCGAGACCAAGGAGCATAATCCACACACTAGTGCAATACACTGTCCTTGCACACGAACAAAGGACGGCACTGGGATCGAACCACGGCCACCAGATATGGTTTAAGAGAAAGACCTTGGCGTCAGTCCGCTGTGAGAAGTTTTACTGATATTCACTTCGACTCTATGTCAACTGTTATGAGAAACATCTCAAGTGGGCTTAAAAATATTGTAATGTATATTGTGTTCATTTCTAATTGTTGTTGATTGATAGTTTGATTTAATATGAGGTTGAATGAATGGTTGATTGATTTTTGATTGAATGTATGAACGATTGAAATAATGAATTTTTTGTTTGCTGTTTTCTACATCCTTGAATATCACTCTTGTATTGTTTTCCCCAGTTTCTAAACTATTTATTCTTATATTCTCATTTATGTTTCTGCCTTTTCCCGTTTACTGTAGATAGCGATTTTTCTGTAATAATTATGTTAATGTTTCTTGTACAAAGGATTGTATGAATGTTTGAGTGCGTGTTTGTATGGTTGTGAGTGTGTTTCTACTTTTGTTCGTGTTTGTTGTTTTTGTTTTGTTTATACTGTACTTGTAAAGTTTATTGTTAATTATTATATTGTCACTAGTGGAGCATATCTACCTGACAATAAAGAATACATACATACAATATAATATAAGATACCACATCATGGTGCGCAAACATAACCGTCCGCATGAAGAAGCAACAATTATGACGTGGTGTACCGAAAATGTTTAAGTCCTTGGCTTGACAGACCAAATAAATCAGTTCCTTTCAGAATTGAATTATTATTTACACTTAGTGACAAAATATTTAGTCAGTTGTAACTCTTCAGTCGGTCAACATGAATTTTCTCAATGACAGGATGGGATACACTGGATATAATAGGCTATATGAATAATAAGTAAATAACACTCCTGTAAAGGAATTACATGTATTAGTTATGATCACTAATACAGGGTCTTTCACTCAAAGTGGCCACGTGGCGCGTGGAGAGTCGGACGAGCCTATGGCAACTTGCTGAGTATCGGGTCGAGAGAGCTCCCGTACGAATCGCATATAAATAACAAGCTCACATAATAACACATAATCAAAGCAAGATCATTACTCAACTTGTCACAGAAGGTTTAAAATGTCCTCGACCTGCATCTACACATTTCTGGCATCGTCTAAGGAAATTTGCATTCACACGCATTAGATAGTCTCAATTTCTCTCATGATATTTTGGTTGGTTGGTGGTTGGTTCTTAAGTTTAGGGGCTGCGACAACGCGGTCATGTAGCCCCGTGTACTTTGGGTGTGCGTATAATCTGTCTGATAACCGGTGTTTATTGTGATGACTGTATTAGTGTGGGTATCTGTTTTTTTTTTAAATTTAAGTACTGCAACTTAGAATTTTTCAAATAGTTCCTACTTTTGCCGCCAAGCGCCACCGTCAACAACTACTAGGCCAAGTTCAGAAATTAGCTACCAGACGCCACCGCAGTCGGCTCTTGGCAACGAACATAGGCCACACGGCCTGCACAGTGCCGCAGGTAGAAGATCGAGCTGAAGGTCAGACGAGCACTTGGCAACACGGAGCTGAGACAGTTGCGACGTGTGACTTGCCCATTTTAAGTTACAAGTGTTATAAGTTTATAACGTGTTTACGTGGTTATTGTTTAATTGTTATGTTTCAAAGTTTTATAACATTGCTATGCGTTAAATCCTATCGCTTCAATTTTTATTGATGGGGAAAATTGAAAAATAAAGTTTATGTCTCAAACCCTCACACTTTAAATGAACTCAAACAAAAGTTCATGCCCTCAGTATGCCTTCCTTCGGAGGGGAAGTAAAGCCGGCGGTCCCATGTCATAGATTTATTTGAGTGAAAGACCCTGTATAATGGGGCTATTTAAGGATTACGCGTTTCATCCTTGAAGCAGTCATCACATCCTATCACTATATTGAGTGTTAATTGTATATTGAAATATTATCTAACTTCATTTAGTGTTGTGCGTTCAGTTGGTGTAAATATTACGATCCTCAGTTTGAATCTCGTTAGATAAGGTCAGTTCATTTAAAGGGTTTGTAAATTAGGTATGAATATTAAGCACGTGTATTAGCCCAGACAAATTAGATTTTAAAAAAGGACATGCTTCCCGAAAAATCGTACAAAGCTGGAATGTGTTTTAATACCCTTTGGGGGTCCCAAATAAGAGTCTTGTTAGTTTGCGACGGATTCTGACTTCTGCTTAATTTTTGGGAGTCAAAAAAACGCGAAATTTTCGCACTTTTATCACTTTTTTGCTTATAACTTCTAAACGACGCATTCTACAGAAAAGTTTCCTCATGACGTTTTTAAAGATACTTAAATTCTGCGTTGAATGGTGTTAGTTCGTCTAAATCAGCCCAGTCGTTTAGCCGCAATCGATTTCTGAATTTGGGCCAATTTTACCAAATTGCTTAAAAAGTTGATTCTTTGTTTAGGTTTTCGCTTAAAACTCCTAAACAACGCATCCTATAGAAAATTGTATTCAAAGCGTTTTAAGAGCATTAAATTCTGCGTCGAATGGTTTATAGTTTGTCAAAATCGGCCCCGCTGTTTAACCGCAATCGATTTTTTGATTTGGGCCATTCATACCATCTCTCATGTCTCATGTAATTTTCTTTTCCAATCGTGCAGTTTTTGAAGTGGCTAAGGAACAAATCCGGGATGGCCCGGTTCCCCCACTTGGCCTTGACAACCCATGAGCAGCCACTCCAAAATGATGTTATGTGGTTTCAAAATATAAGAAGACATTATTATGAATAATGTTTCATTGAAAGTAACAAAAGATGTATACATAAGATACATTTACATAAGATGTTTACGTAAACGATAACGATTTGTAAAGAAAGATGTGCTAGTTGTGTACATGAAACATCATAATGTGAAAGATGTACAAGGTACTCATGTTGACGATATCTTTCGCCGTTTAGGAGATAACGGTGGCTCTTCCCCGATGACGTCATCTAGCTCCTCATCCTCGGAATCTTGAGAATGAGGATTCATTTCTTGCTCTTCTTCGATGATATCAATCTCCTCGTCACACTGGGTGGGATCCAGTATAACATCCTTGTCTTCAGAGATGGAATTGAGGCATGTGTGCCCTTGGCAGGTCATGCAGATGTTGGTGCATTTTACCCCAGCTTTCCTACAGGAACAAGTTGCTTTTCACCCTTTTTTACACGTGCACGATATAGAGTTGAGAAGTTCTTGTGGAGCCGGTGGATCAGTCGTTGTGATGGGAGTTAAGCCATTGGTGGTTATTTTCCATCCCCATCTCTCTGGATCTAGTATATTACTCCTCCATATCTGCACCTGTAAATAAGCTCTGAAGGAGTGCTGGCGAGCAGCCGCTTCTGTAGGAGGCAAGGACGCCAGGTTGAAATTCTGTTTTGAAAGCGACCTCTGGAAGAGGTCAAACCTCACTCGATTGAGGGACTTACTGCGGCCACCCGTATACAGGTTTTTTTATGATGTGAACACCTGCATTTGCAACTTGGTCAGGGGTTGAGATCGAGTCAAGAAAAATAGAGGCCTGATGAAAGAGGTTTTGGTCTGCCATGAATGTCTTGATACATTTTATTTTCCCCTGGCGGAAAAATGAGGATGTGGTGTCGCAACCCGTGAAGGCAGAGAGAAACAGGGTATGCTTCCTCATGTCTTCAGGCAGCTGGCAATTGCTCGGACTGTAAACGACAGCTTCCTGGTTCTGTTTCCCGGGTTTACTGAGGAACACGTTGGAGATGGGCTCTTCAAAGACAGCAACATGAAAAGTGAGCATGATCAATAGATCGGTGTCCTCTCCCACTATGAAAACATTGCCTCCTTCCATAGACCTCTCCATGGCTGTGCTCACAATCAGAGAATCTGCATCTTCGACGGCTTGGTTCACGGGAATGCCCTCATCCTTCAGTTTGCTTGTCAGCATCGATATGAGACGTTTCTTGTTGTGATCATTCAACAAGAAACTATCTTTGGGCATTGTGGCCTTGGTATTTTCCTGGAATATAACCGACGAAGATGACATAACACGGGCTCTTCGCGCTCTTTCAGCTGACTTTATACTCTTCTCGGCCACATCCTCTGGGTACCCGTCAAAAACTATGGTACTGTCAGACTTGTAGTTGGATTTCACGTAATTCACGTACTTCTGAATGATATTGGAAAACTGTTCTCCGCTGTTCCACACAACTCTGTGCAGGAGGAAACCACCATCCACTACGTAGTCTGCATTCACAGTGAGATATACACACATCAAAAAAAGTTTTGCATCACCTCGGTTCACAGATCTCCGGCATATAGACGTTGACTGTGTATATTGTATCCAAGATACAGTCCCTTTGACTGTTCATAGATGTCACTAAAACTGCTCAAAGATGTAAACAACCATGCATGAGCAGGGCCTATTAGACGGAGGGGGTACGACAGCCGATCAGTTCCAGTCATTCCACCAGGACGAAGGTACGCTGCTCATGTTGTCTGTAGTTCTACCATGCCTAGAAGGTCAATACCGCAGTTCGATCGCGTCCGCATTGTTACTTTGTGTCAAGAAGGGCTCTCAACAAGGGAAGTTTCCAGGCGTCTCAGAGTGAACCAAAGCGATGTTGTTCGGACATGGAGGAGGTACAGAGATACAGGAACTATCGATGACAGGCCTCGCTCAGGCCGCCCAAGGGCTACTACTGTAGTGGATGACCGCTACTTACGGATTGCCGCTCGGAGGAACCCTGACAGCAATGCCACCATGTTGAATAATGCGTTTCGTTCAGCCACAGGACGTCGTGTTTCAACTCAAACTGTGCGCAATAGGCTGCATGATGCGCAACTTCACTCCCGACGTCCATGGCGAGGTCCAGCTTTGCAACCCCGACACCATGCAGCGCGGTACAGATGGGTCCAACAACATGCTGAATGGACCCCACGGAATTGGCATCACGTTCTCTTCACCGATGAGTGTCGCATATGCCTTCAACCAGACAATCGTCGGAGACGTGTTTGGAGGCACCCTGGTCAGGCTGAACGTCTTAGACACACTGTTCAGCGAGTGCAGCAAGGTGGTGGTTCCCTGATGTTTTGGGGTGGCATTATGTGGGGCCGACGTACGCCACTGGTGGTCATGGAAGGCTCCGAAACGGCTTTACGATACCTGAATGACATCCTCCGACCCATAGTGCAACCATATCGGCAGAATATTGGAGAGGCATTTGTCTTCATGGACGACAATTCTCGACCTCATCGTGCACATCTTGTGAATGCGTTCCTTCAAGATAACGACATCGCTCGACTACAGTGGCCAGCATGTTTGCCAGACATGAACCCTATCGAACATGCCTGGGATATGTTGAAAAGGGCTGTTTATGGACGTCTTGACCCACCAACCACTCTGAGAGATTTACGCCGAATTGTCGTTGAGGAGTGGGACAATTTGGACCAACAGTGTCTTGATGAACTTGTGGATAGTATGCCACGACGAATACAGGCATGCATCAATGCAAGAGGACGTGCTACTGGGTATTAGAGGTAGTGGTGTGTACTGCAATCTGGACCACAAATGCTGAAAGTCTAGCTGTATGATGGTACAACATGCAATGTGTGGGTCTCATGAGCAATAAAACGAGCTGAAATGTTGTTTGTGTTGATCTCTATTCCCTTTGTATTTAAAGGTTCCGGAACTCTTGGAACCGAGGTGATGCAAAACTTTTTTTGATGTGTGTACTTTGACTGGAGTGAATAGCTTGTACAGTTCTGATTTTCTACTCTTCCGCAGTGAGAGTGGGTACGGGGCCAATTCGAATTCAAAGTACGATTCAAGCTGAAGCTGGGATTTCATGTGAAATGGAATGCGGCGGAAAATCATGTACGGACTAATGGGGACTGATTCTCCGTTGATTTTTGCTGTAGACTTCACGGCTCGTCGAGACACCACTCTGTTTTTCTGCTACGTTTAAGTTCTTTGAAGTTTTTCCCTTCAATGGTTTTCATACTGGCTGTACCCTTTTCTATAGTTGTTTAACCTGCCTAACACTAATTGCACTGGTAAAAATTTAAGAAGGGAGAGGTTTTCAAGGCCAAGTGGCGGAAACGGGCCAACCCGGATTTGCTCCTTTGCCACTTCGAAAACTCCACGATTGGAAAAGAAAATTACATGAGACATGAGAGATGGTATAAATGGCCCGACTCAAAAAATTCGATTGCGGCTGAACAGCTGGTCCGATTTTGACAAACTAAAAACCATTCGACGCAGAATTTAATGTTCTAAAACGCTTTGAACACAATTTTCTATATCATGCGTTGTTTAGGAGTTTAAAGTGAAAAACTAAACAAAGAATCAACTTTTTAACCAATCTGGTAAAATTGGTCCAAATTTAGAAATCGATTGTGACTCAACGACTGAGCCGATTTAGACAGAATAAAAACCATTCAACGCAGAATTTAACGTTCTTTAAAACCGTTGATGAAACGTTTCTGTAGAATGCGTCGTTTAGAAGTTATAACCGAGAACTGAAAAAAGTGTGAAAATTTCTCGGGTTTTTGACTCCCAAAAATTAAGCAGAAGTCAGAATCCGTCGCAAACTCACAGGACTCTTATTTGTGACCACCAATCGGTATTAAAACACATTCCAGCTTTGGACGATTTTTCGGGAAGCATATGTCTAATTTGCCTGGGCTATATACAAATTTGAGCAACACAATTTACCGGTAATGAATAAAATAAAATATAGATTAGAGCATGCACTTGAATTCTATTACAGTATGCTTATGGTTACTTATCTCGGCGGAGCCAATGGGCGTACAGTTGGTACGCTATCGCCAGCCTACTTCCGACTGAGTGCACTTAGCAACTCACGAAACACTTACGTTTATATGATTGCAGATACACCAGGGAATGTTGCTGTCTTTATCAATGTGGTGGTGATATTATTAATGTAACAATTTAACGTTAGGATAACTTTAGCAATCAACCCTCACTCCAAATTGATTAAGAATCCTGTACAATTACAGTTTCTTTGACACTTGATCAGTGCAATCGAGTATAAAATATGGAAATTTCTCTGAAAAACATGGATTATCCATTTCTTAAATGAAATTCTATAGCGGCTATATAAATCTCTGCTTCCATAATACCAGATAGAGATTTAATTTGTGAAGCGTAACATATCTAATAAAAAGAAAGGAATTCGATCTGCATTATATAGCAATATCTGAGTAATTATTTGCTCCAATGAATTGTAATATGTAGAATTATTAAAATACCACCCTTACCCATTATACAGCACATATATCGTTCCATTGTATGTGCTGTGCCGAGATCAGGAGTAAATCTCTCTCTAGTAATTAATGAATTTTCTCTAATTGAGATATTATAACGGTCTAAAAGGGGGGAGAATTATCGGTTAATATCGTAGGATTGCTTGTAATTGAAACACTCTGCTCATGACGCAGATAATTAACTTCTTGTAAAGTAATTAATACAAAACTTCATATAATGTAGAGTGAATCTGAATTACGTTCGTAATTTTCAGGGGATTACACAGCTTCCTTGGTGAAACAGTGATTTATATTCCAAGATCACGGGTTCAATGCCATTGCGAACGAACCCGATTTTTAAAGGGTAGAACGATTTCTCATAAGCCAGCTCTTAAGAGACATTACGCAGCACTTTTATTGATTAAATATCTCTCTGACAGGTGCCAGGGCAAAATGTAATGCAGTCGAAAAGAATAGGGAACCTCTTATGACGACAAATTGGCAGGTGAAAAGCTAAAGGAAGTAGGGGTCTTCTGCTCAAAATGTCTACTGATGGACGAAGCATAGATGATATAAAAAGGAGGTTGGCACAGGCAAGGAAAGCATTTGTACAGAAAACAAAACTGTTGACATCAAATATAGATTTACGTATTAGGAGGACATTTATAAAAGCCATTGTTTGGAACGTGGTGTTCTATGGAAGTGAAACTTGGCCTGTTGGCACAGCAGAAAATAGGAGCATTTGAAATGTGATGTTACAAGTAAATGATGAAGATCGCATGGGTAGATAGAGTAATAAATGAAGAAGTATGATTTGTGTTGACCAACTGAAAAGCTTTATTTTAATACAACTAGGCAATATTGAAAATTGGCTTCTATTACTTTAACTCAAGTGAAGGAGTGTCAGGGCGATTGGGAGAGAAGAGATGTTTCTGGTGACTGCTAATGAAGAGAAGAGATAGGTTGGTAGGTAATATACTAAGACACCCAGGAATAGCAAACTTAGTTATAGAAGGAAGGAGGTGAGGACAAGAACTGTAAGGATAAACCAAAATTCATCGTCATCATCATCATCATCATCATCATATTGTCACTGCAACCACATTTGTCTCTCACTTGCTAAACGTTTTAAGTCAGCAAACTGTTTAAATTCACGTCTCCTTGATAAACTGCGCTCCTACAGCTTCGGTGGTAAACTAGTGGGGTGGTTGACTGACTTTTTTTCAAACCGGCATCAGAGAGTAGTCAAGGAGCTCATTCCTGTACTGTTTTCGTCCCATCTGGTGTCCCTCAAGGATCTGTCCTTGGTCCTCTCCTTTTCAATATATTCATGTTGCATCTTCCCCATGCAGTCTCCTCAAACATCTACCAATACGCCGACGACACAACCCTCTATCGCAAGATCAAAGACAATAGTGACCTCGCCGCCCTGCAGGAGGATCTAAATAATATCAGTGTCTGGTGCAAAATTAATGGCCTGGCTGTCAATTCTTCCAAAAATAATCTAATCTCCCTAACCCGTAATCGAATTCCAGCGGCCAACCCTTATCACTTTGAAAACATTCCGATTCCCGTGTTTAGTGCGTCAAACTTCTTGGACTTAACATCACTTCCGACCTGAAATGGAACACCCACACCGACGCAGTGAGGAACCAAGCTGCCCGCCAACTGGGTATGCTAAGCATAAATCTACGTGGCTGCCGCACCAACGTGAAGAGGACCGCCTACCTGAGTCTAGTACGACCGCTGCTAATTCACGAGTGCCCTTCATGGAGCCCCGGTACCAGGGGAAATATCCTTAAGCTAGAACAGATACAAAATCGTGCCACTAAATTCATTCTTTCGAAAAATCCGACGTAGACTCTAAAATCAGACGCCAAAAATGTAGCCTTCCATCTATTGAGAACCTATTTACCCAAATTGATTTGTTATACCTGTGAAAACTTTTTAATAATACAGACTCATCTGCTATTTTAGACAAAATTTCCCTTGGCTACCGATCATTTCAGAAGGGCCGCGGAGTTACTCTGTACGCCCCACTACCCAGGACTGAGTCGTACAAACTGGGTTTTGTAAATAGATCGGTCTGTGCATGGAACAGCCTACCGTGTTCCCTCAAGGCTAGCAACAATAATACCGTTCTGTTCAAGAGGAAGCTGCGGCATTATTTGTTCAACAAGTAGGTTGCTGTTCATAAATAATGCCCCGATTCTTTGTTGTGCTAGTGTTTCCCGTGTATCTCTATTTGCAATATTTATTTGATCTCTTCTCTTGTTGTTCCTTCCTTATCCTATATAAATGTGCATTTACCATCCCCCAAATTTATACTATAAATAATATAATCATTGCTCCATTCTCACTAATTGCCATCTTGTATACATATGTAAATATAACCCAGTGTATATAATATATTGGGGGCTCTGACGCATCCCGAATGAGAAGTGGGGCTTTGCTCTTTTCAGAGACTCCCTTCAGTGTACTGTAAATATAGCGTAAGGCACTGATAAATAAATATGAAATGAAAATGAAATGAAATTGAAGTTCATGTATCACAGAATCCAGATGAGCCTTCCGCTGTCTTCCTCTTCCTTTCTTCCCCAGAATTTTTCCTTCCAGTGTGGTGGTCAGGAACTTATTACGACGAAGGGTGTGGCCAACGAATTTTTCTGTCTTCTTTTCTATAGTAGTGATCAATTTTCTTGTTTCGTCTACTTCCTTGAGGACCCATTCGTTAGTCTTTTCTTTCGTCCAGCTTAATTTCAGCATCCTTATCCACATTCACATTTCCGCTGCTTCCCGGTGCTGTATGTCCTGTTTCCTTAGAATCCAAGTTTCGCTTCCGTATAACAAAACACTCCAGACAAATGATTTGATCAACGATTTTCTAATCAAGGTTAGAATATGTTGAACAGATTGACTCGGATGTAAGGTGGAACGATTATCTCAGAACATGGAGAGCTGCATCAATCCAGTCTTAAGACTGAAGACTAAAACAACAACAACAACGCACATTACATGGGACTGATGACCAAGTGATCCAAGCAAGAACTGACAGTAAACAATGACTTCCCGTTTCGTCCAATATATTAGCCTACTCTTAACTAATGGAGGAATTAAACCATGCATAGTTTTTCACAATAATTTGTTGGTCCACTTGTGTGATATACCAGCAATAATACAGCGTTAGATTATAATGATGAGTTATGATGATTAAATTAATTTGTGTGCTCGTGGTGTTGAAGGAGGCGGTCACACAATAAATTATCTCCATTGGATCTAGAACTTGTTCGTTGAGGATGAATTCAGTTGTTTTGTTTTACCTCTGAAAGCAAGGGAGGATTTTCATTCGTGTATCTGTGGGGGTGAGGTAAACTCCACGGTCCATTAAATTGCATGCAGTTTGGAGATTAAGAAACTTATACTTTCGACCGAGCTCATAGGCCAGCGTATCAGAGCTTGGGTCTGCTCGGGAGTGAGAGAGAGAGAATGAATTGGAATTAAAACTGCTCTCTCTCTCTCTCTCTCTCTCTCTCTCTCTCTCTCTCTCTCTCTCTCTCTCTCTGAATGGGCCAGAGGAACTTCTGTATTTCCGTGGGGCTATTAAATTCTAGACTGGACATCATTCATCTGTACCAGCCTATTACCTCATCTCTGTGCTCGCCACGGTGGATGAGTGGTTATCGTGTTGGTCTACCAACCCCGAGCTTGCAGGTTTGCTCCTGGTCATGGTAAGTGTCTTTTTTTGAAAGGCAACAAAAATCACGACACGCATGTCATACCTTGTTAGCATGTTAAAGAACCCATTTGAATTCAGTAGGCTGTGTACATAATGGCAAAATTAATCTCGAGATTTTCCGCCAACACAAAAAGTTCCTCCTTTCTCTACTAGATTGCTCTATAGTGTCACGGAGCTTAGATATCTAACCTCCTTGACTTTCATAACGCTCCAAGGAACAACAAAATTCGACATGCAAGCTGCCCTCTGGGCACAAATAACAAAGCCTGCACCAGTTACCCCGTGCCAGACGATATAAAAATAATAATAATAATAATTACCGTATCTGTCTCCCTCTGCTACCATCGACCTCCACAACACACACAATCCCACATACATTCTAGGGCTGGTACATTTAATCGATTAATTTCAGTCGATCACTCGATCTCGAAAGACAGACTAATTTCTACCAAACTATTAATCGATTTTGCATTTAATTGATTAATCGATTGGTTGAATAATTGTTTACTTCTTTTGCTAAGTAATTGATCCCTACTTCGCTCCCACCACTACATTCTGACAGAATCAAAAACAGATTCATCCATCTATCTATTTATTTATTTATTATTATTATTATGTGCGTATGGACCCTATTGGATCATGCATTACATTTATGATTCGCCTTTCTAACAGACCATATTGCTTTCATTCTTTCACTGTGCGCTTGTTTCCTTTCTTCTGACCACTTAGTCCCCGATCTTCTGGGGACTTCATTCTCTGGCTGTACCACCCATTTATTTATCTTCTGACGGTAGACATTTCTGTCTAGTATTTCTCTCTTTCTTTCTTTATTTATTTATTTATTTATTTATTTATTGAATTTGGCCAACTATGGAGCGCAAGGAACTCAAGACTTATTGGCTTTCTTTCTCTTCCCAGAACTTCTTCATCCTGTCACTTCTTTGTTTTCTCTCCTCCTCGGAAATGATCCGTTTGGGCCTCCTGCTTGGTGGCTTCTCCTGAAATGATTTTACTCCGTCAACTCGACTTCGGAACTCTCATTTATCGCGGGCCATCGGTGGAGTAATTCTAACCTCCGCTGCATCCCTCTTCATCTCATCTACCCATTTAGATGTGACCTTTAACCCCATGATGTAGCTGAAGTTCCTGTTGGTCAGCCTGCCTTCATCCATTCGTAGTAAATGCCCGTAGATCTTTGGCCTCCGCTTCATCATTACGTCCGTGATCTTTTCAGTACACTTGTAAAGTTCTTCATTTTTCCTCTTCTCCCATGTCTCTTCAGTAGTCTTCTGTGGTCCAAGTAATTTTCTCAGAATCTTCCTTTCTTTCTTTTCTAGTACTTGAAGTTCTCAATTTTAGCCTACTTTCGATTTTTGCAAAAAATGAAAGTAGACTTATGAGATCAACACAGGGCGAAAAAAGTGTGTCTGTCTGTGTGTGTGTATGTGTGTGTGTGAGTCTGTGTGTGTGTGTGTCTGTGTGTCTGTGTGTGTGTGTGTGTGAGTGTGTGTACTCTGAATGTCTGTCCCCCCCCCCTCCCCTATCAATTCGAACGCGGTGAATGCGAATTGAACGAAATTTGGTACAAAGGTAGCACTAGCAAAAGACACCTCAGTGTCATGTTTTATATCGCCGCCATCTTGACGGAAACGTAATGGCGGCCACACAAATGTTCAAAGCTTAAATCAAATTACGACTAACCTAATCATCCGATCTCTACCAAATTTCGCAACAACATACCTTTATGGGGGGAGCATCTTTTGACCAAACTAATAAGTCATCAGCGTAATAGTTTGCGGATGGCGGCCATCTTTGTGTGAAAATCGATTCCCCCTATTAATTCGAACACGGTGCAACCGAATGGAACGAAATTTGGTACAGAGGTAGTACTAACAAAAGGCACCTCAGTGTCATGTTTTATATCGCCGCCATCTTGACGGAAACGTAATGGCGGCCACACAAATGTTCAAAGCTTAAATCAAATTACGATTAACCTAATCATTCGATCTCCACCAAATTTTGCAACAACATACCTTTATAGAGGAAACATCCTTTGACCAAATAACTAGGTCATTAGCCTAATAGTTTGCGGATGGCGGCCATCTTTGTGTGAAAATCAATTCCCCCTATTAATTCAAACACGGTGAAACCGAATGGAACGAAATTTAGTACAGAGGTAGCACTAGCAAAGGGCACCTCAGTCTCATGTTTTATATCGCCACCATCTTGACTGAAACGTAATGGCGGCCACACGAATGTTCAAAGCTTAAATCAAATTACGATTAACCTAATCATCCGATCTCTACCAAATTTTGCAACTACATACCTTTATGGAGGGAGCATCCTTTGACCAATCTAATAGGTTATTAGCCTAATAGTTTGCGGGTGGCGGCCATCTTTATGTCAAAATTGATTCCCCCTATTAATTCGAACACGGTGGAACCGAATGGAACGAAATTTAGTACAGAGGTAGCACTAGCAAAGGGCACCTCAGTCTCATGTTTTATATCGCCACCATCTTGACTGAAACGTAATGGCGGCCACACGAATGTTCAAAGCTTAAATCAAATTACGATTAACCTAATCATCCGATCTCTACCAAATTTTGCAACTACATACCTTTATGGAGGGAGCATCCTCTGACCAATCTAATAGGTCATTCGCCTAATAGTTTGCGGATGGCGGCCATCTTTGTGTCAAAATCGATTCTCCCTATTAATTCAAACACGGTGAAACCGAATGGAACGAAATTTGGTATAGGGATAGCACTAGCAAAGGGCATCTCAGTGTCATGATTTATATCGCCGCCATATTGACAAAAACGTAATGGCGGCCACACAAATGTTCAAAGCTTAAATCAAATTACGATTAGCCTAATCATCCGATCTCTAGCAAATTTAGCAACAACATACCTTTATGGAGGGAGCATCCTTTGACCTAACTAATAGGTCATCAGCCTAATATTTTGCGGATGGCGGCCATCTTTGTGTGAAAATCGATTCCCCTTATCAATTCGAACACGGTGAAACCGAATGGAACGAAATTTGGTACAGAGGTAGCACTAGCATAGGGCACCTCAGTGTCATGTTTTATATCACCGCTATCTTGACGGAAACGTAATCGCGGCCACCCAAATGTTAAAAGCTAAAATGTAATTACGACCAACCTAATAATCTAGTCTCTACCAAATTTTGCAACACCATATCTTTATGTGGGAAACATATTCAGACCAAACTGCAAGAACATCAGCCCAATAGTTTGCAGATGGTGGCCAAGTATGTGTGCAAATCGATTCCCCCTATCAATTCAAACACGGTGAAACCGAATTGAACGAAATTTGGTACAGAGGTAGCACTAGCAAAGGGCACCTCATATTCATGTTTAATATCCCTATAGCACGTTGTATTTCAACAAGCTACTACAACCAACATTCAATCATACTCCTTGAAAAGGACAAAGAGTTATAACAATACCCATGCATTTAGGAGAAAGTAGGCTATATGTTCTTTACTGAACATCTTGTTTTACTTAAAAATAAATGATACAAATCGCTAGTACAACCCGAAGGATTGTACGCTTCAGAGTGTCTTTTTGTGAATTCTAGGCTAAAACAAAGTGAAATAATAATGTTTCTCTCCTAAATTGCAAACATTAAACAAGAATTCATAATCATAGCTGACAACCCTTAGTTTTCGTTTTTTCGAAACCCTTCCCAATTCGGATTATGATTTTCTTTCCAATGTCACTGACTCTTATAGTATGGTTATTCTTAACATGGACAAGGAAGAACACGTTGTATACTTAGGCAAAAATAACTTTTATACATTTCTATACATTATTCCGAAAATATGCTTAACTCAAAAGCAATGCCCTCTCATTTAATCTTCTTTTCTTATATCTCGTCTACTTATCAATTAATCGATTCTAAGGTTAGTCGATTATTCTATTATTCGATTAGTCGAGTATTCAAATGAACGGTCAACCGATTAATCGATAACTTGTTTTCGATTTATTTAAAATTGATCGATGATTGTTAATCTATTCACCGAATATTGCTCATTAGCACCACTGTAAAAACATATCCTGAAACACCGACAGAGTTGCCGAAATGCAAGGTTTATATTTACTACACGGCTTGCATATGAAACGTAGACCAGTATACAGCATATTTTCTCCTCGGCGAAGCGTGAAGTTCAACCAACAGCAGCAGCAGCAGCAGCAGCGGGACCCGTCACATTTTACCTTATAATTAAAGCATTCTCCCACGTTTTGTTGAGGCTACTTGCGCATCTGTTTTCGCTGATGTGAGACTAATATTCATGAAAATATTAATTTTCAAATAAGTACAATAATAATAATAATAGCCATAGCTGGTCCCAAGCCCGGTTGAGAAAGGAGGAGGGTGAAACATGGTCAACGGTCTCAAAGCCGGATGAGAAATTTCAGTTCCCAACGGCAGAGAGAGCGGAAGAACCTAGTGGAGTAAACCACGAAAAAACAATCATTTCGGACTAACAATCCGATCTTATTTCGGAATTTTATTTCCTACACCTACACAACACAATTTCATATGCAGAATGGAAATGTCGCTAAATGAGAGCACTACCCCAGGTGGTAACTTGAAAGAGAAATCCACCATTGCAGTAGGCAATGCATCGGGACCTAGGATTCTGGGGAGTCCCACCACCTGCATACAAGATGAGTCGGAGCGTCTTGAAACACCTTCCAAATTGAAATTCAAGAGGAAATACTTCATCGGGACCATTAACGTCAACTCACTCCTGCGAATCGGAAAACAGAATGAATTGGAAAAGCTCCTGAACGACCAACAAATCCAGATTTTGGCTGTACAAGAGACCAGATTCCTAGATGACCACATCATGGATATAAAGCACTACAGAGTATTCGAAGGAAAGCCAGCAATAAAGATAATGGCTAACACCCCTCTCCTTGGGACTGCCTTCTACATAAACAAAAACATAGTGGATAGTGTCACAGACTTTTCATCTAAATCTGAGAGATTATCCCTATTGACAATCAAGTGCAAAAACAAGAATTATACTCTCATAAATTGCCATGCTCCTATCAACGAAGACAACAAGAAGAACCCACAGAAAGTCGATGACTTCTGGGACCTCTTAGAAACAGAAATCGGTCGGATACCTATGAACCATGTAAAAATCCTTCTGAGAGACTTCAACGCACAAATAGAGACAGAAAGAAAATACAGAGATATAGTAGGAGACTATCCAGCACACAGGAGGACAAACAAGAATGGCGAACGGCTCCTTGGACTCTGCAAAATCTTCCAGTTGAATCTCAGGTCGACTCATTTTCGGAAACTTCCAAGAAAAGCAAAGACACGGGTATCTCCAAATCCCAACCTAGGAGAATTCCAATTAGACCATGTAGCAATATCAAGGACAAACACTAGGGAGGTGATGAATGTTAAAGTGATTAGAAATGGTAAATTTGACTCTGATCACTATCTCTCCAAAGTTAAAATACGTTTTCTTCCACCAAAACAAAAGAAGGATCCACCTAAGTTGAAAAAATACAACACCAATCGAATGAACATCAATGGAGATATTATAAATAACTTCAGAGAAGAAATCCGCTCTTCTAGAACAAAGACCTGGCAACATCTTTGTACAAAGATCAATGAAGCCGCTAAGAAAACATTCGGACTCGCAAAGAGGAAACGTACAATCTGGTGGAATGAAGAATGTGAGAAAGCACTTGAAAAGAGAACCGACACATGGAGAAAATGGAAATGTTCAAGAGATACGGAACATTTGGAACAATTCAGAACCCAAAGGAAAGAAACATCAGGGGTATTCCGCAGGACCAAACGATCGTTTGAGAATGCAAAGTTACAAAACCTCCAGGACGACTTCACTAAGAATAACACCAGATATTTTTTCCAAACCTTCAAGGACAAGCTTAAAGGATACCAAATTCCAAGTATAAGTTTCAAAAACGAAGAAGAAAAAATTGGACTGAACAATCAAGAAAACTGCAATATATTAGCCAGATACTTTGAGAAACTCCTCAACTGCCCGCCTCCAACCAACAAACTAAAATTTCAGACTCATCCTATAAACTCAGAAGATGATATGCCACCAACAAAAGAAGAAATAAAGGAAGCCCTGAAAAGTCTCAAGAACAACAAGGCAAGCGGGGAAGACTCCATATCAGCAGAAATGTTGAAGTGGGCAGAACCGGAAATCCTAGACGACCTGCACCATATCTTCCAACAAATATGGGAGACGGAGAAGCTACCAGACGAATGGAAAACAGCGCTGATCCACCCACTCCATAAGAAAGGGAACAAACAAGATGTTAACAACTACAGAGGCGTGTCGCTACTCCCAGTCACTTACAAAATCCTCTCAAGGATACTTCTGAATAGAATAGAAGGAATCCTAGATAAGCAACTTGGAGAATACCAAGGTGGGTTCCGGAAAGGCCGCTCCTGTGCCGAACAAATCCTAAATTTGAAATCAATAATTCGCCACAGAGCGCTGAACGGCAAAAGTATAGTGGTTTCATTCATTGACTTCAAAAAAAGCCTTCGACTCGGTGGACAGAGGGACCCTAGATAAGATCATTAGAGAATTTGGAGTCAAAACCAAACTGGCCAATATTATCAGAGAAACCTTAACAGCCACAACTTCTAAGGTGAAGTTCATGGGAGAATTGTCTCAGTCATTTGAAATCAAGACAGGTGTGCGACAGGGTGATGGATTATCACCATTACTATTCAACTGTGTCCTCGAGAGGATTGTGAGAATTTGGAATTCCGAACTTGAAAATCAAGAGATTGCCCCGATCTGCCTAGGACGAAAAACGGGAGGAATCAAAGTCAATTGCTTGGCTTTCGCTGATGATTTCGCGATACATTCAGAGAAACTAAAAGAAGCGGCCATACAGATCAACCTCTTAGAAAAGATTGCTAGCAAGACAGGACTTAGGATCTCGAAAGAGAAGACCAAGTTCATGATGAATGACAAACATGGACCACAATTCCTTGAAACAGAGATTGGACGATTTCAGAGGGTGAAAAATTTCAAATACCTCGGTGAAACCATACAAGAGAACGGCCTAGAGAAAGCTGCTGTAGAATATCGTATCTCGAATATGGAAAGAGCTTATGGGCTAACTAAAAACATCTACAACAAGAAATGCATCTCATGGAATGCCAAACTAAAACATTACAACACGGTAGTAAAAACAGAATGCCTGTATGCCAGCGAATGCCTCTCGATGAATTACAAGTTGGAGAAGCTAGAGATCCTAGAAAGAACAAGATGTTCGGGAAAGAACATATAGCCTACTTTCTCCTAAATGTATGCTTTAAATGATACGTGCAGTGCCGTCCATAATTCTCAAGCCGTTCTTTTAGTAGAATTGACAACTTTTAGTCAAGTCCGTAAGTTCTATTAACACGTAAGACAACATGCTAAGTTTTATTCATAAATGTCGTTTATTTTGATATGACAGCATCTAAAAGCATTTCGTACTTACTAGTTCAACACCCGTGAAATTCCTCGTTGTAAATCAGACCTGCTGAATGTAGTAGAAAAGATGCAATCTGGAACCGGGCAGCAGCGGGCACCATTATCGACTTGATGCACATAACAAATGATGCTTTAGATGGATCAAGATCGAAAACTCATGGGCGGAATCAATCTTAGTCTGGTTCTTCGGTCATGATACTGCGATGTGGAAAGGAAATGGAAAGACTACCACATTATTATATTTCCTGAACGTCGGAGGACGGAGAATAGATGATGGCACTTCCTGGAATAAAACGTTCCTGCATACAAGATGAGTCGGAGCGTCTTGAAACACCTTCCAAATTGAAATTCAAGAGGAAATACTTCATCGGGACCATTAACGTCAACTCACTCCTGCGAATCGGAAAACAGAATGAATTGGAAAAGCTCCTGAACGACCAACAAATCCAGATTTTGGCTGTACAAGAGACCAGATTCCTAGATGACCACATCATGGATATAAAGCACTACAGAGTATTCGAAGGAAAGCCAGAAATAAAGATAATGGCTAACACCCCTCTCCTTGGGACTGCCTTCTACATAAACAAAAACATAGTGGATAGTGTCACAGACTTTTCATCTAAATCTGAGAGATTATCCCTATTGACAATCAAGTGCAAAAACAAGAATTATACTCTCATAAATTGCCATGCTCCTATCAACGAAGACAACAAGAAGAACCCACATAAAGTCGATGACTTCTGGGACCTCTTAGAAACAGAAATCGGTCGGATGCCTATGAACCATGTAAAAATCCTTCTGAGAGACTTCAACGCACAAATAGAGACAGAAAGAAAATACAGAGATATAGTAGGAGACTATCCAGCACACAGGAGGACAAACAAGAATGGCGAACGGCTTCTTGGACTCTGCAAAATCTTCCAGTTGAATCTCAGGTCGACTCATTTTCGGAAACTTCCAAGAAAAGCAAAGACATGGGTATCTCCAAATCCCAACCTAGGAGAATTCCAATTAGACCATGTAGCAATATCAAGGACAAACACTAGGGAGGTGATGAATGTTAAAGTGATTAGAAATGGTAAATTTGACTCTGATCACTATCTCTCCAAAGTTAAAATACGTTTTCTTCCACCAAAACAAAAGAAGGATCCACCTAAGTTGAAAAAATACAACACCAATCGAATGAACATCAATGGAGATATTATAAATAACTTCAGAGAAGAAATCCGCTCTTCTAGAACAAAGACCTGGCAACATCTTTGTACAAAGATCAATGAAGCCGCTAAGAAAACATTCGGACTCGCAAAGAGGAAACGTACAATCTGGTGGAATGAAGAATGTGAGAAAGCACTTGAAAAGAGAACCGACACATGGAGAAAATGGAAATGTTCAAGAGATACGGAACATTTGGAACAATTCAGAACCCAAAGGAAAGAAACATCAGGGGTATTCCGCAGGACCAAACGATCGTTTGAGAATGCAAAGTTACAAAACCTCCAGGACGACTTCACTAAGAATAACACCAGATATTTTTTCCAAACCTTCAAGGACAAGCTTAGAGGATACCAAATTCCAAGTATAAGTTTCAAAAACGAAGAAGAAAAAATTGGACTGAACAATCAAGAAAACTGCAATATATTAGCCAGATACTTTGAGAAACTCCTCAACTGCCCGCCTCCAACCAACAAACTAAAATCAAGAAAACTGCAATATATTAGCCAGATACTTTGAGAAACTCCTCAACTGCCCGCCTCCAACCAACAAACTAAAATTTCAGACTCATCCTGTAAACTCAGAAGATGATATGCCACCAACAAAAGAAGAAATAAAGGAAGCCCTGAAAAGTCTCAAGAACAACAAACAACAGTAAACTACTCCCCCGATCGGATCTCCGGGTGGGTAGTACCTCAGGGGAAGTCATCGAAAGAGTTGAACATTTTAATTTTAGGATTGGGACATGGAATGTAAGAACACTTCGAAGAGCAGGGAAACTGGAAAATTTGAAGAGAGAAATGGAAAAATGTGAAGTTAACATAATGGGTTTAAGTGAAGTGAGATGGACAGATAGTGGTGAAATAGTGTCAGGTAATCACACAATGTTCTATTCAGGTGGACAAGGTTTTGAACGTGGTGTAGCAATAGTGATGGGAAATCAATTAGTGCACAGTGTGACTAAAGTGGTGTGCCATAGCGATCGTTTAATGTTTGTGAAATTAAGTGCACAACCAGTGGACATTATGATAATTCAAGTGTACATGCCGACATCAGATCATGACGACGACGAAGTGGAGAAATTGTACGATGAAATAGAAGATATCATTCACTCTGAAGGCAGAGGAAGAGTAAACACCATAATTATGGGTGATTGGAATAGTGTGGTTGGACAAGGTAGAGAAGCACACATTGTGGGACAATATGGATTAGGCAGAAGGAACGACAGAGGAGGAATGCTAGTGGAATTCTGTCAGAGAAACAATTTAGTGGTGATGAACACTTGGTTCAAGAAAAGAAAGAGCAAATTATACACATGGAGGAGCCCAGGAGACATTAACAGATATCAAATAGACTACATACTTGTTAAACAGAGGTTTAGGGGCAGTGTGAAAGACGCTAGGACTATGCCGGCTGCCGATATCGACTCGGATCACAACCTTTTGGTTGCAGATATCAATACAAGGCTGAAGAGGATTCGACAGTGTGGGAGGAGAAAGCAGAGATGGGACCTGGAAAAGTTAAGAGTGAACAATGAGAGAGTAGGAGAATCATTGGAGCAGCAATTTAGTGAAATGAGAGGTGAAAATGCAAGTACAAGTGTGGAAGTGCAATGGCTAAATGTTAAACTGGTTTTGTTGAATACTTTAAAGAGTGAAGTTGGGAGGGAAGCAAAGAGAGCGAGGAAACCCTGGATCACCAATGAGATGATGGAGAAGATGGAGGAAAGGAGGAAGTGTAAAAATATAAACGAAGAAGAATACAGAAGACTTAACAATCACTCAGGAGAGAAACAGACAAAGCGAAGGAAAAGTACATGGAAGAAATGTGCGATGACATAGAGGAACTACAAAGAAGAGGAAGGTACGACCTCATGTACCAGAGAACGAAGGAGCTGGGAGGAAGCGAGAACAAAGGAGTAAGGTCATTCGGAATAGAGGACTCTAGAGGACAAATGGTTTCTGAACAAGCGGGAGTGCTGAAAATATGGGAAGAATACATAAAGGAACTCTACGATAAGGAACACCGTCCGCAAGACATCGACATGGAGACAGAGGAGGCGATTGATGAAGACGAGAAAGGGCCCAGCATACTGACAACGGAAGTAGAGAAGGCAATTGAGGACATGAAAAAGGGAAAGCTACAGGAGAAGACGACATACCGGTGGATTTGCTGAAAGAAATCAGAGACGGAGGTCTGAAAGTGCTGACACAACTTATCAACAACATTTATGAAAATGGAGAATGGCCTAAAGACTTTTTGGACGTCACAATGGTTCCTCTTGAGAAGAAAAAACAAGCTACGAAATGTAGTGATTACCGAACAATTAGTCTGATCTCACATGTGGCGAAGATCATTGCAAGAATACTCAATAGACGGCTGGAACACAAAATTGAAGAAGTAATGGGAGAGGATCAATTTGGATTTAGGAAAGGAAAAGGAACCAGAGATGCTATCGGTATAGTGAGGATATTGTCGGAGAGAGTTTTGACTGTTAACGAAAAAGTTTGCGTTTGTTTTATAGACTGGCAGAAGGCCTTCGACAGAGTCAACTGGACAAAATTGTTGAACATCCTTCAGGAGATAGGAATCAACTGGAGAGACCGGAGACTAATTTTTAATTTGTACCTGGGACAAAGAGTAAAGGTGCGACTGAAATACGGAGAAACGAACAGCGTGGAAATAGGAAGAGGAGTCAGACCAGGATGTTGTCTATCTCCAAGTCTCTTCAAACTGTATGGTGAATGGCTGGTGAAAGAAACTTTGAAAGGATGCGGAAATTTCAGGAAAGGAGGACGCCTCATAAACACCATCAAGTATGCAGATGACCTAGTAGTGCTCGCCAAAAATCAAAGACAACTGCAGCACATGATGAGCCGGTTGGTGGAAACTGGAAGGATATATGGCATGGAAATCAACATCGAGAAATCAAAAGTGATGCGGATTTCAAAACGGGAGAAACCTTTGAGGGTAAATATCGACAATCAAGAATTGGAGAATGTGAAGCAGTTCAAGTACTTGGGAAGCTTGCTGACAAAAGATGCTCAATGCACAAGTGAAATTCGCGCCAAAATTGCAATTGCCAAAGCCGCATTCAACAAGAAGAGGACTCTGCTCACCGGAAAGTTGAGTTTAGAACTAAGGAAGAAATTGGTGAAGTGTTACATCTGGAGCATTCCACTGTACGGGGCAGAGACGTGGACAATGAGAAAAAGGGAAAGAAAATACTTAGAAAGTTTTGAAATGTGGTGCTGGAGGAGAATAGAGAAGATCAAGTGGACAGATCGGGTGACAAACGATGCAGTACTGAGAAGAGTAGGTGAGAATAAAACTTTTCTGAATACAATTCTTCAGAGGAAGGCCAACTGGATCGGACACATACTTAGACATGAGGGGCTCATGCACGACGTCATTGAAGGTAAGATTAAAGGAACGATAGGACGAGGAAGAAGAAGAATCCAACATTTGGATAATATGAAAGATAGAAAGAGTTACATCAGACTGAAGAAAGAAGCTGAAGACCGGGAACGTTGGCATTAGAAATTCTCTGTACGAAGACATGGACCTGCCACTAGGCAGAATACTGTATAATAATAAATAATAGTTATAACTCTCTGTCCTTATCATCTCCTAATTTCTTCCTATTTGAAGTGCAAATTGGCACACAGGATTTGAACAGTGGCGTTCAAACCATAGTTTATAATTTACCCCAGCATTTTGCAATTTCATCAGCAAACACTCCAAACACCGACTACTTACAATAATTGAAACTTCGTTGCTCTAATAAGGCCCATCTACAATGCGCAGTCGGCAGTCCGTAATTGGTAGTCCTCGGTCGGCAGTCGCGATCGACTCCGTGTATACTATAGGCACCATACACAACATGAAGCTTCAGTTGGTAGCTGGCAGTTGGCAGTCGCGAATTTTATCCTTGACTGCCAACTACCCGACTGCAGCAATGTAATAGCCAATCAGAGCAGATCAGAAACTGACGTCACGTTGTTGTTCTGTGTCGTATACGAATGATATAGGACTAAGTGAAGTAACTTCGCAACCCGTTCATTTATAGGCTAATCTTAAATACACGGTATAACAAAATAATCCATCTCCAAATCATCCATATTGCAAGTTTTGAGGTTATCAACAACGCCTCTGTGCACAAAGAATAAACGAATGTTACTGTATTATTACTCCTAGCAGTCGTTAAGACTGGGTTCACTAACTGGCCGGTATAGAGCGCTGCTCGAATATATAGTTTCTGCATAGTACAACTGAAGGCTGGTAGATGTCACTCCGGTGGAGAATGTCGTTTTTTTTTAATATATAATTTCCATTGCAAAAAGCACCATATAACGCTTTATTTTATAACGTCTCAGTACTCAAGAAACAATGAATATAATAAAATCAAGCAAAAAAGTTCTACTCTGATAGGATTTGAACCCCGGCCAGCCACATGAGAGACGGGAGCTCTAACTACACAGCCAATCGTACACTCATAACTCACGCGTTATCGATCAAATACATATAACGTACTGTATTAGCAAATAATCACTTGGACTGAAGATTTCTTCACTGGAGTGTATTTCAAACCGAGTTCATTTCATATTAAGTTCATATAATTTTTATCAGTAGGTTATATTGCATGCAACATACTGAAATTAGTAAAATGTAGGTCAGAACGAGAGATCAGCTGCCATCTTGTCAAATAGCCGAGACGATTCAGATTTTTAAAGTCACTTCTAGATTATAATATTACAATATAAACTTTTAATTTCGAACGAACCACGTCGCTTAGAACAGATTAAACGATTCTTGGTTCGATAATCGGAACTGGTGGGTCCCATGTTATGGATTATAAATTTTGCATAATTCACACGGCCGCCATCCTGAAATGGTACGTTTGATGACCTTGTAGTTTGGGCACAAGACGCGTCCCATATGAAGGTAAGTTGTTACCAAATTTGGTAAAGATCCGATGATTAGTTTGGTCGTAATGCATTATTAAGTTTTGCCCATTCGATTGGCCGCCATTGCCTTTTGGTAAAGATGGCGGCAATATAAAACATGACACTGAGGTGCCCTTTGCCAGTGCTACCTCTGTACCAAATTTCGTTCAATTCGGTTTCACCGTGTTCGAATTGATAGGGGGGGGGGGACAGACATTCAGAGTACACACACTCACACACACACACAGACTCACACACATACACACACACAGACAGACACTTTTTTTCGCCCTGTAGTGATCTCATAAGTCTACTTTCATTTTTTGCAAAAATCGAAAGTAGGCTAAAAATACTACGGAAAATCATGGGCCCAGTCCAGACTGAAACCGGCTGGAAACTTCGGAGCAACAATGAAGTCGATAAAAATGTGGAGAGAATCTCAGAGACCATGAAGAAGAGGAGGTTATCGTTTCTCGGACACTTGTACAGAACGGACAAAACTAGACTAACCAAACAGTTATTCGACTACCTGTGGAACATGAAGACAACAACGACATGGATTAAGGAAGTTCGAAAAGATCTCGAAAATTCCAACATCCAGGAAGTTCAGATGTCAAACAGGGAAACATTTCGGTACATAATTCAAAATTTGGAAGGGTTTCACGTCACAAGAACCACAAAGAAGGGAAGAGCCTGGACGGTTGAGCAGAAGAAACAGCATAGCGCCCATATGAAGGAGTACTGGAGGAAGAGGAAACTTCAGGCAAAGAAAAAATGAAATTGTAGCGTGATCCGAAGTGGTCAATTCGCAAATAAATAAATAAATAAATAAACAAGATGTTCAGTAAAGAACATATAGCCTACTTTCTCCTAAATGTATGAGTATAGTTATAACTCGTTATTATCAAAGAGTATAATAGAACTATTCTTTGTTGAAGACCTTAGAAACGATTTACCTCTACCAAACGCCACAACCTAGATAAAAACTGCTACCATCATTGAAGAAAGAAAGAAAGATAAGAAGTATATCAAGAATGTTATGGATCTGGAGACATAATCGACCGGACTGGCTGCGTGGCTCAGCGGTAACGTTCTCGCTTGCTGGGCCCTAGGTTGCAGGTTCGTATCCTGGCGCAGTCAGCTGGCATTTGAGGGTGCACAAATGCGAGGGAGCCGTGTCAGTACATTTACTGGCACGTTAAAGATCCCCTTCGGGCCAAAATTCCGGCACCCCGGTGTCTCTAAAATCAGCAGTAGTTAAAAGGGATGTAAAACCAATAACATTATTATTATTATTACGACCTGCCGTGGGCAACATCCAACTTTGAGTTGAGGCATGTCTTTACACGTCTGGTTGTGCATGGCTTTCACAACCCTAATTGAATTAACAAATCTTTCCATGACCCTACAGAGACGTGTGTATACAAACTATGTGGATATTTTCGATTGCTATTTGCCTCAAATAAAAGTAGTAATTAATAACCTGAACTAACACCTACTATGTGAAATCGTTTTGTTCTTTACTTCAAATAACATTTTCAAGTAACGCAAAATAGGCTGTTACAAACCCTTTAAAATAAAAAGTAAAAATGTATCGTAGTATCATCTTGTCATTCTTCAAATTCGATGTGCATAGAATGCCAATGGTGTAGTAATCAATGGAGCCCCTCGTAGACTAGTCGTACCATCTAGTGGTGAAATATCGAACAATATAATCCTAACCACGGCCGACTGAATGCGCAGCTCGTATTCAGTCGGCCGTGTCCTAACAGAGCGAGTGCATTCTAGCGGCCAGAAGAAAAAACTTTTCAATAAAATCTGGAAGTTAATATAGTTACCTTTTTGGCAGCTAGATGTCTCGAGTAAATCTGCTGGCGAATTATGTTTTAATTAAATATATATTTTACACCATAATATGCACAATATAACGCTTAATTTTAAAACATCTGAGTCATTACAAAACAATAAACATATAACATTTCAAGCAAAAAACCTAGCTCAGATCGGGTTTGAACCATAGGCATTTGAGCGATAGGCTGACGCTCTACCACTGAGCTAATTGTGTCAACGAATATCGTTCTATATAAAATGACTTACATAGAACTTGTTAGCAAATAATGATTTATACTAAACGATTTCATCACTGGAGTATATTATTTATATATAAAGCATTTCATACAAAGTTTATTTATTTTGTACAGTACGCTATATTGCATGCAATACTCAAATTAGTGAAATATAAGTCAGGCACAAGATATCCGCTGCCATCTTGTCTTATTAGTGAATCAGCTCAGCTTTTTAAAATCACGTCTGCACTATAGTATTACAAAATAAACTTTTAATTTCGAACGTGCCTCTTCCTTTAGAACAGTTAAAACGATTCTCGGCTCGATAATCGGAACTGGTGGGTCCCATGATATGGATTATAAAGTTTGCATAATTCGCACGGCCGCCATCCTGAAATGGTATGGCGGACGACCTTGTAGTTTGGTCACAAGACGCATCCTATACGAAGGTATGTTGTTACCAAATTTGGTAGAGATCGGATGATTTGGTTAGTCGTTATTTGATTTTACGTTTTGAACGTTTGAGTGGCCGCCATTCAGTTTTAGTAAAGATGGCGGCGATATAAAACATGACACTGAGGTGTCCTTTACTAGTGCTACCTTTGTACCAAATTTCGTTCAATTCGCATTCACCGTGTTCGAATTGATAGGGGGGGACAGACATTCAGAGTACACACACTCACACACACACAGACACACACACACACACACACAGACACACACACACACAGACTCACACACACACATACACACACACAGACAGACACACTTTTTTCGCCCTGTGTTGATCTCATAAGTCTACTTTCATTTTTTGCAAAAATCGAAAGTAGGCTAAAAATTACGAGCCTTACAGTAGTCGCTTATGATGTGTAACATCTGACATGTTATTCGAATAATTCCATATTACTTACTCGCATTTTTAGCCTATTTTCAATTTTGAAAAAATAGGCTTATGAGATCACCTTTTGTCCGTGTGTGTGTGCGTGTGTGTGTGTGTGTGTGTGTGTGTGTGTGTGTGTCCCCTAATAAAATCTAAACGGCAGGAGCGATTTCAATGAAACTCGGAAAGTTCATAGCACTATTCCCGGCGACCTCGACCGTGCCCTTCAAATTTTGATACGACTCACCAATCCAACATGGCGGCTGTGCGAAATATTTCACCAGCATTCAATATCTCCGAAACTATTACCGATATTACCCTGACATTTTCTATGGTGATAGAGGGAACTACTATAAGTTCACTTATGTGACTTTTGAAAACCTGGTAACTACAACACCAACATGGCGGCCAAGCGAATTTGCGACTTTTAAATAGACGTTTCTCGCGATTTGACCAATCAAACGCAATGAAACTTGGTACAGTATATGTTTATATACATTGTAATGCACCGACATCAAACTTCGTTCAATTGTTTACATAATCACAAGATGGCGTATGTGCGAAATATTTCACCGGCATTCTATATCTCTGAAACTATTAGCGGCATCTCCCTAAAATTTTCTACGGAGATAAAGGTCACTACTGGAAGTCCATCTATAAGACTTTCAAAAACCGGTTAACTACAAAACGAACATGGCGGCCCTGCGAATTTGAACATTTTAAATAGACCTTTCTCGCGATTTAATGTTCCAAGCGCACTGAAACCTGGTACAGGAAATATTTATACACATTGTAATCCACTGGTATCTAATTCAGTTCAATTGTTTACATAACCTCAAGATGGCGGCAGTGCGAATTTTAAAATTAAGTTTTTATTTCTTGTGATGTAGTCATGCGATCGAAGTGAAAGTTTGAATAATGAACCTACGCAATAATTTTCCTTTAATGGTACATGACTCTATGGCCTATACATTTAACAATCCAACATGGCGACCATCCGAAATATTTAGACGATACTGAATATCTACGAATCTATTTTAGCAATCAAACTGCATTTTTAATGTTCATAGGGGCTATGATCTTAAGTTCACCTATAGGACTTTAAATAACCTGGTGATCACAAATCGAACATGGCGGTGACGCGAATTATAAATATTCACATGGACGTTTCTCGCAATTTAACCATCCGCGTGCAGTGAAACTTGGTACAGTAAATCTTTATCCGAATGTTAATCCACTGGCATCTAATTTATTTCAATTGTTTCCATAACCTCAAGATGGCAGCTGTGATTTTTTTTAAAATCTCCTTGTTTTTTCTTGTGTCCTAATTATGCGATTGAAGTTTGAATACTACACGTTCACAATAATCTGCATATAACAGTATATAACTCTAGGACCTACATATATAAAATCCAACGTGGCGACCATCCGAAATATTTAGTCGGTTCTCAATATCTACGAATCTATTACAGCAATCAAACTGAAATTGTGTATGTTGACAGTGGCAATTAACATAAGTAGGATATATGAAAATAGGCTGTATAGTTCTTCACGGAACTACTTGTTTAAAGAATGATCTCATAGTGCTACCTTGTACCAGCAAACATGAAGGATTCCTTCGTGTTATTACCATCGGTAAGTTCTCATTAGTATTATTTCTGCAATAACTACTATTAAAACTCCAGTGACAAATCCTTTCAGCAAATATGATATAATAGTCTAGTGCTTTATTTTGGTCGACAGTACCTCGAGTGCTTACATTAAACAATTTTTTGAGTTCTGAGGCGTTATACAATTGAGCGTTATATTGTGGATTTTGCAATGGAAAATATATATTTAATTAAAACAAAGTTCTCCAATGCATCTGCAGTAGTGCCTTATACCTGCAACTGTATGCGGGAGCAATCCACTGCCTACTTGATGCGAGCTGCGCTTTATACCGGCCAGTTAGTGGACCCATGCCAGCGGTGTTATTGAAAATGGCCTCTTTTTGCCGATATAGCGCACTGCCAAGTATAGGCGCGATTAAAAATTAGGTGTGCAGTAGGTATATTAAATGCGTTTCTCCCAGTGATACGTTTAGACCAACGAAGTTTCAATTATTGTTAGTAGTCGGTGTTAATATACTGAATTCCTACGTTGTTTGGAGTGTTGGTTGTTGCGATATAGCACTCGAGGTATCGAGTGCTTACATTAAATAAGAATACAGCAAAGGTATGAAAATTTAACAAATCGTAATTTTTTCAGCAAATATGATATAATGAATTTTTTCACACCAAAGAACGACAACTTGAAGATGATTTATTGCAGGAATATCTTTAATGGGGCCTCCAAACCTTGAGGTAAACTGTATGTGATTTACATTCAACATAGTCACATGGCCTACAGTACGTCGTTGTACCGATCTCCGCCACCGCGCGCGCTCATTGTTTCCGTCCCATCCACTTCCGTCCCATCCACTTCCGTCCCTTTTCCAAAATCACTCCCACAAAAATGTTCAGCTACCGAGCGCCACAAAAATATCCAGATACCGAGTGGAAAGATGTTACACATCAATAATAATAATAATAATAATAATAATAATAATAATTGTGGCGTAGGGATATGGCGACCCCATCGCCCAGTGGGTGACCACTGCAATCAGCCACCCGAGTATTGGCGGGAAAACCATACCTTTTTCGAGTAGGAAGAAATGCATGCTCTTAGCCGGAAGACATCGTGAGGCCCTCCAAGGCTCACAACCTTGGTAGTATTTTGGTCAGTGTGAAATATCACTGACCCCAATCTAGAGTTTTTCAACTGTTCAAAGCACGGAGAAAAATTCAGCAGAAGCTACTACCCCAGGTGGTAACCAATCCACCTTCACCTTGAGTGAAGCATGCAGGCCTTCGGATTCTGGGGAGCCTGCACAGACATGCGTGGAGGTATCGGAGACTCCAGGAAAGATCAGTCACAAACGCCGGAATTTCTTTGCTACTTTCAACGCAAACTCACTTCTTAAGATCGGCAAACTCAAACAGGTTACTGATGTCTTGTCCCGATATCAGATATTGATCGCTGCAATTCAGGAAACAAGATTCACGGATGAACAGTGCTTCGAGTCACAAGGTTATAGAATATTCAAAGGCAAGACCGGTAAACGTGTAGTAAAAACCATCCCACACTTAGGCACAGGATTTATTGTCAACAGGAAGATTTTGGGTTCGATTGTGGACTTCACATCTCCTAACAGCCGAGTCTCTACTCTTTCTTTTCGGTGTACAAATAGAGTTTATACAATGGTGAACGTACATGCGCCAATCAATCAGGCGAATAAGAAGGACCCGGAAGGAACAGACGCATTCTGGGAGGAGCTAGAATATATCCTCTCAAAGGTACCTGACAAACATACCATCATTCTCCTAGGGGACTTCAATGCCCAGCTTGGCAAAGAACGAAAATATCAGAAGATTATTGGAAACTACCCAGCTCACAGGAGAACTAATCGTAATGGAGAGAGGCTTGTGGAGTTATGCAGAGCATTCAATCTGGTCCTAAAGTCAACGGCGTTCAAACACCTACCCAGAAAACAGAAGACCTGGATTTCTCCAAACTCCAACCTTGGTGAATTCCAAATTGATCATGTCGCCATTGCACGGAAAGCGCAACGAGAGATCCAGAACGTGAAGGTTCTGAGAAGTGGCAACTTAGACTCGGACCACTACCTTTCGCAAATCAAAGTTAGACTAATTCCAAGAAAATACAAGAAGATTACACCAAGAAAAACTGATAAGTTTGACAGAGACAAGCTAAGGAGCAACCAAGAATTCACCCACAAGTTGGAAACTTTAAATCCAGAGAATTGGGAACAATTACAAGAGGCTATAGTCAGAACTGCAAACGAGACTGTCCCACTCACAAAATCAAGAAAGCATCCTTGGTGGGATCATGAATGTGATACAGCAGTTCAGCTAAGACAGGTTGCGTGGCAGAAATGGAATTGCCACAAAAATGAAGAGAATAGGGTCAACTTCCTAAACGCGAGAAAATCTGCATCAAAAACCATCCGTGGCGTGAAACGTACGTTTAATAGGGAACAGTTGGTACAGATTGAGCAAGACTTCCAGAAAAATAACACACGTAGCTTCTATAAAACCTTCAAGCACAGTCTGAACAAATACAACCCCCCAAGTCTACAGTTTAAAGATTCCAACGGGAAATTGGCTCACAATGATAAATATAATTGTCAGATTCTAGCAAGTTATTTTGAAAACCTCCTCAACTGTGAGGCTCCAGTGACCCCTTTCGTTTATGAAATAAATCCAATCATCCACCCCGATTCGTCCCCACCTACAAAGGCTGAAATCACGAAGATAATCCAAGAGCTGAAGGACAACAAGGCACCGGGTGAAGATTTGATAATTGCTGAACTGTGGAAACATGCAGGGGAAAAGGCAATCGACAAGCTTGTTGCAATTATTCAAGAGATCTGGGAGAGCGAAAAACTCCCAAGTGGATGGACCTCTGCCGTAATTCATCCACTACATAAGAAAGGGGAGAAAACCGATGTGAACAATTACCGTGGCATCTCTCTTCTGTCAATAACTTACAAGATCCTCTCAAAAGCTCTACAAAATAGGGCGGAACAACAAATCGATCCACAACTGGGGGAATACCAAGGGGGATTCAGAAAGGGACGGTCATGTGCTGAGCAGATTATGAATCTGAAGTCCATCCTCTCATATCTGAAACTCAGGAACAGGGAATTCGTAGTGACCTTTGTTGATTTTAGAAAAGCGTACGACTCAATTGATCGAACCACCCTATTGCAAATCCTTGAAGAGTTTGGCTTAGATAACAAGACACAATCAATTATCCAGCAAACCCTGACCAACACCACCTGCAAAGTGAAGTTCAGAGGAGAGATGTCCGATGCCTTTGAAATCAGGACAGGAGTGAGGCAAGGAGACGGACTCTCACCTCTACTCTTCAACTGTGTTTTAGAAAAGGTCATCCGAGAATGGCGGAAGGAAATGAAATATTCAAGGGTAGAAAATGGGGTAAGGCTAGGGTACAAGTATATGAATCTTACAATCGACTGTCTAGCCTTTGCAGATGATCTAGTGATCTTTTCAGATTCCATTGATACGGCAGAAGAACAACTTAACCAACTGAAAAATCAAGCACTGAAGGCTGGGCTTCAAATCTCCTTTGAGAAGACACAATTCATGACAAACATAAAATCAGCGCCCAGGGAACTCGAGGTCGGACTAGGAAAAGTTCAGAAGGCAGAAAAGTTTAAATACCTCGGTGAATGGATAGAGCCTAACCTATCAGAGAAAGAAGCCTTCGTGTCACGCATTAATAAAATGGAAATGGCATACAACCTGACTAAAGACATCTACAATAAGAGATCGATATCCTTAAACGCCAAAATTAGACATTACTGCACTGTTATTCGACCAGAGTCTCTGTATGCGGCAGAGACTCTAACAATGAACAAGAAAGGTCTAATGGAAAAACTAGAGGCGAAAGAAAGGAAGATTTTGAGGAAAATCCTGGGTCCTATCAAAGAAAACAGCGAGTACAGAAGGCGTCACAACCACGAATTATACAAGCACGTGGAGAAGATCAGTGACACGATTCGAAAAAGAAGGATTGCCTTTTATAGCCACGTGACACGAATGAGCCCAGGCAGGATATCAAAACGGATATTGACGTACTTTCAGGATAAGAAAACCAAAGGGGCATGGTTCACGGAAGTTGAGAAAGATCTACGTGAAATGGAAATTTCCCCTGAAGATATCCAGGAGCGTGTTCCACTTCAGGAAAAACTACGTACGCACAAAGGTTTCCAGGAAAAGCCGAAGCTGAAGACAGGGAAGGTGTGGTCCCAAGAGAGAAAAGAACAACACCGGAGACGAATGCGGGAACACTGGGCGGTAGTTAAAGCTCGGAAGAAGAGACAGTTGAACTGACGTGGTCCCTAGTTGGCCGAATCGAAGAAAGAAGAAAGAATAATAATAATATTAGTAATCATCATCTAAAGGCTGGGTATTTTCGCTGCATTCACATTTATCTCACACTTGTTGAAAGTGTTGGATAGTGTGTGAGAAAACCCGAGGAATAACCACATTCACGAAACCCACTGTCAGCGCTCGGATTCGAACTAGTGATCTTCGTACTTATTGGAGCTGCCCTGGCGACTGTGGTGCACAATTTAACGAGCACGTTTTCTGCCACGGAACTTTCTTTTAATAGCCGATAAGTGTCTTTACCAACGAGCTAGAGAAAGGTATATAGAGTGGAAATGGCGCCGCCATATTTGAAGAAGGTTGAACTGGCAGCCGCCATGATATACTCTGTCAAGAGGGTGGGAGTCAGGGAGGGAGAGGCGTGACTAACGAGGCGTAATATAAGATTGGGCCTACGCAAGACCTGACAATTAAATTTGTACATTGAACGAAAACTAACACAATCATCTTACAAGACAATACGCTACGTTGCTTATGCACAGTACATTGCATGATTTCATTGTCCTTTGAAAATGAAAATCCACAGCCTGCTTCCAGTCTCCGACCGGGTCAGGAATGGAATGAATGGAGCCCCCATCTAGCGGCGAGGATATGAACTGTGCCGGCTGCCGAAGCCTGACGCACTCCTCTGGGGCTCATTGTCCTTTAAAAAGAATAATTTTTGTGTACAACTGACGCACCTGTTGACCTCACTCACGGTGAGCTGTATTTCTGCAGAGGTGGTGAAGCCTGCATTTAAAATACTGTTTCACAATTCGCTCGATGAGTGAAGCATAGTGAGACTTTTCCCCAGGTTCAGTAGCTGTAAATAGATGGTCAGATTTCTGAAACAGACAACCCGGTAGCACAGCATAGAAATCTGTCTGCAACTTCAGCATGAGATTCTTCGTGTTCTTTCGCAACATACTGTCATTATTCCTGATGACAATCTCAGCTGTTTTACATAATTTCACTACATCATTTGATGGATTCAAAAGGCCATCTTTCACGTCTTTCTCTTTAATCAGTCCTTCTTTCTGAACATCTTGACCCGATAAAAGCACTTCTAGGCATTCAATACAAGTTAATTTTTTAGACACTTTGCAAACGACACTTCCTGCAATATATTGAACAAAATTTTCTACATACATTTCGTTCATATGCATACCCCGCCCGGGGGCTCACAACTTGTGGGACGTGGATTGGCGGCCACGGGACCTCAGCTGAGACTGGCATTGCTTGCAAATCCACCCGTCAACCTTCCTTAGTCACCTCTTGTTCTCTTCAGGCACTAACGGTATCCGGGACCTGGAGAGTCTTTCAAATTCATGTCTTATTTGGCCCTTGTCTCATCTTTCCTGATACCCTCATTTTTCGAGGGATCAGACCTGATCTTTTCATTGTATCTCCTGCCTTGTGCACAAGACCCTATTGGAGGCACGGCGTGAGCAGTCTCTTGAGAATTAGGCATCGTTACCAACGAGCTACCCCCCCAGGGACTCACATCTAGTGGGACGTGGGTTGGTGACCATGGGGCCCCAGCTGAGTCCGGCATTGCTTCCACTTACTTGTGCCGGACTCCTCTCCGTCTTCTTTCCTGTCGACCTCACTTGGTCAACTCTTTTTCTCTTCCGACCCCGACGGTATTAGGGTATCCCAGGCCTAGGGAGTCTCTTCCTTTCCCGCCTTAATTGGCCCCTGTCTCATCTTTTCTGATACCCTCCTTCTGCGAGGGGTCAGCCTTCTTTTTTTTCTGTTATCTCCTGCCTTCTACTCAAGGCCCTCAAGGAGGCAGAGTGTAGGCTATGTAGCCCCACCACTTCTGGTGCACCCTGGATATTGCTACACCCTCAGAGGCTCACGGCTGGTGAGTTCGGGAGTTGGCGACCCCGAGGGATTCCTGAGCTGGGTCCGGTTTTCCTCCTTTTATCCAATACCTCTGGGGCGGACCCTCTCCTCTTTCACTTTCCTATCTGCCTTTCATGGCTCTCCTTCCTTCCATGTCCCTCAATCCTTATTCTTCGAGGGTTGAGGGCATTTCTTTTCCTCCTGTCCTTTATTTGCCTTATTCTCCTTTTATTTTCAGTTTCTTCTTTTAGTATACCGGTAGTCTATAAGTTAGTAGTTAGTTTTAGTTATAGTTTACATTTCATTTTCATCTTCACGATCACCCTAACCATTAGGGGCCGATAACCTAGATGTTAGGCCCCTTAAAACAACAATTATCATCATCACCACCAACGAGCTAGAGAAAGTATATAGAGTGGAAATGTTAGTTCCTGCTTCTGCAGAGGGAATCTGAAATGTAAATATCACACAAACTTAACGACATTCCTGTTGTCTTGTTACTTCTATTCGTACAAATGAATGACGAACACACTGACGGCATGGTCTATGTATTTTTAAATAAATTTCATTCGACGCATGTTCCTGTACAGCCCGAATAATAAGATATCGTATCGCAACAAGCTCTTGTCAGACGACGTTCTGAATCATGGCCGCTTTAACTCTGGTTGCCTCCGCCCAGAGCGCTGCTACGCGGCTCCTTGCCTCTCTATATACCTTTCTCTAGCTCGTTGGTCTTTACAGACGTTATATTGCGAAGGCCAGTTACACAACACAGTAACCAATAAATGCAAACAACAGATGATTGAAATCACACATATGTTTACAGATATTAATATTACATTAACAATAATTATATTCACAATGAATTCAATTAAATAAATTATAAAATACTGGACAATTATGGACACAACAGTGTGGAACACCGAGATGTTGCTCATGGCCAAGCTCCGTGTAATTTGAAGAAATGTGCGTCTCTGATAGAAAGATGAGGTGTGGGGCGATACCTGTTTGTGCGTACTAACAGAACCAAATACAATGATCGGTTGGTTAATATGATAATTGTTTTAAAGAGCCTAACGTAAAGGTTATCGGCCCCTAATGAAATAATATGTTATTGAATAAATGGATTAAGATAAAATCAGCCCACAACCACCTATGATTTTTATGAGATTACCTTTTGTCCGTGAGATTGTGTGTGTATGTGTATGTGTCTATGTATGTATGTATGTATATATGTGTGTGTGTGTGTGTGTGTGTGTGTGTGTGTGTGTCCCCTAATGACTTCAAAACGGCTAGAGCGATTTCATTGAAACTCGGTAAGGTCATAGTACTATTTTGGCCGACCCCGACCGTACCCTTTAAATTTGTTTACGTCCCACTAATCCAACATGGAGACTGTGCAATATAGTTCACCGGCATTCTATATCTCCGAAACTGTTACTCATATTACCCTGAAATTATGTACGATGATAAAGAGTACAACTAGACGTTCACCTATGTAACTTTCAAACACCTGTTAACTACTAAACGGACATGGCGGCCAAGCGAAGTTGAAACATTTAAATAGACTTTTCTCGCGATTTAACCATCCGAACGCAGTGAAATTTGGTACAGCAAATGACTATACAAATTGCAATGCACCGACATCAAGTTTAGTTCAAATGTTTTCATAACCTCAAGATGGCGGCAGTGCAAAAGTTTAAAATTAAGTTTATTATTACTTTCTTTGTCTCTGTTTTAGTCCATTATTTCAGGTATATAAATTAGTTGTAATAAGTTTCAGTTGAAAGTTTCATCTTATTCTAATTTTCTCTTTCATCCAACTGAATTAATCAATGAATAAATTCTTTACTTATCCTAGAGAAGGGAAACTACGGCTGTAACGTTCTTCCCGAGGATATGCACCGTCATATGCATAATTGCATGTGATAATGGCCTCCTTTCTTCAAAAATTTCAATCTGGCGGTAATCTAAGTAGTTCCCCGTCAGATCTCCGGGTTTGAACTTCTCCGGAAGGGGTTGACATCACTGAAGTACCAAAGAGGAAAGCTGTCATTCTACGGATCGGAACGTGGAATGTTATTAGTCTAAATAAAATTGTTTTGTTGTTGATGATTTGTGTGTACTTGTGAAGGAAGGAAGAAAGATTACGGTTTTACGTGACCGTGAATCTTGTGATTATGAGCCATGGGACGTTCTATTTACATGGAATCTGAACCTCAGGACATGGCATTTCATTTCAAAATCTCACATGCAATGACCGGGAATCGAACCCAGTCGACGTTGTTGAGACGCCAACAGCTTGACTGCTACGCCACGAAGACCCTGTGTACTTGTGTGTGTGGAATGTGTCTGATAACCTGTGTTATTTTGATGGTTGCATTAGTGTGCGTATTTGTAATTCAGATGAGAATTGGAAGAAAAAAAAGGTGGCCGTGCCTGAATGTATGATCTATCCTGGCATGCGCCTGGAGTAAAAGTGGGAAACAAGAATAACCCCTTCCAGGAGGGCTGTGGTACGAATCAAACCCACCTTCTCTCAGTTTTGCCTCACGAGGCTGAGTGTACCCCCATCCAGCCCTCAGATCAGAACTACATTTCTTGGCAGGGCCAGGAATCGAACCTCCGTGGTGACACAACGAGAGGAAGTGTCTGAATAAAGGTGTGATAGCTATGTAGAGATGAAACGATTCGCTCAGGACAGGGAGGCATACAAAGCTTCATCCAACCACTCATAAGACTGAGACTCAAACAACCAAATCATTAAAGGCAGATGACCTAGAATGTTTTCCCTTAAATCAACAAAGATCACCACCATCGTGCTTACAAAATCATCCTCAAATACTGATATCGCACTAGGAGATGCCAGTTGGGTTTGAACTACAGATGTATTCCCCCTCTCTGCATATCGCGCATTCCAAAAACATTAAGTTGGTCACTACTTGCTTCACTCACTCAAACCATTCCTTCTCTCTCTGGTCGCGTGTCGTCTGCTGCGATAACAACCATTGGCATGCGGGAAGCCGATATACACTGTATAACAACAAGAACAAAAACGCACCAGGAAGGCGTTGTCCGATTGTAAGGAAATTACGTATGCAAAGACATTCGGACCGAACACGCAACTATTAAAGCTTCGTGTCCAATTAATGAATAGGGGTAGCTCCCGCGCATTCGAACTGCGTTGCATCAGGTGTATATAAGGCACGATTCTGAAGCGTATGCTCAAAGTAGCTGTTGCATTTGACTGCGATATCTGAACGTCGGCTGTAAGAATGCCACGCCGAAGGATTTGAGCTCATTACGACCAGATGTCAGATTTTGAAAGAGGTCGTGCGATCGGATTGAAAGAAGCTGGTTGGACGTTTCGAGCTTTCGCTGGACATTTGGGTCGAAGTGATGCGGCGATCAGACGATACTGGCAAGCGTGGGTCAGCAACGGCTGGCATCAGCGTCAGGACGGCAGTGGTCGACCGAGGGCCACAACAGCGCGGGAAGGGAGAGCGGTTGTCATATCAACTATCACAGCACCGGAGTCGTCGTTATCATCGAACCAGCATGTGACCCGCACACATGTGTCCACCATGACCATCAACAGACGCCTGAGCGACAGGAATTTGCGATCGCGCCACCCGTTACGCCGCTTACCACGCACGCCTATTCACCGTCAAGTCAGATTACAGAGGTGCCGCGCTCGAGCAACGTGGAACTGCGCTGACTGGGGACGTATAGTCTTTAGTGACGAGTCCCGTTTCCTACGGTGCCCTGACGACAACCGCAGACGTGTTTGGAGGCGACCAGGCCAGCGTGGGGATCCTGCCTTGACTATCGCACGCCACACAGCCCCACAACAGGGGGTGGTGGTCTGGGATGAGATCTCCTTTGATAGCCGGACGCCTCTGGTAGTAATTCCTGGCACACTGACAGCACAGCGATATGTTGATGACATTCTACGGCCGGTTGTGTTACTGTTCCTTCAGCGACATCCAGGCCTTACTTTCCAACAGGATAATGCCCGGCCTCACACGGCACGTGTTGCTATGAACTGTCTTCAAGCTTGCCCTATCCTTCCTCGACCAGCTCGGTCGCCAGACCTCTCTCCCATAGAGCACATTTGGGACGTCATGGGAAGGCGATTGCGAACATCCCGGTATGTCACCGATTTAGCCCACCAGTAGGAGACCATTTGGCACGAAATTCTGCAGGACACCATCCGAGAACTTTATCAGTCCATGCCACGTCGAGTGACAGATTGCATCCAGGCCAGGGGTGGACCAACACCTTATTGACGTCCTCACTTTCTAACGCTCTAACTCTGCAATAAATCTTTCGATTTTTGTTCTGCAGGTTTGAGCGTTTGTTTTTCTATGTCTGTTTCTCACATCCACCGATTTTTATAGCCATCGGACAATTCCTTCCTGGTGCCTCGTTTTTAGCCTACTTTTGATTTTTGCAAAAAATTAAAGTAGACTTCTGAGATCTACACAGGGCCAAAGATTGTGTGTCTGTGTGTGTGTGTGTGTGTGTGTGTCTGTGTGTCTGTGTGTGGACTCTGAATGACTGCCCCCCCCCCCCTCCCCTATCAATTCGAATACGGTGAAACCGAATTGAACGAGATTTGGTACAGAGGTAGAACTAGCAAAGGGCACCTCAGTGTCATACTTTATATTGCCGTCATCTTAACCGAAACTTAATGGTGGCCACCCAAATGTAAGAAGCTTAAATGAAATTACGACCAACCTAATCATGTAATCTCTCCAAAATGTTGCAACAAGATATATTTATATGGCGAGCGACTTTTATCTATACTACAAGGTCATCAGCCCATTAGTTTGCAGATGGCGGCCATGTATGTGTGCAAATAGATTCCCCCTATCAATTCAAACACAGTGAAACCGCATTGAACGAAATTTGGTACAGAGGTAGCACTAGCAAAAGGCACCTCAGTGGCAAGTTTTATATCGCCGCCATCTAGATAGAAACGTAATGGTGGCCACCCAAATGTAAAATGCTTAAATCAAATTCCGACCAAACTAATCATCTGATCTCCCCCAAATTTTGCAACAACATACCGACATGGGAGAAGCTTTCTTTGACCAAACTACAAGGTCATCAGGCTAATAGTTGGCATATGCCGGCCATGTATGTGGGCAAATCTATTACCCATATCAATTCAAACACGGTATAAAGGAATTGAATGAAATTTTGTACAGTGGTAGCACTAGCAAGGGGCACCTCAGTGTCATGTTTTATATCGCCGCCATCTTGACGGAGACGGAATGGCAGCCACCCAAATGTTAAAAGCTTAAATCAAATTACGACCAACCTAATCATTTGATCTCTACCAAATGTTGCAACAACATACCTTTTTGTGTGCTACAAGGCCATCAGCCCAATAGTTTGCAGATAGCAGCCATGTGTGTTTGCAAATCGATTTCCCACATCAATTCAAACACTGTGAAACCGAATTGAATGAAATATTTTACATAGGTAGCACTAGCAAAGGGCACCTCATTTTCATGTTTAATATCCGTATAGCACGTTGTATTTCAACAAGCTACTACAACCAACATTCAATTATACTCCTTGACAAGGACAAAGAGTTATAACAATACCCATGCATTTAGGAGAGAGTAGGCAATATGTTATTTACTGAACATCTTGTTTCTGTTATACAGTGTATTTAGCTTTGGAATAGGCGGGCCGCGCATGCGCACTGCAAGACCCCCCGCACCCCGTCGCAGCGTGTTGAACTGCCATCTCCTGGCGCGATGACAATACACCTGCGAGCCACACTATGACGTAGCTCTGTATGACCTTTAGTCATAGCTTTACTCACTTCTCTGCCTACTCTACACATTCCTATCTCTCTTATTCTATATATTCTCTAACAAGCTGAACGCTGCTGGCAGCGATGTAGGAAGGACCATAAGGCTACGATGAAGCCATATATCATCTCCCACACATTCGAAAAAAGAACTCCCCCCACCCCTCCTCATTCTCCCTGGCCGCGAGTTACAACCGGGTGTGATTAAATGAAGAAGAATAATGGGGTTTGAATGTAGGGGCGGTTTCTGCTGACAGAGTGTGTGGGGAATGACAATAGTACGCATGTGTGATTCTACTCACAATAAACCATTTAACTTGAATTATTGTTTCAGTAATTGGTTAATATGTTACATTGCGATATATCACCAAAAATAAATGTTTACCTCTAATAATATATTCTTGTCCCCACTTTGCATAGTATAGGCCTACCTCTTTTCTTATTCTGGCTATTGACGGCTTCGGTGGCGTAGTTGGTAGTATGCTGAGCTTCTATGCCCAAGATCAAGGGTTCAATCCCGTCCGAAGTCGTCGGATTTTAAGAGCGTTAAGAAATCCCTCAGTATGCCTTCCTTCGGCGGGGAAGTAAACCCGACGGGCGGTCCCATGTCATAGATTTGTGGCATGAAGAAGAACCTTCCACTAACTACACTTGTGGAAGCTAAAATTTGTAGGTTAGTTAGATAACACTATATTAGTTCCAATGTTCGCCGCCAGGTGCTGACTGCGATGGCATTTAGTAGCCACGCCCGCAGCTTGGTGTTGTGGACGGTAGCTTTTGGTAGCAAAAGTAGGAAATACTTGAAAAAATTAATCGTCTACAGTCCTTCTACCTGAATCACAGATAACATACACTAATTAATGATAGACTATTTATTGCAACCAATGGTCAAATCCATTAATAATTAAAATTGCGCACAATGTACAGGCTTCTGTTAATGTCACTGTTCTCTTTCTAAAACTTTTGCACGATATCTTTCACATTGACTTTCCACACAATTCACACCTACAGTTCTCATCTGTGTTATAGTAGACCTTCTTGCAGCACAGCTTGAAATGAAAACCATGAACAGCGAAACGTGTCATGAAATGGCGAAGTACATATATAGAATTCCTCCACTCTGAGGCCATCATGGCATCTGTCTGGTAGAAATCCCTCCAGATGTTGGCTTTCTTCTCTTGAAGTTCTTGTAGTAATAACTGATATTGCTTTGTAGATGGCAGTAACATTCTTCTATGTAAATTGGTTGTCTCGTTAGTCCATAGGTCGTCCTTGACGGTGCATTTTGTCCTAGACAGAGAATCTTTTTCAAGTATATGGCCTTTAGCCTTTCTATCTGAGCAAGGTCGTTTTTCGAGAGATGCTTCCATATTAATTCTATTGCATATGTTATGATAGGAGAATTTTTTATGTGAAAGAGTTCTAATGCAGTCTGTATGGAGAGTTGTCTTATTAGTTTTATCTCATTCATGGCTATAACCGCGATAGCAGCTCTATCTTTTACATGTTTGAAGAAATTCCGTCTAGTCGTTTGGGGTATCAGGCCAAGATACTTGTAGGAGTTTACCCTTGTTAGCTTCATATTGTATACATGATTTTCACTGATGCTGGTAGCCTACCTCCATTCCTGAACGTCATGTGTACTGTCTTATGTGGATTAAGCTTGAGGTCATTACTTTCTGCCCATCTTACAAGTTTATCGAACGCTTCTTGTAACATTTTCTGCGAGGTCGACGTTGTTGCCATATCATCTACGTACATATAAATGTTTACTCCTGGTGTTTCTATGGCATCGACAACATCTCTAACTGCGATATTGAACAGCAACGGACTTAATGGATCGCCATCAAATTAACACCGGTTATCAGACAAATTCTACACACACCCAAAGTAAACGGGGCTACTTGACCGTGTGTTCCTAGTCCTTAAACTAATGAACCAACCCACTCAACCATAGTGGCTATCAAGGCTTTGTTTGGAACAGTGATACACCCTCCTCTTCCTCACACGTCTATTTTACCAAACTCTTTCAATTAATAGATCTACCATATTTCTGAACACCGATCATTATAACTCTAAATTTATAGCTTCACTATTTTTAGCGTACCGTATGGCTTTTAGTGCCGGGAGTGTCCGAGGACATGTTAGAGTTTTTAGCTGATTCTATGCGGACACCCATGGGGTGAGATACAAGTGGACTGTTGTCTGTGGAGGAAAGTGGGAATTTAAGGGCGAGGAATTGGAAGGCAGCGGCTGTGGCCTAAATTTAGGGACCAACTCCAGCATTTGCCTGGAAGTAAGATAGGAAAAGTCAGAAGACCATCTTCAAGGTTGCCGGCCGGGGGATTCGAACCTCCTCCCTCCCGGATGTGAGTGAATGTCTGCAGCCATGCCGTAACGACCACGGCTAACTCACCCGGTATAACTTCACTAATTTCACAATACTGTATTGCATTTCATTGTATTTAAATTTAACCAAATTATATTTCATATATTGGGTCATAGAAATAAAGCGATGGATTTCTAAAACTACGATTAGGGTAATTTGATAAGTCTGGTAAATGTTTCTGAAAGAGCGGGAATCTCTTATCTTTCGCGCCATAGTAGGCAAACATGATCCTTGATAAGCTAGCACTGAAAGTTTCAAACGGATACCGTTAGTAGTTGATTGTCGGCAGTCGTCTGGAGTGTTGCATGTGTAGTCAGGCTGGAACAATGGACAAAATCGAATTTCGTGCCGTCATTAAACAGTTAAATATAATTTAAAGAGTTGGACAGCTGCACAATACAAAACTGAATTGGATGAAATTCATGCGGACTCTGCACCATCATTGAAGAAAATTTACTTTTGGGTTAACGAGTTTAAATGTGGCCGAAGAAGCACACAACAAAATCTTGCTCTGGCCGTCCAATTGACGTCACCACTCAGGAAATCATCGAAAGAGTTCACGATATGATATTGAATGATCGCAGAGTGAAAGTGCGTGAGCTAGCTGATGCCTTAAGCATCTCAACTGAATGAGTACATTTTATCTTTCATGAAAAAAAAACTGACCATACGAAAACTTTGTGCCCAATGGGGGCCGCAATTGCTGACATTGGACCAAAATCGGATTCGAAAGAACATTTCAACGCAGAATCTGGCAATGTTTAGGCACAACCCACAAGACGTTTTGCGCAGATTCATAACCATCGATGGAATTTGGATCCATCATTACACTCCAGAGACCAAACGGCAACCGAAACAATGGTCAAAAAGTGGTGAACGTCCACCGATGAAGGCGAAGACTATATTGTCTGGAGGAAAGGTGATGGCCACCCTCTTTTGGGATTGTCAGGACAAAATCCTGATAATTTCTTCTACAAAGGCAGACCAAAAACTGGGCCTTAATATGCTGGTCTCATGGATCATTTAACCCGCGAGGACTGGCGTACGGGCTTGAATTATGCTTTATATTTTCGTTTTGGTCAGCCCTATTTCCTATCGCTTACTGTACCTTCCTTCCTAGCCTTGAACTTCACCCTGCAAAAGGAACATGTCCATAACTGTTTGAACACTCAAGTTATATTTATTTCTCGTGTCGGAAACATACACATGATTTTGCTATTACATAAAAGGGTAAAACTGTCTAATTACATAACACGTGCCCAATACTGAGCAACATCCAAGGCGCTCGGAGTTGCTAACAGGAGATCTTCCTCTGCACAAGATGAAGGGCACAGAGGGCAATGAAGCATGTGTCTTGTGGTTTGTTCTTGTCCCCATTCGCAAGACGTGTCACGTGTACTGATGCCCCATCTCCTCAGATTGTCACGGGATCTTCGAACTCCTGATCGTAACCTGTTTAGAGATTTCCACACCGACCAGCTTTCGTTGTGTCCGGGTGGTAGTTCTTCAGCTTCTGGTATCCAACCGCAGGGGTGAGGGGTCGACTTCTTCCATATATCCAGCCTTGCCTTCTCCGGTGAGACGGTAAGCATCTCAGATGTCCTCAGGAAACTCTTTCGGGACCTCAACCGTTGCTGAGGAGGATTATATCCATGCAGTGGGTGGGCACTGTTCTCCCCCACTCTCAGCCTCTCCCTGTTGGCAGCCACCTCTCGGCGTACACAAGGTGGTGCTATTCCAGCCAGGTAGTAGAGCTTATCTCTTGGGGTAGGTTTTAAGCAACCTGTTATCAACCTGCAGGTTTCGTTCAGAGCTGTATCTACCTGTCTGGCATGAGATGACCTGTACCAAACTAGGGAAGCAAATTCAGCAGTAGAAAAGCACAATGCCATTGCAGAAGTGCGAACAGTCTCTGGATGTGAGCCCCATTGTGTCCCTACTAGTTTGCGAATCAGGTTGTTTCGTGTGGTGATTTTCATTTTGTTATTCTTACAGTGGGTTTTGAATGTAAGTGCTCTATCAAGGGTTAGTCCCAAGTATTATTTACGGTCGGGTCAGATTTACCCATGGCGCCAGTCCTCGCGTGACAATTTTTGGGTTATAGTAGTAACAATCTGTAAAAAGTAAGGGGGAAAATCTACCTATTTTGGTGAAGCACAATCACATAGCTCACGTTCCTGTTGATTCATGTTTAGGGTCTAGGAACACCTTGGTCATCAGCTCCTTTGTTCAAAAAACTGAGATGACTTCTTTGACGCCACTATCAAGGCTAATTATACCGTTATGAAAATTTTTGTCATTTTTCTGCGTGTTAAATTTGAAAAATATTAATAAACCTCATTTTACATAGGGAATACTTCATAGGAAGACACCAGACGTAAAATTACTTCATAAAATACGCACTACTACGACAAAAAGGGAGTAACACACTATGGGTCAAGATGACCCGGTGCCAAACCTCATGTAATTATTTTTACGCCAGTTTTCAAGTGTTAAAACAGAAAGTAATTGAGAAACGGTCAAAATTGGCACACAACAAGAAGTTCCGTGAAGAACTATACAGCCTACTTTTCATGCCAATGATTATTCTACAGTATATGAACCTATCTAGAATAATGACGAAATTAAGTTGGTAATATCGAAATATCTAATTAGTTCAAAATATACCTGGTATAATGTAGCCTAATATAGAACTAAAGTTGGCAGCCCTGGTGACTGAATATATTCTTAGTTCCATCTCTTAAGGTACAGAATACAAAATTAGGTTGAAGTCCAATGGACGTTACATGCAGTTAGACACTGGATCTATCAGCACGCGTAAAAGCATGTTGCCAACAATACCTCGCGTGTGCTGGTCAGAAATAATCTGAAATATTATGATATTTTGTTGTGCCAATTTTGGATGTAATCCATTTCTTAGTATAGAAGTTACATGTATTTTAAAATTGGGCATATCAGCAGGCATAGAATCATGTTGGCAGCACTGCCTTGTATTAATTACTCCAAATTAATCTAGAATGTCAGGTGCTATACGTGTGCAAAATATAGAGCTGTTGGCTTGCATACTTTCTGATATATTGATATTAGGGTAAAAAATATAGACAGCATTTATTAACAGTTGGCAGCCCCGATTGCTCTTAACAATACTTACAGTCATATCTGTTATGGTACACATAGAACATACGAAATTTGGTTGAAATCCAACTGATAGTATAGAAGTTGATTGTATTTAAAAATTGGTACTATCAGCAGGTTTATAATCATGTTGGTAGAACTGACGTATATAAGTTACTCCAAATTAATCTAAAATGTCAGAATATACGTGTGCATAGTTTAAAGCTTTTGGCTTGCATACTTTCTGATATATTGGTATTTGGATAAAAACTATAGAGAGCAATTATTAACAGTTGGCAGCCCTGGTGGCTCTTAATAATACGCTCAGTCATATCTGTTAATGTACAGATATTACATACAAAATTTGGTTGAAATCCAATTGATAGTGTAGAAGTTATATCCATTTAAACATTGGACCTATCAGAAGGCTTAAAATTATTTTGGCAACTCTGTCATGGTTGGCCACCTGGAAATTAAACTGAAATAGTATTATCTACATGTGTGCCAATTTAGAATAACTCCCATGCATACCTTGCAAGATATTCAACATGGAGCTCAAATTTATAGTGCGTTGTTTCAGCAGTTGGTAGCACTGACATCATTTTCAAATATGGAAGTGAGATACTCCGGTGCACATCTTTACTCATACTAAATTTGGTTTTGATTGCTGCAGCCGTTTAGGAGTTGATAGGGGGGGGGGGACACACACACACACACACAGCCAGCCAGCCAGCCAGCCAGACAGACAGACAGACAGACAGACAGACATTTTCCCGGATCGATCTCATAAGTCTACTTTTTCCTCATTTTTGCAAAATGTGAAAAGTAGGCTAAAAAAAAGTTCCTTCACCAGGACAATGCTCCGGCATACGAAGCAGCAGTCTTCATGGTGAAACTATTTGAGTTTGGGTTCAAATTGATTTCTCATCGATCCTATTCACCGGACTTAGCACTAAGTGACGTTTTCCTATTCGTAAAGAAAATTTGGTTTGGTGGAGATAAATCTTCATCAAACGAGGACGTGATCGGAACCGTAACGGATTATTTTGCAGAATTTGGGAAAATCTATTAGCCTACTTTCGATTTTTGCAAAAAATGAAAGTAGACTTATGAGATCACTACAGGGCGAAAAAAAGTGTGTCTGTGTGTGTGAGTCTGTGTTTGTGTGTGTGTGTGTGTGTGTGTGTGTGTGAGTGAGTGTGTGTACTCTGAATGTCTGTCCCCACCCCCACCCCCCCCCCCCTATCAATTCGAACACGGTGAGCGCAAATTGAACGAAATTTGGTACAAAGGTAGCACTAGCAAAGGACACCTCAGTGTCATGTTTTATATCGCCGCCATCTTGACGGAAACGTAATGGCGGCCACACAAATGTTCAAAGCTTAAATCAAATAACGACTAACCTAATCATCCGATCTCTACCAAATTTTGCAACAACATACCTTCATAGAGGGAGCATCCTTTGACAAATCTAATAGGTCATTAGCCTAATAGTTTGCGGATGGCGGCCATCTTTGTGTCAAAATCGATTACCCCTATTAATTCGAACACGGTGAAACCGAATGGAATGAAATTTGGTACAGTGGTAGCACTAGCAAAGGGCACCCCAGTGTCATGTTTTATATCGCCGCCATCTTGACGGAAACGTAATGGCGGCCACACAAATATTCAAAGCTTAAATCAAATTACGATTAACCTAATCATCCGATCTCTACCAAATTTTGCATCAACATACCATTATGGAGGGAGCATCCTTTGACCAAACTAATAGGTCATTAGCCTAATATTTTGCTGATGGCGGCCATCTTTGTTTGAAAATGGATTCCCCCTATTAATTCGAACACGGTGAAACCGAATTGAACGAAATTTGGTACAGAGGTAGCAGTAGCAAAAGGCACCTCAGTGTCATGTTTTATATCGCCGCCATCTTGACGGAAACGTTATCGCGGCCACCCAAATGTTAAAGGCTAAAATGTAATTACGACCAACATAATAATCTAGTCTCTACCAAATTTTGCAACATCAAATCTTTATGTGGGAAACATATTCTGACCAAACTGCTAGATCATCAGCCCAATAGTTTGCAGATGGTGGCCAAGTATGTGTGCAAATCTATTCCCCCTATCAATTCAAACACGGTGAAACCGAATTGAACGAAATTTGGTACAGAGGTAGCACTAGCAAAAGGCACCTCAGTGTCATTTTTTATATCGCCGCCATCTTGACGGAAACTGAATGACGGCCACCCAAATGTTAAAAGCTTAAATCAAATTTCGACCATCCTAATAATTTGATCTCTACCGGATTTTGCAACAACATGCCTTTTTGTGGAAAGCATCTTATGACTGACTACAAGGTCATCAGCCCAATAGTTTGCAAATAGCGGCCATGTATGTGTGCAAATCCATTCCCCAGATCAATTCAAACACGGTGAAACCGAATTGAATGATTTTTTTTACAGAGGTAGCCCTAGCAAAGGGCACCTCATATTCATGTTTAATATCCCTATAGCACGTTGTTTTCAACAAGCTACTACAACCAACATTCAATTATACTCCTTGAAAAGGACAAAGAGTTATAACAATACCCATGCATTTAGGAGAAAGTAGGCTATATGTTCTTTACTGAACATCTTGTTTTTCTGATGGGTTGAAAAAATTGATAACTCTCTGGGCCAAGTGTTTAGCCTGAGAAATAAGGTGAGTTTTAATGAAAAGAAAATATTTCTTGTTCCCTTCTAACCAGACATATCAAACCATCCTATTTACAATTACGTGGATTAAACAATGCAGAGCGAACTTCACACGAAAACGTGATGTTCGTAAATGTTTAAAGGTTCACAACGCTGACAAATGGATTATAGGGAATTGGATTGTATATGCTGCGATACGTACGTGTCTATGGATTTTTACTGTGCTCTATGACGTCACGGATGACGTGCTGACGTTCATGTAAGTTGTTTGATTTTTTGGCTTGAATTGTCGCCAATTACTCAGCTATATGAGTTTACAAACGCTGCGTCGTTACATTCTGAATCAGTCACATGTTTGTACCTAATAACAAATAACCCCTGGCACTACAGCCCTTGAAGGGCCTAGGCCTACCAAGCGACTGCGGCCCAGCCATTGGGCCTGCAGATATTTGGCTGACGCGTGGTCAGCGCATTGGGTCTCCTCGCCGATAATCTTGATTTTCATTACTGGGGCACTGCCTCACTGCCAGACAGCTACTCAATTGTCCTCACGAGGCTGAGCGCACCCCGTTCCAGCTCTCACGCCAGTTTCTAAAATCCCAGAAGTTGCCGGGAATCTAACACTGGGCCCCCGGGTGAGGGGCAGTCGCGCTACCCCAACACCATGGGACCGGCACTGTTTTATGCAAAGCCTTACTCACATGACGTCATAGATGGTGCCATTTTGTGTCTCGGGGAATTTTGTATTGTAGGGTATCGTGGTCTATACTACTCCCGAGAACAGATCGATAATTTACAGTAGGAAGGCATTTATTTTTGCCTAATTTCATTAGGCGATGTGATTGTCATTCGGTAAAATTACAAGGTGAATTACAATGACTACAAGTTTCGTTCACGAGCAAACATCATCAGAACGATCGAAACTAGCCATCCTTGTAATCTGTGCTCATAATTAACCAAGTGCAAATTGTATCAGGGAATTTTATATATTCCGTCAAATATATGTGGGGTGTTCAAATGAAAAGGTACGAAACGATACTGTGGGTACAATTTATTCGTTATTCAAAAGTAATCACCACAGGACTGTGCACAGGTGTCCCATTGCTTCACTAGCCGCAGGATTCCCTGTTCCCAGAAGTCTTTTGGTTGTGACAGGAGCCAATCCTGTACGGTGTCCTTCAGTTCGTCGTCCGATTGTAAACGTTTCCGAGGAGACGAACCATTAACAGTGACGCGTATTGTGCGGCACTCCGTATCCTACGGCCTGGCCTGCTCACGAAGGGAGTGATTTTGCTCCATGATAACGCTCGCCCATACGTCTCTAACGTCACACAAGGTGTATTGGTCACGTTCAAATGGGAGCAACTTGAGCAACCGTCCTACAGCCCGCACTTGTCACCCTGCGCCTTCCATCTGTTTGATCCGTTAAAAAGTATCTCATGGGAAAGCGTTTCCAATCGGACGACAAACTAAATTACACCGTACAGGATTGGTTCCTGTCATAACCAGAAGACTGCTGGGAACAGGAAATCCTGCGGCTAATGAAGCAATGGGACTCCTGTGCACAGGCCTGTGGTGATTACTTCTGAATAACGAATAAAGAGTAACCACAGTACCGTTTCGTACCTTTCCATTTAGCATAAATTCGTGTGGACTAAGAATGCAGTAGTAACTTACCGTACACGACCATCTTCTTGGTCATGAAGTCCTCGTCCTTGAAGGTGGATACGAAGCACTTGTACTCTCCGGACAGCTCTGTTGTTGGGTTAACGATATAGAGCGCACGATGTTTGGTAGCTCTGTGATCCGTGGCGCGAAATCCTAAGTTAAGCCTCCCTCGCAGAACTCCCATCTCTTGAGGCTTCTGTCCAGGGATCCACTGGTACACGGGGGCGGGCTCATTGTTGAAGAACCACTTGATGACAAGACCCGAGTCAGATTTCAGTTCCTCCTGACGTAATGAATATTCGCAATCCAACAGCGCTCCTCTTGATCCGTTACGGACCCCTGGGGGTACTCTGAGATCTGTGATCTGCACCCCACCCGCGTCTGGAACAATAAATAAAACAGAAATACTATTAAAAATATCCCGTATTCATGGAACAAACAGAGAGTTTGGTTTGTATGTAACGGAGACCCTCGCTTGCCCGCTCGCCCGCGTTGCCCTCCTGTCTCCCGCCAGGCACTTTGCCGTTATGTGGCGCTCACGCGGCACTGAGTCATTGAGTGGAGGAATTTGTACTTAAATTTGTACTTCAATGTGATCCTTGACCAATTTTTTGACGAACTGACTAACGGAGAGCGATTGTCAAATTACTTTCAACAAGATTCTGCCACTGCTCACACTGCCGAAGCATCCATGACAGAATTGCGTCGCATTTTCGGTACGAGGATTATAAGTCGGAACGTGTGGCCTCCGCGAAGCCCAGACTTATCACCATGTGACTTTTATGTGTGGGGGACGCTTAAAAATAGAGTATATGCGAGAAACCCTCACACTATAAATGAGTTTAAAGACTATATTACAGCTGAAATACAGTCAATCGGTGCTGAGGAACTTCAGAGAGTAAACGCCAGTTTCATTAAAAGATGCCAGCGATGTGTAGCAGTGAATGGCGAACATTTTCAGCACCAGCTGTGAACTAGGTAAGTACAAATTCCTACACTCAATGACTCAGTGCAGTGCAGGCGCCGCATAACGGCAAAGTGCGTGGCGGGAGACAGGCTAGCGCCACGGGCGATCGGGCAAGCGAGGGTCTCCGTTACATACAAACTAAACTCTCTGTACATTAACCCATCCCTGAAGATTTCCCAAATGATTCGATCATTACAAACATTCATACACCGAACGATCAAATACAAGAATGATAAAAGATCGGAAGTCAGCAAATACCAAAATTTCGAAGCATAATAATAATAATAATAATACTACGAGGTGCATACTGTATTGTGTTACACTATTATTTTCTACCAAAATCAAGTACATTACATATCAGTTGTTACGTCCACCTTCTCAACATAATCTCCTTGTAACTTTATGCACTTTTGCCATCGATGTGTCAGTCTCTCCAGATCTTCCTGAAACCATTCTTTCGGAGTGATGCGTATCCATGCCTTGACAGCTGTGTCCAGAGGTTTCTTCTCGTTCCCTAACAGGTGATAATCACTTGGTGACTAGTCCGGAGAGTATGGTGGATGTGGCAGCACCATGAATCCAATTTGATCAATGGCAGCGAAGGTCTCTTGGCAAGTATGGGGGCAGACATTGTCATTTAGCAAAAGCACACCTTTAGTCTATATTCCTGGCCGCCTAGCTTGAATGGCACGACGTAAACGCGTAAGGGTTGCCACATATACTGCACTGTTAATCGTGGCCCCCAATTCCAGCCAGTCATTGAGGATGATGCGCTTTGTGTCCCAGAACACTGTCACCATTCACTTGCCAACAGATGGCACTGTTCGACATTTATTTGGCGGTGGACTGCCCCTATGCTTCCATTGCACGGTTGCCGATTTGCACATTTTGCAGAACTGGACACAGCTGTCAAATCAAGGGTACGCAGCACTCCAAAGGAATGGTCTCAGGAAGGTCTGGAGTGCCCGACATCGATGGAAAAAGTGCATAACACTACGAGGAGATTATGTTGAGTGGGTGGACGTAACAACTGGTGTGTAACGTGCTTCATTTGGGTAGAAAAATGTAAAACAATATAATACGCCCTTCGTAATATACAGTGGTTATCAAGCCCAGCGAGACCTTAAACCTAAACTACAATGGAGAACTCGAGAACATCAAGAAGGTGAAAAGAAAAATTATCCGGAAAATCGTGGGTCCTAAACTCACAGATGAAGGATATCTTCTACAATCACACTCAATCACAGGCACTAAAAGCCATACGATAAATAAATAAATTAATTAAACAGTGGGCAACAAATTGGAATATGCAAATGTAATAAATTGTGACAATTCCCTCCTAGATATTACGAGGTCAGTCTCTTGTTGTCCATTCTGACTACGTGACCGCAGAAGATAAGTCTTCTCTTTCTCAAGGCTGATGCTATGCTCTCTAAATGTTGGTAAAACTCATTGTTACCTCCCTTCTTAATGGGACCCATTGTTTTTCTCAAGATATTTGGTTCTTTCAGTTCCAAATTCCTGAGTTGTCCATTTTTGACCATGTTCGAGCATTCTGAGGCATGCAGTACCGATAGTCTTACTAGGATTTCGTAGTGCCTAAGTATGAGGTGAAAGGAAAGGTATTTGGACTTGCAAATGTTCTTACAGAGATGGTATGCTATCTCCAGTTTGGTACACCTGGCTTTCGTGGCTAGATCCTCACTAACATTCAGGGTTATCCATTCTCCGACGTATTTGTAGGAGTTATTCTTTTTTATTACTGTATCCCCGTGCGGGATTGAATAGGGTGTGTCTCTGATGTTTGTGATGAACTCAGTTTTGTGAATGGGCCTACAGTAATAATAATAATAATAATAATAATAATAATAATAGTTTAATGCAGCCAATGGCGATAAAATACAACTGCATTTCTATAGATAACAATCGCACGATTACTATAATAATAACATCGTATGGCCTCGGGTGCTGGGTGCAAGCTTTGTTATTTGACACCCAAAGGGTAGCTTGCATGTCGAATTTCGTTGTACCTTGAAGCACTATGAAAGTCAAGGAGGTTAGATATCTAAGCTCCTTGAACACTATAGCGCTTTGTAGTAGAGAAATGAGGAACTTTGTGTTGGCGGAAACTACCGAGATTAATTTTGGCATTATGAACACGGCCTACTGAATTCAAATGGGTTCTTTGACATGCCAAAATCGTATGACATGGTGTAGTAATATTTGTCACCTTTCAAAAATCACTTACCACGGCCAGGAGCGAACCTGCAAGCTTGGGGTTAGTAGACCGACACGTTGATCACTCACCCACCAACGATTACTATTAGAACATTGTATATTATTCTTGATCTCTGCTGTACTCCAACAGTGATTTCGTTCTTTGGGATCATTCACCAAATGGTATCGTGAGCACAATTTGTTACACAATTTGCATACACATTCTGGTAAAGGGTCCTTGAAGTCTGTTCTGTTGCAGAGTTTATGGTGATATCCATGTATCGCCAGTCTCATCACTGCACTGCGTATCGCGACGTTAGGTCCAGTCCCATTTCGCTTGGCTTGTAGTTTTTAACGTGACAGTTAATCGCGAGATCATGAGCCACGGGACCTCCTTTTTACGTGGAATCCGAACCACAGGACATGGCATTTCACTTCGAAAATCTCACATGCATTGACCGGGAATCGAACCCGGACCGCCTTGGTGAGAGGCATACAGCTAGACAGTCCCATTTCGGTTGAGCATCGCGTCAGTTGTGTAAAAGTCTGTCGGTATATCTTTCCTCTTCCGCTGTCTATTTTGCTATACTTGTGATTCATGTCGGATCGCTGGAAGTAAGAGTTTATTGCGTAGGTCTTCCACAAGGAATGTTTCATGCGCTAACGCATATGGAAATTAAGATGGAGCAAATTTTGAAATTCCTAGTGCGGCACTTAGAACACTGCTTTCACACTTTCTATAGTTTGAGGGTCACTGTAGCTGGGATTATTCCAAATTATATGTATCCCATATGTGAGGCTGGGTAATACTTTAGCCTCAAATAGTTTCATACATGTCGTTAGTGACAATTGAATGATGTTTTGTATGTCATGTATTGCAGTGATAGCAGCAGCCACTCTCTCTTTTACATGTATCCGATTGGCTGTTGTATGAAGTGTTACTCCTGAATAGCTTGCAACGGTGGGTGAGTGGATAGCGTGTCTGTCTACTAACCCCAAGATTGCAGGTTCGTTCCTGGCCGTGGTAAGTGATTTTTGAAAGGCGGCAAAAATACGACACGCATGTCATACGATGTTGGTATGTCAAAGAACCCATTTGAATTCAGTAGGCCGTGTTCATAATGGCAAAATTAATCTCGGGAGTTTCCGCCAACACAAAGTTCCTCATTTCTCTACTAGAAAGCGCTATAGTGTTCAAGGAGCTTAGATATCTAACCTCCTTGACTTTCATAGTGATTCAAGGAACAACGAAATTCGACATGCAAGCTACCCTCTGGGTGACAAATTACAAAGCTTGCACCCGGCACCGAGGCCATACGATATTATTATTATTATTATTACTCCTGAATACTTGAAGGCATTAATAATTTGCAGAATATTGTTCTGAAGATGGATATAATCGCCTACTGCGAGACGAACCCCCGTTCTGAAAACCGTTAGTTTTGTTTTTTTCCAAGTTTATGGAGAATTCATTGTTATTAGCCCATATAGTTATTAGCCCATAATAATAATAATAATAATAATAATAATAATAATAATAAAGACTGAAATTCTATGGACACGTTCACAGACTCTCATCTTCAAGGTTAACTCACAAGATTTTGACATACTCTGGAAAACTGAAGAACGTATCTTGGATACAAGATGTTAAAAATGACCTGGAAAAGGCCCGGATAGAAACGTCAGAAATACTAGACAGAAATGTCTACCGTCAGAAGATAAATGAATGGGTGGTACAGCCAGAGAATGAAGTCCCCAGAAGATCGGGGACTAAGTGGTCAGAAGAAAGGAAACAAGCGCACAGTGAAAGAATGAAAGCAATATGGTCTGTTAGAAAGGCGAATCATAAATGTAATGCGTGATCCAATAGGGTCCATACGCACATAATAATAGTAATAATAATAATAATAATAATATTGGTATTTTTTTATATTTGCATGTGATAGGAAATTTACTGTTGTACAGATCCTCGGCATGCCATAATCACGGGGATGTTGCGCAACTGTAGCTCCGCTTGTTATATAGTTGCGGATGATATATATGGAGAAGGAGAGGATATGGTGTGATCTGGGTGAGGCACCAGATTCTCACCAATGGCACTCCGGGGGGTGATATGATCAGTTACACACTCATGCGGTATAGTCTCCAGTGACTAATTGATACGCACATACACAGCCACACCAAAATCCAGACTTCCCTCGAATATCCAATACCACAGGGTGAGCCAGAGATTGGAACATATAGTGAGAGTAATAACGTGATAAAACCAAGCCTCACGAACTAGCCTTTACAGATTAACTCGGTGAGTGAAGTCTTGTTGCTTGTATATGGAATTTATTTTTCCATCTGACGATATTTAGCCCATTTTCACATATAAAAACAAGTAGTTCCGTGAAGAATTATACAGCCTAATTTCATATATCCTACTTATGTTAACTGCCGCTATCAACATACAAAATTTCAGTTTGATTGCTGTAATAGATTCGTAGATATTGAGAACCGACTAAATATTTCGGATGGCCGCCATGTTGGATTTTATATGTGTAGGTCCTCGAGTTATGTACTGTTACATGAAGATTATTGTGTACGTGTAGCATTCAAACTTCAATCGCATGATTAGGACACAAGAAGTAACAAGGAGATTTTAAAATTTCGCACAGCCGCCATCTTGTGGTTATGTAAACAATTGAACTAAATTAGATACCAGTGCATTACAATGTGTATAAACATTTCCTGTACCAGATTTCATTGCGTTTGGAACATTTAATCGCGATAAAGGTCTATTTAAAATTTTCAAATTCGCTTGGCCGCCGTGTTCGTTTTGTAGTTAACCGGTTTTTGAAAGTCTTATAGATGAACTTCCAGTAGTGCCCTTTATCTCCGTACCAAATTTCAGGGTGATACCGCTAATAGTTTCAGAGATATTGAATGCCGGTGAAATATTACGCACAGCCGCCATCTTGTGGTTATGTAAGCAATTGAACGAAGTTAGATGTCGGTGCATTACAATGTGTATAAACATATACTGTACCAAGTTTTATTGCGTTTGGTTGGATAAATCGCGAGAGACGTCTATTTAAAAGTCGCAAATTTGCGTGGCCGCCATGTTGGTTTTTTAGTTACCAGTTTTTCAAAAGTCACATAGGTGAACTTCTAGTAGTTCCCTTTATTACCGTAAAATATTCTAGGGTGATATCGGGAATAGTTTCGGAGATATTGAATGCTGGTGAAATATTTCGCACAGCCGCCATGTTGGATTGGTGAGACGTAACAAAATTTGAAGGGCACGGTCGGGGTCGTCCCGAATAGGGCTATGAACTTACCGAGTTTCATTGAAATCGCTTCTGTCGTTTAGAAGTTATTAGGGGGAAACACACATACACACACACACACACACACACACACACGGACAAAAGGTGATCTCATAAGCCTTTTTTTTTTTTTTTCAAAATTAAAAATAGGCTAAAAAATGGGTTTATGAGATCACCTTTTGTATGTGTGTGTGTGGTTGTGCGTGTATGTTTGATTGCCCCCCTTAATAATATCTCAACGGCTGGAGGAATTTAAATGAAACTCAGTAAGGACATAGTACTATTTTGTCCAACCACGACCAAACCATTTAAATTTCAGTTCGTCTCACTAAACCAACATGGCGGCCGTGCGAAATATTTCACCGGCATTCTATATATCCGAAACTATTACTTATATCGCTCTGAAAGTGTGTAGGGTGATAAAGAGCACTACTGAAATTACAACACGTATGAGACCTTCAGAAACCTGGTAAGTACTAAACTAACAAGGCGTCCAGGAAAAGTTGAAACATAGAAATAGATGTTTCTCGTGATTTAAATATCGGAGCGCAGTGAAACTTGGTACGGTAAATGCTTAAACAAACTTTAATCCACTGACTTCTAATTTTATTTCAAATGTTTTCAGAATCAGAAGACGGCGACTGTGCGAAATTTTAAAATCTAGTTTTTATTTCTTCTGTCTTAATCACGCGATTGAAATTTGAATAATACACCTACGCAGTAATATCCATGTAGTAGTATATAACTATCTGGCCTACGTATATAAATATCTAACATGGTGACCATCCAAAATATGTAGACGGTTCTCAATATCTACTAATCTATTACAGCAATCAAACTTAAAGTTTGTAAGTTGATAGAGACAATTAACATAAGTAGGATATATGGAAATAGGCCATTTAGTTTCTTCATGTTGGTAGACATTATCAGGAGCGTGGCGCTCTCTAAAGGAGATAGTTGGTTCAGTATAAAGAGAAGAATAGGAGCATTTGAAAGGTGAATGATATTATTATTTTCGTGTGACCTCCTGAGAGGCCGAGTGCAGGTTCTTCTAGTCGACGCGCGTGGGCGACCTATGGGCCGGGGTGTGAGATGTAATGGATGAATGTGAATGAAACTGGACAAGGATGAGGAAGGAATATGAATGGTCTAATTGTAAAGGATCTGATGATCTCTTGACGATTGATATTGGTCATCCAGGTGTACTTACTAATATCATGTACATTTTTCAGCTTTAGGAAAACGTCCATTACAATTGGGTGCAATCGTTTTGACTGACTGAAGAACATTAATTAGCATGCTTAAATGTGAATTTTTGTTATTATTTCAACTCTGAAATTTGCCGATGACATAGTCATCTTGGCCGACAGGCCAATATCATGATGGAAATTAATAAATGTAAAACAAAAATACTGGAATGCAGCCGAAATAAATCAGAAACCACTATGGACATCAAATTGGCAGGTAAAACGCTACGGGAAGTAGGAGACTTCTGTTAGTCAGGAAGCAAAATAACCAGTGATGGACGAAGCAAAGAGGTTGGCAGGTTGGCTCAGGCAAGGACAGCATTTCTACAGAAAAGGAATCTGTTGACATCGAATATGCATTTAGGTATTAGGAAGTCATTTTTGAAAGTTTTTGTCTGGAGCGTGGCGCTATAAGGAAGTGAAACTTGGACTAATGGTGCAGCAGAAAAGAGGAGAATTGAAGCATTTGAAATGTGGTGTTACAGGGGAATGGTGAAGATCAGATGGGTAGATAGGGTTACAAACGAAGAGGTATTAAGACGAGTGGGAGAGGAGAGATGTTTCTGGCGACTGCTAATGAAGAGCAGAGATAGGTTGGTAGGGCACATACTAAGACACCCAGGAATAGCAAGCTTAGTAATGGAAGGATCGAGGGCAAGAACTGTAGGGGTAGACCAAGGTTAGAATATGTTAAACAGATTGCCTCAGATGTAGGGTGTGGTAGCTATGTAGAGATGAAACAATTAGCTCAAGACAGGGAGGTATGGAGAGCTACATCTAACCAGTCAAAAAACTGAAGACTCAAACAACGACATATTGACCTTCAAGTTTGATTGATTAATGTGATATCAGTGAGTGTTAGTGAATGGTCAGGTTGGATTTGAATCTCAACTCCTCTTAATATTTGTGCGATGTGGAAGCAGTTCTTGTGGAACTGCAACCACTTCCACTGTCTACACTGAATTAGGTCTGATGATGCTCGCTAGACGACCGAAACTGGTCATCCAAGTGAAATTATTGATGTCATGTAATTTCTTTTTCAGATTTTGGGAAACATCCATTATTATTGGGTACAATCGTATTGACCGACTGAAAAGCAATAAACTCTTGTTTACTAAGACAACACTAAACAAGAAGTTCCGTGAAGAACTATACAGCCTACTTTTCATGCCAATGATTATTCTACAGTATATGAACCTATCTAGAATAATGACTAAATTAAGTTGGTAATATCGAAATATCTAATTTGTTCAAAATATACCTGGTACAATGTAGCCTAATAGAGCACTATAGTTGGCAGCCCTGGTGACTGAATATATTCTTAGTTCCACCTCTTAAGGTACAGAATAACAATTTGGTTGAAGTCCAATGGACGTTACATGCAGTTAGACACTGGATCTATCAGCACGCGTAAAAGCATGTTGCCAACAATACCATGCGTGTGCTAGTCAGAAATAATCTGAATTATTATGATATATTGTTGTGCCAATTTTGGATGAAATCCATTTGTTAGTATAGAAGATACATGTATTTTAAAATTGGACATATAGGCAGGCATAGAATCATGTTGGCAGCACTGCCTTGTATTAATTACTCCAAATTAATCTAGAATATCAGGTGCTAAACGTGTGCAAAGTATAGTGCTGTTGGCTTGCATACTTTCTGATATATTGATATTAGGGCAAAAAGAATATAGACAGCATTTATTAACAGTTGGCAGCCCTGGTGGCTCTTAAGAATACGCTCAGTCATATCTGTTTATGTACAGATATTACATAAAAAATTTGGTTGAAATCCAATTGATAGTGTAGAAGTTATATGCATTTAAACATTGGACCTATCAGAAGGCTTAAAATTATTTTGGCAACACTGTCATGGTTGGCCTCCTGAAAATTAAACTGAAATAGTATTATCTACATGTGTGACAATTTTGGAATAGCTCCCATGCATACCTTGCAAGATATCTAACATGGAGATCAAATTTCTAGTGCGTTTTTTCAGCAGTTGGTAGCACTGACATCATTTTCAAATATGGACGTGAGCTATTCCGGTGCACATCTTTACTCATACTAAATTTGGTTTTGATTGCTGCAGCCGTTTAGGAGTGGATAGGGGGGACACACACACACAGCCAGACAGACAGACAGACAGACAGACAGACAGACAGACATTTTCCCGGATCGATCTCATAAGTCTACTTTTTCCTCATTTTTGCAAAATGTGAAAAGTAGGCTAAAAATTGCACCCAACATGCTAATGAAAATCCACAGCCTGCTTCCAGTCTCCGACCGGGTCAGGAATGGAATGAATGAAGTCCCATCTAGCGGCGAGGATATGAACTGTGACGGCTGCCGAAGCCTGTCGCACTCCTCTGGGGTAATGATTAAATGAATGACAGATGAAATGAAATGATAGTGGAGAGTGCTGCTGGAATGAAATTTTGACAGGGAAAACCGGAGTACCCGGAGAAAAACCTGTCTGCCTCCGTTTTGTCCAGCACAGATCTCACATGGAGTGTCTGGGATTTAAACCACTGACCCAGCGGTGAGAGGCCGGCGTGCTGCCGCCTAAGCCACGGAGGCTTCAACAAGCTAATAAAAAAATTAAATAAAAATAAAAAAATATGCAGGAAATATATCATAGATATCAGTGCTACAAAATATTTGCAGAAGCAACGATTAGGATGGTATGGGCACCATCAAAGAATGGGAGTCGAGAGGACACCTAGAACTTACTTCAACAAGATTATCCCAGAAAAAAAAGACCAGTAGGAAGACCAAAGAAGAAATGAATGGAGCAAACCAAGGATGATTTTGAAGACAAAGGGCTAGACTGGAGAAGGAATCATGGCCAGAAGAAGGTGCTGAGGACTTGGGCGACTGGAGCAGGAATTCGATGATGATGATGATTATGACCAAGATGCGGGAAACAAAAAGTCAAAAATTTAAAAATAATATCGTTTCCAGTGGATACTGGGACTTTTTGGTTTCTGGAAGAATGAACAATTCCAAGTAATTAAGTAATTAAAACAAAGCAGAAAGATCCAAATATCAGCACCTTTGATGATACACAGTACTCTTACAGTGTCCTCATAATAGTGGTGGGTATAGAAGGGTTGGTTGGTTGGTTCCTCGGTTTAGGGGCTGCGACAACCGAGTCATGTAGCCCCGTGTACTTTGGGTGTGTGTAGAATATGTCTGATAACAGGTGTTAATTGTTATGACTGTATTTGTGTGTGAATCTGTTTTAATTCAAATACTGCAGACACTGAATGTTTTCAAGTACGGTAGATCATACTTTTCGCCGCCAAACGCCACCGTCAACGACCATCTAGTTCAGAACTTAGTTACCAGATGCCTCCTAATGAGCGAGTTGGTTGGTTGGTTCTTATGTTTAGGGGCTGCGACAACCGAGTCATGTAGCCCCGTGTACTTTGGGTGTGTGTAGAATCTGTCTGAAAACCGGTGTTAATTGTGATGACTGTATTAGTGCGTGTTATCTGTTTTTTAATTTAAGTACAGACTGAAACTTAGAATTTTTCATATAGTTCCTACTTTTGCCGCCAAGCGCCACCGTCAAAGACTACTAGGCCAAGTTCAGAACTTAGCTACTAGACGCCACCGCAGTCGGCTCTTGGCAACGAACGTAGAAACCTAAGAGCGTTGTTTACAATCTTAACCTATCCAATTTAGCTTCACACAGGTGTAATTAGTGGAAAGTTCTTTAACATGCCATAAATCTATGACATGGGACCACCGGCTTTACTTCCCCTCCGAAGGAAGGCATACTGAGGGATTTTTAACGTTCTTAAAAAATCCGACGACTTCGGCCGGGTTTGAACCCGCTATCTTGGGCATAGACCACATCAGTGAGATGACGACGAACGTAGCATCCTAAGAAGGTTAGTCAAATGTTTAACCTATATATAATTTAAAAGGAAGGAAGCTTGTAGTTTAACGTGACCGTTAATCTGTAGATCATAAGCCACGGGACCTCCTTTTTACGTGGAATCCGAACCACAGGACATGGCATTTCACTTCGAAAATCTCACATGCATTGACCGGGAATCGAACCCGGACCTCCTTGGTGAGAGGCATACAGCTAATATATATATATATATATAATTTAACTTCACACAGATGCAATTAGTGGAAGGTTCTTTAACATGCCATAAATCTATGACATGGGGCCGCCGGCTTTACTTCCCCTCCGAAGGAAGGCATACTGAGGGATTTTGAACGTTCTTAAAAAATCCGACGACTTCAGCCGGGTTTGAACCGGCGATCTTGGGCATAGAATATAGAACAGTTAATACTTGACATGAAACAAATAAACATCGCAAAACATTACTAAAGAAATTAATGTGGAGACCGAGAATATCCTACTACTTTATTTATATACAGTGCAAGATTCACCGTAACAATCCGTGTAACGTTCCTTGTATTCCCCCGGCAATACCAGGGAACCATCTCTCCCTCCCACCTTTCTATCAGCACCGGAGGCGTGCCGTTGTAAGATCCTTTATTATCTCCTATTCCCCAGCTATTTTGAAATTCAAATGACTCTTCTTGTACAGGTGTGGATAAGGTAGGGTGTGAGGGACGGTACGAGTAAGTGATTCACAGGGTGGTTAAGTTCGTTATCATTAACACGGAAGAGAGATACAGAGCAGATGTACCTACAGAACATTCAAATGTGTTAACCACTTGTTAAACAGACACCCAACATACACTCATCGTTCTTCTGCATCAAGTGTTGCAAATGTTTTAAGTGAGATGTCAAATAATAGAGCATGACAAAGTACAAGTTAGTTTGGTAGTAAAAGTGAATATATTAAAACAGGTAATGAAGTTTGGAATATGTATGCAATGGTTTGCTAGGCTTAATATAAACCTGCGTCTTTCCTCTGCCACCTGGAATTATATTACACAATGGTGATGTTGATATTGTGATGAAGCCCGTTGGGACTTTAGAAGTTAGTAATCAGGGTGATGGTTGTTAGAGGTATAGCAGATGACCAATGTATAAGACTTCGCGAAATAATCGTAGACTTGTGAGTTAAAATTTGGTGCACTCAAGCCTGACATAATGCCTCAGGTGACTGTTATTTCTTTTCAAAACACAACAAAGATGCATGTGAAACAAGTATACGGGTACAGGAGAATGTATCCTAAACTATAAAACCTAGTTAAAGTCTATGATAGCTTCTCTGTATCAAATATAATAAGATTAAAATACTACATAATCAATAGCAATTATTAGTGTGTTTATAATTGTTTATAATGGTTTATAACATTTAATAGAATGCAAATTATTTGTAGGTTTTGTGAATTATTTTTAAATCATGTTGCGATTTATTAATCTTACTGACAATGATTTTTGCATTAGCCTATCAGGGAATCTCTGTAACTAATATTCACATGTATCAGGTGAAGGTTGTAATAAATACAGTAATACTGTCGCCCCAATCGCTGGATATCCGAGAGTCGGAACAGAGCGTATTCCATTCTAATCTGTTTTTCATTGTGTCAGAATACTGTGAAATAGAAGCCCCTTCCCAAATTCATTTCTACTGGGAGAACAGTCTCGGGACTTTCCCGTAACTGTTTTATCAATATCATTGTTCTATTTAAGGTACACCGGAACGTCCTACATTAACCATGCTAGTTTTTTTTTTTTTTATTTACATTGTGCTACGAAACTACAGGGGACTCATAAGTACTGTCGTCTTTTTTTAAGAAAAATTTTTGGAAAGTTTTCTTACAAGAAATTATGCTATTTTTCAAAGTAGATATCACCAGATTATTATAGCTTGAGCAATCTTTCAGCGAGGTTTCTTATCCAGCAACGGCACCAGTCTCGGGGTTTTGATGCCAAGAATCCGTCGATAGCCACTTACACAGCTTCAAAGTCTTCGAAATTCCTTCGAAGCAAGAAATGGGCCATAGATCGAAAAAGATGGTAATCTGAAGGCGCAAGATCAGGGTTGTATGCTGGGAGTGTTAAAGTATCCTGAGTATTTGCCATGGTTGTTCGTGCAATATTAGGCCTTGCATTGTCCTGCTGCAAGAGAACTCCACTTAAGTTAAATAATGCTGGGTATGTCCGTCTCAAAATTTTATGAAGTCGTTCCAGTTGTTGAGAATGATGATCCACATTGACTGCACGTCCGTTTGGAACAAACTCCCAGTGAATCACTCCTAAATTCAACCAGTCACACACCATCATTTTCAACGATGACTTCGGAGGGCTGACGGGGACTGAGGCACTGTTTTGAAGCGTTAGCGTTGCGGTAATAGACCCATTTTTCATCACATGTGAAAATTTTCCTGATAAATATTTCATCAATGGGGTTATGATAAACTGACGACTGATATCCACTCTATGTTGAGTCTGTTTAGGTTTTTTTTTTCGTGTAGCCTCCGGAGAGGCCGAGTGCAGGTCTTTCTAGTCGACGCCCGTGGGCGACCTGCGCGTCGGGATGACAGATGGAATGGATGAAGATGAATGAAACTGGGCAAGGATGTAGAAGGAAGCGGCCGTGGCCTGTCAGAAGGTACTGTCCCAGCATTTGCCTGGTGTTGAAAATGGGAAACCACGGAAAACCATTTCAAGGACAGCCGACGGTGGGGCTCGAACCCACGCGTCTCCCGAGTCAGCAGAGAGCTTGGCCCCTTGACCTAACGCAGCGCTTTAGCCCGTGTAGCCACTACTGTCGGTAGGGGTCAATTCATGAGGAACAGCTTCTGTTTGATTTTCCAAGTTTCTTAATCTGGCGATGTATGGTATCTTTTGATGCACCAAGTTTTTCTGACAGCCTACAGGTACTGACTGATAACTTCTCGCAATTTACGCAATTCTAGTAAAGTCCTCCATTAAATAGCATTTGCGAACCAAAGATAACCAATTCTATCTTCTAAAACACCAAACTTAATAAACGACATCACTTGTGCGACATCCTAATAATTTCGTCACCCATGTACTAACAATTAGGATGTAAGTATTATAAGTACATGAATTGCGTAATAATGCTCATCAGCCATTATTAATCCGAGAGCTGCGCCGTATGAGTTACTGTGGCACTTGGAAGGGCAGAGTGGCCCAGCTCGGCGACAAGCCGGGGACGTGGTAAACCCGAGGCTGACAGCTTGATAATTGCATTTTGTCGCACTGTCTGTCACCGGGAACCACATTGTACCGCTCTGCATTAAAACTGTTCTTCCGGCTCTTTCGTGAATGTAATGCACAAATCTTTCAAAATGATTATTATGGTAGTGAAATTAAGGCATTTATGTTGCTTATATATCTCATAATACAGGGTGGTTCAGAATTAATGTGAAAAAAGTGGCAGTCAGTCTGAAAGACTAGACTTTGTATCATTTTAAATGCATAATACTTATCTTGCTTATCTTCAAATTACTCGCGAACGGCAAGTGCAATCCAAAGGCAAAGCAAGGTCAAGCTCCCGGGATGCCGTCACGCTCACAAGAGCGCGCGGGGACGTGCCCCTTCCATCCAGTCTAAAAACACTTATAGTGGGCGATGTATTGAAGGTAGAGATATGCTCTCGCGGACATTTTTGTAGAACTTTTCATGCTGACAAATTATTACGCTCATAGTATATTGATATTTTTAACGATTTGCCCAGCATAAGCTTAAAAAGCGCACGAACGCCAAGTTTCTTTTCGACTTTTTCACTGAAATCGTTACTGCTTGGCTTCCTTTGATCATACATAAAATAATTTTCTACAGAATCTTTCCTCGAGATATCCTTTACAGAATGGTGAAAACCGCATCAAAATCCATCCAGTGGTTCTCGGGATTACCCGTGACATCCAAGAATCGGGGACTTTTGTCTTATGCTAACGCAGTAGAGATTGTCTGAGAGCACATGCACCAAGCGGTACTGTGACGTCAAACACCTCAGTGCATCTGGGTACATTTCGTCCCGTCACCGTAACGTAACGCCAGACCCCAGCGTAACGACGAAGTCGACAAGATCATTTAAAATGATAAAACTCAGAGAGATTGCGGATCGTTGCAAGTGAATTAAAACACACACTTCCGGCAAACAACTCAATGTTGATAATATCCAAGCCCTTTATGGGATAGTGGTCTCTATATTAACCACCTGTCATAAGGACAGTTTATGCTTTCAAAGATGCTGATAGTTGAATCTTTAAGCCAAATTTTGGAGAATTTTCATGCCAAAGTGCTAGTATTTCTAAAAATCAAATACTTTATACGATACGTATCTACTTTACCTAATGTGTTGGATAAAATATAAAGAAACTTAAAACTAAAAACATTAACAATTGAAGTGTAAAATTAAAATATAAATATAGTATATAAATAATAACTATAAAATTACAATAATAAAAGAAATATAAAAAATAAAATAATAAACATAAAAAATATATATTAAAACTAGCTGACCCGGCAGACGTTGTCCTGCCAATCAAAGAAAGTGTTGTAACTTTGTTTCTTGAAGTGCTTTTGGATACACAGTATTTTTTTCAATTTATGGTAACTGCCTCTAAACTATCGTAAAATGAATTAACTAATCTAATAACATTCGTGAGAGCGTGCACAACAACTCTCCAAAGTTTCATCGCAATTGGATAAATGCCATATAACGCATACGGGATTTTGTTCAATTGATTCGTGCGCAGTCACTCATTTGTTGAATCTACTCGTGCTCTACCAACTGTGAAATGGATTTACTAAGTTAGAAAGCTTCACGTAAGTGTACACAACAACTCATCAAAATTTCATCGCAATCGGGTAAATGGTATATGGACGCATACGGTACTTTGTTGAAATTATTCGCGTGCCGTCACTCATTTGTTGAATCTACTCGAGCGCTACCTATTGTAAAATGGATTTATTAAGCCAGAAACCTTCCGTAGGGTGTACTCAACATCTCACCCAAGTTCCATCGTAATCGGATGAATGGTATATGAACGCATACGGGACTTAGTTTAAACTTCGCGCGTAGTCGCTCATTTTTTGAATCTATTCGTGCGCTACTTATGGTAAAATCGAATCACTAATCCAGAAGCCTCCCCCTGGAGTGTACACAACATCTCACCCAAGTTTGATCGCTTTGTATTGTCATGTGACGTGCACGCGTGCCCTCTAGCAACGGGCTGTGACCTTCCACGCTCTGGTCAGAACCACACCTCGTTACGCACGCCACGATTAGCCGGCCTCCGGCTCGTTACTTTTTGAACGCACCTTATATAATAATTAAATTAAAATGTAAAAACACATAAAAATAAAAAATAGTTTTGCCCTATAAAGGATTAATGTCATAGAGTGGACCTTCCATGAACATTATTCCTTTAACAGGGTTGTTTCGACCAAGATTTGCATTTCCCTGACTTTTCCCTGACTTAAGGTCCCGTTTTCCCGGACCATCAATACTTTATTCTCATCACTGTATGATCATATTTTAAAAACAAGATGTTCAGTAAAGAACATATAGCCTACTTTCTCCTAAATGCATGCGTATTGTTATAACTCTTTGTCCTTTTCAAGGAGTATGATTGAATGTTGGTTGTAGTAGCTTGTTGAAATACAATGAGCTATAGGGATATTAAACATGAATATGAGGTGCCCTTTGCTAGTGCTACCTCGGTACTAAATTTCGTTCAATTCGGTTTCACCGTGTTTGAATTGATAAGGGGAATCGATTTGCACACATACTTGGCCACCATCTGCAAACTATTGGGCTGATGTTCTTGCAGTTTGGTCTGAATATATTTCCCACATAAAGATATGGTGTTGCAAAATTTGGTAGAGACTAGATTATTAGGTTGGTCGTAATTACATTTTAGCTTTTAACATTTGGGTGGCCGCAATTACGTTTCCGTCAAGATAGCGGTGATATAAAACATGACACTGAGGTGCCCTTTGTTAGTGCTACCTCTGTACCAAATTTCGTTCCATTCGGTTTCACCGTGTTCGAATTGATAAGGGGAATCGATTTTCACACGAAGATGGCCGCCATCCGCAAAATATTAGGCTGATGACCTATTAGTTTGGTCAAAGGATGCTCCCTCCATAAAGGTATGTTGTTGCTAAATTTGCTAGAGATCGGATGATTAGGCTAATCGTAATTTGATTTAAGCTTTGAACATTTGTGTGGCCGCCATTACGTTTCTGTCAATATGGCGGCGATATAAATCATGACACTGAGATGCCCTTTGCTAGTGCTATCTCTGTACCAAATTTCGTTCCATTCGGTTTCACCGTGTTTGAATTAATAGGGAGAATCGATTTTGACACAAAGATGGCCGCCTTCCGCAAACTATTAGGCGAATGACCTATTAGATTGGTCAAAGGATGTTCCCTCCATAAAGGTATGTAGTTGCAAAATTTGGTAGAGATCGGATGATTAGGTTAATCGTAATTTGATTTAAGCTTTGAACATTCGTGTAGCCGCCATTACGTTTCAGTCAAGATGGTGGCGATATAAAACATGACACTGAGGTGCCCTTTGCTAGTGCTACCTCTTTACCAAATTTCGTTCCATTCGGTTCCACCGTGTTCGAATTAATAGGGGGAATCAATTTTGACATAAAGATGGCCGCCAACCGCAAACTATTAGGCTAATGACCTATTAGATGGGTCAAAGGATGCTCCCTCCATAAAGGTATGTAGTTGCAAAATTTGGTAGAGATCGGATGATTAGGTTAATCGTAATTTGATTTAAGCTTTGAACATTCGTGTGGCCGCCATTACGTTTCTGTCAAGATGGCGACGATATAAAACATGACACTGAGGTGCCCTTTGCTGGTGCTACCTCTGTACCAAATTTCGTTCCATTTGATTTCACCGTGTTTGAATTAATAGGGGGAATTGATTTTCACACAAAGATGGCCGCCATCCGCAAACTATTAGGCTAATGACCTAGTTATTTGGTCAAAGGATACTTCCTCTACAAAGGTATGTTGTTGCAAAATTTGGTAGAGATCGGATGATTAGGTTAATCGTAATTTGATTTAAGCTTTGAACATTTGTGTGGCCGCCATTACGTTTCCGTCAAGATGGCGGCGATATAAAACATGACAATGAGGTGTCCTTTGCTAGTGCTACCTTTGTACCAAATTTCGTTCAATTCGCATTCACCGTGTTCGAATTGATAGGGGGGGGGGCAGACATTCAGAGTACACACACTCACACACACACACACAGACACACAGACTCACACACACACAGACTCACACACACACATACACACACACAGACAGACACACTTTTTTCGCCCTGTGTTGATCTCATAAGTCTACTTTCATTTTTTGGAAAAATCGAAAGTAGGCTAACAAGACCCACCGAATTGATCAAACGATATTTACTGATTTAAATCTTCCGAATTCCACGACATACGCTGGTTATTAGCCTACTTTCGATTTTTGCAAAAAATGAAAGTAGACTTATGAGATCAACACAGGGCGAAAAAAGTGTGTCTGTCTGTGTGTGTGTATGTGTGTTTGTGAGTCTGTGTGTGTGTGTGTGTGTGTGTATGTGTGTGTGTGAGTCTGTGTGTGTGTGTGTGTCTGTGTGTGTGAGTGTGTGTACTCTGAATGTCTGTCCCCCCCTATCAATTCGAACACGGTGAAACCGAATTGAACGAAATTTGGTACAGAGGTAGCACTAGTAAAGGACACCTCAGTGTCATACTTTATATCGCCGCCATCTTTACCAAAACAGAATGGCGGCCTCTCAAATGTTCAAAACGTAAAATCAAATTACGGCTAAACTAATCATCCGATCTCTACCAAATTTGGTGACAACATACCTTTATATAGGACGCGTCTTTCACCCAAAATTCAAGGCCATCGGCCATGCCATTTCAGGATGGCGGCCGTGTGAATTATGCAACCATTTTAATAAATAGCTTAAGACTCACCAATTCCGATTATCGAGCCTAGGGGGGTTTAAGCTATCCTGAAGGTCGTGATCCGTTATTTATTATAATTTAATATTATAATATTATACAGTATGAGTGGCTTAAAAGAGCTGAGCCGTTTGTGTCACACACAAGATGGCAGCTGTCCTCATGTGCCTGTCTTATATTTCAGTAGTTTTAGTATGTTGTATGTGATATACCGTACTGATACAATAATATAAACTTTGTATGAAATGATCTTTAATGAAGATGTACTGCAGTGAAGAAATCGTTTATTTAAAGTCATTATTTGCCAACAGTTTGTATCTAATATGTCAGTTAAGAACACCTGACGTCATGGATACGGTTAGCTCTGGGCTAGCATGTTAGTCTGACACGCAGTTGACTGGGGATCGAGTACTGCTACAGTTAGGTTTTTTTTTCTTGAATTCTTTTACAAATGATGTGCACGAGCTTTTTCCACAGATACTGAATAAAATGTCATTTAGCTCAAAGGAGAGGATAAAGTATACACTCGTATATTAATAAAATCACAGTCCCAGCATCGCACATAAACAGAAGACATTAGAAAAAGGAGAATAGAAGAACTAGATACACGTTGTCATTAACCACAGCCTTCTTAATGCCTCTGTACGGTGCTGTCCTCTTGTGGGTTATGTGGGTAATATTGTTCCAAACATAACGCTGTGTAAATGCCAGAGCTGGCCTCCTGAAGTATGGCAATTTTGTAATACTGGTAGTTCAACTATTAGCCACGATCGCGCTCCGAATACCTTTAAACACTGCCAGCTGGATCGCCTCCCTCTTGGCTACTTTAAACTGCCTACTCATTCAACACCCATAGAACACAGCCATCGTAGTACATTACGATGGCAGTGCATAGGCGTACAAGATAAAGATTAATTCACTGATAGGTCGCAGCACCACCTACTGTGATTGGGGCGGAAGATTCTTAATTTTGCAGGCTGGCTTAATATAGAGATTAACGGACGTGAATGCATTACAATAAGTTAGTAGTTTTGTTATTCAATCATCATAAAGTATATAATATTGATCTTGACACTTACTGGCTTATTATCAATATAAAAGAAAACAAACAATACATTGTGGTTGGGGTGATTGTTTTAGGGATGAGGACAAAGAGTCATAAAGATACCCATACATTTAGGAGAAAGTAGGCTATATGTTCTTTGCTGAACATCTTGTTTTTAGCCTACTTTCGATTTTTGCAAAAAATGAAAGTAGACTTATGAGATCAACACAGGGCGAAAAAAGTGTGTCTGTCTGTGTGTGTGTATGTGTGTGTGTGTGAGTCTGTGTGTGTGTCTGTGTGTCTGTGTGTGTGTGTGTGTGTGAGTGTGTGTACTCTGAATGTCTGTCCCCCCCTATCAATTCGAACACGGTGAATGCGAATTGAACGAAATTTGGTACAAAGGTAGCACTAGCAAAGGACACCTCAGTGTCATGTTTTATATCGCCGCCATCTTGACGGAAACGTAATGGCGGCCACACAAATGTTCAAAGCTTAAATCAAATTACGACTAACCTAATCATCCGATCTCTACCAAATTTTGCAACGACATACCTTTATGGGGGGAGCATCCTTTGACCAAACCAATAGGTCATCAGCTTAATAGTTTGCGTATGGCGGCCATCTTTGTGTGAAAATCGATTCCCCCTATTAATTCGAACACGGTGCAACCGAATGGAACGAAATTTGGTACAGAGGTAGTACTAACAAAAGGCACCTCAGTGTCATGTTTTATATCGCCGCCATCTTGACGGAAACGTAATGGCGGCCACACAAATGTTCAAAGCTTAAATCAAATTACGATTAACCTAATCATCCGATCTCTACCAAATTTTGCAACTACATACCTTTATGGAGGGAGCATCCTTTGACCAATCTAGTAGGTCATTCGCCTAATAGTTTGCGGATGGCGGCCATCTTCGTGTCAGAATCGATTCCCCCTATTAATTCAAACACGCTGAAACCAAATGGAACGAAATTTGGTATAGAGGTAGCACTAGCAAAGGGCACCTCAGTGTCATGTTTTATATCACCGCTATCTTGATGGAAACGTAATCGCGGCCACCCAAATGTTAAAAGCTAAAATGTAATTACGACCAACCTAATAATCTAGTCTCTACCTAATTTTGCAACACCATATCTATATGTGGGAAACATATTCTGACCAAACTGCAAGAACATCAGCCCAATAGTTTGCAGATGGTGGCCAAGTATGTGTGCAGATCGATTCCCCCTATCAATTCAAACACGGTGAAACCGAATTGAACGAAATTTGGTACAGAGGTAGCACTAGCAAAGGGCACCTCATATTCATGTTTAATATCCCTATAGCACGTTGTATTTCAACAAGCTCCTACAACCAACATTCAATCATACTCCTTGAAAAGGACAAAGAGTTATAACAATACCCATGCATTTAGGAGAAAGTAGGCTATATGTTCTTTACTGAACATCTTGTTTAAAATACACGTCCATGCTAACCTTTCTTGTTTTTTTAAGAATTAGCCCTGTTTGATAAGCCGTGAGCACTTCAGAAGGCATGAAAAAATGGCTTCATCTGACTCGTTTATAAATTAATCGGTTATGCTAAAAAAAAACACGCACAAATAACAATAAAGAAATGAATAAACAAGTAGTTCCGTGAATATCTATACAGCCTATTTTCATATATCCTGCTCATGTTAATTGCCTCTATCCACATACAAAATTTCAGTTTGATTGTCGTGATAGATTCGTAGATATTGAGAACCGTCTAAATATTTCAGATGGTCGCCAGGTTGGATTTTTATTTTTGTACTATTGCAATAAGATTATTGTGTATGTGTGGTATTCAAAATTCAATCGCATGATTAGAACACAAGAAGTAAATACGAGATTTTAAAATTACACACAGTAGCCATCTTGTGATTAAGCAAAGAATTGAAATAAATTAGATGCCAGTGGATCAACATTTGTATAAGCATTTAACGTGCAACGTTTCGCGGCACTCGGATAGTTAATTCGCGAAAACGTCCATTTAAATATTTATACTTCGCGTCGCCGCCATGTTGGATTTGTGCTCACCAGGTTACTGAAAGTCCTATGTTCATAGTCTCTATGAACATTAAAAAAATCAGTTTGGTTGCTGTAAAAGATTCATAGGTATTGAGAACCCTCTAAATATTTCGGAAGCTCGCCATTTAGGATTGTTATATGTATAGGCCATAGAGTTATGTACCATTCAAGGACAATTATTGCCTAGGTTCAGTATTCAAACTTTCACTTCGATCGCATGATTACGACACAAGAAATAAAAACTTAATTTTAAAATTTCGCACAGCCGCCATCTTGAGGTTATGTAAACAATTGAATTAAATTAGATGGCAGTGCATTACAATCTGCAAAATCATTTACTCTACCACATTTCACTGCGCTCAGAGAGTCAAATCACGAGAAAAGTCTATCAAAATATTTCAAATTCGCTTGGTCTCCATGTTCGTTTTGTACTTTAAAGGTTTATGAAATATACATAGATGAACTTGTATCAGTACCCTTCATCACCGTACAAAATTGCAGGGTGATATCTGTAATAGTTTCGGATATATAGAATGTCAGTGAAATATTTCCCACAGCCGCCATTTTGAGGTTATGTGAACAATTGAACTAAATTAGACTCCAGTGCATTACAATGTGCATACACATTTACTGTACCAAGTTTCATTACGTTTGGGTAGTTAAATCGCGAGAAAAGTCTATTTAAATATCTCAACTTCGCTTGGCCGCCATGTTTGTTTTGTAGTCACCAGGATTTTGAAAGTCTCATAGGTGAACATCTAGTAGTGCCCTTTATCACCGTACACAATTTCAGGGCGATATCGGTAATAGCTTCGGAGATATTGAATGCTAGTGAAATATTTCGCACAGCCGCCATGTTGGATTGGTGAGACGTAACAAAATTTGAAGGGCACGGTCGAGGTCGCCGGGAATAGTGCTATGAACTTTCCGAGTTTCATTGACATCGCTCCAGCCGTTTAGATTTTATTAGGGGGGGGGGGGGCACACACACACCTCACACACACACACACACACACACACACACACGCGCGCACACACACACGGACAAAAGGTGATCTCATAAGCCCATTTTTTTTTCAAAATTGAAAATAGGCTAAAAATGGATTCAAGGAGATTTATTTTAACTTATTTCTTTTTCAGTTCACAATGAAACTTCTTACATTCAAAAAAGTTGCAATTGTCATAACTATTGACTTAAAAACTATGACCTAATAGTCAAATAATACAATGGGTAAGTAACGTACATGGCACGGATTCTTTCAAAATTATTGCTAAGGTAAGAAAGAAATTAGAAATTAAAAAGTTCCCTGACCTTGCAGAAAATTTCCCTGACATTTCCCTGACTTTCCTGACCTGTATCAGTCCTGTTTAATTATTCCTTTAAGGGATATGGACTTGGTAATTTACGTACCATTAACCTCTAGGGATATGAGCTGGGAATTTTAGGTAAATGAAATATAAAGCTATATGAACGCAATCATTTTAAGGGCTTCCTTATTGACGTTTAAACTAAATGAAATACCAATGGGTATTTAATAATGTCATTACATCTCATGTCAATAAATTGAATTAATATACTGTCCATTAATTGAATTACGAGCCGCGCCACATGGTGACCCTTCTAGCAATACAAGGCTTTCATTACAGACTGTGCGTAACGAAAGCTTTTCACGACCCAGGATCCGGTTGTGTGTGCGAACGGTTTGGCATGCTGTGTGAAAGGTATCAAGAACAGAGGACAGTCCTTAACAGGATTTTGTACAGATTGATGATATGGCTGTTAATTTATGTAATAATGTAAGTGTACTATAATTCATGGCCATTGGCTGCTATTAAATCTTTATTATTGATTATACTAGTTTCGGTCGCATTATGGCCCTCCTCGGTAATATGTTTTTTTAAACTATTATAGTTGCAAGGAAAGTTTGAATTTATATTGTACTGTCTGTTTTATAGCAATATACAATCATCAACTGTTTAGATATGTCATTTTCACAAAATTGTTTTATATTATTGATACGTGCTACCCCTAGCAGCAAGTTCGTTAATTGGATCAAAGGACGTAAAGCACAGCAAAAATTGTCCTTTAAAGAAATATCATTATTGCAGGTCAGAAAGTTACACCACACAATTAGAAAATAGAAACAATTAGCTGTCTTTCTTCGTGTTTGCTCCCTTATGGAGGACACTCAACCTTTCACTTGCTCACGCAGTTAATCCCTCGCTAATGACACCAGTGTCCTCTGTAGAAATACCTGCGACACTTCCTTGAGTACACAAGCTACAGCCTGTCACTCACTGACCTGAATACACACTGTTTTGCAATTCGCACGTCACTGTAACACCTCTATCGCACTGGAATACACTCTCCCAAAACACACACAGTTCGTCCCTCGCTGGCCAAGTCGCTTTATATAGCGGGGCCGATGACACACAGATGTTTCTAGAGTAAAGCAGGGTTCACACCTTCTCGAGAATTCCAACAGTAGTTGGGCCAAGAACATTAGAGACGGTCTCTTTGTTACTGCCTGTCTTCTTGTTGCGCAAATCGCTGGTTAACACAGAGGCAGGGGGTAGCCCGGGGTGGGCTGTGAATCACGTGAGGAGGTGATGAAGGAGCCGTAACATTATCATCAATTTATAACCTATTATTATTATTATTATTATTATTATTATTATTATTATTATTATTATTATTATTATTATTTGATACAGCCACCTATGGACTACAAATACACAACATCCGTTCAAGTTTTCTTCATTAAGGTGATTCTTCGTTTAGCTTCCTGCCAAAGATCGTTCAGCTTCTGGCTCCTTCTCAATCGTTCTTCGGCTGAAAGTGTGAAGGTTTGAGAATTGTTAGCCAATCTCTTGGTCCCCAATCGTTTAATATGTCCATAGAGCATCAACCTCCTCTTTCTCATGCTGACAGAAATCCCTTCACTCTTGTCATAGAGTTCTTGGTTTGATCTCAGTTGAAATTTGTATCCATCTCTTGGGACCTAGAACCTTCCGCAAGAACTTCCTTTCCTTTTTCCCAATTTCAACAGTTTTCATGCTTGATAAGGTTCCGGCCGCATAGAGGCACTCTTCCTCCACTACTGTGCAATAATGCCTGTAATTGGCCTGATATGAGAGGGATTTGGGCATACTGTATGTGTTGGTGCAAATCAATAATTGTTACAAATCTATTTTTAGCCTACTTTTCACATTTTGCAAAAATGAGGAAAAAGTAGACTTATGAGATCGATCCGGGAAAATGTGTGTGTCTGTCTGTCTGTCTGTCTGTCTGTCTGTGTCCCCCATCAACTCCTAAACGGCTGCAGCAATCGGAACCAAATTTAGTATGAGTAAAGATGTATACAGGAATATCTCAAGACCATATTTGAAAATGATGTCAGTGCTACCAACTGCTGAAAAATCGCACTAGAAATTTGAGCTCCATGTTTGATATCTTGGAAGGTGTACATGGGAGCTATTCCAAAATTGGCACACATGTAGATAATACTATTTCAGTTTAATTTCCAGGAGGCCATACATGACAGTGTTGCCAAAATATTTTTTAGCCTTCTCATAGGTCCAATTTTAAATGCATATAACTTCTACACTCTCAATTGGATTTCAACCAAAGTTTGTATGTAATATGTGCACATAAACACATATGACAGCGTATTCTTAAAAGCCATCAGGGCTGCCAACTGTTAATAATTGCTCTCTCTATTTTTTATCCAAATACCAATATATCAGAAAGTATGCAAGCCGACAGCTTTAAACTATGCACACGTATAGTACCTGAAATTTTAGATTAATTTGGAGTAATTCATATAAGTCAGTGCTGCCAACATGATTCTATGCCTGCTGATATGTCCAATTTTAAAATTCATGTAACTTCTATACTAACAAATGGATTTCATCCACAATTGGCACAACAAGATATCGTAATATTTCAGATGATTTCTGACCAGCACACGCATGACATTGTTGCCAACATGCTTTTACGCGTGCTGATAGATCCTATATCTAACTGCATGTAACGTCCATTGGACTTCAACCAAATTCTGTATTCTATACCTTAAGAGATGGAACTAAGATTATATTCAGTCACCAGGGCTGCCAACTGTAGTGCTCTATTAGGCTGCATTATACCAGGTATATTTCTTACTAATTAAACATTTCGATATTACCAAATTAATTTCGTCATTATTCTAGAAAAGTTGATATACTGTAGAATAATCATTGGCATGAATCTTAATTTTAAGACAAGTAGGTTCTTTAGTTCGTTACGGAACTTCTTGTTTTTAACTATTTTGATATATATATTACTAATTTTTGAAAGGAAAAAATCCAAATCTAATATATTATACCCAAACTTTGCTGGCAATTATTGTAATATGGATTTACTAAGTCACAAACATTCGCAGGAGTGTCCACAACAACTCACCAAACTTTCATCGTAATTGGATGAATGGGGTATGTACGCATATAGGAATGAACAAACATACATTCGTTTTTTATATATATAGTAGACAGTAGATTTGGATAACAAAAGAGGGAGAAAAGTCAAAGATGACATGTTTCGTTCGTCAAGTGAGCATCGTCAAGTCCATTTATATCCAAGACAAAATAGCTATACGATTCACTACCAAACCTATGGTAACTGTTAGTAGGTTATGGAGGTTCCCTTGAACGAGGCTGTTAACAGGAGTGACTAGCGAGTCAATATATACGAGGGCGAAACGAAAAGTTACACTTACCAGTTATGGCCCTTTATTAAACGACATACTGGGTGAGTTAGCCGTGGTCGTTACGGCATGACTGTTGGCAGTCGCTCACATCCGGGAGGCGAGGAGGTTCGAATCCCCCCGCCGGGCACCTTGAAGATGGTCTTCTGTGGTTTCCCATCTTCCTTCCAGGCAAATGCTGGGGTTGGTCCTTAACTATAGGCCACAGCCGCTACCTTCCAACTCCTCGCCTTTCCATTCCAACTTTCCTCCCCAACGGTACCTGTAGCTCACCCATTGGGTGTCCGTCTCGAAGCAGCTACAAAACTGGCGAGCCGAAAATGTCCTCGGACACTCCCGGCACTAAAAGCCATACGCTAAAAAAACGACATTCACATAGGCAACACGGCTATATTCACGTGTCCACATAGTTCCCAGAAGGCACTGCTTTCACCGGTACAACGTATTGACACGTGGCGGTTTCAGTGGCGTAGTTGGTAGCATGCTGAGCTTTATGCCGAAGGTTGCGAGTTCAAACCCGGAACGTTTTAAGAACGTTAAAAATCCTTCAGTATGCCTTCCTTCGGAGGGGAAGTAAAGCTGGCGGTCCCATGTCATAGACTTATGGCATGTTAAAGAACCTTCCACTAATTACACCTGTGTGAAGCTAAATTGTATAGGTTAACAAAGTAAAACAACGCTCTTAGATTGCTACGTTCGTTGCCAAGAGCCGACTGCGGTGGCGTCTAGTAGCTAGGTTCTGAACTAGGCCTAGTAGTCGTTGAGGGTGGCGTTTAGCGGCAAAAGTAGGAACTATTTCATAAATTCCAAGTTGCAGTCGTTCCTTGAATTAAAAAAAAACAGATACACACACTAATACAGTCATCACAATTGACAACGGTTATCAGACAGATTCTACACACACCCAAAGTACACGGGGCTATATGACTGCGTAGTCGCAGCCCCTAAACTTAGGAATCAACCCACAACGTTTGACAATATGAGGCAGAGTTGATTGACGTGCCTTTCGGCATAAATTCCACGTGCACCACACCCACCATGTCTAAGAACACCGTCGCCTTTACCTTTCCTGCTGATGGTTGAACCTTGGGCTTCGTTCATTGTGGTGATGTGGTGTGCACCCAGTCCATCGATGTTCTCATTGTTTCGGGGGAGAAGTGGTGGACGATGAGGAGGTGAAAGCAGCTGCATTCAGCTAATTATAAGGTGCGTTCAAAAAGTAACGAGCCGGAGACTGGAATGCGCAAACCGGTGACTACATCGGCTAATCGTGGCGTGTGTAACGAGGTATGGTTCCGAGCCCGACCAGAGCGTGGAAGGTCACAGCCCGTCGCTAGAGGGCACGCGTGCACCTCATGTGAGGATACAAAGCGAGCAGCAGCATGCATTAATCATCCAACGCTGCCAGTCGCATTGCAAACAGTGACATGGAGGCGTCAACCGAAGAGCAAAGAGGTGTTGTTCGGTTTCTGATAGCGGAAGGAGTAGGGGGGAACGGACATTCATCGCCGAATATCACAAGTGTACGGCGAACACTGCTTGCCCCTTGCAAGGGTCAAGGCGTGGCACGAGCGTTTCAGGGAAGGACGGGTGTCGTTAGCCGATGATGCCCGGACTGGGGCACCCCCCTGCATTACGGATGACAACGTCCAGCTGGTTGATGCACTCATTACCCAGGACCGCCGAGTGACAGTGAACGCCATAGCCGCCGTGGTCTGTCCACGAAAATGCACGACCTCATACGGCCAACACCGTCGCGGCACTCCTGCAGAAATTCAATTGGGAGGTTCTCGGCCACCCTCCATACAGTCCAGACCTCTCTCCCTGTGATTACGCCATGTTTGCTCCCCTGAAAAGGGCTCTGTGGGGCCAACGATTCACCTCGGACGCCGACGTCCAGCTGTACGAGTGGAACTGGTTCACATGGCAGCCCAGGGAATTTTATGAGACAGCCATTCACCGCGTCGTGTCACAGTGGGACAAGTGCCTCAACAGCCAGGGCCAATACTTGTAACATACAGGTACTGGTTTCTGTAATTATGCCTCCGGCTCGTTACTTTTCGAACGCACCTTATACATAGCGCTGAATGTGATTTTTACGCATTTGGAATCGAAAGGTTGGTTGCCCGTTCCGAGAAATGTTTACAGGATATTGGGGACTATGTGGAAAAGTGAACTTACATTGTATGTTGTCATAGCCATGTTGCCTATGTGTATGTGGTTTAATGAAGGGCCATAACTGGGAAGTGTAACTTACTTACTTTGTGTCGCCCTCGTAAAAGTGTGGGCAGATGATCGCGCTATTCCGCCCCTTCAAACAACAACAACAACAACAACAACATATGAACTAAATTACTAACTAATTAGCTAGCTAACCATAATATATATAACTAGCATTACCCCTCGCGGATTCGCGCGCGAATAATCTAGTTGTAAAGAGTACACAATCATGAATGCTATGACTGATTTATCCTTGGTATGAATAATCAGACTTTATCAATTCAGCTACTGGTGCAGTGGTTAGGGGTTTGTCATTCCTTCATAGGTATATCAGAGCGAAGGTAGTTTTCTGGGAATATCACAGACACTGTTAATTTAAGGGCCTTTAAATGTGGTTTTCGGAGACCCTTTATAGTCTGGTAAAAAAAATACCTTTCGTAACTCACCCACAAGTGAAAATTGCATGAAAAAAATCTAGAGTGTCCCTTGACCCCCTTAAGCGCATTATACTGTACGTATTGATGAATTTTAGAGGTTAATTTGGTTCAGTGATAAACTTATAACCAAAGCAAGCTTGTAGTTTAACGTGACCGTTAATCTCGAGATCATGAGCCACGGGACCTCCTTTTTACGTGGAATCCGAACCACAGGACATGGCATTTCACTTCGAAAATCTCACATGCATTGACCGGGAAACTTTCACAGTAATGTAATAATTGGAATTGCATTGCGCCTTACAGAAATAGATGGACCTGTGAGATTCTGTTACCATGGTTACCCTGTTGCATTCTTTCATTATCTCATTGTAAATATACATGTTTTAAGGTATTTATTTAATTGTGAGGCATTTAAAGAGTAAGTGAGTGCGTTTCGCTTACGCATTGGGTTATGCTGAACCTGTAGGGACCCCATATGTGTAGGTTGGTGTTAATGGGACCTTATATTCGGTACAAAACTGGAATGGGACCTTATATTCGGTACAAAACTGGAATGGGACCTTATATTCGGTACAAAACTGGAATGGGACCTTATATTCGGTACAAAACTGGAATGGGACCTTATATTCGGTACAAAACTGGAATGGGACCTTATATTCGGTACAAAACTGGAATGGGACCTTATATTCGGTACAAAACTGGAATGGGACCTTATATTCGGTACAAAACTGGAATGGGACCTTATATTCGGTACAAAACTGGAATGGGACCTTAGCACAATAATATAGGGAGGGGTATCGCATGGCGTCGGGTGCGAGCTTTGTTCATTGACGCCCAGAGGGCAGCTTGGATGTGAAATTTTATCGAACGTTGGAGCGCTATGAAAGTCAAGGAGGTTAGATATCTAAGCTCCTTGACACTAGCGCTTTCTAGTAGAGAAAGGAGGAACTTTTTGAGTTGGCGGAAAATCCTGAGATTAATTTTGCCATTATGAACACGGCCTAATGAATTCGAAAGGGTTCTTAAAAATACCAACAATGGATGACTTGTGTACCTACCGTGATCATTGTTGCCTTTCAAAAATCACTTACCATGGTCAGGAGCGAACCTGCAAGCTTGGGGGTTGGTATTCCGACACGATAACCACTCACCCACCGTGGCAAGCAACTAACTATAAAAGTGTGACGTTTACGAGTCTAATATTAATAATATAATATTGTATGGCCTTGGTTGCCGGGTGAAAACTTTGTATTTTACACCCAAATGGTAGCTTGCATGTCGAATTTTGTTGTTCCTAGAAGCACTATGAAAGTCAAGGAGGTTAGATATCTAAGCTCCTTGACTCCCGAGATTAATTTTGCCTTTATGAACACGGCCTACTGAATTCAAATGGGTTCTTTGACATGCCAACATTTTATGACATGCGTGTCGTATTTTGCCACCTTTCGAAAAATCACTTACCACGGCCAGGAGCGAACCTGCAAGCTTGGGGTTAGTAGACCGACACGCTATCCACTCACCCACCGTGGCAAGCTTAGAGTCTTTTTTTTTTTTTTTTGTCTTGTGACCTCCTGATAGGCCAAGTGCAGGTCTTTCTAGTCGACACCCTGCGCGTCGGGATGAGGGATGGAATGGATGAATATGAATGAATGAAACTGGGCGAGGATGTGGAAGGAAGCGGCCGTGGCCTGTCAGAAGGTACCGTCCCAGCATTTGCCTGGTGTTGAAAAGGGGGAAACCACGGAAAACCTTTTCAAGGAAGGCCGATGGTGGGGCTCGAACCCACGCGTCTACCGAGTCTGCAGAGGGCTTGGTCCCATGGCCTAACACTGCGCTTTAGCCAGCGTAGCCACTACTGTCGGTACGAGTCTAATGATATGTACTGTACTGTATTGCGTCACATTGAGCTAGTGAGAGTGTAGTATTCTCACAGGAGGCAGATATCTCCGCTCAATACTCCTTCCTTCAACAGGTGAGAGAACAATATAGACACCTTGATCGTTCCGTGTAGCAGCTTTAACAGCGCAACTTTGTCTATAAACACGTTCCTAACTACAAAGCTCACAATAAGAGTGTACCTAGATAAACTAGTGAAACTTAAAAGTCACATGGGAACTTAACTTTACTGAAACGATCACCGTATGTTCGGTATAAGACATACTGAATCCACCCAGCTCTCACTCCCATACACCAGCAGTGGCGTAACAACGCGGGGGAGGGGGGAGGGAAGGGGTGAGGGGGTGATCAAGGGGATCATTCCACCATCTGAGCTAAATAATTAATTTATTCAGTCCAAAACACATACAAATATCATTCCTCCCTATATTATTCTGCTAAGGCCCCATTCCAGTTTTGTACGTAAAATAAGGTCCCATTAACACCAACCTACACATATGGGGTCCCTAAAGGTTCAGCATAACCCAATACGTAAGCGAAACGCACTCACTTACTCTTCAAATGCCTCACAATTAAATAAATACCTTTAAACATGTATATTTACAATGAAATAATGAAAGAAAGCAACACGGTAACCATGGAAACAAGAATTTCACAGGTCCATCTATTTTTAGCCTACTTTTCACATTTTGCAAAAATGAGGAAAAAGTAGACTTATGAGATCGGGCAAATGTGTGTCTGTCTGTCCTTCTGTCTGTCTGGCTGTGTGTGTGCTCCCCCCCCCCCCCTATCAACTCCTAAACGGCTGCAGCAATCGAAACAAAATTAGGTAGAAGTAAAGACCTATACTTGAATATCTCACGGCCATATGAAAATGATGTCAGTGCTACCAACTGCTCAAAAATCGCAATTGAAATTTGAGCTCCATGTTGGATATCTTGGAAGGTATGAATGGGAGCTATTTCAAAATTGGCACACGTATAGATAATAATATTGCAGTTTAATTTCCTGGAGGCCATACATGGCATTGTTGTAAGTCGCAATGCAATTCAAATTATTATATTACTGTGAAAGTTTCCAGACGGATATAAGTAGGGCTCGGATTCGAGCATATTTGCATATATTTTCCTGAATAGTACACATAGAAAGAAGCCTTTCGGTGGTATTTTCACCTCTCTGGGACGAACAGAATTGAAATTTATCGAGCATATAAATGCATAAAACCGCGGTTTTCAGAATAGAAGCATGTAAATGCATATTCTTGTGATTTTCATCTAAATAGTTTGTTTTTCTTCGAATTCTCCCCCGAATTCGGGCCCTGACAATCCTTAAGGTGCGAAAACAAAAATAATTATTGAATAATAGAACCGCAGGCTTTTAACCTTTAGTGAGGTCGTTCTCGTCATTGAAACTTTTATTGACTGATTTAAGAAAATCATTCAAAACTGAAAACATATAAAATTTCTTGTTGTACAGACCAATGCAGATCTACTTCATTGACTAGCCAATTCTGAACATTTTGTAAATGAACTTTTAAACTGTATCTTTTATAAGAGCACTTCTCTTGTATATACTTGTAAAACTTGAATGGGAGTATATTGCAGTGTATCATACATACAATTAGAAAATAAAGCTCGTATTTAAAGGTGTGTTATTGGTTTTTTCGTTTCACTTTCGTTTCTATAGTTTTGAACGGTGTTTTTCGAGCATATTCTGCATATTTAACCGCATATAATGGGGGTTTCGAGCATATCTATCGAGCATATAATGGGTTTATAATGGGTTTTTCGAGCATATAATGGTTTGTTCGAGCATATCTATCGAGCATAAAACACATGGTTTTCGAGCATATCTGGAGATTTTATCAAGCATATCAATCCGAGCCCTAGTTATAAGGTTATCACTGAACCAAATTAAGCTGTAAAATTCATCAATACATACAGTATAATGTGCTTAAGGGGGTCAAGGGCCACTCTAGAAATTTTTCACGCAATTTTCACGTGTGAGTGTGGTACGAAAGGTCTTTTTCAGCCGACTATAATGGGTCTACGAAAACCACATTTAAAGGCTCTTAAATTAACAGTGTCTGTGATATTCCCAGAAAACTAACTTCGCTGTGATTCTCCTATGAAGGAATGACAAACCCCTAACCACTGCACCAGTAGCTGAATTGATAAAGTCTGATTAATCATACGAAGGATAAATCAGTCGTAGCATTCATGATTGAGATTTTGCTAAGTGTACTCCTTACAACTAGAATATTCGCGGGCGAAGCCACGACGGGTAATGCTAGTATATATTATTTCAGTAGTAAAGATACCTCCTACGGCGCTCCCAAGCGACCGATCGTGACAAATGAGCATTCAAATGAAAGAGAATAGACATTAGCAGTGACGAATTGCACTCTTAATTTCATAAATATCCATAATTTCTTTAACAATTACTTTAAAAAAATGTACGAAGTGTGCGATTTGCTGATACTGTTCTGTAGGAAAATACGCTCCATAATTGCTGTCCACTTCACATTTTGGCCGCTGTGGCACTGTTTCATGTCATTTTAACATTCTGAGGTATTTCCTTTATCATTTTGCATGGATTTCAGAAACAGTAAATTAAAGGAATGATTAGGCCTACTCAAATCGTACAATTTCATAAATATCGAATAGCCGGTAAGTGTTATGATGATCCAATGTTCAGTGATTGCCTTCTTAAGTTAGGGAACGTAGAACTTGGAATTCTAACTGAAATGTAAATAGCGTTCTATAATCATTAAAGAAAACATAAAACATTACAACCTTTCTCCTGAAGTCTCTCATTATAAACCTATTGGGGAAAGAGTGGTTTATGTACATGCGAGATTTCCACACGGGTCCGCTATTACATATACGCAAATTGTACTAAATTTCATTTCTCCAGTGTTCAACTGTTAGAATGGCACAACCATTAGCTTCTATCAATTCCTGCATATAACATGGCCTTGATAATAATAATAATAATAATAATAATAATAATAATAATAATAATAATAATAATAATAATAATAATAATAATAAATAGCCTTACAAATCCCATAAGGGCTATGGCCTCCTGCTTTGCAGGAAATTGCTCGGTTTTAACTCATCAGGTGAGCAAGTCCTGAGGAGCATTCGGTGTTATTCTTTCTGATTGGGCCTTCTATATAGATGTGCAGCTGATTAAAGATGAAGTAAATTATATTACGCTGGCATAACATTCGCTACAACAATCTCCATTTCTGAGTCTGGCGATATCAAGGCCTCAAATATCCATTAGTATTACGGAAATCATAATAGCCATCAACCAATATCTGGGAGGTTCCCATTGCCACTAAGCACAAAGCTTACCCTGTCTAAGCACTTGAACAATGACAGGAACTGCCAAGTCTTCACTCTTAAGTAAAATCTACGTATATAGAACCGTTTCAAATAGGTCTTTTTAAAATGTAATACAAAACTTTACAGGTGGAGTTATAACATCTAGTTTGGATGCAGATACCTATACGCGTTCTTTAACATCCCACAAATCATTCACTATGTTCACCAAGCAGATTGACATTGCCATCAACGAGACCATACGAATCTTGTCGGGATGTATGAAGCCTACTCCAGTCGACAAACTTTACCCGATTGTTGGGATAGCTCCCCCAACTATCAGAAGGGCTGTTGCTGCTGATGCAGAGAGGGCGAAGCAGATTAATGATCCCCATCATCCACTGCATAATCATCAGGCTGTTGTCCGTCGACTGAAATCAAGAAAGAGTTTCATCGCCAGGACTCAACCACTGGAGGGAACATCGGAATCTAACCGCACCTCCAGGTGGAAGAGCAAGCTGCCGCCGGATATCCCTGTTAAGGAAGAGCTAGCCCCAGGAAATGACCTGCCTTACCCTGATTGGAAATCACTTAATCGTCTCAGGGTGGGCGTCCCTCGTTGCAAGACCAACATGCAGAAATGGGGTATCCTTCCAGCTGATGGAGACACGTCCTGCGAGTGTGGAGCAACACAAGACCCAGCCCACCTGCTCATTTGTCCACTACTAGAACAACCCTGCACTACCCAGGACCTGATCGAGGCAAACAACAAGGCCATCGGAGTTGCTACATTCTGGAAATGATCGGACACGGAAATGAATGAATGAATTCACTATGTTGTGCACATGTGGTCCCGGAACGAATTAACAAGTGTATCGCAAGATAGTGGAACCTATTGAATTCCTTGTAACAGGTGATGCAGTAAGGTTATTTTCCCTAGTGAACACGATGATGTTTCCTCAAATTAGAGCGCGAAACAATGCGGTCTCATCCCTGAGTGAACGACAAAATGTTCCATTAGCTCTGTCCGCCGTGCAAATGACTTCTCACATGTGCTACAAGTGTATTACTTCACTTGATAATATGCTGCAATTCAGAAGGTGCTCAAGGTCTTGTTTTGAACCACATTTACAAAATTCCTCAGTACTGTGTCGCCACATCTTCAAATTGCGTTTGCACCGACTCACACCAGTTCTCAGTCTGTTTAGCGTCTTCCAAGATCCGTATTGTAAATGGTAGCCTGCAGCCGGCTTCTCCTTCATTTTCCACGATCCTCCGGGTGATTTTCTTTTCCAAAGTTCAATTCGGCGAACTTCAGCTGATAAGGAATGGATATCATTGTTTTGTGGAAGCTCTTTCTTGATTTTAGCCGAGGTGGATGGACATCAAATCCGTACATTGTTGGGTGTCTTGGGTAAGTTTCTGGCATTTTCTTCTCAACTTCTGGCGCTAATTGTCTTCTAATTTCTGGAGGTGCTACTCCCATGAGCGGAAATATCTTATCGACAGAAGTTGGGCGTAGATAGCCTGCCTCATGGAGGGCAACTTCTACTTGGTTGAGCAAAATAATAAAATTACGTAATTGGATGAAATGTTAATTTTGAATAAAATCAACCTTCGGATTGATGAAAAATGACTGGATTATTAACTGTATTAAAGTACCTACATATCTCAGAACATTTCTGTTTACTTCTGTAAAACGTTTAGTGTTTCTTAAACTTAACTCTTGCTTAAACAAAACAGATGATTTTCTAGTTTTAGCACATTGGTGCAAATAATACGTATTCAATGCCATTGAGATCAAACGGGCAAACGTCTAGGTTTACTCCCCGCCCTGCCGCAGAAAGCAAAAACAAACAAAAGAATGAAAGAAATAGCAAGCGCAAAACCAGAACCCAAACACAAGGCAAAATTCTAAAACAAAAGCCAGAGCAGAAAACGACAAACACGGTACCAAAATCAAAAGCCACAAAGCAAAAAACGACAAACACGAAACCCAAAAACAAAAGCCACAGACCATAAAACTACAAACACAATACCAGAAACAAAAGCCACAGAGCACAAATCTACACTCGCGTAACTAAGAACAAAAGCCACAGAACACAAATCTACAAACACGAAACTAAAAACAAAAGCCACAGACCACAAAACTACCAACTCGACACCATAAACCACCAAACCAAAAAAAAAACTGTAGCAAAATCAAAATCAAAAACAACACAAACACAGAACAAACATCAAAAAAGCCAAAGCATAAAAACAAAAGGCTCCAAACCATTAACAACAACAAAATCCTTTAACAAAAAAGACGAAACCATTAAATAACAAGTAGTTCCGTGAAGAACTATACAGCCTATTTTCATATATCCTACTAACTTTAATTGCCTCTATCTACATACAACATTTCAGTTTGATTGCTGTAATTGATTCGTAGATATTGAGAACAGACTAAATATTTCGGATGGTCGCCATGTTGGACTTTATTTATGTAGGTCCTAGAGTTATGTACTGTTACATGAAGATTATTGTGTACGTGTACCATTCGAACTTCAATCGCATGATTAGGACACAAGAAGTAAAAACTAGATTTTAAAATTTCGCACAGCCGCCATCTTGTGGTTATGGAAACAATTGAAATAAATTAGATGCCAGTGGATTAACATTCTTATAAGGATTTACTGTACCAAGTTTCACTGCACTCGGATGGTTAAATTGCGAGAAACGTCCATGTGAATATTTATAGTTCGCGTCGCCGCCATGTTGGATTTGTGATCACTAGGTTATTGAAAGTCCTATAGGTAAACTTATGTTCATAGCCCCTATGAACATAAAAATATTCAGTTTGATTGCTGTAATTGATTCGTAGATATTCATAGCCGTCTAAATATTTCGGATGGTCGCTATGTTGGATTGTTAAATGTATAGGCCTACCATTAAAGGAAAATTATTGCGTAGGTTCATTATTCAAACTTCCACCTCGATCGCATAATTACGACACAAGAAATTAAAACTTAATTTTAAAATTCGCACAGCCGCCATCTTGAGGTTATGTAAACAATTGAACTAAATTAGATACCAGTGCATTACAACATATATAAACATTTCCTGTACCAAGTTTCAATGCGTTCGGAACATTGAATCGCGAGAAAGGTCTATTTAAATTTTCAAATTCGCTTGGCCGCCATGTTCGTTCTGTAGTTAACCGGTTTTTGAAAATCTTATAGGTGGACTTCCAGCAGTGCTCTTTATCTCCGTACAAAATTTCAGGGTGATACCGCTAATAGTATCAGAGATATAGAATGCCGGTGAAATATTTCGCACAGCCACCATCTTGTGGTTATGTAAACAATTGAACGAAGTTAGATGTTGCATTACAATGTGTATAAACATATACTCAACCAAGTTTTATTGCGTTTGGTTGGTTAAATCGCGAGAAACGTCTATTTAAAAGTCGCAAATTCGCGTGGCCGCCATGTTGGTTTTGTAATTACCAGTTTTTCAAGAGTCACATATGTGAACTTCTAGTAGTTCCCTTTATCACTGTAAAAATTCCAGGGTGATATCGGGAATAGTTTCGAAGATATTGAATGCTGGTAAAATATTTCGCACAGCTGCCATGTTGCATTGGTGAGACGTAACAAAATTTGAAGAGCACGGTCGGGGTCGTCCGGAATAGTGCTATGAACTAACAGAGTTTCATTGAAATCGCTCCAGCTGTTTAGATGTTATTAGCGGGACACACACACACCTACCTCACACATACGCACACACACACACACACGGACAAAAGGTTATCTCATAAGCCTATTTTTTTTTTTCAAAATATAAAATAGGCTAAAAACCACGAAACCATTAACAAGCAATATGTTCAGTAAAGAACATATAGCCTGCTTCCTCCTAAATGCATGGGTATAGTTATAAGTTATAACTCTTTATGGTTTTCAAGGAGAATGTTGAATGTTGGTTGTACTAGCTTGTTGAATAACAACGTGCTTTATTATACGTTAATTGATTGAATCCTCACCTGAATTATAAATACACATTCTAATACAGCCATCACATTTCCATCAGGCAAAATTAAGTTGACGACTTCGGTGGCGCAGTCGGTAGCTTGCTGACCTGCTATTCCCAAGATCGCGGGTTCAAACGCGCCTGAAGTCATCGAATTAATAGGAGAGTTAAAATCCTCCAGTATGCCTTCCTTCGGAGGAGAAGTAAAGCTGGAGGGCCCATGTCATTGATTTATGGCATGTGAAAGAACCTACCACTACAATTGTTAGTGTGTAACTAAATGTATAAATTATTTGGTTAGAAACGCTCTATTTAGTTCCAACGATTGCCACTAGGTGTTAGTGACAGTGGCATCTCTGGTTGGTTGGTTACTTAGTTTGGGGACTGAGACAACGCGGTCATGTATCCCCGTGTACTGTGTGTATAGAATCTGTCTGATAACTGGTGTTAATTTTGATGGCTGCATTAGTGTGTGTTATCTGTGATTCAGGTTAAGGACTGCAGACAATTAATTTCAAGTTTAGTTCCTACTTTTGCTACCAATTGCTACCGTCGAAGACACCTAGTTGTGAACATGGCTACTAGATGCCATTGCAATCAGCACCTTGTGGCGAACGTTGGAACTAGCATAGCGTTAATCAAATCTAACCTACAACATTTAGCTTCACACAAGTGTAGTTAATGGAAGGTTCTTTTACATGCCATAAATCTATGACATGGGCCCGTCAGCTTTACTTCCCCTCCAAAGGAAGGCATACTGAGGGATTTCTAACGCATTTAAAAATCCGACGACTTCGTCCGGGTTTAGGATATAATTATGAAAGAGAGCTAAAATGTTTTCCCACACAAAGTAGCGAGTTTGTGTTTATGGACAGAAAAGAGTGGTTTTAAAGAGACAAGCCAGGCACTTTAATGTGTGACCTGAGAGAGTCTCCTCTATGCTGCTCACAACACAAAGAAGCAAGCTTCGCTCAATACTGCCTCAACAGGTGAGGGAGATAGCTTGTCTGTTGCTTGCCGACACAGAGGAACAACAATATTCAAAGACACAGCGTAATGAAGTGCTTCATAGACATAGCAAACCTTTAAGTCACCAAGTCACATTACTCACATGGCTACTCTGTTGGGCCTAAATATGAAAAGGACCCAGTTGTAGGGTGATGATTATCACCATTGCTGCACTGAATACACTTGAATCGGTAATTTTAGAACGATTACATGTCCATTTAATGCAAAAATTAGTTAGTACAGGTTCATATCAACATTAGGTAGCTGCATCTTGTCAGCATAGAAATGTATCTTGTTCTTTACTCATTAGGGGGTATTACGTGAGGCGAAATTGACGATTATTCGCCCCCCCCCCTCAACTCCCCCTTCACCCTTTGGTGTGATGTCATGAAATTTTGCTCGACTCCCTCCTCCCTCCCCTAATCGGACGTGAGATTTTTGAAAATGCTTATTTTTAGTGTAAATAAGTGAATCTGAGCATGATTGCGTTGGATTTATTTAAAAAAAAAGGATACGAGCCTTATAGTAGTCGCATATGATGTGTAACATCTGACATGTTATACCACGTTGAAGTTGTTCCCGTTTTTATTATCCTTGACATTCATCAACACACAAAAAAAAAATTTATTTTTTACACTCTCAAAATACATAACAATTCCAAAACTCTCTTTTCTTTTCTTCACTGCCTACTTGATATTTCTACTCTCACACTGCCTTCTTGATACTCTGCTGTTACATCACTCTCCTGCCAGTAACTGAGTTACGTTAACAGAGACTGACTTTTCTTTCTTCACTGCCTACTTGATATTTCTACTTTCGCACTCTGCTGTTACTAAGTAATGCGTATGTGATAAACTTTCCACATGGTACCACTGCCAGCTGGATCACATCCCTTTTGGCTGCTTCAGGAGGGATACGATCCAACTGACAGTGCGTCTTACACACTTCCATCCGATCCACTTCCGTCCCTTTTTTCAAAGTCACTCACACAAAAATATCCAGCAACCGAGTGGAAACATGTTACACATCAAAAAATAAATTTGCTTAATTATTTTTATTAAACACTAGTTAAGAGTAGTATTTAAGACTTAAAAACGTAGCCTGAAGCCTCCGTGGCTTAGGTGGCAGCACGCCAGCCTCTCACCGCTGGGTCCGAGGTTCCAATCCCGGTCACTCCATGTGAGATATGTGCTGGACAAAACGGTGGCAGACAGGCTTTTCTCCGGGTACTCTCGTTTTCCCTGTCAAAATTTCCTTTCATCAACACTGTCCACTATTATTTCATTTCATCTGTCATTAATTTAATCATTGCCCCAGAGGAGTGCGTCAGGCCTCGGCAGCCGGCACAGTTCATATCCTCGCCGCTAGATGGTGGCATCATTCATTCCTTTCCTGACCCGGTCGGTGGCTGGAAGCAGGCTGTGGATTTTCAAGAACGCAGTCTAGAAACACAGTGAGAAAATTGAACAAAAAATACGTATGGGGAGGGGAGGGGAGGGAGAAATGGACTGTGTTGTATGAGCCCCTTAATACGAACAAGGATTTGAAAACGGAATGACGATATCCTAAACGGTTCCGTATTTACTTAGATTGCCCTCTTAGCTGAATCACCCTATGTATCGGAAACTTACTAGTATATTCTTCGGCAATCTAACCCTTGCAGTAGCGAATGTACGCGCTCTTGCGTAGTAATTAAAGGGTTAAAGAGGTGTATTTCAAGGGTAATTTTCCCAGGATTCTCAGCCATCACTTATTCCTCTTGGCTCATAAGCTGTATGTTAGTTGTCGTGGCAAACCAGAGAAGAGAGAATCCACCAGATAGGAAGTTTCCTTTGCGACAGCTCGACTCCCGATATCATCGAGATTTATTATGGTTATAAATGAATGGATATAAATTCTCCATCTGCAAGTGCTTGACTCAGACTAAATGATTACCTTCTCGTCTGGATTACAGCCAATAGGAATAGAAGCCCTCTATATCAGAAATCGATCAGCTCAAGACGGAAATAAAAGAGAGGAAACCCTTCGTCCCACAGAATGGACTTTATCTCCAAAGGCGATCACCAAAAAAGAAAAAGGAAATTATTCAATAATCATTTATGGGTAAAGAAAAAAAATGAATTACATTTCTTATTTGAATCGAAAATCCCACATAATTCAACCTGATTCCCATCTGGGAATGTATAAGTCGTGATCAAAAACCTTCCGTTTGACGTCCGTATAGTCCAGAATCGGTTAGCCTTACTTAGTTACTTGCCACGGTGGGTGAGTGGTTAACGTGTCGGTCTACTAACCCCAAGATTGCATGTTCGCCCCTGGCCGTGGTAAGTGATTTTTGAAAGGCGGAAAAAATTACGACACGCATGTCATACGATGTTGGCTTGTCAAAGAACCTATTAGAATTCAGTAGGCCGTGTTCATAATGGCAAAATTAATCTCGGGTGTTTCCGCCAACTCCTCATTTCTCTAATAGAAAGCTCTATAGCGTTCAAGGAACTTATATATCTAACCTCCTTGACTTTCATAGTGCTTCAAGGAACAACGAAATTTGACATGCAAGCTACCCTCTGGGTGTTAAATAACTAAGCTTGCACCCGGCACCCGAGGCCATACGATATTTGTATTATATTATTACTTACTTCCTAGGCGCTACAGATTTTGGCCTCTCACGATTCCTCGCCATTCATCCCTTCTCCGAGTTTTCTCCCACCATCTGCCAATCCTCATAGTTCTCAGGTTCTTCTCCTAAGTCTTGTAGCCATCTTTTGCGCGGTCGTCCACGTTTCCTCCCAGGTTTGTCATCGGTATTCCCGTCGAAATTCCGAGGCTTCGTTGAGAGATTCGTAACTTTTGAGGTTTTATAAATACAGTGTGGGGTTGTAGGCGGCATTGGTGGCTTATTCGGTAGCATGCTGAGCTTCTATGCCCAAGAAAGCGGGTTCAAACCAGGCCGAAGCCGTCGGAATTTTTAAGAGCGTTAAAAATCCCTCAGTATGCCTTCCTTCGGAGGGGAAGTAAAGCCGGCAGTCCCATGTCATAGATTTATGGCATGTTAGAGAACCTTCCACTAATTGCACCTGTGTGAAGCTAAATTGGAAGGTTAAGAATGTAAACAACGCTCTTAGGTTTCTACGTTCGTTGCCAAGAGCCGACTGCGGTGGCGTCTAGTAGCTAAGTTCTTAACTTGGCCTAGTAGTCGTTGACGGTGGCGCTTGGCGGCAAAAGTAGGAACTATTTGAAAAATTCTAAGTTGCAGTACTCAAATTAAAAAACAGATAACACACACTAATACAGTCATCACAATTAACACCGGTTATCAGACAGATTCTACACACACCCAAAGTACACGGAGCTACATGACCGCGTTGTCGCAGCCCCTAAACTTAAGAACCAGTGTGGGGTTCTTAGCCTCACGCCCAACCCCCAACCTGGAGGACCAGGGTACCGCTCTTAGTCTGACTCATCACTTTAGACCTGTCCGGCTTGGGTGGACCTATCAGGAGCTTAAGCTCATTTGAGATCGCAAACCCCCAAGACATCCGGCAATAACAAATTGCCTTCTTCAAGGTGGGGTGGAAGAATCGGTTAGCCTATCAGGTGAACTTGCCGTGAGTATTGAAGCACTCATCTCACTGACGCACAAGGTTGAAGATCCCAATGTTCTTCAACACCGTGTCCTGCTACGTGAATCAGTTCGTAACCGCCGGCTGTACATCCTCGTACGACAAGATTCGTTAACCCTACAAGGTCTTGGTTATTTATTATTTACAAGAATTTGTTGCAAATGCATATCCATGATAATATAATTAATAGTCCAGTCAGTGATTTTAACCATCATGCCGAGACGTAAAACGGATATTGGTCGTTGTTCATTGACATTGAGAAAAAAAAGCGCTTATCACGTACTGTAATTCATTCATAACTGTTCCCGGGCGAAGCTGGGTCGGGTTGCTAGTTTAATATAATATAATCCCCCTTCCGTCCAATCTTAAATTGACTGCGAAAAGTTCACAGGCGAAAAGAGAGTTGCACTTCCAGGGAATGGCGAGGTGAATGAAACTCAAATCCCCCTACCGTCCAATCATAACTTGACTGTGTTTCACAGGCGAAATGAAGAAAACCCTAGTTGAAATTTCAGGGAAACTCCAAACACAACCACACTTTTCTAAAGTCTTAACTCAACACGACTCAACGGTTTGCTGCTGGCTGTGTCTGGGGCAATAAGTTCGCCCGCTAGCTACAGTAGGCTGTTACAGGGATGATAGACATGGCCTTATCTAGCTCGTAAATTATCGCCCCAGTAGTTGAATGGACATGGTTGGAAGAAATTAAAACGTTAAGTCACTTATAGTAGGCGATGTATTGAAGATAGACATATGCCCTCGCGGACTTTTTTGTAGAACTTTACATGCTGAACAATTCTTACACTCATCGTATTTAGACATTTTTAACGGTTTGCCCAGCGTAAGCTTACAAAGCGCTCGGACGTCAGGTTTTATTTCGACTTTTCCACTGAAATCGTTACTGCTCGGCTTCCTTTGATCATAAATAAATTATTTTCTACAGAAATCATCCTCAATATATCATTTACAGAACGGTGAAAACCACATCAAAATCCATCCAGTGGCTCTCGAGTTTACCCGTAACATCCCAGAATTGGGGACTTTTGCTTTATACTAAGTAGGGATTCAGCGCATGGCTTTTAGTGCCGGGAGTGTCCGAGGACATGTTCGGCTCGCCAGAGGCTATAGCTAGATCTCTGCGTGGATAAACAAAACGTTATCCGCATCCGCCCCGCATCCGCCCCGCATCCGCATGACTCTTTTCCGCATTCGCAAGTTTGTTATCCGAATCTACTGGCATTACAATAGTTTTTTTTATTAGACAAAGTATAAATTAATAAAGCAACACCGGGTGAGTTAGCCATGGCTGTTACTGCGTGGCTGCAGGCAGTCGCTCACATCCGGGAGGCGAGGAGGTTCGAATCCTCCCCGCCAGCAACCTTGAAGATGGTTTTCTGTGGTTTCCCATCTTCCTTCCAGGCAAATGCCGGGGTTGTCCCTAATTATAAGCCACAGCCACTACCTTCCAAATCCTCGTCCTTACATTCACACTTTCCTCCCCCAGACAACACTTCACACGCGACGGTACCTGTAGCTCACCCCATGGGTGTCCGCATGGAAGCAGCTACAAACGCTTGCGAGCCGAACATGTCCTTTGACACTCCCGGCACTAAAAGTTATAAAGCAATATATTTAGACATTTTGAGGAGAAAGTCGTTCCCTTAGGCTATGTATGTCATGTGCCATTACAATTGTTGGTGTGTAGCCAAATTTGTAGGCTATGTTTGGTTGGTTAGAAACTCTCAATCAAATTCCAACGTTCGCCTTAAGTGTCAGTGACAGTGGCAACTGGTAAGCAAAGTTGGAACTACTTGGAAGCCCTCGGCCATTTAATTAAAATACCCTGCTATTGCCATTGGCTGCAATCCATACATAATAATTGTATTTCTACCCCTTATTATTCCCGTTTTCGAACGGGGTCGGAGATGAGATGCGTTGGAAGTCTTTGTGGCAGATGGTTTTTTACGCCCGGATTCCCTTCCTGACGCCAACCTCATAAGAGGCCTTAATGAGAGATGAAATGAATGACGGTGAATGAAACTGGGCAAGGATGTGGAAGGAAGTTGCCGTGGCCTGTCAGAAGGTAACGTCCCAGCATTTGCCTGGAGTTGAAAATGAGGAAACCTCGGAAAACCATTTCAAGGATGGCCGACGGTGGGGCTCGAACTCACGCGTCTACCGCGTCAGCAGAGAAGTTGGCCCCATAACCTAACGCTGCGCTTTAGCGAGCGTAGCCACCATTGTTGGTAATTCATACTTAATATTGAGAATGATTATTGCTGGTTTATGGTGCTTTGGGATTTTTAGAACCATTGAATTATTTGGTCTCCGCTTGCCACGGTGGACGAGTGGTTATCGTGTCGGTCTACCAACCCCAAGCTTGCAGGTTCTCTCCTGGCCGTGTTAAGTGATTTTTGAAAGATGACAAAAATCACGACATGCATGTCATACGTTGTTGGCATGTTCAAGAACCCATTTGAATTCAGCAGGCCGTGTTCATAATGGCAAAATTAATCTCGGGATTTTCCACCAACACAAAGTTCCTCCATTCTCTACTAGAAAGCGCTATAGTGTCAAGAAGCTTCAATATCTAACCTCCTTGACTTTCATAGTGCTTCAAGGAACGACCATAGATATTATTATTATTATTATTATTATTATTATTATTTATTTATTTATTTATTTGGTCTGATACCCTTAGTTACTGTATAGGGTGTGTAATTGTAGAATTCGGGGTAGTTAGCTTACTCCAGGAATTTAAGTAAGGCACTATTCCATTTTTTTAGCGTATGGCTTTTAGTGCCGGGAGTGTCCGAGGACATGTTCGGCTCGCCAGAGATTGTAACTGCATCAATGTGGACACCCATGGGGTGAGCTACAAGTACCGTCGCGTGTGGAGTGTTGTCTGAGGAGGAAAGTGTCAATGTAAGGACGAGGAATTGGAAGGTAGCGGCAGTGGCCTCTAGTTAGGGACCAACCCCGGTATTTATCTGGAAGGAAGATGGGAAACCACAGAAGACATCTTCAAGGTTGCCAGCGGGGGGATTCGAACCACCTTGCCTCCAGGATATGAGCGATTGCCTGCAGCCATACCGTAACGACCACGGCTAACTCACCCGGTACCATTCCAATAATAGACCTGAATAAGTAAAATAACCTCGTATACGATTGTCAGTGCCGGAATTTGAACTTCTTTTGAGAGATGGTATATTGGCTTTCACGGCCGGTGAATTAAAACTCAGCAATTCTTCTAGGTTTGTGCCGTGTCTTGTGTGGGGTTTCGCCTAGGACACCAAGCTAGGCTCATCGGCGGGCTCTTGGTGTCCCCGCCCGGACCCCCACAGGAGTGACGAACTGCGCGCCACCTCCCTTTTATAAGGTGCAACTGCACCAATTGACTACGAGAACTAAAAGTTCAAGCAGCCTTAACCTCCCTATGAAGGCTTCCAAAAAGATGGTATATTGGCTTTCACGGCCGGTGACACCAAGAGCCCGCCGATGAGCCTAGCTTGGTGTCCTAGGCGAAACCCCACACAAGACACGGCACAAACCTAGAAGAATTGCTGAGTTCTTTTGAGAGCTTTTTTCTGGAACGTGGCGCGCTATGGAAGTGAAACTTGGACTATTGGTGCAGCAGAAAAGAAGAGAATTGAAGCGTTTGAAATGTGGTGTTACAGGAGAATGATGAAGATCAGATGGTTAGAGGGTTACGAATGAAGAGGCATTACGGTGAGTGTGAGAGGAGAGATGTTTCTGGCAACTGCTAATGAAGAGAAGAGATAGGTTGGTAGGACACGTACTGAGACACCCTCGAATAGCAAACTTACTTATAGAAGGAAGGGTCGAGGATGAGAACAGTAAGGCTAGACCAAGGTTTGAATATATTAAACAGATTTCCTCGGATGCAGAGTGTGGTAGCTGTGTCGAGATGAAACGATTAGCTCAGGACAGGGAAGCAGTCGAAAGACTGAAGACTTAAGCAACAACAACAACCCTCACTACAGCGCAACTAATCGCGCTCGATTACGAGAACATAACATTCTTTCGATAATAAAATTTCCCTTAAAATTGTTGTCAGTTTCATCTATCAAAACTAAATGTATTACAGCCGACTCATGAAAATAATACAACCCCATCAACATATGTAATACAATAGCTACGGTAATGATAAAATGCATCTCCTCTAGATTGTACACTCCCAACAAGGAGTGTGATTGCCATCAGAATAAATAACTAATCGGAATATTTTATCGACAGCGCCCGTAATAGTATCGATTTAAAAATGCCCTGCCACAGTTTAAAGCCGATAGCTCATTCCGATAACATTACATGTTAACGTACATTGTGCCTGCAACGATTTGTTCTTGTACTGTAGCTGATGTTCCAACATTTAGGAGCTACAGACATTGTGGTCGCTAGGATGCTTTCTATCTGAACTAGTGATGGTACCTTTAACCTTCAGAGTGCTAATGAAGAAACGGTTCATCACAACACGCGAGCCCTTTTAGTCCCATTGACTCCCGCTGTCTGATACGAAATCTAGCGGTGAAAATAAGAATCTCACCAAATATGATAAATCTACCACGTGGTTACAGTTTGAATTGTTTCCTTGCGTGAACAGAGCGTGCGAATTTGTTTGTGTTTTATACACAAAGTATGAGTTTTACTCATTGTCAGAATACAAAATGAGTAAATTCAAAGTATATTGCTCAGTTTACGGCTGCAAGCCGGTGTATAAGAGGGCACGTGTCTTCTTATATTCCAAAAGATGCAAATAGCAATGGTCGAAATGTGGCGATAACGAATACATACCAAGAACAGGAAAATGCGGAATACAGATGATGATGATGATGATGATGATAATTGTTGTTTAAGGAGCTTAAAATGTAGGTTATCGGCCCCGAATGGTTTGCGTGATAGTGGAGGATGAGTTGAGAATGTAAACTATAACTAATACTAACTACAGTCTTACAAACTAGAAGAAGAAATGGTAAACAAATAAGGAATACGGCAAACAATGGACAGGAGGAAAGTAAATGCCCCCAATCCTCGAAGAATGACGATTGTGGGACTTGGAAGGAAGGAGAGCCAGGAAAGGCAGATAGGAAAGGGAAAGGAGAGGGTCCGCCCCAGAGGTAATGGAAAAAGGGAAGAAAACAAGACCCAGCTCAGGAATCCCTCGGGGTTGCCAAATCCTGAACTCACTACCCGTGAGCCCTTAAGATTGTAGTTCAATCCAGGGTGCACCAGACGTTGTGGGGCTAAACACACTCTGCCTCCTTAAGGGCCTTAGTTGGAATACAGTTGGTGTGGACGTTCAATTATGATAATAATAATAGTCTAATAATAATGGACCAATAGGCCCTAATTACCTGTGACAGAAAAGAAGCAGTGATAAAACATATTTGCAACATTCTGGTGCACCTGCCTTACAAGAACATTGAAACTGTTTAATTATTAGCCTTGTCCTTTTAATTTTTCTTGTAACCTTGTGGGACAGAGCAGCGACGTACGGAGTTCTAGAGCGTAAATTGACCAAAAAGGATTCATCATTGTGTGCTCTTTCACATGCCATATTTCCAAATAACACTTCCACCCCTCCTGTCAAGTTTCTGGAGTCTATGGTGCAGTTAGCAAACTGGAATATAGCTTTGAAACGTAATAGCTTCATGATTCAAAATGCACAAAAGCAAATCCGAATAGACAATCATTGCTTGATAATAGGTATTTCACACAAAAAAATCCAGTGGAACACACAAATGAGTTCGCGTGTATCGCACTGTTATACAATATAACACTGTCAGTATTTTAGGAGGCATATTTACTGATTTTAACAGGATAATGCGAAAGTGTCCCATATAGTAATCCTTTGTTATTGAGTGTTTTAAACTTAACTAATGGACCCAGCAGACGGTATCCTGCCCGGATATATAAAGCGGGTTCAGCGAGCATATTTGAATTTTCGATGAATTATATAGCCTACCTAGTAAGTGACTTTTGACATTGATTTCTAAATGGAGTAATACATAGGTTGAACGTTCCGCCTAATCAATACTTTTTATTAAAATATGATCACTGTCGTCATTGGGGACATGTTTCGAGGCCTAATTAACTATTTTTGGACCCTTCATCAGCCGATATGAATGAATCAATTAATGTCAAAGACAAAATATAATTGTATAGCGTAACACTAAATAATCCCTAGTCATTAAACCTTACATGGTGCACCACAAAGATAGATGGAAAATTGATCGCCTAAATCAACACAATATGATGTATGAGAATATGAATAAACTAATCTTTTGAAACAAATTTGAAACACGTGTTAGAACTCTATAAAATGCCTAATTTTCTTGCAGATCACTGCTAATGGGAAAACGTGGTTAGTATAAAGTCTTATAAACTAGGAACACTTTGAATACGGCAAAACTGTGTAGTTCAAATCTTCAGATATCACTGGTACCTAGTGGTGAACGTTGGAACTTTGATAGAGCGTTCTATCTAAATCTAACCTAGAAATTTAGCTTCACACAAGTTTAGTCTGTGGATGGATCTTTTACATGCCATAAATCTATGACATAGGACCGCCGGCTTTACTTCTCCTCCGAAGGAAGGTATACTGAAGGATTTTAACGCTCTTCAAAAAATCCGACAACTTCGGCCGGGTTCGAACCCGCTATCTTGGGAACAGTAGTTCAGCATGCAACCAACTTCTTTTCTTGTTTGTAATACGACAATCTTAAATCCCAAGTCATATTTTCAACATTATGTTCCCGGCCCGAAAGGTTAGAACTGTTGTTTTTTAAACCTTGTCAATTTAAATATGAGGTTGGGACCCCTGTTCTTATGAAAGTGGAGTTGAATGAGATCTGCACAGCAAAACCACTCTGTTTTCTACCCTCTGAATGCTAATCGTGAATTCTAGGAGGTCAATGGCCGGTAAGTCGTAAAGAAGACTTCCTATATATTATAAAAGAGACCGTGTAAGAGAGAAAGTGGAAGTGGGATGAATACATCGTACGCGTGTAAGATGAAGAGAGAGAAATAGAGAATACTGTGGAGCATCTGGAGAGAGGGAATGTGCAATGTTTGTAGTAATATGCCTTTTGTGCTAGCCTTAACATATCAGTGGAGAATGGTTTGGAACTGTCTGCCTGCCAGTTTGCAAGCAAGAGAAAGCAGCTTTTTTTCTTTCTCATAAAGGGTAAGAAGATGCGAGAAAGAGACACAGAGAGGGAGGAAAGAGGTTCAATTTTAAGCTCCAGAACAGACCGCATGCTAATGGAAGACTTGTTCTTGAATGCCTACGACAAGAGAAACTTTCTGGCAGTAAGTAGAATGAAGTAGGACTATTATTTTGACGTAATATTTTGATGAAGGTATAGGGAAGATTTTAGTGTTAAAACCTATTGTTAGCTGGAACACTAATAATAATAATAATAATAATAATAACAATGAAAATGAAAATCCACCGCCTGCTTCCAGTCGACCAACCGCGTCAGGGAATTGAATGAATGAGGATATGAACTGTGCCGGCTGCCGAAGCCTGTCGCAATGACAGATGAAATGAAAAGACTGTGGAGAGTGTTGCTGGAATGGAATTTGTGACAGGGAAAACCGGAGTACCCGGAGAAAAACCTGTCTGCCTCCGCTTTGTCCAGCACAAATCTCACATAGAGTGACCAGGATTTAACCACGGACCCAGTGCACAGTGGGTCAAAATCGAAATCTAGGAGGGCAAAATTATTTATTTACATAATTAAAAAATCAAAATGTATTACTTCTACAGCATTCTCATATAATTGCCACTCACTATTCTGGGATATAAACGCATATTAGTGTAAATCTGTCACCACTGTTCGAGCAGTCTGAATTGGAGGGTGAATGAAAGTGGCTGTGGTTTGATTGTCTTTGTGGTTAGTGTGATGCTTTAAGATGGAACATGCAACTGAAGGTATGATCTTTGTAACGTGTTTCAGTTATTGGTGGGCGTAATTGTTACGTAATTTTAGCTATATTTGCATTATATTAACTATTATTTTTAAAATTATATTTTTTTTAGATTTTTAGTATGTTGCGTCACTCTGCGTCACTTTCTACGTAATGTTAAAATGTAGATCAAGTCTTGTAGTTTACGCCTGTTATAAGATTGTTTGCATCTTTTTGCAACTTACTTAGTTATTTTACGTTTTAGAAGATGCCACGCAACCAGTTCTCACACAATTAAAACTGTCTGAAGCATTCGGTTCGACGATTATGTCAAAAGTGGAACTTTGTGACTTTGTTAAAAGTAAATTAGGGGTAGAAAATTGTTCTGAAGAGATAACTGAAAGCTCTATCCAACTCCTAGTCATAGACAATTCCTTGCATGTAGACGTAGCTTATAAAAGGTCTTAACTGATGTTTATTATGAAGTAAACAAATTATATACGTTGCTTTCACACTAAATTCATGATTAAAACGTAAGACTAATTTTGTCGGCCTAGATTTAGATTTATGTTCGACCCCCACTATTATGTGTCAGGAAACTGTATCATAATGATGGTCATTATAACACTCATTTTCATTATGACACAGTTTCTCCAGCCAATCAGAGCTCGTTCATTGACCAATTAGGTAATGATACCTTCACGCGTGCGCTCAAAATCCAACATGTATATATAAATTACCGAAAGTGCACCGTCCATAATGTTCTCGTAAATAAACTGGTGAATATGAGACACTGTACCTTAATATCCTTAAATCCAATTTCTACACAGCGGGTTGTTTTCAAACGATTTCGGTGACATTTTTACTGAATACTGATGCTCAATCTGCACATACGGCATTGAAGCTCACAGAGCGCATGCGTCGGTCGGTCAGCGAGCTTGGACATCAGAGATATCCTACCCTGCGCAGCACCCGATCACAAAATTCTAGTGACAATCTCAACAGATATTTATGAATATTTATGTTAAAACATATAACAAAGTTGTAGTTATCGTCGAACATAAACAGTCGTGTGCAACTCGCCTATAATGGTAATTAAGACACTCGTATGGAAATTATAAAACTCGCGTACGCTCGTTTTATAAAAAATACTCGTTTCTTAATTATAGCCATTATAGGCTCGTTGCATAATGACTAATAATAAATAGAAGCCATCGCATCGCGCATGAGCAAAATGAAAATGGTTTACCATTTAACCAAAGGCGTCTCTTAAAAAAAACAAAAACAAAAACAAAAAAAAACCACACACACACACACACACGCACACACGCACACGCACACACGCACACGCACACGCACACGCGCACACACGCACACGCACACGCACACGCACACGCACAAATATAAAATTAAAATAGGCTAAAATGTATAAAATCGTTTTAATCACATTACATCTTCCCGGGAATTAACGCTTGTTCTACCGCTAACAACACAAAATACCGGGAGTGTTAGCAACGCTCGCTCGTAAGTTCCCACGCTCTCCTACTTCGACTGAAGCGATTTCTTTTCGTCGTTTTTTTTCGGGGCATCTGACTTTGAAGTTTAACTGCAAGTATCCATCAATCACATTGGTGCCGTTATTCTGGAATGAGTTTTCAACATCAACTCTCAGAAAACGCTGAAGCACCACGGCTCGAGTCATCTAAATTACTAGGTACAATGGAGCTTCTATACCTCTGCTCTGCCGTCAGAGTTAACCATCATATCTCTGGGGCATGAAGTGTTCCCTACAAGTTACTGCCCTATTACGTCACACCTGCTAAATCTTGCCAATCACGCATTCCTCTGCTCTTATTTCCTAGCCGCGAATCATGGAATTATAGACTGAATATTTATCCAATGATCGATCAAGGATTATTTTACTGGTCTGGGTACTAGTGCGGTGAAACAAAGAGGGAGTGGGGGGGATTCCTTCCTTCCTTCCTTCCTTCCTTCCTTCCTTCCTTCCTTCCTTCCTTCCTTCCGCTTTTTAAGCTTACGCTGGGCAAACAGTACCGGTCAATTAACTAGACACTGTATAAAATTCTAAATTGAAATGCGATGCACAGAGGTCGTAAGTATGAATGAATCGACTGCTATTTCTCGATGTGACAGATTACCGTTATATATGTTACTAGCAACCCGCCCCGTCTTCGTCCGGGAACAGTAAACTGTCGCCTCAGTAATTCAATGGAGATTGTTGGAAGAAATGAAAACGTAAAATCACTTATTGTGGGCCATGTATTGAAGGTGGAGATATACTCTCGTGGACGTTTTGTAGAACTTTTCATGCTGAACAAGTCTTACATTCATAGTATATTGATATTTTTAACAGTTTGCCCAGCGTTAGCTTAAAAAGCGCACAGACGCCAGGTTTTTCCCGACGTTTTCACTGAAATCGTTGCTCTTTAGCTTTCTTTGATCATAAATAAATTATTTTCTACAGAAACCTTTCTCGAGGTATCCTTTACAGAATGGTGAAAACCGCTTCAAAATCTATCCAGTGGTTCTCGAGATTACCGGTCACATTCAAGAATCGGGTACTTTGTTTTATACTAATTAGAGTAATGTTTTGTGTACTTTGTCATAAGTCTAATATTAATAAACCGTGAGGAGCAGATGACCTTGCCGTTACTCCCCATAAAACCTATATAAGTAACTAACTAAATAACTAACTAACTGATTACCGTGTAACAAAATTCCTTTGCAAATGCCATTTTAGTATTTAGTAGAAAGATCTTAGGATTTTCTCACACTAGTCATATCAATATTTTCTGTTCCATTTAAGAATACTACAACAACTACATCCTTAACAAAACCGTTGTAATCAATCAGTATTCAAAGCGACTGCTCTACAAGAGTGGAGGTTGTGGTGATACAAAATAACTTATTCATTAACTACCGTAGATATAGAAACATGAAAACAGCTCAAACGATTTCGGGAAGAAATAAATTGCTGTTGTTGTTGTTGTTGTTGTTGAGTCTTTAGGGGCTTTGTGACATCGTGGTCATGTAGCTCCGTATACTTAGGCAAGTATAGACATTGACTAATAATCGTGTCACAGTGATGTCTGTACGAATGTGTGTACTTGTAATCGAGGTAGGATTTGGGTAGGAAGTGTACGTTGCTGTAAGTTAGCTACCATCCTGGCATTTGCCTGGAGTGAAAGTCAGAAGCCAAGGAAAACCACTTCCAGGATGGCTGAGGTAGGAATCGAACACTCCTTTTCTCAGCTTTGCCTTATGAGGCTGAGTGTACCCCGTTAGAGACGCTGGAAGAAAAATTAAATAATTTTTGAAGGAATTTCACTAGAATGTTGGTTGGTTGTTTCCTCAGTTTAGGGGCAGCGACAACGCGATCATGTAGCTCCGTGTACTTTGGTAGGTGTAGAATCTGTCTGATAACCGGTGTTAACTGTGATGGCTGTATTAGTGTGTGTATCTGTTTTTTAATTCAAGTAAGGACTTCAACTTTGAATTTTTCAAATAGTTCCTACTTTTGCCCCAAAACGCCAGCGTCAACGACTACTAGGCCTAGTTCAGAACTTAGCTACTAGACGCCACAGCAGTCGGCTCTTGGCAACGAACGTAGAAACCTAAGAGCGTTGTTTACATTCCTAACCTATACAATTTAGCTTCACACAGGTGTAATTAGAGGAAGGTTCTTTAACATGCCATAAATCTATGACATGGGACCGCCGGCTTTACTTCCCCTCCGAAGGAAGGCATACTGAGGGATTTTTAACGCTCTTAAAAAATCCAACGGCTTCGGCCGGGTTTGAACCCGCTATCTTGGGCATAGAAACTCAGCATGCTACCAACTACGCCACCGAAGCCGCCTTAGGGAATGTTAGTGTAACACTACGAGCTCGTATTACGAGGAGTGATCAGAAAGTAAGATTACGAAGCCTGCAGTGAAACGAGTACATTTTATTTTATAAAACCAATACAGTCAACTAATAATAATTATAATAATATCGTATGGCCTCAGGTGCTGGGTGCAAGCTTTGAAATTTGACGCCCAGAGGAGCGCTACGAAAGTCAAGGAAGTTAGATATCTAAGATCCTTGACACTATAGCGCTTTCTAGTAGAGAAAGGAGGAACATTGTGTTGGCGGAAAATCCAGAGATTAATTTTGCCATTATGAACTCGCCCTACTGAATTCAAATGTGTTCTTTAACATGCTAACAACGTGTGACATTCGTGCCAAGATTTCTGTCGCCTATCAAAAGTCACTTATCACGGCCAGGAGCGAGCCTGCAGGCGTGGGGTTGGTAGTCCGACACGATAACCACCCACACACGCCAATTGTTATGATAGTACAAATAGTCTACATTATGTTATTTTACGACATACTCTCCATATCGGTTTAGACACTTGCCGCTTCGTGGGGTAAGTTTGAATATTCCCTCCAGGTAAAAATCATGTCCTTGCGTGTTCACCTCCCCGTCTGACGAGAATTGTTGACCTCCTAGGTGCTCCTTGAAGTGAGGAAACAGGTGAAAGTCGCTTGGAGCGAGTTTGGAGCTGTACGAAGGCTGTTCAGTGATGTCCCAGCGAAACCGTTTCAACAGCGTGGTGGTCTTCTGGGCTGTATGAGGCCGTGCGTTGTCATGAAGGAAAATGACGCCCTCCTCGGTGAGAAGTCCTGGCCGTGGTTACATGTTTCGCCCACAGAAATCGAATAACTAAGCAAATCTCTTCGCGAGACCAGTTTTCCTAACGAGGTTGGTTGGTTTCTCAGTTTAGGGGCTGCGACAACGCGGTCATGTAGCCCCGTGTACTTCGGGTGTGTGTGGAATCTGTCTGATAACCGGTGTTAATTGTGATGGCTGTATTAGAGTGTGTTATCTGTTTTTAATTCAAGTAAGGACTGTAGACATTGAATTTTCAAGTAGTTCCTACTTTTGCCATCGTCTACGACTATTGGTTGAGAACTTGGTTACTAGAAGCCACCGCAGTCGGCTCCTGGCAACGAACGTTGTAATCTAAGAGCGTTATTCAAATGTTGAACCTCTTATTTATATTCACACATGTGTAATTAGTGGAAGGTTCTTTAACATGCCACAAATCTATGACATGGGACCACCGGCTTTACTTCTCCTCCGAAGGATGGCATACAGAGGGATTTTAACGCTCTTAAAAATCCTGACGACTTCGGCACAGCAGTTCAGCATGCTACTAACTACGCCACTTAAGCCGCTCTCCTTCAACTGAGGAAACAGGTGAAAGTCGCTTGGAACGAGGTCTGGGTTGTAGGGAGGAAGGTCAATGATAGCCCAGTGAAACCGCTTCAACAGCGAGTTGGTCTTCTGGGCTGTATGAGGCCGTGCGTTGTCATGAAGGAAAATGACGCCCTCCTCGGTGAGAAGTCCAGGCCGTGTTTACATGTTTCGCCGAAAGAAATCGAATAATAAGCGGACCTCTTCACGACACCAGTTTTCCAAACGAGTCACACCATTAGTTATTTACCTACAACTAGCGCTGTAGGTGGCGGGTGGCTGAAACTTTACTCAGCAACCAAACGTATGCATTCTATTTATCTCACACTACTAATTTCTCTAAAACGGACGAAACTCCAGGAATATCGGCCTTGTAACCTTAGTTTCTGATGACCCCTCGTATCTCGCAACCTATAGGCCTACTGACTTGTAATTATAGTGAGATGTTTTATGGCAACATATGGGGGAGACATTGCTAACACCGCAGTACGGCTAATTACACAGTACTTGAAATATACTTTTTATGCACGGATACCCTAATGCAAGAGACGAGTTCATCTCAACAGTTGTGTTGATGATGATGATGATAATTGTTGTTTTAAGGGGCCTAACATCTAGGTTATCGGCCCCTAATGATTTGGGTTATAGTGAAAGATGAGATGAGAATTAAAACTAGAACTAATACTAACTACAGACTTACATACTAAAAGAAGAAATGGTAAACAAATCAAGGATAAGGCAAATAAAAGACTGGAAGAAAAGAAATGCCCTCAACCTTCAAAGAATGAGGATTGAGGGACTTGGATGGAAGGAGAGCCATGAAAGGCAGATAGGAAAGGGAAAGAGGAGAGGGCCCGCCTCAAAGTCAGAGGAAAAAGGAGGACAAAAGGGACCTAGCTAAGGAATCCCTAGGGTTGTCCAAGTCCCAAACTCACCAGCCGTGGGCGTTTGAGCGTGTAGTACCATCCAGGGTGAACCAGAAATGGTGGGGATACATGCACCCTGCCTCCTTGAGGGCCTTGCGCAGAAGGCAGGAAATAACATGGAAAGAAATACAAGGCTGACCCTTTGAAGAATGAGGGTGTCAGGAAAGATGAGAGAAGGGCCAATTAAGGCGGGAAAGTGAAATACTCCCTAGGCCTCTGATACCCTAATACCGTCGGGCTCAGAAGAGAACAAGAGTCGACCTAGCGAGGTCGACAGGAAAAAAAGACAGAGAGGAGACAGGCACAAGTAAGTGGAAGCAATGCCGGACTCAGCTGAGGTCTCGTGGTCGCCAACCCACTTCCCACTAGATGTGAGCCCCTGGGAGGAACAGTTGTTGAGAGTCAACTATTTAATTTCCCTTGGCTATGAATTTCGAAACGACAAATGCTACCACCTGGTGGGAAAATCATGAAAACCTGTGTTATTACTTTGTGAAGTATTAATATAATCTCATATATTTTGGTGATGCATTTATGGCGTAGGTGGTAATATTGTTAGACTTATCGCATTGAGGATTTAGACAAGGTACCACGGATTTAGCCCTGGTACTACTAGTAAGCTTGCCACGGTGGGTGAGTGATTATCGTGTCGGTCAACCGACCCCAAGCTTGCAGGTTCGCTCCTGGCCGTGATAAGTGATTTTTTTTAAGGCGGCAAAAATCACGATACGCATGTCATACGATGTTGGTAGTATAATTGCTTTTACGTTTTCAAATCTTCCAACAATCTATATTCACAGGGAATTTCAATTACTAGCTTCAGAGCAAGTTTACGAGGTAGCAAGCGAGCTTATCACCCCGGCTTTAGCCAGCATCAAACTGTCGAATCGTTTCGAGTTAAGACTTCAACGGTATGTTTGGAATTGCGCTGTTCACCTCGGCTTTTCTGAATTGCGTCTGGGATCTGCCGTCCGTGTGCCATTTAAGCTTACGCTGGGTAAACCGCTAAAGATACCGGGCGAAGCTTGGGTGAGTTGCTGGTTTAGATATATCTAATTTTTAGCCTATTTTCAATTTTGAAAAAATAGGCTTATGAGATCACCTTTTGTCCGTGTGTGTGTGTGTGTGTGTGTGTGTCCCCTAATAAATTCTAAATGGCAGGAGCGATTTCAATGAAACTCGGTAAGTTCATAGCACTATTCCGGGCGACCCTGACCGTGCCCTTCAAATTTTGTTACGTCCCACCAATCCAACATGGCGGCCGTGCGAAATATTTCACCAGCATTCAATATCTCCGAAACTATTACAGATATCACCAAGGAATTTATTACAGTGATAAAGGGAACTACTAGAAGTTTACTTATGTGATTTTTGAAAAACTGGTAACTACACAACCAACATGGCGGCCACGCGAATTTGCGACTTTTAAATAGACGTTTCTCGCGATTTAACCAACCAAACGCAATAAAACTTGGTACAGTATATGCATATACACATTGTAATGCAACGACATCTAACTTGGTTCAATTGTTTACATAACCACAAGATGGCGGCTGTGCGAATTATTTCACCGGCATTCTATATCTCTGAAACTATTAGCTGTATCACCCTGGAAATTTGTACGGAGATAAAGGGCACTACTGGAAGTTCATCTACAAGACTTTCAAAACCAGTTAACTACAAATATGAACATGGCGGCCTAGCGAATAAGAAAATTTTAAATAGACCTCTCTCGCGATTAAATGTTCCAAACGCAATGAAATCTGGTAAGGAAATGTTTATACACATAACACATTGTAATGCACTGGTATCTAATTTAGGTCAATTGTTTACAAAACCACAAGATGGCAGCTGTGCCAAATTTTAAAATATCCTTGTTACTTCTTGTGTCCTAATCATGCGATTGAAGTTTGAATGCTACACGTACACAATAATCTTCATGTAACAGTACATAACTCTAGGACCTACATATATAAAATCCAACATGGCGACCATCCGAAATATTTAGTCGGTTCTCAATATCTACGAATCTATTACAGCAATCAAACTGAAATTTTGTATGTTGATAGAGGCAATTAATATGAGTAGGATATATGAAAATAGGCTGTATAGTTCTTCACGGAACTACTTGCTGAAAATTAGTGTTATTACCATAAAAAATTAAAGCCCACATTTGTTACAGAACTGTTTTTAGCTATTTATATAAAACTGTTATAGAAGAACCAAGAAAATATTATTAACAAGACTCTCCTCTTAATTGCATTAGTTTCTTAACTTTTTAACAATATCCCTGATGAAGTCCATAATATGGATGAAACTGGTACATTTGAATAATTAACGTATCATCATAATCAATTTTGGCCAACTAAGGACTTCGTAAATAACTCATCATAATTTCAGTTTTCTTTCATTCTCTTGCACACAGCTTCTTTCTTTTCAGCTGTCCAAATTTGTTTCTCTTGGTCGCTGTTCCTAGTTCTAGGAACCCCTCAAATGTGTGTATCTTATTTCTGAAAGTGGTTCTGATGCGGATGTCTTGATCAGTGTTGTTCATTTCTTGTAGATCCTTCTTGGTGTTAGCAAACCATTTTTCATACGAGTTAAGTTACCTTTTCTACTGGGCTTGTTGAAGTGGTTAAAAATTTCCTTAGTGAGTCTGTCTTCAGGCATTCTTGAAACATGCCCTAACCATTTAATCCTTTGTTTTCGTAGGGTATATTAATATATTTGTATTGACTAATGTGTAATAAATGTACTGGCTTGCCACGATGGGTGAGTGGTTATCGTGTCGGACTACCAACCCCCAAGCATGCAGGTTCGCTCATGGCCATGGCAAGTGATATTTGAAAGACGACAAAAATCACGACACGCATCTCATACGTTGTTGGCATATTAAAGAACCCATTTGAATTCAGTAGGCCGTGTTCATAATGGCAAAAATAATCTCGGGATTTTCCGCGAACACATAGTTCCTCATTTCTCTACTAGAAAGCGCTACAGTGTCAAGGAGCTTAGATATCTAACCTCCATGACTTTCAAAGCGTTCTAAGGAACGGCAAAATTTGACATGCAAACTGCCCTCTGGGCGTCAAATAACGAAGCTTGCACCCGACACTCGAGGCCATACGATAGTACTATTATTACTACTAATAACTTATTTTACACCAATTGATATTTCATTTAGAGAAAAAAGTGACAGTCAGTCTGAAAGACTACACTTTGTATCATTTTAAATGCTAGAAAGGCTGGAGGCTTCTCGCTTCGCTCGAAGCCAAAGACTCTTTGACATGTTAGGAAATTAACTGCATAATACTTATCTTGCTTTATATTACTTTACCTTGTTTCAAATTACTCGCAAACGGCAACTGTAAATTAAGGTCAAAGCAAGGTGAAGCGCGCGGGATGCCATCACGCCCACCAAAGCGTGCGGGGACGTGTCCCTTCCATCCAGTCTAAAAACACATAGTGGGCGATGTATTGAAGATAGAGATAGGGTCTCCGGGACTTTTTTGTAGAACTTTTCATGCTGTCCAATTCTTACGCTCATGGTATATTGATATGTTTAACGGTTTGCCAGCGTAAGCTTAATAAGAAGCGCACGGACGCCAAGTTTGTTTTCGACTTTTTCACTGAAATCGTTACTGCTTGGCTTCCTTTAATCATACATAAATTATTTTCTACAGAATCTTTCCTCGAGATATCCTTTACAGAATGGTGAAATCCGCATCAAAATCCAACCAGTGGTTCTCGAGATTACCCGTGAAATCCAAAAATCGGGGATTTTTGTCTTATACTAACGAAGTAGAGATTGTCAGGGAACACATGCACCAAGCGGTACTATGACGTCACACACCTCGGTGCATCTGGGTACATTTCGTCCTGTCACCGTAACGTAACGCCAGACCCCAGCGTAACGACGAAGTCGACAAGATCATTAAAAATGATAAATACTTCAATAAGGAAAGCTATTAGATATGATTAAGCTCATCTACATAAGGGGTAGACACACAATAAATACACTAAACCACAAGAATCTCCCATACCATTATTTTGTACTGAATTTTGACGCTTAATTTGGAGAATATTCTGAAGATCTACAGCTGGAAACTCTGATCTAACCATTGCCTGTAGCTCAAATAGCTTGAGTTGGAATGTTGATAGTTTTCGTGAGTAAATTCCTCTGGAGTCACCTAAATTACATATACTAGAGCTAATAAGAGAAGCTTCGAAACCTCATCTCCGTCCTCGTCAGTGGCTGAGAGTTTACTAACAGATTCCTGGGGAAGTGGAGTGAACCGCACAACTTACCACACGATGACGTCACGCGCGTACCAATTAGCTACCCCTCCCCCCCCCCCCCCCCCAACCCCCCACCACTCTACTCCAGTTTCTCACCACTTTGTGAAGATCAATAACTTCACGCAATAATTATCTACCCGAAGTTCTTTGAGATCAACTCTAACTGCCTTTCTTCATCTCAGGAACATCAAAGAACTTGATGTAAAGCCTATTGTTCGAAGAGAGGATTATGAAAGGTGCCTCCTTTTCATCTTCCAATTGTACTTTGTCCTGAAGGACTACTATTCCGAATACTATCTAACTTCTGGAATATTAGATGTAGAATGTTCCGAGACGTCTTGATTTCTTTCAACGGCTTTCGTGTTATATTAGGTTTTTGCTTTTTAAGGGGCGGAACAGCGAGGTCATCTGATCCTCTTAACATAGATAAAATTTGAAAAAAAATGTGATTTAAAATATAAACGCTTAAATATGAAAATATCTTAAAAATAATAAAACAAAGAATTAAATAAAACTACTCGTAATAGTTTCAATAATATAAAGGCTAAATTAGAGATCAACACGCTAGATGAAGCTGTTCGTATGCGCCGACTCAGATGGTGGGGTCATGTGACGAGAGTTAGGAAGGAAGGAAGATTGTAGTTTTACGTGACCGTGAATCTTGTGATTATGAGCCACGGGACCTCCTTTTTACGTGGAATCTGAACCACAGGACATGGCATTTCACTTCGAAAATCTCACATGCACTGACCGGGAATTGAACCCGGACCGCCTTGGTGAGAGGCATACAGCTAGACCGCTGAGCCACCACGCCCCCGACGAGAGTTAGGGACGAGAGAATATCTAATAGGTTAATGGGTTCAGCTGTAGAGGGTAAGAGAAATAGCGATAGTTCTAGGTAGATAATGATGATAATTGTTGATTTAAGGGGCCTAACGTCTAGGTTATCGGCCCCTAATGGTTTGGGTGATAGTGAAAAAATATGAAATGGATCTCTAACTACATACTTACATACTAGAAAAGGAGATAGAAAACAAAAATAACAAGTAGTTCCGTGAAGAATTATACAGCCTATTTTCATATATCCTACTTATGTTAATTGCCACTATCAACATACACAATTTCAGTTTGATTCCTGTGAGAGATTCGTAGATATTGAGAACCGACTAAATATTTCGGATGGTCGCCATGTTGGATTGGTGAGTCGTAACAAAATTTGAAGGGCACGGTCGGGGTCGCCCGGAATAGTGCTATGAACTTACCGAGTTTCATTGAAATCGCTCGAGCCGTTTAGATTTTATTAGGGGGGGGGGGACACACACACGAATCACACACACACGCACACACGCACGGACAAAAGGTGATCTCATAAGCCTATGTTTTCAAAATTGAAAATAGGCTAAAAATAAGGGAAACAAAAGACAGGAGGAAAGAAAATGCCCTCGACCCTCGAAGAATGAGGATTAAGGGACTTGGAAGAAAGGAGAGCTAGAAAGGTCCGATAGGAAAGGTAAAGAGGAGAGGGACCACCCAAAAGGCAATGGAAGGAGGAGAAAACCCGGACCCAGCTCAGAAAGCCCACGAGATCGCCTAAACCCGAACTCACCAGACGTGAGCCCTTGAGGGTGTAGCACTATCCAGGGTGCACCATAAGTGGTAGGGTTACACACACCCGGCCTCCTTTAGGGCCATGAGCAGAAGGCAAGAGATATAATAAAAAGAAAACGAGAGGGCTGACCCCTCGAAGAGAGAAGGATCAGGAAGGAAGGGACAAGGGCCAATTAAGGTGGGAAAGTGATTGACTCCCTAGGCCCCGTGTACCCTAATACCATCGGAGTCACATAAGAACAGGAGTTGACCAAGGGAGGTCGACAGGAAAGATAAGAGAGAGGAGCTCGGCACAAGTACTGTAGAGTAAGTGGAAGCAATGCCGGACTCAGCTGAGGTCCCGTGGTCATCAACCCACGTCCCACAAGTTGTGAGCCCCTGGGGGAGATATTTCTAGGAGGCAATCGTTAGTTTCAGGGTTGAACGATTTGAAAGTGGGAGGCGTAGAAGCAGAAGTGGTTGCAGGATTAACTGCCAATATGGGATAATGGAGGCGACATTCCGCAAACAGAAGCTTGCAGACTCGACGTTGAAAGGCACAACAGTGTCAGATGAAAATGTATGCATGAACAATAAAAATAATAATAATAATATACAAAAAAGGAAAAAAAACTCTCCTAGAACACGAAATGACGACACTGTCAAACAGTGGTCAGGCCAGAAACTGTGTGCGGCAGACACTCTTAAACTCACAAGAATTGTTGATCTAGAAAAATTAGAGAAGGCAGAAAGGAGAATCTTGATAAAAATTACTGGGAGCTAAATGAATTACAGAATATAGGTTATGACCAAATCGAAAGTTAGCCTATATTTAAGAATTGAGAAATTAATTTATGTAATAAAGAAGAGAAGATAAGAGTTTTTTGGGCACATCTACATAATGTACAATAATAGACCAACTGAATAGATGTTCAATCTAGTGAACGGTTACAAATCTAAACCCGCATGGTTCATTAGGATTGAAAATATATGAAAGACGCTGGAATTACAACAGACGTCATAGAAAACAGAACACTCCTCCGAGAAGTTACTCAAAAGGCAGGATTTCAGGAGAAAAGGAAGTTAAAAACCAGAAAAATGTGGACTCGAAAGAAGAAGGATGAAGGAAATTTGGAAGTAAAGGAAATTGAATACAGTGAAAAAACAAGATGTTCAGTAAAGAACATATAGCCTACTTTCTCCTAAATGTATGAGTATAGTTATAACTCGTTGTTATTATCAAAGAGTATAATAGAACTATTCTTAGTTGAAGACCTTAGAAACGATTTACCTCTACCAAACGCCACAACCTAGATAAAAACTGCTACCATCATTGAAGAAAGAAAGATAAGAAGTATATCAAGAATGTTATGGATCTGGAGACATAATCGACCGGACTGGCTGCGTGGCTCAGCGGTAACGTTCTCGCTTGCCGGGCCCTAGGTTGCAGGTTCGTATCCTGGCGCAGTCAGCTGGCATTTGAGGGTGCACAAATGCGAGGGAGCCGTGTCAGTACATTTACTGGCACGTTAAAGATCCCCTTCGGGCCAAAATTCCGGCACCCCGGTGTCTCTAAAAGCAGCAGTAGTTAAAAGGGTTGTAAAACCAATAACATTATTATTATTATTATTACATATACGACCTGCCGTGGGCAACATCCAACTTTGAGTTGAGGCATGTCTTTACACGTCTGGTTGTGCATGGCTTTCACAACCCTAATTGAATTAACAAATCTTTCCATGACCCTACAGAGACGTGTGTGTACAAACTATGTGGATATTTTCGATTGCTATTTGCCTGAAATAAAAGTAGTAATTAATAACCTGAACTAACACCAACGGCTTGAATTCGGTTGCTATGTGAAATCGTTTTGTTCTTTACTTCAAATAACATTTTCAAGTAACGCAAAATAGGCTGTTACAAACCCTTTAAAATGAAAAGTAAAAATGTATCGTAGTATCATCTTGTCATTCTTCAAATTCGATGCGCATAGAATGCCAATGGTATAGTAATCAATGGAGCCCCACGTAGACTAGTCGTGATATCTAGTGGTGAAATATCGAACAATATAATCCTAACAACAGAGCGAGTGCATTCTAGCGGCCAGAAGAAGAAACTTTTCAATAAAATCTGGAAGTTAATAAGTAGGTCGACGTGCAGTTACTTTTTTGGCAGCTAGATGTCTCGAGTAAATCTGCTGGCGAATTATGTTTTAATTAAATATATATTTTACACCATAATATGCACAATATAACGCTTAATTTTAAAACATCTGAGTCATTACAAAACAATAAACATATAACATTTCAAGCAAAAAACCTAGCTCTGATCGGGTTTGAACCATAGGCGTTTGAGCGATAGGCTAACGCTCTACCACTGAGCTAATTGTGTCAACGAATATCGTTCTGTATAAAATGACTTACATAGAACTTGTTAGCAAATAATGATTTATACTAAACGATTTCATCACTGGAGTATATTATTTATATATAAAGCATTTCATACAAAGTTTATTTATTTTGTATCAGTACGCTATATTGCATGCAATACTCAAATTAGTGAAATATAAGTCAGGCACAAGATATCCGCTGCCATCTTGTCTTATTACTGAATCAGCTCAGCTTTTTAAAATCACGTCTGCACTATAGTATTACAAAATAAACTTTTAATTTCGAACGTGCCTCTTCCTTTAGAACAGTTAAAACGATTCTCGGCTCGATAATCGGAACTGGTGGGTCCCATGATATGGATTATAAAGTTTGCATAATTCGCACGGCCGCCATCCTGAAATGGTATGGCGGACGACCTTGAAGTTTGGTCACAAGACGCATCCTATACGAAGGTATGTTGTTACCAAATTTGGTAGAAGTCGGATGATTTGGTTAGTCGTTATCTGATTTTACGTTTTGAACGTTTGAGTGGCCGCCATTCAGTTTTAGTAAAGATGGCGGCGATATAAAACATGACACTGAGGTGTCCTTTGCTAGTGCTACCTTTGTTCCAAATTTCGTTCAATTCGCATTCACCGTGTTCGAATTGATAGGGGGGGGGGGGACAGACATTCAGAGTACACACACTCACACACACACAGACACACAGACTCACACACACACATACACACACACACACACACACACACACACACACACAGACTCTCACACACACACAGACTCACACACACAGACAGACACACTTTTTTCGCCCTGTGTTGATCTCATAAGTCTACTTTCATTTTTTGCAAAAATCGAAAGTAGGCTAATAGCCGAAATTGATTCATCGTACCCTCCAAATGGGTTATTCGCCAAAATGTATGGCATACATAAAATCAGAAAATAATCTCAAATTGTAAAAGCCACCTTGTCAACCACTAAAAAGTAGTTTAATAATTAAATATATGTTCGACGATGTCGAAATGTAAATAATATATGTCACTAAACTGTATCATAATGTGGGTCATTATAACACAATTTTTAGCCTACTTTTCACATTTTGCAAAAATGAGGAGAAAGTAGACTTATGAGGTCGATCCGGGAAAATGTGTGTCTGTCTGTCTGTGTGTCTGTCCTTCTGTGTGTGTGTGTGTGTGTGTGTGTGTGTGTGTGTCCCTATCAAGTCCTTAATGGCTTCAGAAATCGAAACCAAATTTAGTTTGAGTAAAGATGTATACCGGAATATCTCACGTCCATATTTGAAAATGATGTCAGTGCTACCAACTGCTGAAAAAACGCACTAGAAATTTGAGCTCCATGTTGTATATCTTGGAAGGTATGCATGGGAGCTATTACAAAATTGGCGCACATGTAGATAACACTATTTCAGTTTAATTTCCAGGAGGCCATACATGACATTGTTGCCAAAATAATTGTAAGCCTTCTGATAGGTCCAAATTTTAAATGCCTATAACTTCTACACTATCAATTGGCTGTCAACCAAATTTTGTATGTAATATGTGTACTTAAACAGATATGACTGAGCTTATTCTTAAGAGCCACTAGGGCTGCCAATTGTTAATAATTGAGCTCTCTATTCTTTTATCCAAATACCAATATATCAGAAAGTATGCAAGCCGACAGCTTTAAACTATGTACACGTATAGTACCTGACATTTTAGATTAATTTTGGAGTACCTTATATACTTCAGTTCTACCAACATGCTTCTAAGCCTGCTGATAGGGCCATTTTTTTAAATACATGTAACTTCTATACTATCAGTTGGATTTCAACCAAATTTGGTATGTGCTATGTGTAACATAACAAATATGACTGTAAGTATTCTTAAGAGCAATCAAGGCTGCCAACTGTTAATAAATGCTGTCTATATGTTTTTACCCTAATATCAATATATCAGAAAGTATGCAAGCCAACAGCTCTATACTTCGCACACGTATAGCACCTGACACTCTAGATTAATTTGGAGTAATTAATATAAGTCAGTGCTGCCAACATGATTCTATGCTTGCTGATAGGTCCAGTTTTAAAACGCATGTAACTTCTATACTAACAAATGGATTTCATCAAAAATTGGCACAATAAGATATCATAAAATTTCCGATTATTTCTAACCAGCACACGCATGACATTGTTGCCAGCATGCTTTTACGCGTGCTGATAGATCCAATGTCTAACTGCATGTAACGTCCATTGGACTTCAAGCAAATTTTGTATTCTGTACCTAAAGAGATGGAACTAAGAATATATTCAGTCATCAGGGCTGCCAACTGTAGTGCTACATTAGGGTACATTATACCAAGAATATTTCGAACTAATTGGACATTTCAATATTACCAACTTAATTTCATCATTATTCTAGATAGGTTCATATACTGTAGATAATAATTGGCATGAAAAGCAGGCTCTTTAGTTCGTCACGGAACTTCTTGTTTCATTATGGTACAGTTTATCCCACCAATCAGAGCTCAAGAAACAGTTGTGTGAACCATTAGGTGAGGAAAGCATCGCACCTGCACTCACTTCCAATGCCCCCTATCTTAAATTTCACTGCGCGGCGAGTGTCATAGTGAGGTATTCGGGGAGGCCATGGTCAAATACAAGGTATTCTCTGCGTCCTATGCTCTATGTTCAGGACAAAAAAACTGGCAAAATCTCGACAGATATTTATGAATATTTATGTTCGAAAATAAAATAGTTATAATTATCGTCGAACACAGTAAGTCGTATGCAACTCACCTTTAATGGTAATTAAGACACTCGTATGGAAATTATAGAATTCGCTTCGCTCGTTTTATAAACATACTCGTGTCTTAATTATTGCAATTATAAGCTCGTTGCATAATGTACTATAACACGTACATGTTACATTATATCATTGATGGTTTCTAAAGATCTCATTCACGCTGACGAAGTTATATGAACGAAACCCAAAGAGAAATTAGATATCCTTACAAAAAGTCATTAATTTAAGTAAATGAAAGGTCATAAAAATAATTAATAAATAATTATAGGATGTGTGAAATACTTGGACATTGATATTCCAACCGTAAATGAACCGAAAAAGTAAACCACATCCACCTGAGACATCAGTCACTTCAATAAATTGAACACATGATAAAAGTTTGCTTCAGGACATAGACCTGCTGAAAAATGTTTATTCATACAGTATGTATGAATGTATAAAAGATGACGTCACGCGTGCACCTATTAGCTACCCGTCCCTCCAACCCCCGACCACTCTAGTCTATGTACGATGAATACATACTGAATGTATAAACAACATATGTTTTTCAGCAGATCTATGTCGTGAAGTAAACAATCCCATGTGCAAAATGTATTGAAGTGACTGATATCTCAGGTGGATGTCGTGCAATGTTATCGTTTCATGACTTGCCACCAACAACAGCTACTAAGTTTATTTACGCAGATGACATTGCACTGGTAGCTCAAAGCAGAACTTTTGAAGATGCAGAAGACACTCTTACAACCGATCTGGAGAAAATGTCAACGTTCTTCAAGTCCTGGCGACTGATCCCAAGTATGTCTAAGACAGAGGTTTCATGCTTCCACCTTGCCAACCGACTATCAAACTACAAGCCAAATGTTGTATTTCGTGGTGAAAAACTGAAATACAACCCATTCCCGAAATACCTAGGTGTCACGCTGGACCGAACTCTGAGCTACAAAGAACACCTCACCAAGCTCTCTCACAAAATTTCCACCAGAAATAACATCCTGCACAAGCTTTGCGGTAGTTCATGGGGAGCCACGGCGGACTGCTTAAAATTAACGGGTATCAGTCTAGTCTATTCTGCAGCGGAATACTGTGCTCCAGTATGGTTGGAAAGTGCACATGTGCATAAAGTGGATACCAAGCTGAATGACACTATGCGTTGCATAACCGGCACCATAAAATCAACCCCTCGCCACTGGCTACCAGTACTCAGCCACATTCTACCACCTCACCTGAGGAGGAAGGAAGCTCTGATCAGAGAAGCAAAGAAGATCTATGCTTCTCCCTCATTACCAATACACCAGGAATTCTGCCACCCACCACCGAAGCGACTTCATTCGAGGAGACCAACCAGTTTATTGGCCGACCAACTTCTGGCAAATCGATTCAACCTAAACCAATGCTGGCAGGACGAATGGTCAAACTCAACGTCTGGAACTAGTGCCCAGGAGATCAACCCTACGGTGAAAATACAAGGATTTGACCTTCCTAGAAAATTATGGTGTCGCCTCAATAGACTGAGAACCAGGCACGGCCGTTGCAATTACCTATGCCATAAGTGGGGTTGGATAGATTCCCCATTGTGTCAATACAATGAGGAGGAACAGACCATGGACCATATCATCCAGCGCTGCCCTCTACACGCCTACTCCGGGAGCCCTAGTGATCTGTTTCATCTTCGAGAATGTACTGTGGAATGGCTCCAAAACTTGAACTTGGATTTGTGATTTGTTTTTATGTAATTCACCATACGATTATATAAATAAATAAATCGTTTCATTTACGGTCGGAATATCAATGTTCAAGTATTTCACACATCCTATAATTATTTATTTATTCATTTTTGTGACCTTTCATTTATTTCAATTAATGCATTTTTTTTTTGATTCTTGAGAAGATAGTTTCTTAGAATTTTTCACGCTGACGATGTTGTCATTGATATATCGAAACATGTACGAGTTAATTTAATTATTAAACTACTTTCTAGAGTTCGACAAGGCGGCTTTTATAATTTGAGATTAATATCAGTCAACACGGAGAATATTTAATACCATCTTCGTAATGGTTAATCACAATGCATTTTAAAATCAGAAATTCCAAAAAGGAACTACCGGTAGCCCTTTGAATGAAGTCACACAGTAGAATCTAGATTAAAACTGGGAGAAAAAAAATTCTTGTGAACGTGTATTAAGATGTGTCATTCATGTGTTAATTTATGTCATCACTGGTAAACATACGCACCTTACCAGTTACTACAGACACAAGACTCTTATTAATTTTTATTCCAAATAATTTCTCGGACAGTCTTTGGAGCTAGTGAATTTCACGAGTAAGCCTCAGAAGTTCATGCACTGTTAAATTAATAAATATGCAAGGTAAAATACTCTTAATTATTGGTCAAATATCCATCACGTTCCGAATAATATGCACTATGAAATAACTACGGCAATTACGATCACTTCGTATTCTTTAGGGTTTCTAATTTGAATATAAAGAAAATATGAACCGACGGACATATAGCTACACCGTTTCTTTAAATATCTCGACCAAGAAAAAGTACTAAATAGTATGAAATGTTATTTTATTGAACTTCAAGCGGTGTTGACCATCAATAATATTTTATTATGATAATTTTTAAGTAGACTGAAGTACAATTTTAAACGCCATTGAATGTTTAAAAATGAAAACATATTTACAAAATTTACATAGTTAATGCTGAATAAAAATAATTCATATTAACTTGCAAAAAGGACTGAAACGTACGAGGTATCAAAATAATTACAGTATCCCTCCCTATATTATTCTGCTAAGGTCCCATTCCAGTTTTGTACCGAAAATAAGGCCCCATTAACACCAACCTACACATATGGGGTACCTACAGGTTCAGCATAACCCAATGCGTTAGCGAAACGCACTCACTTACTCTTTAAATGCCTCACAATTAAATAAATACCTTAAAACATGTATATTTACAATGGAATAATGAAAGAAAAAAAAGGAAGATTGTAGTTTTACGTGACCGTGAATCTTGTGATTATGAGCCACGGGACCTCCTTTTTACGTGGAATCCGAACCACAGGACATGGCATTTCACTTCGAAAATCTCACTCTTCAAATGCCTCACAATTAAATAAATACCTTAAAACATGTATGTTTACAATGAAATAATGAAAGAATGCAACACGGTGACCATGGTAAAAGAATCTCACAGGTCCATCTATTTCTGTAAGACGCAATGCAATTCCAATTATTACATTAGCCTACTGTTAAAGTTTCCAGACGGTTATAAAGTTATCACTGAATGAAATTAATCTGTAGAATTCATCAATACATACAGTATAATGCGCTTAATGGGGTCAAAGGGCACTCTAGATTTTTTCACGCAATATTCACGTGTGAGTGTAGTACGAAAGGTCTTTTTCTCCCGACTACAAAGGGTCTCCGAAAACCACATTTAAAGGCCCTTAAATTAACAGTGTCTGTGATATTCTCAGAAAACTAACTTCGCTCTGATATACCTATGAAGGAATGACAAACCCCTAACCACTGCACCAATAGCTGAATTGATAAAGTCTGACTATTCATACCAAGGATAAATCAGTCATAGCATTAATGATTGAGGTTTTGCTAAGTGTACTCTTTACAACTAGAATATTCGCGGACGAAGCCGCGACGGGTAATGCTAGTTATTATTATTAGCGTGTGGTACAAACACAAAACAATCAACATTAGCAATATACATTGTACCCTTAGGATAAGGGTTCATCATATATACAATAGGTAACACATAACAACTTTACTGTAACAATCATGCAAGGGAAAGGGTGTTCAGAGATTAATGTCTAAATTTGTAAGCCATCTTATGGCTTCAGTAGAGGCTATTACAAAGTCCTGTGTTGATCCAGTGAATGCCCTACTAATAAATTCAGTGACAATGCGGTTCATAGTCAGTTTAACGGCACCACAATCACAGGTTGGGGAATATCGCATACCCCACTTAAACATCATTGATCTCCATCTCCCGTGGTTAGTGCGGACTCTGTTGAGAGTTACCCATGTCTTGCGGGGTAAATCAAAGCCAGCTGGCAGGTTTTGAATGTTGAACAATGCCTGTCATTGCGTCGGAACTATGCTTATTCCTACTCGTGGTGCCTCTGCATAGGTACTAAGATTCGATTTTCCAGTACTGAACTGAACGTCAGCACTCGGTGGCCGGACTATCACTTGTGATCTCCTGGCTAATGAAACACAAAACTAAAGATAATGTCAGTATTATTTTGTGATAGACTCTTGGAGTCCGAATCGAAATATACGACTTTAAGAACATAAAGTAACAAGAAGCGCTTCAAAATAATTAGAATATACGAACTTCTCAAGCAGAGATAAGCAGTTGAACATGCAAAGGAGAAAAATATGATCCATCGTGCCCAAATAAGCAAAATGTGCATTAATATGCAAAAATATGATTTTGAATGAACTTGCGGGCCGTATTCATGAGATAAACGCAGGATCTCCCGTCGTATTTCCTACCATAAGAATCCTTATATTTCAACTGTTAGACGAGTTAATATTCCGTCTCATATCTCGACAGAAAGTTCTCAGCAATACACTCTGAGCCCAGGGCTAACAAAGACAAGACGTGGAGGACGAAAGCCAAATAGAATGTTAATTTAATAGCACATACACCTGTTGCCTCAGGCTTGTCTGACCTATTATGCAATATCACAGAGAGAAACATGGAGAGGTCAGGTGTTTGACGCCTGTAGAGTGGACTTGCTTATATTGAAACAACTGAAGTTTAGAACGTAAAACAACTTATAATACGAGAGGTAATCAGAAACTAAGGTTACAAGGCCATGAGTTTTGTTTGTTATAGAGAAATTAGTAGTGTGGGTTAATTCGAATACATGAGGTTGGTAACAGTGCAGAGTTAGAGCCACCCGCCACCCACAGCGTTAGTTGCAGGTAATGATGATAATAATTGTTGTTTTAAGGGGCCTAACATCTAGGTTATCGGCCCCTAATACTTCATAGGAAAATGAAATATGAAGTTTAAAAAAAATTAACCTAACTGCAAACGTATAAATAACTTACGTACTAGAAGAAGAAATGAATAAATAAAAAAGGAAAAAGAAAAATAAAAGACAGGAGAAAAATAAATGCCCTCAATCTACGAACACAGGATTACGAGACTTGGAAAGAAGGAGAGCCATGAAAGGCAAATAGTAAAGAGGGAAGGTGAAAGGGGAGAAAACGGACCCAGCTCAGGAATCGCTCAGGGTCACCAACTCCCGCAGTCACCAGCCGTGAGCCCTTGAGTGCGTAGTACTATGCAGAGAACATCGTAAGTGGTGGGGTGATCATTTTGGTGATATATGACGGGCATGCAATATTGTTTTACAGTTTATTATCTCTACCCAGTTGATAACAGGTTGCTTAAAACCTACCCCAAGAGATAAGCTCTACTACCTGGCTGGAATAGCACCACCTTGTGTACGCAGAGAGGTGGCTGCCAACAGGGAGAGGCTGAGAGTGGAAGAGAACAGCGCCCACCCACTGCATGGATATAATTCTCCTCAGCAACGGCTGAGGTCCCGAAAGAGCTTCCTGAGGACATCTGAGATGCTTACCGTCTCACAGGAGAAGGCAAGGCTGGATATATGGAAGAAGTCGACCCCTCACCCCTGCGGTTGGATGCCAGTAGCTGAAGAACTACCACCCGGACACAACGAAAGCTGGTTGGTGTGTAAATCCCTAAACAGGTTACGATCAGGAGTTGGAAGATCCCGAGACCATCTGAGATGGGGGCCTCAGTACATGTGAAACGTCTTGCGAATGTGGAAAATAACAAACCACAAGACACATGCTTCATTGCCCTCTGTGCCCTTCATCTTGTGCAGAGAGGGATCTCCTGTTAGCCACTCCGAGCGCCTTGGATGTTGCTCAGTATTGGGCATGTGTTATATAATTATACAGTTTTACCCTTATATGTATAGCAACTGTACATTTGTATGTTTCCGACACAAGAAATACATAAAATCTCTAACCAAACGAAGTAGGCTACACTACACATCAGTTGCTACGTCCAACTTCTCAACATAATCTCTTTGTAACTTATGCACTTTTGTTATCGATGTGTCAGTCTCTCCAGACCTTCCTGAAACCATTCTTTCGGAGTGCTGTGTACCCACGCCTTGAGAGCTGTGTCCAGTTCTGGAAAATCCGCAAAATGGCAAACATGCAATGGAAGCATAGGGGCAGTCCACCGCCGAAGAAATTGCGAACAGTGCCATCAGTTGGCAAACGAATGGTAACAGTGTTCTGGGACACAAAGGGCATCATCCTCATTGACTGGCTGAAATTGGAGACCAAGATTAACAGTGTAGCATATGTGGCAACCCTTAAGCACTTACGTCGTGACATTCAAACTAAGAGGTCAGGAAGATGGGCTAAAGGTGTGTTTATGCAACATGACAATGCCCGCCCCCACACTAACCTAGAGACCACCGCTGCCATTGATCAAATGGGATTCACGGTGCTCCCGGACCCACCATATTCTCCCGACTTGGCACCAAATGATTATCACCTGTTCGGGAACATGAAGAAACCTCTGGACAGAGCTGTCAAGGCATAGGTACGCAATGGTTGCAGGAAAGTCTGAAGAGACTGACAAATCGATGGCAAAAGTGCATAAAGGTACAAGGGGATTATGTTGAGAAGATGGACGTAACAACTGATGTGTAATGTACTTCATTTTGGTAGAAACAACAAGTAGTTCCGTGAAGAACTACACAGCCTATTTTCATACATCCTACTTATATTAATTGCCACTATCAACATACAAAATTTCAGTTTGATTGCTGTAATAGATTCGTTGATATTGAGAACCGATTAAATATTTCGGATGGTCGCCATGTTGGATTTTATATATGTAGGTCCTAGAGTTATGTACTGTTACATGAAGATTATTGTGTACGTGTAGCATTCAAATTTCAATCGCATGATTAGGACACAAGAAATAACAAGGAGATTTTAAAATTTCGCACAGCTGCCATCTTGTGGTTATGGAAACAATTGAAATAAATTAGATGCCAGTGGATTAACATTCGTATAAGGATTTACTGTACCAAGTTTCGCTGCACTCGGATGGTTAAATTGCGAGGAACGACCATGTGAATATTTATACTTCGCGTCGCCACCATGTTGGATTTGTGATCACCAGGTTATTTGAAGTCCTATAGGTGAACTTAAGTTCATAGCCCCTAAGAACATTAAAAATTGCAGTTTGATTGCTATAATTGGTTCGTAGATATTCAGAGCCGTCTAAATATTTCGGATGGTCGCCACCTTGGATTGTTAAATATATAGGCCATATAGTCATGTACCATTAAAGGAAAATTATTGCGCAGATTCATTATTCAAACTTTCACTTCGATCGCATGATTACGACACAAGAAATAAAAACTTAATTTTAAAATGCGCACAGCCGCCATCTTGAGGTTATGTAAACAATTTATCTAAATTAGATACCAGTTCATTACAATGCGTATAAACATTTCCTGTACCACATTTCACTGCGCTCAGTGAGTTAAATCACGAGAAAAGTCTATTTATAAGTCTCAACTTCGCATGGCCGCCATGTTGGTGTTGTAGTAACCAGGTTTTTCAAAGTCTCATAGGTGAACTTCTAGTAGTGCCCTTTATCACCGTACACAATTTCAGAACGATATCGGCAATAGTTTCGGAGATATTGAATGCTGGTGAAATATTTCGCACAGCCGCCATGTTGGATTTGTGAGACGTAACAAAATTTGAAGGGCACGGTCAGGGTCGCCCGGAATAGTGCTATGAACTTACCGAGTTTCATTGAAATCACTCCAAACATTTAAAAGTTATTAAGGGGAGGGAGACACACACACACCTCACACACACACACACGCACACACACGCACGCACACATACACACGCACATGGACACAAGGTGATCTCATAAGCCTATTTTTTCAAAATTGAAAGTAGGCTAATAAGTATAAAACAATATACTACGCCCCTCGTGGAATGCCAGTGAAAAATTTCGTGTTGCTGCTATGTTTGGTGAAACGTATTTAAATTTGAAGGGCACAGTCGGGATTGGACGAAATAATACTATGTCCTTAACGAGATTCATTGAAATCGTTTTAGCCGTTTAGATCTTATAAGGGGGGACACACATACGCACACGGACAAAAGGTGATCTCATAAGTCTATTTATGTTCGAAATGTAAATATTATATGTCAGAAAAGTGTACTATACTGAGGCTAATTATAGTAAAAGTTTTCATTATGGTACAGTTTCTCCCACCAATCAGAGCTCAAGGAACAGTTGTGTGAACAATTAGGCGAGGATAGCATTGCACCTGCGCTCACTTCCAATGCCCCCTATCTTAAATTTCACTGTGCGGCGAGTGTCATAGTGAGTTATCCGAGGAGGCCATGGTCAAATACAAGGTATTCTCTGCGTCCCATGAGCTCTGTTCAGTACATAAAACTGGTGAAATCTCGACAGATATTTATGAATGTTTATGTTCGAACATAGAATAGTTATAATTATCGTCGAACATAAACAGTCGTATGCAACTCGCCTATAATGGTAATTAAGACATTCGTATGGAAATTATAACACTCGCTTCACCTGTTTTATAAACATACTCGTGTCTTAATGATTGCCTTTATAGGCTTGTTGCATAATGTACTATTCTCGTACGATGAAAATAGGCTGAAAATGAGGTTTCTTGGCTCATGATGGAGAGATTAATGGCCCCATCAAATCTATAAACTGCCTACCAGCTTGGCGTTGCCCAGAGATAAACCAAAGAAAGAAAAACAAAGCCTATATCAAGGGAGTAACTTTGAGTCCAGCCTATGAGGGAGTTCGGGTGGTGGAGGGTGTTTGAAGGGCTTAGCTACGATAATACCCACATTAAACGGTCGGGATGTGAGCCTGCTATCGTCTCTCTAATGATCCAGTAGCCGGGCGCGCGGGGATCTCATTGGACAACAGCGCTTTAATCTCACTGCCCCAATAATGAGGACGCTTTTAGCATTCTAAAATAATTAGCTTTAGTTACTTTTCTAAAAATCTTCGTACGCTTTACCCTCGGAAGAACACGTCAAAGACACATTACGTGAATGAGCACTAGGGACCTACTGAGACCCCATTCGTTTTCTTTAAAAAGAAGAATACATATCTTAATATTTTGACACAATTCACCATTTGGAGCACAATCTTACCGATACAAACGTCTGTACTACTAATAATGAATATGATTATATGATAACAGAGTTTCACAATGTCTGTATGCAAAATTAACTCTTGTTTCGCAAGTTTATCCCTGGATGAACAATTCGCTTCCATTTCCTAATTATTCTATCTGCAGTACTGTATATTGTAAAGTGTTGAAGAGAGACTGCAACCTTGACGTACTCCTTGAATAATTGTTATATTTCTGCCGTTAATTTGTCCCAGATATACACATAGAACAATTTTTGTCCTTTTGTATATATCTTGGATAACTTTAATCAAATGTATTTGGTAAGTATGTTTTCCATTGTGCTCCTATAACTGTTCCCTATGTATCCTATCAAAAGCCTCTACATGATCAATAAAGCCGATGTAAGTGCTTAAGTTAAATTCTCTTCCCTTCTCCAATATATGTTCCAGGTTAAATATATTATTAGATAATAACATAACTCAATTTATCATATAATAACTGTAACACGATGGAAAATAGTATGAAAATTGGTATATGTGACTTAAAGGACGAAGTTTAGGGATATCTCATATGCAGATTAGTTGGCTACTGGAAGCATCCAACATTCATTATCGACGTAGAAAATTCTGTCGTTATACGAGGTTTTCACTTCTCGATATACAGCCTCCGAAACTATATCTCTAGGAGGCCACTCTCAAATTGGTGAAATCGAAATCCAGGAACGTAAAATTCTCAGGAAAATATATGGCCCCGTTTATGTTAATGGTATATGGATTAAAAGGAAAACGACAGACTTGTACACAGTAATCAATAAGTTCACTGATACCGTGCGTAAGAGATGATTGAAATTTTATGGTCACATCTGCAGAATGGACAACACCAGATATGCAAAAAAACTGCTTGATATAATTAATTCAAAGAAGGTCAAAATCAGTTGGTTAGAAGAAATCAAACAGGACTAAAAGGAAATAAACATTACAGAAGATAGCATCATGCATCGCAAGACTTTTGGAACCCGAGTTACAAATCACTCTTTCGCCGAAAAAGCTGAAAAGACCACTGGAAAAAATGGACGGAGGAACGTAAGAAGGGGCATAGCGAGTTCATGAGGAGATTTTGGGAGGAGAAGAAGAGGAAAGCTCCATCAACCCGAGTCAACAAGTTCAAGCGCGCTCCTTAAGTGGGCAAAACGAAGAAAGAAAAGAAAGAAGTACACACGAATAAAAATGTTAGCAATTTCGAAATGGGCCTAAGCAGATACTGAAAATCTTTGGTTTATATCTTAAAAGTGCGCTTTTTAATTCTTAAAAAAATACTCTTGTTTCATTTCATTATAAGTACAGTAGAACGTCGTTTATCCGGACTAATTGGGACCGAAAGTGTTCAAGATAATGATTTTTCCGGATAATCGAACATGCGTTTATTTCATAGGAAAAAACATGCACAGTGCATTATAGTAATAACCACGAAGCTTCTCATTTAGCTGCAACACATTCTCACATAACAAAAGTCCAGAAATGGGACCTCCCTTACTTCATGTCTGAATAAACCATAAGCACGCCACTTCTTCCAATTTTTCACCCGTGTTTTTTATTTCTTTCTATTTTTAGACCCTTTTTCACTATCGAACTTCGAAGCATAATTCAGAATTTCACCTTTTCGGTTCTTCAAATCATAATTTGTGGATTTTCCAACACTGTAAGTTTTAATTAAGACTGCACACTCTTATCTTTAACCAGTTTATTGATTTCTACTTCCTTCTCAATCGATAAAACATTGCGATTTCGGTTTTTCTTATTGTCACTCGTAGAAACCATTTTCACAACGTAATACAGTACACTCACATATTGTTAGTTATTGTTGTTTTAAGGGGAGGAACTACGAGGTCATCTGCCCTCAACTCACATATTGTAATACGTTGAAACATTATAGAGTAAACAAACGGTAGGAGACAATAATTGAAAACGAGAACCGACTCACTACTGCACGCATTTCCGCATCACAACAGTAGGCTCCATCTTTTTTTCTGCTCGTCCGGATAATTGACGTTCCGGTTGTTTGACGTCCGAATGAACGACGTTCTACTGTACTACTAAAAGCAGATGGCCTAGATATTTGGCCTCTTAAAAACTGACGAAACAACTAAGGCACCTAAAAGAAATTACTGCATCAACAAATGAAACAGCAGATAACAAAGGCTGCATTTCATGTTTTGACATCCGCAATTCTCCAAGAAGCTAGCTGCAAGCGGGTTTGAAATCATGTTCAATCAAGTGTGTGTACGTACCGAGATTAACTATGTAGGGAAGGGGGGTGGGGCTTCACTCCCTCTATCACTCAGAGTTCAATTTGACATTTCTGAACATGCTAGTCCCCTATGAATGCAAACCTAACATTGACCAATTACCATTTCCATCCCATCTCATCTCCTAGTTCAACTCTGATATACAATATTCAAGCTGCTAAACCCTCAGGGACAAACGACGTTGATTCAGTCTAGATTATGTTATTTAGTTGCGCTGAGAATTGTAATCGGGTAGCCTACCTAAACCTACATGTGTACAATCTTGAGGAAAGTGTACTATCCTGGATTTAGTGAATCTACTAAAAGTTATGTCGCTACAACCATTTTTACCTGACTATGAGGAAGTATTTGTATTTTAATTTAACCACTGCGAAGTGAAAATGTAAGGGTTATTTAGATGGAGATCATTGCTGTTATAAGGGGCCTAATATCTAGGTTATCTTCCCAAATTAATTGTGACATTGGCTGATTTATTGAAACAAACACAGCCCATAGACAATGGCGGTGTTGCCCAGGTAGCCTCAGTGGGCTCTAGGAGCACATATAGCTATGGGGGCGGAGCAAAATCCTATGCGGGACTAGCATGTCGACTAGAAACAAGCGCACCGTGACATCATAACGAAGGGCTGTCTATTGTCTCATTACCGAGCGAGTATGAGGCGTATTCACTCCACAGGAAAGGTGCTTATTCTTCTTTTTTCGTTTAGGCCAGATATGGACCACGTCATTTCAACTGCTTACGTCTTTGGGCCTTGATCTTAGCCCAGTGTTCACGCATTCGCTGCCTGAGAGACTGCGTATTATTATTATTATTATTATTATTATTATTATATTATTATTATTATTATCATCATTATTATTATGGGACCATACGCCTGGATACCTGGGTCGAAAGAGTACATGGTGAAGTCAATTATTACCTCACACAACTTCTAACAGGACATGGATATTTCCGGAAATTCCTGCATAGAGTAGGCGGAGCGAGTGGTGCAACATGCATATATTGTGACGACATCGATGATGTACTGAACCCATGTACCCTAGGTTCAAGGGGTCGAATCCATGTATTTTTGGTGAAAGGAAGGAAAGAAATATACAGTCTTCAAAGGAACATAGAAAGATTTTATACAAGAGAGCAGGCATAACGTTGTGAAATAAACTAAGGCCAGGTGGCCGGGAAATGAGATCACGCATGACGCATCGCTCGTAGCCTATCATAGCTATATTTTGAAAGAGTGGAACTTTCCGTCAATTAGACAGAGACCTTGTTTCGGAAATTAAGCTTACGATTGCATTAAAATGGCAACCGCGCAGCTGTACCAGAAGAAGAATAATTAGATTTAACCCCTTTGCAAGAATAATATTAACTAAAGAAATACATCATTGTGAATCATTTCGCATTAGAGATTTTTGTGTGGAGACAGATGTTATAATAATTGCCTAGAAGAGAAGTGGAGACGTGGCCCTACGTCATCAGGAGGTCCCCGAGACCCAAGGAGTGGGGAATTAAAAATCAACTGTAACACCCACACAGCTGAGGACCAAACTTTATTTAATATCTCAGAACTGCACGATCGATTTTCAGGTGCAGAGAGGTCATTTTACGTTTAGAAAACAAGCTTTCCAGAGATATAAATTTTATATCGGTGCGACCATTATTTCAGAAGTTGGTTCTGGAAAAGGCGTGGATTTTATCTTTTTGTAGCCAAAGAGTATAAAAATCCTGGCAGGACCAAGCCAGTCATGCAGTCTACAAGCATTCCTTGAGGGGAAACCCTGTATCACATCGTATAGACAGTATCCGACAGCCAGAGGGCGTCGCTGTATCAGCAACCAACGTGCACTCGTATGGAGTAGCCGAGAAGTATTATTATAGTATCGCCGTGTGGAGAATCAGGAAAATCCTAATACAGGATCTAGTTCCGCCAGTATCAGTTTTACAGTGAAAAGTTCAGTAATTACAGTCAGAGTAGGCTGCGAACTTAGAACAGGCGATAGGTCTTCAAAATACAGTCCAATTAAACGACCGAAAATATCGTAACGTTTTGAAGTACCAAAACAGCGAGATAAACATTCTATCAACGTTAAAGAAACAGACCAGGTTCGGACAAAACAAGGTTCGCATAGGGTTCTGAAAAATAGGAATTCGAGAACAGAATAAGCAGAGAGGAGAAGTAAATTCTAGACATTGTTTCATGGAAACAAACGAACTATAAAAAGTACTAAGTTACGAGGAGTATTAGAGGTTAGAAATCAATAGGTCACCGATAGAGAATCTGGGAGACCGTGGACAAGACAAACTTTCGTTAGACCAACCAATAGGGTCTAGAAAGAAGCAGTATAGAGCTAATAAATAATAGCCGATCGTCAGGGAACCGGATTTGAAGGAGTACTATTCCAGGGAGGAGGTAGATGGTTCGAGACTTTCATTCTGGTCAGATAGGAAGCCGACATTTACGAATTTCACCCTTGGAGACGGGAAGTCAAGAAATCACGTGTGAAAGGCATAATAAAAGCCTTAGTGATTAGAATCTGTGTAGTGTAAATATATAAAAATTTGTGTTAAATAGTAATGTTTTAGTGATTTTATTGTGTATCATAGAAGAATACACCAGTGTAATTTAAAAATGTCACCAGTGTTCAATGTATATGAGTTATATGTGTGTCAAGATATGTCAGTGTATGAAATGAATTTGTGCAATATGGAGTAATCACAAATTGTGGGCGAGATGAAACATCGTTGGAAAGTACGGTCATGGACCGATCTGAACGTGTAAGTAACTATTTTCATTATGTTATGTGTTGGGAATTTGTTTGTGTACAATCCACCTGAGTTTGAGAAATAGGGATGTTTTTGAATAACAAATAACAGAATAAGAGCGCGATCTGAACAAAAATTGATAAATTATAAAATAAATATGTGAAATGAATAAATCCTTTAGAGGAAATGTACGAAATAAAATATCAGTGTATTTGATAAAAGTTATAAAAGCAAGCGTAATAGTAATAATAATGAAAAGTATATAAATGAAGATTAATTTGAATTATATGAAAGTAATAGCTTTTGAGCTCTAGTAAAAGCACAAGGACATGGTGAATACATGTTCTTAAAGTATAGCGATTATTGTCACAGGAGAGGATTAATATATAAAAATTTGAGATATAGATCAATTGTTGTTGATGAATTTATCAGTTCTCTGGAAGACGCTAGGCTTTAAAGTAATGTATAGCGCATTGTCGCGCAGTAAAGTAAATTGTCACGCTAGGAAGGCGTTGAATCTAAATATACTTGGTAAATTAATTGTGAGGGACAGTTGATTGCGGTAATTGAGCTATGATAAGTCCTCCAGTATGGGATTGGTTCCCGAGGCCATATGTGTTATATTGTACTGAATAATGGGTGCGAATTTATTGTATTTGATGAGCGCAGGTCAGACCGAGGTCGCCCTTTGCCGCTAATTTGTTGCAAGTCCTCCAGTATGGGATGTAGTTCCCGAGGCAGTTGAGAGAATCGAACCAAGGTTAGTTTGTGTGAAGCCCCTAAATATTGTTGTTGTATTGAATTATTCTTACCCATCAATGATGACACTTCATAATTAATAAATGCCAATGTTACGAAAGTGGTCTATGAACCTAAATAATGTTGTTAAATAAATGAGAGAAACGCCAGGTCTGTTCGGAGAACTGTGGAGAAGAAATAACTGTTTTAAAAGCATGAATATAGCTGTCCCGTGGGGACGAGACATAGAGCCTCCCCCTCGTAGGCAATAAATTACGTCAAGTGTTACGGTCAGACCCTTGTTGTGGTAGGGTCGGAGAAGACCGTCTGCTGGAAGTAGTAATACACCGTGAGTGTTTAGAATTTGTTAATGACCCGGGATTTGAACCGAGGTTCTTAGATATTGAAAGTACCACTTGCCTGTTCAGATCGTTAGCTTTCTTATATGATAATGGTCTTTAAGACAAATAAATAAATAAATAAAAATTCCTAATGTAATGTTGTATTGATGTAGGATTTCACGAGTTCATTGAGGACAATTAGATTTCGGGAGTGATCTTAATTTTTGACTTCGTTCAAGTAGTCTTCGGTAACTCGGGAGTACACAAGTAATTTCCCAATCACTGTAGTGAATTTGTTAACTTGAGAGAGATGGTAACGTGAGAACATTGTGAAATGCCCAAAAATTTAAATAAAGGAATAACATTTATTTTAAATAAGATTATATATTCGTTTTGATTGTAAGAAGCTCATAAAAAATGATTTTGAGATTTGTGAAGAATAACGCATCTTATATTGGAAAGTATCGAGCCATGGGAGCTCGTGTTTGTATTGAACTTCAAAGTGACACTTTATGGAAGTGAAAAGAATTATAATTTTGTTGGTTTAAAGGAAACCATGTGTTTTAATATAATATTTGTTTGATTTTATGTGTTCCTTGTTCACTTTGAACGAGTTAGAAGGATTGGTCAGTAGTTCAATTTTTTAATTTGTTTGTAGCGCCATAATTTTGGTTAATTAAATGGTTTATAATAGGAGTTGATTTTGTTTTCATTTTTGGAAGTGTATCCTCTATTTAATCCAAAATGTGTAGGTCACAGAGTGGGAGAACGTACCAAAACCCCGAAAATCCCGATTTGAGCATTGCTGGCAAACTGTGATTTGCATTTTTCTTACTGAAAGGGCACAGTACTTCACACCTCCTTCGTGTGCGGCCATTGGATGATAAAGAGAGAATATGTGGAAACTGATCTGGGAGAACTGACACAAGATAATATTATTGCTGTGATGTTACGGAGCCAGCATTCATGGGATCATGTAGCAGTGTATGTGGAGGATGTCCTTCGCCAGAAAAAGCGGGATCTGGAAGCGTACGAACGCCCTTAAGAAGAAATGAAGAAAGAAGAAGTCTGAAAGGCTAAGTAAGCACGACATCACCCTGAAGTAATGCGAGAGCGGTTCCGGGGTGTTGAACGCATCGTGGGAAAAGGGATGTGGTTTTTAGTGGGTAAGAATCCCACACTACTGTGGAGTGCGGACCCTTCACAAGAGTCTTTTGAAGATTTTCCACAGTCCTTCGTAAAAATATATATATATATATATTATGGGACCATGACACCACAGCCCATGGAGGGCCTTGGCCTACCAAGCGACCGCTGCCCAAATAATTGACTTGTTGATTTCGAGGTGACGCGTGGTTAGTGCGTCGGGACCCCCAAACGTTATCTCGATTTCAATGACTGGGGCGCTGCCTAACTGTCAGAGAGCTACTCAAATGACCTCACGAGGCTGAGTACACCTCTTTCCAACCCTCACGTCAGTTTCAAAAATCCCTGACGAAGCCGGAAATCAAACCCGGGAATTCCTGTTGGGAAGCAGTCATCCTAACCCAACATCTCTGCGCAGACAATAATAATAATGCAGTAGTTTTAGTATCCGCGATGAATTCTCCACACTGGAACACACTGAGCCATAATAAAAAGTCCTCTCGGCGGAGGTAGATTTCACCGGACAAACTTGGGGATAGGCGAAAATAGGCAGAATATGCAGGTTTTCGTAGAAGGATCAGACCTCATTTATAACGAGAAAGTATCTTATAATTGGAGCTTAATTAACTTTGTTTTTCGTCATTTTATGCATATTTTAAACATTTTATTGTCTTATGGGGACGGTAACCTTCTTGTCATTTGGGGTCCATTTTTATACTTGTGGTCACACTGTCCTTATGCAAGGTTTCGACACTGATGTGTAACTATGTAACGGTCTGTTACTTCTTCACGCAAAATTATATTTCCCGCAGAGATTTCGGTTGGTTCCTCAGTTAAGGGGCTGCGACAACGCGGTCATATAACCCCATGTACTTTGGGTGAGTGTAGAATCTGTCTTATAAACGGTGTGAATTGTGATGGCTGTATTAGTCTGTAATTCAGGTAAGGACTGCAGACGGTCAATTTCAAGCAGCAGTTCCTAATGTTGCTACCAGATACTACCATCAACGACACCTAGCTGTGAACATGGCTACTAGATGCCACCGCAACCAGCAACTCGCAACGAACGTTGGAACTTCCCCTCCAAAGGAAACCATTCTGAGGGATTTTTAGCGCTCTTAGAAAATCCAACGACTTCGGCCGGCTTTGAACCCGCGACCTTGGGCATAGAAGTTCAGCATGCTACCAGTTACGTCACCGAAGACGCTTCACACTTAGTCAGATGGAAATCTGAATCTGATATCGAGCAAGTGCGTTGTCATGGCAACGTCCGATGGCTCATCCGTCATCAATTTAGTAGTGTTGCCATGGCAACCTCTGATAGCTCTTGGCATTTTTTTATAATTCCGAAATAATTTTTCTCATCCCTTGGCGTAATGGTGGGTCATATCAAAAATTCTTTCAGACAAACGTTTTAGGTAATTATTAGGGGAATATTGTCCATTTCGTACGGTTTTGATATTGTGCCTATTAAGAGAGATATGATTAATGTTTCCCGAAAAACCCACTTTTTCCCACCCCTTTGGTTAATGGTTGGTGTTATAAAAAAAATTCTTCAAACATAAATTTTTGGGCTTCATCCAACACATAGTATGAACTTTGAACGGATTCGATATTTCACATATTAATAGAGTTATAGCAATATTTCACTTTTTCGAAAAAAGTCCCCCATTTTCACCCCATTCGACCGATTTAGCCCAGTAACGAAATCGACCGAGATTTTATAGGTATACATATTTGATAAAAAATTCAAAGTGATTGGTGTAAAATTACGGCAGTTATCGTGTCCACAAGAAACTGATGTAAATATATATATATACTAGCTGACCCGGCAGACGTTGTCCTGCCAATCAAAGAAAGTGTTGTAACTTTATTTCTTGCAGTGCTTTCGGATACACATTTTTTTTTCAATTTCTGTTAACTGCCTCTAAACTATCGTGAAATGAATTAACTAATCTAGAAACATTCGTCAGAGCGTGCACAAAAACTCTCCAAAGTTTCATCGCAATCGGATAAATGGCATATAACTCATACGGGATTTTGTTTAAATGATCGTGCGCAGTCACTCATTTGTTACATCTACTCGTGCGCCACCAATATTGTAAAATGGATTTACCAAGTTGATCCCATTCCCTGGCGTGTACACAACAACTCATCAATGTTTCATCGGAATCGGATGAATGACATATGAACGCGTACGGGATATTCTTTAAACGATTCGCATGCCATTACTCATTTGTTGAATCTACTCAACGCTACTTATTAAAAACTGGAATACTAAGCCAGCTTTCCTGGAGCGTAAACAGCAATTCACCAAAGTTTCATCGCAATCGGATAAATGGTATATGAACACCTACAGGACTTTGTTGAAACGATTCTCGCGCCATCGCACATTTGTCGAATCTACTCGGGCGCTACCTATTGTAAAATGAATTTACTAAGCCAGAAACCTTTACTGAAGTGGACACAACAATTCACCAAAGTTCCATCGTAATCGGATAAATGGTATATGGACGCATACGGTACTTTGTTGAAATCATTCGCGTGCCGTCACTCATTTGTTGAATCTATTCGTGCGCTACCTATTGTAAAATGGATTTATTAAGCCAGAAACCTTCCGTAGGGTGTACTCAACGTATCACCCAAGTTTCATCGTAATCGGACGATTGGTATTTGAACGCATACGGGACTTTATTGAAACGCTTCGCGCGTCGTCGCCTATTTGTTGAATTTAGTCGTGCTCTATGTAAATATGAAAATGCACTGCCTGCTTCCAGTCTCCGACCGGGTCAGGAATGGAATGAATGAATCGTGCACAACCTCCTGTGAAATGGATTTACTAAGTTAGAGACCCTCACGTAAGTGTAGACAATATCTCACCATAGTTTCATTGCAATCGGATGAATGGTATATGAACGCATACGGGACTTAGTTTAAACGTTCGCGCGTCCTCGCTCATTTGTTGAATCTACTCGTGCGCTACCTATGGTAAAATGGATTTACTAATCCAGAAGCCTCCCCCTGGAGTGTACACAACATCTCACCCAAGTTTCATCGCGATCTGACGAATTGTATTTGAACGCATACGGGACCTTGTTGAAACGCTTCGCACGTCGTCGCTCATTTGTTGAATTTAGTCGTGCTCTATGTAAAAATGAAAATCCACTGCCTGCTGTAAAATGGATTTACTAAGTTAGAAACCTTCAGGTAAGTGTACACAACAACTCATCAAAGTTTCATCACAATCGATGAATAGTACACAAATCAAAAAAAGTTTTGCATCACCTCGGTTCCCAGATCTCCGGCATATAGACGTTGACTGTGTATATTGTATCCAAGATACAGTCCCTTTGACTGTTCATAGATGTCACTAAAACTGCTCAAAGATGTAAACAACCATGCATGAGCAGGGCCTATTAGACGGAGGGGGTACGACAGCCGATCAGTTCCAGTCATTCCACCAGGACGAAGGTACGCTGCTCATGTTGTCTGTAGTTCTACCATGCCTAGAAGGTCAATACCGCAGTTCGATCGCGTCCGCATTGTTACTTTGTGTCAAGAAGGGCTCTCAAAAAGGGAAGTTTCCAGGCGTCTCAGAGTGAACCAAAGCGATGTTGTTCGGACATGGAGGAGGTACAGAGATACAGGAACTGTCGATGACAGGCCTCGCTCAGGCCGCCCAAGGGCTACTACTGTAGTGGATGACCGCTACTTACGGATTGCCGCTCGGAGGAACCCTGACAGCAATGCCACCATGTTGAATAATGCGTTTCGTTCAGCCACAGGACGTCGTGTTTCAACTCAAACTGTGCGCAATAGGCTGCATGATGCGCAACTTCACTCCCGACGTCCATGGCGAGGTCCAGCTTTGCAACCCCGACACCATGCAGCGCGGTACAGATGGGCCCAACAACATGCTGAATGGACCCCACGGAATTGGCATCACGTTCTCTTCACCGATGAGTGTCGCATATGCCTTCAACCAGACAATCGTCGGAGACGTGTTTGGAGGCACCCTGGTCAGGCTGAACGTCTTAGACACACTGTCCAGCGAGTGCAGCAAGGTGGTGGTTCCCTGATGTTTTGGGGTGGCATTATGTGGGGCCGACGTACGCCACTGGTGGACATGGAAGGCTCCGAAACGGCTTTACGATACCTGAATGACATCCTCCGACCCATAGTGCAACCATATCGGCAGAATATTGGAGAGGCATTTGTCTTCATGGACGACAATTCTCGACCTCATCGTGCACATCTTGTGAATGCGTTCCTTCAAGATAACGACATCGCTCGACTACAGTGGCCAGCATGTTCGCCAGACATGAACCCTATCGAACATGCCTGGGATATGTTGAAAAGGGCTGTTTATGGACGTCTTGACCCACCAACCACTCTGAGAGATTTACGCCGAATTGTCGTTGAGGAGTGGGACAATTTGGACCAACAGTGTCTTGATGAACTTGTGGATAGTATGCCACGACGAATACAGGCATGCATCAATGCAAGAGGACGTGCTACTGGGTATTAGAGGTAGTGGTGTGTACTGCAATCTGGACCACAAATGCTGAAAGTCTAGCTGTATGATGGTACAACATGCAATGTGTGGGTCTCATGAGCAATAAAACGAGCTGAAATGTTGTTTGTGTTGATCTCTATTCCCTTTGTATTTAAAGGTTCCGGAACTCTTGGAACCGAGGTGATGCAAAACGTTTTTTGATGTGTGTATATAAACTTATACGGGATTTTGTTGAAACGCTTCGTGCGTCGTCGCTCATTTGTTGAATTTAGTCGTGCTCTATATTTTGTAAAATAATTTACTAAGCCAAACACCTTCCCTGGAGTACACTCAACATCTCACCCAAGTTTCATCGCAATGGGATGAACGGTATATGAACGCATACGTAACTTTGAAACGCTCCAACGTGCAGAGACAAACAGTAGAATTCGACATCACTGCCACCTTTGGTATAAAACACAACTTTCCGCCACGGGCGGAGTGTATGTTATGGCGGTAGTTGCACAGGTTGCAACCAGGTGGCTCTAACGTGCAGAGACAAACCGTCCAAAGACATCAGCTTTCAGCAAGACTAAGGCTAGTGGTTTCCATGACGACTGTTTTTGACTGTATATTGTGGTTCTAAAATTGTGTGTAAATCGTGGTTCTAAAATTGTGTTCATTCCACCTACCGGGTCAGATTGTGAATCTAAACCATACATGGACCCACCTTAATGTACATACCAAATTTCATCGAAATCGGTCCAGTCGTTTAGGAGGAGTTCAGTGACATACACACGTGTCGAAGAATTACATATATAAAGATATACAGATATACATATATATATATACATACATAAATTATATAGGCCTATAAACTTTTGAACTGACGGTGGTTTTGGGGTCTGGGGGATGTGAAACACGAAGACATTTCGAAATTTTCCGGAAGTCGAAACATGGTACCCATTGCAATAGTTAGCTTTCTAATGAAATCTACCTAAAATGGTAAAGTAATTATTTTTAAACTACGAAGAGTATACATTTGGAATCTTTAACAAAGCAGAGATGTTGCCTCACCTATAAAATTTTCCAAGAATGCCCCTTGTTTATATATTTTTAGCGTAGGCCTATGGCTTTTGTTGCCGGGAGTGTCCGAGGACATGTTCGGCTCACCATAGGCTGTAGCTGCTTCAATGCGAACACCCATGCCGTGACCCACAAGTTCCGTTCAATTTCAAGTAGTTCCAACTTTCGCTATCAGATATCACTGACACCTAGTGGTGAACGTTGGAACTTTGATAGAGCGTTTCAACGAAATCTAATCTGCAAATTTAGCTTCACTTAAGTTTTATTAGTGGAAGGTTATTTTGCATGCCATAAATCAATGATATGGGACCGAAGGCATACTGAAGGATTTTAACGCTCTTAAAAAATCTGACGACTTAGGCCGTGTTTGAACCCGCGATCTTGGGCATAGAAGCTCAACCTGCTGCCGACTACGCCACTGAAGTCGAAAAATGCCACTAATAACTAATAACTCACTTGCATTACTTTTCAGAGACCACATTAGTTACAATCAACATAGCCTATCAATGGAGGTTATCAGACAAGTCCAGCACACAGAAAATTACACGGTGCTGATGATCATGATGTCCCAAACACCTAAATTAAATTGAAAACAACAAAAACGTGAGTGGTCAAGAATCACATCCTAGCACGGCATATGGGATTATTCACTCCTTTCTTCTCCCAGTTGTAATAACCAGCGTAATAGTCTGATAATCGCTGTAGTACAACATTGTCGTAGTAGCGTGACAAACTATTCTTGCCTTAAATGCGCACAAAAAATAGGTTTAAAAGTCGTAATAGCCAGCGTAATAACTCTGCAATATACACCTCAGAAAACGTTTTGCATAACACTTGTGTTAATTATGATCATTGTGTGGTCATTAGTGGGACATGCTTCGAGGCCTAATTAATAGTTTTGGCCCCTTCATCAGCCGATATGACCGAGAACGATACAAGATTATTCTTTTGCGTAACACATAAAATTCCCTTAACATTGAATCTTGTATGGTGCATCATTAAGAGAGATTGAAACATTTTACGCCGGTGGTTTATTGAAAGTGTTTATAGGCCTAGTTCATAAGAGTTTTGATATCACTCATATTAGGCGTATAATGTTACAACCTCTCTTTATGCTGCACCATACAAGATTCAATGTTAAGGGAATTTTAAGTGTTACGCAAAAGAATAATCTTATATCGTTCTCTGTCATACCGGCTGATGAAGGGGCCAAAACAATTAATTAGGCCTCGAAATCTGTCCCACTAATGACCACACAGTGATCATAATTAATAAAAGTATTGATCAGGCGGAACCTTTAACCTGTTTCTACTAATTAGTTTATCAATATGGAACGAGAAGGAACCTTTCAAGTTCTAATAACACTTGTTTGCCATGATGCCGGGCGTATGTGGGATTTTGGGCGAAGTAACTACAAAAAGACGGCATTCTGGCAAATCCTGCACACTTATGAAAAGAAAATCACAAACAGGAAGATATTTGGCCTGTTCAACAGGGACTGATTTGTGTTGCAATCTTGCCATCCTGTGACGTTTCAATTCGGAACATGGCCACCACGGGCGTCCAGCAGGGCCATTACTCGCCATGGCATACCTCAGATCAAGTTGTCCAGGTCCTCTTGAGGCAGGCGATCCCACTCTTCGATGGCGACCTCCATGATCTCTTGACGGGTTATGGGAGGACGTGGACGATGAACAATAGCACACTTCAGCATATCCTAGATATGTTCGATACAGTTCATGTCCGGCGGCATCGCAGGCCATTCCATTCATGCAATGGCAGACACTTGAAGGGAGATTAATTGTACCACCGCCGCTGGATGCCGTAGGTATATGCAAAACTTTTGTTGTTGTATATAGTCATATTCTGTGTTAGACTATACACACATTTTGGGAGTGCTTACCCTTTCGATGGTGAAATAAACGACAGGGAAAATAAATGCCCACAGCCCTCGATGAATGAGGACTGAGGGACTTGGAAGGAAGGAGAGCCACGAAAGGCAGATAGGAAAGCGAAAGGGGAGAGGGTCTGCCCCAAAGTTAGTGGAAGACGGCAATAAGGGAGCCAACTGAGGAAAACCTCGGGGTTGCAAACTCTCGAACTCACCAGCCCTGAGCCCTTGAGGGCGTAGCACTATCCAGGATGCACCATACATGGTGGGGATTCACACACTCTGCCTCGTATAGGGCCTTGAGTACAAGGCAGGAGACCATGAAAAGAAAACTCTCTCTCGGCATACTGGAAAGCAGATGTACATTTCACCGAGAAAATAAAAATATTTCGAATTCACCTAATTTATGCCATTTGTTGTATACCTACAAAAAGTAGGTAGCATACGAGAAGCCCATCTTAGTATCCCACAATATTTTGCTCATCCCATGGTGCAACGGTGGTTCATATAGAAAAACATTTCAGACCTAAGTTTAAGGTAAATTTTAGAGGAACATTGACCACTTTAAACGATTTTGATATTATGTCTATTAAGGAAGATATGCTTTATTTCCTCTCAAAACTTATTATTTCCCACTCTTTTGGTCAAAGGTTGGTGCTATCAAAATCCTTTACTAAAATATGTTTTTGGCCTTTATCCAAAAAATAGTACCAACTTTGAATGGATTCGATTTTTCACATATTAAGAAATGTATAGATATTTTTCACTTTTTCGAAAAAGGCCTCTCCATTTCCACCCCTTTATTTGGTCCGATATTGCCTAGTAACGAACTTAGTTATTGAGGTTTTAATGGGTGGAATTACAAGGTCATCTGCCCCTAAGTAATAGTAATGAACTCTACCGAGATTTTGAACAGTTATTATTATTTATTATTTAGCGTATGATGCATACAAGACAGTAATTAATATATATAAATTTACAAATAAACAATTTTCAGCTTTAGGACCCTTCATATATGGGCTGCCAGATCTTGAATCCATTCAAGAGCTTGTGGAGTGGCTGCTTGGAGCTCTTCTAAGGTCCCAGAGTACATATATAGAGGGCATTCCTGCACGACATGCTTGATGCTTTGCACTTCATATCCACAATCACAAAGAGGCGAGTCTATCCAACCCCACTGATGTAAGGCTGCTCTAGTTCGAGCAGTGCAAGATGGAATTCTGTTCAGACGGGACCAGACAGCTCGAGGGAGATGGAATCCAGGTACTTTGATGGTAGGATCAAGTACTACAATTAGGCCACGAGGTGGAGAGGTAAACCATTCAACTTTCCATGTATTTCGGGGGTCGAACTGAGCTGAATTAAGTTCCATAGCCATCTTGTAGGCTGGTTTCCGTGACTTCAACCTCGGTATAGAAGGTTGATTGACGTCTTGGTGGATTGGGTGAACTTCATTATCCATAATTCTGCACCACAGGCGGGAAAGAGCTATTATTATATACAAATTGGGGAATGCAAAATGACGGTAGTTATCGATTCCACAAGAAAGTGATATTTATATAATATATATAGCTTACTTAAAAACTGACACGCCTTTTGAGGTCTGGGGGATGTGAAACGCTAAGTCGCTTGCGACATGGCACCCATGGTAATAGGTAGTTTTCTCATGAAATCTACCAAAAACAAGAGGTCTGAAACCTCGAAGAATGAGTTATAAGGAAAGACGGCACAAGGGCCTAGAGGACGGGAAAGTCAAAGACTCCCTAGACCTCGGATATTGTTTTTATTTATTTACCGTATGGCGTTTAGTGCCGGGAGTGTCCGAGGACATGTTCGGCTCGCCTGAGTCTGTAGCTGCTTCCAGCGGACACCCTTATTAGGGTGAGCTACAAGTTCCGTTCAATTTCAAGTAGTTCCAACTGTCGCTACCAGATATCAATGACACCTAGTGGTGAACGTTGGAACTTTGATAGAGCGTTCCGACGAAATCTAACCTAACAATTTAGCTTTACACTAGTTTAGTCTGTGAAAGAATCTTTTACATTCCATAAATCTATGACATGGGACCGCCGGCTTTACTTCCCCTCCGAAGGAAGGCATACTGAAGAATGTTTTACGCTCTTAAAATATACTGTAATACCGTAAGGATTTGAAGACAACAAGAGTTGACCAAGGGAGGTCGACAGGGAAGAAGACAGAGAGGAGCCTGGCACAAATAAATGAAATCAATGCTCTGACCCCATGGTCGCTAACCCACTTCCCTCTAGTTATGAGCTCCAGGAGGAATTAACTGCATGTGTTAGGAAGTTTTATCATGCACAACATTCAACACATCACCCAAGCAGTTCTCGTCCGACAAATCATCCTGTGGCATATTAAAAAAAAGTTTAAATAAACCTGCAAATTTCATTTAAACGCCGTTCTATTCATTTGATATGAGAAAATAAAATATGATGTATAGAACGGTGGAACGTAATTTCCGCTCTGTGAGAATATTCAACTGCATAACAACCTGTTATCGCAATGGTGGTAGGAAACAAGCATTCCGACTGTGTCTGTTTTTACAGCTGCCATAACTGAATTTCTCCGACTGAGTGCTGATGTTTTGTGCGTCACGTTTTCAGAGAGAGCCATTGAAAATATAACGGTGATGTTACTTCAGTTCAGAATGTAGTGAAATCATTGCCATAATAACAGTAATTCATTATCATCTAGGCGTAGATATCTATCCTCCTTGACATTCATAGCGCTCCAAGGAACAACGAAATTCGACATGCAAGCTGCCCTCTGGATGTCAAATAACAAAGCTTGTACCCGGCACCCGAGGCCATACGATATCATTAATATTATTATACCATCTAGGTTTACAGGAGGGGCAGATGACCTCGAAGTTCTGCCCCTTAAAAAAACAATAACTAACTAGGTTTACAGGATGGAGCCACATCGTATATCGGTGATTGTTTCCCGACGTTTCGGCTGTCATTGCAGCAGCCTTAATCATCGTGAAACAATCACCGATATACGACGTGGATCCATCCTGTAAGCCTAGATGATAAACTAAACACCGGCTGAGAAAACCTACGTTCTAAACAGTAATTGATGTTGTAATTCGCAAATTGTCAACACAATAAAATTGAAATTACTGGAATATTCGAACAAATAAATTACATGCAATTAAGATATATTTATATTGTTGCATATTTATATTGCATCCCAATCAATAATGGCTATGCATGGAATAAGATACATCCAATCACTTAGTCTGAAGACAGCAGTGACATTATTCAAAGTAAAAATTTCACCAATTATCACTTACGGAATAAACATCACTTGGCCTCATCTTACAATAAATAAAAATCCAACATGGCGACCATCCGAAATATTTCGACGAATGTATTACAGCAATCAACCTGAAATTGTGTATGTTGATAGAGGCAAATAACAAAAGTAGGATATATGAAAATAGGCTATTTATTTCTTCACGGTACTACTTGCTAATATTTGAAAATCACATGGCTGCCATGATGTCTTTTGTTTCTCAGGATTAGGGATAATCACAAATTTAACACCATACAACATTTCAGTTTGATTGCTTAAATAGTTTCAGGGATATTGAGGACAGTAAAATGTATCGTGTGGACGCTATGCAGGATTGATTTATATATATATGCTGTAGAATTATTTGCCAGCAGGTGAATATTATAATCGTCGCTGTTTGTTAGTTGTTTAGGACACGAGAAATATAAGCGTGATTTAAAAACAATTGCACAATTTTAAGTTTTAATAGAAATTGAATTAAATTAAATTAAACGCCAATATATTCGACCTTGCATGATGATTAAACGTGCAAAGTATCACTGCACTCGGATAATTAAGTCAGGAGGAAAATCCATTAAAAATTATTTGAAATTCGCCTCACCGCCATGCTAGATTTGTGTTCATCAGATTATTGAAAATCCAATTTCTAATGTTATATTTATAGCCTCTATCAACATACAAAATTTCAGTTTGATTGCTGTGATAGATTCGCAAATATTGAGAACCGTCTAAATATTTCGGATGAACACCAAGTTGTATTGTTGTATTTGTAGGCAATTGAATTGTGTACCATTAGATAAATATTAATGCCTAGAATTATTATTTCCGATTATTCCCCTTCAGGAGAGCGTGAGAACTTGAGCCAATCACAGCTTCACTTCCTTTTCCTCTCTTCTTTTCTTCCCAAAACCTCTTCATTAGTTCACTGTGCTTTTTCTTCCTTTCCTGTGTCCATTTTTTTCCCTGATGTGTCTTTCCTTGAAACTTGTACAATTTTCGTGTTTCTGATTTCATTTCTAATGCCTAGAATTATTAGACAAACTTTCACTTTGATCGCATGATTAGGAAACAAAAATGAAAATTTAATTTTAAAATTCTGCACAATCACCATTTTGCTTCTATGAAAAGCTATGAATGGAGTTAGATGCCAGTAGATTAAATTTCGTATAGACACTTATCGTACCAAGTTTATCTGCAATAGGTTGTTTATATTGCGAGAAAATGCCATTTAAGTATTTAGTTCCGCTAGGGCAGTCATATTGGTTTTGTACTTGAAATTATATTATGCATCACATAGGTTAACGTAACATAGTATTCTCTATCAACATACAAAATTTCAAGGTGATACCAGTAATAGTTTGGTTCAAGGCTGTCGTGGATGCAGATGGTCGTCACTTTGAGCGTCATTTGTAACCTGGACTGTCAACATGGCACGCCATTAACACCTGTTACCTGCTAATTTGGAAATTACAATGTGTTCCTTTCAATAGTTTATTCGTTATGTATCTTTCGCATGTCCTGTGAGGGGCTTTCATGCAGTTTCATTGTCCTACGATCACTAGTTTGTCCGGAGGACCCTCGCAAGGAGCGGAAGTTTAATTATAACCACCCTGTAGTAGAACGTCGGTGAAATATTTCGCACAGCCGCATTTTTAGCCCACTTTTCACATTTTGCAAAAATGAGGAAAAAGTAACTTATGAGATCGATCCGGGCAAATGTCTGTATGTCTGTCTGTCTGTCTGTGTGTGTGTCCCCCGCTATCAACTCCTAATCGGCTGCAGCAATCGAATCCAAATTTGGTATGAGTAAAGATCTATACCTGAATATCTCACGCCTGTATTTGAAAATTATGTCAGTGCTACCAACTACTGAAAAACCACAATAGAAATATGAGCTCCATGTTGGATATCTTGGAAGGTATGCATGGGAGCTATTCAAAAATTGGCACACGTATTGATAATAATATTTCAGTTTCATTTCAAGGAGGCCATACATGGCAGTGTTGCCAAAATGATTATAAGCCTGCTGATAGGTCCAATTTTTAAATGCATATAACTTCTACACTATCAATCGGAATTCAACCAAATTTCTTATGTACTATGTGTACATAAATATATATGACTGAGCGTATTCTTAAAAGCCTCCAGGGCTGCGAACTGTCAATAAATGCTCTCTCTTTCTCTCTATTTTCTTATGCAAATACCAGTATATCAGAAAGTATGCAAGCCGACAGCTGGAACTAACAATATATTCAGTCACCAGGGCTGCCAACTGTGGTGCTCTATAAGGCTGCATTATACCAGGTATATTTGGAACTAATTAGAAATTTCGATATTACCAACTTAATTTCGTCATTATTCTAGATAGGTCTATATAGATTGGCATGAATCTTAAATTTTAAGAAAAGTAGGCTCTTTAGTTCGTCACGGAACTTCTTGTTGTATTGCTGAAACGTATTTAAATTTGAAGTGCGCCGTCCGAGTTGGACAAAATAGTACGATGTCCTTACTGAGTTTCATTGAAATCGCTTCGGCCGTTTAGATTTTATTAGGGGAGGAGGTACACACACACACACGTACCGAAAGTGATCTCATTTGGCACATGATGACAATAGGCTGAAAACCAGAATGGTGTATTATACAACTTATTACCTATTAATACCAATTGAGGAAGTATTCAATTCTCAAGAGTGAACTCTTACTTTAGGACTTCTACCATACGAACTAGAGCTGGTAATAATCGATGTCCAGTTTATCGATTAATAATCGATTAATCGAGTATTTATCGATCTGATGGGAAGTCCTGAATACTGGTGCAATTTTATATTTATTCCAGAGAATACTAGATGAAATACGGAATGAACCTTTGCATTTTTCGGTTCTGTGATGAGGTATCTGGAGCATTTGTGCAGTGTGTCTATTCGCACGATTATGGGAGTTGTGTGCAGTAAATGTAAGACGGAATTTTGAATCTTAGAATTTTTATCACAGTCAAGAGCCATGGCATACTGTCTTCGTTCTTTTAACTTTACCCATCCAATCTGGGCTGTAAATGGAGTTAAATGAGACCCTCTTGTTACATTGTTAACAAACCGCAAGCAGGCATTTTGCATTCTTTGCAATTTTGTATTGAGGACCTCTCCCAGATCATGGTAAATAAAGATCCATAGTCAAATATTGGTAATATCAAACTCTGTATCAGTCTCTTCCGTGCATTTTGCGGCAAATATAAGCAAGTTCACCTAATTTCATATAATAACGATGTAACGAGAGAGACAGATATTCGATTGTTTGATTAAATTCACAATCTATTAATCGTTTTGTAGCAAAATTAATGGATATGTGCTTCCAATAGTCGACTATTCGATAACAAAAATAAATCGATTAAAAGTACCAGCACTAGTGTGATATCGAAAGGTTGGTCTTGAATAGGTAGACATTTATATTGGATTATTATATAATTCATTAGAAGATCCACCTAGAGAGTAACATTCAATAAATTGTCTTCATTTCTCTTGTTCTTGCCGCCAGGTTATAATTCACAACAGTGTTCATTGGTTCCCCCTCAGCATCATATCGGCAGATATGTGCTGTGTTTTTTGCTTTTCTCCACCACCTCTTTCAATTATTAGGCCATGTTTCACACGAGAGGCTGGAGAGCTGTTGTTTTTGTTGGATTCTGCCTGAACTTGGTAAGTCATGAGGAAAGAGGGGGAGAGAGAGTCACAAGTCGATATTATACTCTCTCCTTCTCTCTCTCTTGATAGCACGGCTGTAGGAAGTCCAAGAGGGAAAAGTCCGAGTCCAGTAACATCTGTTACACTCGGTGTGAGAGAAAATACATGGCCAATAAAGTGGATTTAATTCGGGTAAGTTAATCACACTGCGTGACGTGGACAGGGAGCTCTACCACACAGCTGTTCTGTTCAGATTATGGAAAAAGTAAATGGTCAAATGTTATTTCTACACCTTTCACTTCAGGCTATGAAAGAAAAAAAGAATTAATAAGTACGCCATCAGGTAGGCTACACTGATTAGCCTACATGCTTATAGAAGTTTAAGAAATTGGAATCAAATTTAGCGTACGGCGGGTACTGTGACCGATTTATTACCTATCATTTCAACCATCAATACTGCAACAAAAACGAAAATACAAAATATCAAAACATAAAAATAAAAAACAGTAAAACAAGAAACAAAACTAAAAAAAGCAGAAGACTAAAAATAAAACAATAAACAAAAAACAAACAATAAAAAAATCAAAGAAAAGAACACAAGAACAAAACAAAAACTTTCAAACAAGAAAATAAGCCAAAAAAAACAAGAAAATAAACAAAAGAAAAAACAAATTACAAAAAGCAAAGAAACCAAAAATAAAACGAAGAGAAATCAAAAACACAAAAAAGAATCGGTAACCGAAAGACAATGAACTGAAACACAAACACAAAAGAAATGAAATTCCCAAACCCAAACCTGGCTGGCTCCGTGGTATTGGGTTAGTGCGCCTGCCTCTCACCCGGAGGGATTTTAGAAACTGACGTGAGGGCTGGAACGGGGTGCACTCAGCCTCGTGAGGAATATTGAGTAGCTGTCTGACAGTGAGGCAGCACCCCGATCACGAAAACCAAGATTAACGGCCGTGGGGATCCGATGCGCTGATCACGCGTCACCCCAATTATCTGCAGGCCAAATGGCTGGGCAGCGGTCGATTAGTAGACCTAGGCCCTTCACGGGCTGTAGTACCGATTACATGACAGTTCCCCACACTGACACTTCCACACAGCCCTCGGACGTGGCTTCCTGTTTAATGACTCAGAAATAATCTCGACTGACATTTCCACACACATCCCCCCTAAGGCTATAGGCTTCAGCGATCATCGTTACAGCCGCACCAGTGACAACGCACCTTAACATAATACTCCTTTGGAGTCAAGAAAAGCGCTCGGTCTATGTACTTCATTACTAACACGGTCTCGAAAATATCATTGTGATGTAGTGTAATTTCCATCAGAATAAAATAAATGCAGAGTCTGATTTCCATCACACTTTATCCAGGCTGTGGACTGGCAAAATAATCACAAAACCGATCATTTTGTTTTTTTGTTTTTTGTTTGTTTTCGTCATATTTGTTCAACAATAATATTAACCTACTCCATTTTCTGTGAATAGGCAACTGCCTTCAGAAAACTTTTCATTTGTTTTTTGTTATTTTCGAACTTTTTCTGAATGTTCTCAATCCGTCCGTCCAGTTTGACATATTTTCGTCTTCTTCTTTTTCCTTCCATGTTAAGCTCGGCATTTACAAATGCGCAGTTTGTCTTCTCCGCTTCCGTCTTCAACACTTTGGCAACCTCTTTTAATATGGGGTGAGGTCTCCCGACAACATTTCAACTTGATCGTTTTCATAGTAGCCTTGGGGGAGGAGAGATGTGTGTGGAAATGTCAGTCGAGATTATTTCTGAGTCATTAAACAGGAAGCCACGTCCAAGGGCTGTGGGGAATTGTCAGTATTTTTTGCAGTGTGTGGAAGTGTCAGTGTGTGGAACTGTCCGGACACCGTAGTACCAGGTGTTAAAACCAAAAACCCAACCGAATCCCAAAGTCAATAACAAAATCAAAAGAAAGTAAGAATGACAGAAGGAAAGAATTAATTTAATTGAGTGATTAATAAATATACTATTTACTGTAGTTACTTTTCTGAAGGGACAGATGACCTCGCTGTTCCGCCCCTTAAAACTCCAATAACTAACTTACTTTTCTGATATTTAAACTATATTTTATATTCACAGTCTATTGCAAATGTAAAATGTAATAACATCAATGTACCAATAAAAGATGGTCATCTATTTTCAATATCTTGATAACTTTTCTTCGAATCGCTCATCATCCCAGCTCGGTTTCACCCACGGACTGTGCGAGGAAATTTCCTTTACCGTCTCAAGGACGATGTCTGGAAGCAGAACACACCTTGTCAGCAGATACAACTAGAGATGATGACAGGGTGACCGGTAACTGGGGTCTGAATAAGGAAGGGGTTTTGGATGAAAGTCGGCCGTAAACCTGTTGAAAGGAACAGTCTCAGCATTTGCCTGGTAGTGAAAATAAAGGGAAAAAACGAATACTCTCGACCGAAGCCAGTGGGGTCTAGCTAGCTTGTAAGTGCTCTAGGACACCGCGGCTGATAATTTATAAATTACGTTACGATATATTCTTGGGTGTAATTACTTACAATTGATTTTTTAACTTTCAGTCGGTCAACACAATATAATTTAAATTACTTGAATATGTGATAATAATAATGTTATGGGTTTTACGTCCCTTTTAACTACCCTGGCTTTTAGAGACGCCGGGGTGCCCGAATTTTGCCCCGAAGGGGATCTTTAACGTGCCAGTAAATGTACTGACACGGCTCCCTCACATTTGCGCACCCTCAAATGCCAGCTGACTGCGCCAGGTTTCGAACCTGCAACCTTGGGCTCAGCAAGCGAGAACGTTACCCCTGAGCCACTCAGCCAGACTATAATATGTGATAAAGCAGTTGCTACGCTCACTAAAGCGCAGCGCTAGGCCAAGGGGCCAAGCTCTCTGCAAACTCAGTTAATTAATATCGTATGGGCTCGGGTGCCGGGTGAAAATGAAAATCCACAGCCTGCTTCTAGTCTCCGACCGGGTCAGGAATGGAATGAATGAAGCCCCCATCTAGCGGCGAGGATGGGGACTGTGCCGGCTGCCGAGGCCTGACGCACTCCTCTGGGGCAATGATTAAATGAATGACAGATGAAATGAAATGATAGTGGAGAGTGTTGCTGGAATGAAATGTTGACAGGGAAAACCGGAGTCATCATCATCTTTCTTCGGCTCTTCCCAATTAATTGGGGTCACCGGAGCCAACCAGGCTCATTTTGGTTTTGGCCGGGGATTTAAGGCCGGATGCCCTTCCTGACACCACGTGACTTTTCAGGTGAAAATTCCACCCCGCTGTCACCGGGATTCGAACCCCGGCCGTCCGGGTGAAAGGCGAGCAGCTAAGCCACTGCGCCATCACGCTCCTCAGGGAAAACCGGAGTACCCGGAGAAAAACCTGTCTGCCTCCGTTTTGTCCAGCACAGATCTCACATGGAGTGACCGGGATTTGAACCATGAACCCAGCGGTGAGAGGCCGACGTGCTGCCGCCTAAGCCACGGAGGCTTTGGTGCCGGGTGCAAGCTTTGTTATTTGACACCCAGAGGGCAGCTTGCATGTCAAATTTTGTTGTTCCTCGAAGCGCTATGAAAGTCAAGGAGGTTAGATATCTCAGCTCCTCAACACACTATAGCGCTTTCTAGTAGAGAAATGAGGAACTTTGTGTTGGCGTAATATCCCGAGATTAATTTTGCCATTATGAATACGGCCTACTGAATTCGAATGGGTTCTTTCACAAGCCGACATTCTATGACATGCGTGTCATTATTTTTGCCGCCTTTCAAAAATCACTTACCACGGCCAGGAGCGAACCTGCAATCTTGGGGGGGTTAGTAATCCGACACGATAACCACTCACCCACCGTTGCGAACTCGGTCGACATGGGTTGTAGCCCAACCGTCAGCCGTCCTTGAAATGATTTTCCGTGGTGAACTCCAGACAGATCCTGGGACGGTACCTACTGACACGTCACGGCCGCTTTCTTCCACATCCTTGCCCAGTTTCATTCACCATCATTCATTTCATCTCTCATTAACTGCTATCACGAGGTTGGCATCAGGTGGGGCATCCAGCCGTAAAACCTCCTGCCACAAATCTCTTCATCGTAACTCATTCCTGACCCCGTTGCAATAATAAGGGGTAGACATACACTGGAATATGTGAAAAAGGAACGTTAAATTAACTGTATGTGATTAGGATTATACAGTAAATAGTTCTATTGATGATGATGATGATAATTGTTGTTTTATGGGGCCTAACATCTAGGTTATCGGCCCCTAATGGTTTGGGTGATCGTGAAGATGATAATGAAATGTAAACTATAACTAAAACTAACTACTAATTTATATACTAGAAGAAGAAATGGAAACCAAAAGGAGAAAAAGGCAAATAACGGACAGGACGAAAAGCAATGCCCTCAACCCTCGAAGAATGCGGATTGAGGGACTGGGAAGGAAGGAGAGACATAAAAGGCAGATAGGAAAGTGAAAGAGGAGAGGGTCCGCCCCAGAGGTAGTGGATTAAAGGGGGAAAACCGGACCCAGCTCTGGAATCCCTCGAGTTAGCCTCTTCCCGAACTCACCACCCGTGAGCCCCTAAGGGTGTAGCAATTTCTAGGGTGCACCAGAAGTGGTGGGGCTACATACACCATGCCTCCTTGAGGGCCTTGAGCAGAAGGCAGGAGATAAGTTGAAAAGAAAAAGAAGGCAGACCCCTCGCTGAAGGAGGGTATCAGAAAAGATGAGACAAGGGTCAATTAAGGCGGGAAAGGAAGAGACTCCCTAGGCCTCGGATACCCTAATACCGTCGGGGTCGGAAGTGAACAAGAGTTGACCAAGTGAGGTCGACAGGAAAGAAGACGGAGAGGAGCCTGGCACAAATAAGTGGAAGCAATGCCGGACTCAGCTGGGGCCCCGTGGTCGCCAACCTACGTCCCACTAGATTGAGACCCTGAGGGAATAACTATATTGTTATAAACTATTGAAGAAGGGGAAACCAAGAGACAGCAAGTTTCGTCGTCAAGCTAGCATCATCGGATCCAAACAAAACACTACAAACCACTACTAAACTTACAGTGACACCCACAGGCAGTCTCTGCCCTCCAAATACGAAGGAATCATAGTCAGTGTGGTAACTATTACTGATAAATATTAAGGCATTAAACACTCTTAATAGTAGGCCTACATTATGAAACGAGCCTATAATGGCTATAATTGAGACACGAGTAACGCTCGTTTTATAATTTTCATACGACTGTTTATGTTCGACGATATTAAAACTTTGTTATATGTTTTAACTTAAATATTCATAAATATCTGTTCAGTCACTAGAATTTTGTGATCGGGTGCTGCGCTGGGTAGGATATCTCTGTTCTCCAAGCTCTCTGGCCGACCGACGCATGCGCTCTGTGTGCTTCAATGCCATATGTGCAGATTGTGCAGCAGTATTCAGTAAAATTGTCACCGAAGTCGTTTGAAAACAACGCGCTGTGTAGAAATTGGATTTGGGGATATTAAGGTACAGTGCTATTTCTTGTGTTATATTCACCAGTTTATTTACGTGAACATATGGACGGTGCACTTTCGGTGATTTATATAGACATGTTGAAATTTGAGCGCATGCGCGAAGGTATCCTTATATAATTGGTCACACAACTGTTTCTTGAGCTCTGATTGGTGGGAGAAACTGTTTCATTATGAAAAATAGTGTTATAATGAGCTTCATTATGATACAGTTTTCTGACACATAATAGTCAGGGTCGAACATAAAAGAATATTATTGTATTTATGTTGCAAAACTTAAAATCACGATCCTATCAACAAAACAGTATTCCTCCCCCAACTTACCCACAAAGTGTAGCCGCTACTATTCTGCTGTATTCTACAGAAAAGTAATCTGTTGACATCGAATATAGATTTATGTATTAGGAAGCCATTTTTGAAAACCTTTGTCTGGAGCGTCGCACTCTTTGGAAGTAAAACTTGGACTATTGGTGCAGCAGAAAAGAGGAGAATTGAAGCTTTTGAAATGAAGTGTTACAGGAGAATGATGAAGATCAGATGGGTAGATAGGGTTACAAACGAAGAAAGGGGGAGTGAAAGGGGGGAGATGTTTCTGGTGACTGCTAATGAAGAGAAGAGATAGGTTGGTAGGACACATACTAAGAAATTCAGGAATAGCAAGCTTAGTTATGGAAGGAAGGGTCGAGGACAAGAACTGTAGCGGCAGACCAATGTTAGAGTATGTTAAACAGATAGCCTAGGATGTAGGGTGTGGTAGCTATGTAGAGATGAAACGATTTGCTCAGGACAGGGAGGCGTGGAGATCTGCATCAAACCAGTCGAAAGACTGAAGACTCAAACAACAACAACAACAACAACAACGACGATGGTAAAAAGCTATGAGTACAACATACGAAATGTTTTGTGTACCATTAATGTGTTGAAAGATCTGATGTGCATACTTACCTGAAATTTTGGAATATCTACAGCTTATAACAGGCGATAATAACTATAAATCTGAGTTCTTTATTGGCTTAAAAACTATCTTTATAATTCCTAAATCTGTTGGTTGGTTGGTTCCTCAGTTTAGGGGCTGTGACAACGCGGACATGTAACCCCGTGAACTTCGGCTGTGTGTAGAATCTCTCTGATAACCGGTGTTTATTGTGATGACTGTATTAGTGTGTGTTATCTGTTTTTAATTCAAGTAAGGACTGCAGGCATTCAATTTCCAAGTAGTTCCTACTTTTACTACCAAACGCCACCGTCAACGACAACTAGTCTGAACTTTGTTACTAGATGCCACCGCAGTCGGCTCCAGACGACGAACGTTTGGACCTAAAAGCGTTAGTCAAATCTAACCTATAATTTAGCTTCACACAAGTGTAATTAATGCAAGGTGCTTTTACATGCCATAAATCTATGACATGGGATCGCCAGCTTTACTTCCCCTCCGAAAGAAGGTATACTGAGGGATTTTTAAAGCTCTTAAAAAATCCGACGACTTTGGCCGGGTTTGAACTCGCAACCTTGTGCATAGACGCTCAGCATACTACCAACTACGCCACCGAAGCCGCGTACGTAATCTGTAAATTATTAAAACAAGCCTAGGTCCATTGGATATTGTTTGATCACAGAGGAGTTAACATGCCCTGGGTCATCTTCCAAACAGGCCAGCACTCTTGTGTGGATGTGCGTGTCTGTCATTATAATACATTCCTTGTGATGACACATGACAATATACAACAGTAGGCAGTTAGCGTGCAATGTTGGCAGCTTAAATTATTGATCTGGGAGTTTGAGTTCAAGGTTAACTTGAGACACTAATGTCAATAAGGAAGTAAGTTTATATTTTTCTTTGCCTACACACGAATGGTTGTTGTTGACTTCGGGTAATGACCCGCAACGGTTAGGCTCTCACATTGTACCCAAGATTATGTGTTCGAATTTCCGCACAGTCAGTTGGTATTGTATGTTGAAATTGTTGTTAATTCGTACAATGGATTTGGTTCATCATTTGACATTTTCCCCGTGTACTTGAGTGTGTATTCGATTTGTTTGATAACCTGTGTATAGGTCGAGACTTAAATCATTAATAATACACTGAAGAAAATGGAAATTGTAACACCCAGAAGGAGTGGTGCTACATTGCTGCAATTGAACATGCAGGACGAGTGTTCGGTTGTGATTCGATGATTACACTTTCAGGTCCCTCTGACCGCAAGTTTGGACAACAATCAATACAGGATATGCCCACCACGAGCTGCGATACATTGATGAATTCGGCGAGGCATGGAATCAATAAGGCCCTGGATCGCTTCCTGAGGAATTGTGGCCCATGTTTGCTGCACTGCACGGGTCAGTTGTTCCAGAGTTGTGGGTGGCTGAGGACGGTTGGACAGTTGTCGAACCATCATATCGCACACATGCTCAATAGGACTGAGGTCCGGGGATCTGGCGGGCCATTCTAAGGTTGTGATGTCGTGGAGAGCTTCACTGGAGATGCGTGCAGTGTGAACCCGGGCATTGCCCTGCTGAGATATCCCATTAGCAATGTTCACCACCATAGGGACAACCACTCGATTGAGTACCCTATCAACGTACTGTCGAGCAGTCATAGTGCCCTCAACAAGCACTAATTGTGATTTCACATTAAAGCCAATAGCTCCCCAGACCATAATACTTTGTGTTGGCCCTGTGTGCCTCTCGACAATAAGGTCTGGGCGGCCCCTCTCCCCGGTACGTCGGCGCACATGATTCCGGCGATCACTGCGGGCAAGACAGAAGCGCGATTCATCACTAAAGACGACCCTATGCCCTTCGTTGAACCACGTCGATCTTTCTCGATACCAGGCCAGCCTTACAAGTCGCTGTTGTGGGGTCAATGAAACACCTTCTGCAGAGACACGGGATCGTAAGCCAGCTGCACGCTGGCGATTACCAACTGTTTGCTGTGTAACGTGGGGTGCCACAACTGCTCGAATTTGCGCTGTTGTTGCATGGGGTTCCATCCGGGCCATCCGAATGATGGGGCGATCCTCTCTCACTGTTCTCTGTCGCGCTGGGCCTGTGCCAGGTCTACGAGTGTGTGTACCTTCATTTGACCACTGCTGCCATACACGTTGTACCGTAGATGCCAGTCGGCCGACACGTGCAGCGACAGTCCTTAGCGATAATCCAGCCTCACACAGCCCAAATATCCGAGCCCTCTCAAGCGGCGACAGTTGTTGATAGCGTGCTCATCTCTGTCGTTGAGGCATGTTTGACGGGTAACACTTCACTGCACAGACAGCAAGTCAACAACGCTACACCAGAGTCCGTATACTGGAGTTGATTCCTCCGTGACCAATCACGTGAGAGATCTGTAGCAACAATCCAATGGGTCTGAAACTTTGATCGTATACATACCTACAAGGCATCGTTCCATATCTTGAAAATCAACACAAACGACAAATGCCTTCATGGTGTTGAAATTTCCATTTTCTTCAGTGTAATTATCTTGGATAGTTGAGGCCCCTTGGAGCACGTGGTTCTTAACTCTTAGCCCAGTATTCCTTCATCCTTGCACTATAGGCTGCTTTCCTTTCCTTAGTCCACTTAACCCCCACTCCAGGACGCAATATTGTAGTTGCCAATGACTGGAGAGTGTCTGACGACGACGACGACGACGACGAGACGATGACAATTGTTATTTTCTTCTTCTTCTTTAAGTGCCATCTCCTCTCAGGTGGTTGGCAACCATCATAGAGACTCTTGCTTTAGATGATGCAGTACGTAACAGCTCAATAGTGGAACAATTGAACAAAGTTTTCAGATTATCGATCCAAAAAATGCGTCTTCTTCCAGGTCTTTTTTGCCTTGTAACTTTCCTGCAGCAGATAACATTTCTCTCCTCTCATCACATGACCCAGATACTGCAGTTTTCTAATTTTGATAGTATTTAATATTTCCTTTCTCTTTCCCATCCGCCTCATCACCTCATCGTTGGTGACCTTATCTTTCCAACTCTGCCTCAGTATCCTTCTGTACGTCTATAGCTCAAATGCGTCATTTCTCTCTTCTTTATGGTCCAGGTCTCAACTCCATAGAACAAGGTGGAGAAGACATAGCATCTCAGAAGTCTAATTTTTAGATGTAAATTAGGGTCTCTGCTACAGAACACTCTCCTCATTTTATTGAATGCATTTCTGGCTTGACTGATCCTGGACTTTATCTCCTCAGTACTGTCAATGTAGCAGTTCACATTTGTTCCTAAATACTTGTACTTTGTCACTTGCTGCACCTGTCTCCCCATTGATTATCAAGCTCTCTTGATGTTGTGTTCGTGATACTACCATAAAACGTGTCTTATTGACATTAAGTGTTAATCCCCATTGTTCACTTGCCTCCACGACTTTGTTGGTCAGTCGCTGTAAATCTTGTAGACTTTCTGCGAATAAAAATGTGTCATCTGCAAATCTTAAGTTTTTATTTTAAAGGGCGTAACATCTAGGTTATCGGCCCCTAATGGTCTGGGTGATAGCGAAAATGACAATGAAAATGGAAACCGTAACTGAAACCAAGGTAGATTGAAAATCCTTACAAAAATGAAACTTAAATTGAAAAGACGCACACAATATACAGTGGAAATACTTCCAAAAGGTAATTTAGATGGAAAGTACTCAGAAAAGCAATTTAGATTGTAAAATACCCACAAAGTGTAGTTTAGGTTCAATGCAAAGTAATTTGAAATTCTCACAAAATGCAATTGAAGTTCAAAATACTTACAAAATGCAATTGAATTAAAAAATACTCAGCCTACATAATGCAATTTTGTTTGAAAATGTCAACCCATCAGATTCAAAATACTCACAAAACGCAATTCTTATTATTATTATTCTACGCGATCAGACCCAGTGGACCGCGCGCTGTTACAAGTTTCCTTCTCCATCGTCTCCTATCCATAGTTGCCATCCGCCAACTGTCCACGCGTATCGCTGCCTGTTGCAGATCTTCATGGAGTCCATCACTCCACAGCTTCCTTGGTCTCCCTGCTGGTCTTCTTCCTGTGGGGGATGAAATCCAGTAGCTTCCGTGGCCATCGGTGGTCTTCCATCCAGGCTACATGTCCGGCCCACTGCAGTCTTCTGGTTTTGATGGTTCCAGCTATGTTGGCATCATGGTACAGATCTTCTACTTAATGATTGTGTCTAATCCTCCATTCACCCGTGTGTACATCCCTCACCGGTCCGAAGAACTTCCGAAGAACTTTTCTCTCAAAAACGAGTAGTATATGAAAATCCTGTTTTCGGATACTCCATGTCTCTCATCCATAATAGTACAACGGGTTGGATCAGAGTTTTATACAAACGAATTTTGAACTGTCTGGAAAGACATCTGAACCGAAGAAGCTGTGTTAAGCTGTAGAGAGTTCGGTTTCCTGCTTGGATCCTGGCGTTGATTTCTGCCTCACATGATGAGTTCTCCGTGAAAAGCGATCCTAGGTACTTAAATTCATGGACCCTCTTGTATGACTGGTCCCCTACCAGGAGTGACTGTAGTTGCCCAAAAACGTGGCCTTGCCCGCGAGTCATATTGAGGTACTCCGTCTTGGTTTCATTCACGATTAGCCCAAATTTGTTGGTAGCTGCCTTGAGTGCTCTGGTAATTCAAAAACATGGTGAGCCAATTTTAAAGAGAAAAATAAATATAATTAAAAGAAAAAGAAGACTGTTGCCTGGAAGAATGAGGGTTCAGGAAAGACGAGAGAAGGGCCAATTCAGGCAGGAAAGGAAGATACTCCCTAGGCCTCGGATTCCCTAATACTGTCGGGGTCGAAAGAGAACAAGAGTTGACCAAGGGAGGTTGACAGGAAAGAAGACGGAGGGGCGTTCGACACAAGTAAGTGGAAGCAATGACTGACTCAGTTGGGGTCCTGTGGTCGCCAACCCACGTCCCACTACTAGTGAGCCTCTGGGGGAATCAGCATTCTAAATGTATCCATGTTCAGTATATCCTTGGGGTCAATTTCTAAAATTTCGAGGTCATTTCGAACAAGTCTCGTCCATTTGGCAGCTGTCCCCTTTCCCTATAGAAATTATATGAGGTCAGTCTATTGTTGTCCACTCTGACTGTAACCGTTGAAGATAAGTCTCCTCTTTCTCACGGCTGATGCTATGCTCTCTAAATGTTGGTAAATCTCATTATTATGCCTGATTCTGTATTCAGCTCCCTCTTTATATTAGCGGCGTCGGTGGCGTAGTTGGTAGTATGCTGAGCTTCTATACCCAAGATTGTGGGTTCAAATCCAGCCGAAGTCGTCGAATTTTTTAAGAGCGTTAAATATCCCTCAGTATGCCTTCCTTCAGAGGGGAAGTAATGCCGACGGTCCCACGTCATAGATTTTAGCTATTTATTTTTTTGCTATCCTTTTACCCTCCAGGATCGGCTTTTCTCACGAACTAAGCGAGGGATTCCACCTCTACCGCCACTGAGGGCAGTGTCCTGGAGCCTGAGACTCTGAATCAGGGATACAACTGGGGTGTGGGACCAGCACTACGGCCAGGTGGCCTCACCTGCAAAGCGAACAGGGGGCCTGATGAAGGGATGGGAAGAGTGGGACGGTTATGCAAGGAAGTGGACAGGAGGCGTCCGTGGCCTCACAGTAGGAACCATCCCGGCATTTGCTCGAAGACGAAGTGGGAAAGCACGGAAAACCACTTCGGGGATGGCTGAGGTGGGTATCGAAACCCCTCTACTGATTTGGGCCACCCGAGGCTGAGTAGACCCCGTTCCAGTTGTCATACCACTTTTCAAATTTCGTGGCAGAGCCGGGAATCGAACCCAGGACCTCCGGTGCGGCAGCTAACCATGCTGACCTCTACGCTACGGAGGCGACTCGTCATAGATTTATGGCATGTAAAAGAATCTGTCAATAACTGCGCTTGTGTGAAGCCAAAATTTGTAGGTTAGATTATTTGATAACGCTACAATAGTTCCAACGTTCACTACGAGGGTGAGATTTTCGATGTGAAATGCCATGTCCTGTGGTTCGGATTCCACGTAAAACGGAGGTCCCGTGGCTTATGATCGCGAGATTAACGGTCACGTTAAACTACAAGCTTCCTTTTCCTTCACTACGAGGTGCTGGCTGTGATGGCATCTAGTAGCCAAGTTCACACCTTGGTGTCGTTGATGGTAGAACTTGGTAGCAAAAGTAGAAACTACTTGAAATTGATCGACTGCAGCCCTTCAGTGAATTACTGATAACAAACACTAATACAGCCATAACAATGAACACCGGTTATCAGACAGATTCAACACACACCCAAAGTATAATGTGCGTTCAAAAAGTAACGAGCCGGAGGCTGGAATGCGCAAACCGGTGACTACATCGGCTAATCGTGGCGTGTGTAGCGAGGTGTGGTTCCGACCAGAGCGTGGAAGGTCACAGCCCGTCGCTAGAGGGCACGCGTGCACGTCACGTGACGATACAAAGCGAGCAGCAGCATGCATCAATCGTCGAACGCTGACAGTCACATTGCAAACAGTGACATGGAGGCGTCAAACGAAGATCAAAGAGGTGTTGTTCGGTTTCTGACAGCGAAAGGAGTAGAGGGAACGGACATTCATCGCCAAATGTCACAAGTGTACGGCGAACACTGCATGTCCCTTGTAAGGGTCAAGGCGTGGCACAAGCGCTTCAGTGAAGGACAGGTGTCTTAAACCAATTATGTCCGGTCTGGGGCACCCCCCTGCATTACCGATGACAACGTCCAGCTGGTTGATGCACTCATTACCCAGGACCGCCGAGTGACAGTGAACGCCATAGCCGCCGTGGTCGGATTGAGCGTCGGAAGTGTGCACACCAACATGAAGGAACGACAGTACTTGAGCAAAGTGTGTGCCCAATGGGTACCCCACAGTCTTCAACCACACCAGGAAGCATGTCGAATGGCCTACTGTCTTGGTTTTGGTTGGACGATTGATGCATGCTGCTGCTCGCTTTGTATAGTCACGTGACGTGCACGCGTGCCCTCTAGCGACGGGCTCTGGTCGGAACAACACCTCGTTACACACGCCACGATTAGCCCATGTCGTCACTGGTTTGCGCATTACAGCCTCCGGCTCGTTACTTTTTGAACGCACCTTATAGTAAGTGGAAGGTTCTTTTAAATGCCATAAATCTATGATATGGGCCCGCAGGTTTCACTTATTTTCCTAAGGAAGACATACTGAGGGATTTTTAACGCCCTTAAAATATCCGACGACTTCGGCGGGGTTTGAACCAGCGCAGAAATAAAGCCGTATGGGTTTCTTATACACATGTTTCGGGAGTTGAAATAAATACGGCGAATAATACCTTCAGTTACCACTAATGTATTATTTACTTAGGGTATGGATTCTAGCGCCGGGAGTATCCGAGGACGTGTTCGGCTCGCCATAGGCTGTAGCTGCTTCAAGCGGACACCCATGGGGTGAGCTACAAGTTCCGTTCAATTTCAAGTAGTTCCAACTGTCGCTTCCAGATATCACTGACACCTAGTGGTCAACGTTGGTACATTGATAGAGCGTAACAACGAAATCTAACCTAGAAATTTAGCTTCACACAAGTTTAGTTAGTGGAAGGATCTTTAACATGCCATACATCTATGACATTGGACCACTAGCTTCACTTCCCCTCCGAAGGAAGCCATACTGAAGGATTTTAACGCTTTTAAAGAAATCCGACGACTTCGGCCGTGTATGAACCCTTGATCTTGGGCACAGCAGTTCAGCATGCTACCAACTACGCCACCGAGGCCGCTAATGAATTGAGGTAATTGAGACTGCAATAAGAACCTAGTTAGTTTCAAGGAGTTTGCTCACATGAAGAAGACAACAAGCTGTCCCCTACAACCACGTATCTGTGGTGTGAAAACTTTCAAGTACCTCGTGCTGAGTGCACTATGTCAGTTACTGTGATAACCTGTAGGTACGGGTTTCAAACTACGGACCACTGTGTGTAGCCCGTGGTCACAACAGGCTAACCCTCTAGGGACGAAGAGTCGAGGACAGGATGGAGCGGTGTGGTGTGGCGTGCTTCTAGCCTCATTCGCTTTAAAGTTGATGAATACCGGACCACCCTTTACCCTTCATCACCTCAAAGCCAACTAACCACCTCTCTCCGAGCATGTTCTAGCCTACCACCTACCTCAGGGGGATGCTCACCGTTGCTCTCCGCCAACCAAACCCTCATATCCTACAAGCCCCCAAAGGGATCAATGTACATACAAGTACACATATAAACTGATTTTTAAAAATAAATTCTCCCCAGGGCAGGTTGAACCATTTATTTATTTTTACTGTAAAAATATCATCGTTTCTACCCACTGTTTGCATGTGAGCCCTTGTGATAGAAACCAATTCATCTGACGGGCACATAACGCCTGAAGAAATATGTGTTTTACTAAATGTTATACGAGGCAAAACATTCACCATATTGGATATTGCTTGGTTCTACGTGGTGGCTTCGGTGGCCCAAGATCAATGGTTCATACCCGGCCGAAGTCGTCGAATTTTATACGAGCTTTAAAAATCCCACTGTATGCCTTCCATCGGAGGTGAAGTAATGCCGGCGGGCCCTTGTGTCAGTGGAAGGTTCTTTTACATGCCATAAAACTAACTACAGTGAAGATAAATTAGTAGGTTAGATTCGATTAACGCTCTGTACGTTCCAACGTTCGCCACCAGGTGTCGGATGCGGTGGCATCTAGTAGCCAAATTCGTAGATAGCTGTCGTTGACGGAATTATTTGGTAGCTTAAGTAGGAACTACTTGAAATTGATCGTCTGCGGTCTTTATCCGAATTACAGGAAACAGACACTAATACAGCCATCACAATTAACACTGGTTGTCAGACAGATTCTACACACACACACACACACACACACACACACACACACAAAGTACACGTGGCTAACCGACCAACCATTGATTGTACGTATTTACATCGTTATCTTATTAAATTGTTTGACACCTATTACGTTTTCTATTTTATTGAAACATTTCGAGCCTTTTGAAAGAAATGATAATTTACATTGAGGTGTACAAAATACACTAAACACGGGATTTTTGGACTAAGGGACATTACCAAGATAATAAAACACCTTAAGACAATTTCAAACTATACAACCAATTATTCTAATAATGACGTTAACAGAAGACGTCCAATAGTGCAAGACATTTCACAACAGGCCCAAATTAAAAACTTTGATCCAGGATTATAAAGAAGATAATGAAATAAATAGCGAATTCAAATCGAATAAGACTATAATAATAGTTCCAAAATACCTTAAACATGACCTCCATAAGAGATATTTCGTTTGAGAGTTCTAGGAATCAAGATACTAAATTTATTTATGTAGTATATTGAATTATAACTTAACACTTTTGCTTTTCGATTTGAATACGAGTATTGAAAATGAAAATCCACAGCCTGCTTCCAGTCTCCGACCGGGTCAGGAATGGAATGAATGAAGCCCTCATCTAGCGGCGAGGATATGGAATGTGCCGGCTGCCGAGGCCTGACGCACTCCTCTGGGGCAATGATTAAATGAATGACAGATGAAATGAAATGATAGTGGAGAGTGTTGCTGGAATGAAATGTTGACAGGGAAAACCGGAGTACCCAGAGAAAAACCTGTCAGCCTCCGTTTTGTCCAGCACAGATCTCACATGGAGTGACCGGGATTTGAACCACGGACCCAGCGGTGAGAGGCCGGCGTGCTGCCGCCTAAGCCACGGAGGCTTTTATTTGAATACGAGTATTATTTTTGATAATTAATAATTTAAGGACGCCCATTTCGAAATAGGGTTTATTTATATTGTCAGTCATTGTTCTTTTCCCTTCTTAAAAAGTCCTCTCAGCACGCCGGAAGGCGGAGGTAGATTTCACCGGACAAACTAGGGGATAGGCGAAAATAGGCAGAATATGCAGGTTTTCGTAGAAGGATCAGACCTCATTTATTGCGAGAAGATATTTTATAATTGGAGCTTAATTAACTTTGTTTTTCGTCATTTTATGCTTATTTTAAACATTTAATTGTCTTATGGGAACGGTAACCTTCTTGTCATTTGGGGTCCATTTTTATACTTGTGGTCACACTGTCCTTATGCAAGGTTTCGACACTGATGTGTAACTATGTAACGGTCTGTTACTTCTTCACGCAAAATTATATCTCCCGCAGAGATTTTGGTTGGTTGCTCAGTTTAGGGGCTGCGACAACGCGGTCATGTAACCCCGAGTACTTTGGGATGGCTGTATTAGTCTGTAATTCAGGTAAGGACTGCAGACTGTCAATTTCAAGCAGTAGTTCCTAATGTTGCTACCAGGAACTACCGTCAACGACACCTAGCTGTGAACTTGGCTACTAGATGCCACCGCAACCAGCAACTAGCAACGAACGTTGGAACTTCCCCTCCAAAGGAAAGCATACTGAGGGATTTTTAGCGCTCTTAGAAAATCCGACGACTTCGGCCGGCTTTGAACTCGCGACCTTGGGCATAGACATTCAGCATGCTACCAGTTACGTCACCGAAGCCGCTTCACACTTAGATGGAAATCTGAATCTGATCTCGTGCAAGTGCGTTATCTTGGCAACGTCTGATGGGTCATCCCTCATCAATTTAGTAGTGTTGCCATGGCAACCACTGATAGCTCTTGGCATTTTCTTATAATTCCGAAATCATTTTTCTCATCCCTTGGCATATCAAAAATTCTTTGAGACAAAAGTTTTAGGTAATTATTAGGGGATAATTGTCCATTTTGTACGGTTTTGATATTGTGCCTATTAAGAAAGATATGATTAATGTTTCCCGAAAAACGCACTTTTTCCCACCCGTTTGGTTAATGGTTGGTGCTATAAAAAAACTCTTCAAACATAAATTTTTGGGCTTTATCCGACACATAGTATGAACGTTGAACGGATTCGATATGTCACATATTAAGAGAGTTATAGCAATATTTCACTTTTTCGAAAAAAGCCCCCCCCCCATTTTCACCCCCTTCGACCGATTTAGCCCAGTAACGAACTCGACCGAGATTTTATAGGTATACCTATTCGGTAAAAATTCAAAGTGATTGGTGTAAAATTACGGCAGTTATCGTGTCCACAAGAAACTGATATACATCATACTAATATATAACAAGTAGTTCCGTGAAGAACTATACAGCCTATTTTCATATATCCTACTTATGTTAATTGCCACTATCAACATACACAATTTGAGTTTGATTGCTGTAATAGATTCGTAGATATTGAGAACCGACTAAATATTTCGGATGGTCGCCATGTTGGATTTTATATATGTAGGTCCTAGAGTTATGTACTGTTACATGCAGATTATTGTAAACGTGTAGTATTAAAACTCCAATCGCATAGTTAGGACACAAGAAAAAACAAGGAGAGTTTAAAATTTTTCACAGCTGCCATCTTGAGGTTATGGAAAGAATTCAAATAAATTAGATGCCAGTGGATTAACATTCGTATAAGGATTTACTGTACCAAGTTTCACTGCACTCGGATGGTTAAATTGCGAGAAACGTCCGTGTGAATATTTATAATTCGTGTCACCGCCATGTTGGATTTGTGATCACCAGGTTATTTAAAGTCCTATAGGTGAACTTTAGTTCATAGCCCCTATGAACATTAAAAAATGCAGTTTGATTGCTAAAATAGATTCGTAGATATTCAGTATCGTCTAAATATTTCGGATGGTCGCCATGTTGGATTGTTAAATGTATAGGCCATAGAGTCATGTACCATTAAAGGAAAATTATTGCGTAGGTTCATTATTCAAACTTTCACTTCGATCGCATGACTACATCACAATAAATAAAATCTTAATTTTAAAATTCGCACTGCCGCCATCTTGAGGTTATGTAAACAATTGAACGAAGTTAGATGTCGGTGCATTACAATGTATATAAACATATACTGTACCAAGTTTCATTGCGTTTGGTAGGTCAAATCGCGAGAAACGTCTATTTAAAAGTCGCAAATTCGCTTGGCCGCCATGTTGGTTTTGTTGTTACCAGGTTTTCAAAAGTCACATAAGTGAACTTCTAGTAGATCCCTTTATCACCGTAAAATATTCCAGGTTGATATCTGTAATAGTTTCGGAGATATTGAATGCTGGTGAAATATTTCGCACAGCCGCCATGTTGGATTGGTGGGTCGTAACAAAATTTGAAGGGCACGGTCGAGGTCGCCGGGAATAGTGCTATGAACTTTCCAAGTTTCATTGAAATCGCTCCAGCCGTTTAGATTGTATTAGGGGTGGACACTCACACGAATCACACACACACACACACACACACACGGACAAAAGGTGATCTCATAAGCCTATTTTTTCAAAATTGAAAATAGGCTAAAAATGAGATTATGTGTGTCTGTCTTTCTGTCTGTGTGTCTGTCTGTCTGTTACCTAATAACGCAAGAACCACTGGTCCGATTTAAATGAAATTTTGCATGGATGTAGCTGAAATACTAGGTTTACATATAGGATACTTTTAATTACGATATTTTGCACTATTAAGAAATGGCGACCATTTTAGTGACGTCACAACACCCTTTGGTTTCAAAATTTCATATTTCTATATCAAATAAAAAGAGAACGGTAGGAAATAGCAAACTTTTGATGGCACGTACGAGCTTTGAAATTTAATTTCCAATCCGAAAGGTCCTTATCACTTTTCGTGTATCTCCGACGGTTAGCAAGTATAACCTAAATTTGTGCAATAAAACACGGTCAACACCGAGCGGTGCAGTATATCTCTATATATATAAATATAAAATGTGTCTGTTTTTTTTCTGAATTTCTACGGAAATTTGAGTTATTTACACGTTTCAGACTGTTTTATGATAGATGCGCGCGAAAATAATGTTTTGGTCTGTCTGTTTGTTTGATTGTGGACAACTTTGTTCCCTTATAACTCGAGAACGGCAGGGTGAATCAACGTAAAATTTGGTACAGATATCCATCAGAGGCACGACACTAATCATTGATGTAACCCTTCTCCGTACCTCTCATAAAAGGGGGCCTACCCCCTTAAAATGCATGCTGAAATAGGAGTAGAAGGACGAGACAAAAATCATTTTCAGCCCCTCGATGTGAGAGACAAAACTCGGGGGCCCCGAAGGGTCCCCGAAATCCACATTTTAAGGCCCTAAAACCAACCGTTTTTGAGATATTCCCAGAAAACTAATTTCATTTAATAAACTAATGAACGAATACAAGCCGGTAACCATGGCAACAGATTCTCAGAGGTCCATCTATTGCTGTAAGACGCAATGCAATTCCATTAATTACATTGGTCTGAAAGTTTGCAAACGGCTAGAAGGTTATCGCGGAACCAAATTAAGCTGTAGAATTCATCAATAGGTATAATGCGCTTAAGGGGGTCAAGGGGTACACTAGAATTTTTTCACGCGATTTACACCTCCGGGTGTGGTACGGCAGGTCTATTATATTCCTATCCCTATATTATATTATTATTATAATATTATGACGTACAACGAGGAGACAAAGCCCCCTCGGTGCCAGAAACAAAACTTGGGGGCCCTGAAGGGTCCTCGAAAACTACATTATAAGGCCCTAAAACCAAAAGTATCTGAAATATTCCCAGAAAACTAATTTAATTTAACAAACTAATGAAGGAATGGAAAACGCTAACCATGACAACATTATCTCAAAGCGTGGCATCCAACTTTTCATCTATTTCTGTAAGAAGTAATGTCACTCTATTTATTACATTTCTGTGAAAGTTTGCAAATGGCTATACGGTTATCACGGAACCAACGTAGACTGTATAATTCATCAATGCAATTACGGGGGTCAAGGGGTAACCTAGATTTTTTCATGCAATTTTCACGTGCGACATATAGTACAGAAGGACTATTATATCTCCAAACATTTGCAAAGTGAAATGCCATGCCCTGTGGTTCAGATTCCACGTAAAATGGAGGTCCCGTGGCTTATCATCTCGCGATTAATGGTCACGTAAAACTACAATCATCCTTTATATCTCCAAACAGCAACATTATTTTCAAAAATTCCTGAATTGAATCTGCATTTTTTGCGGCTTTCAGGAATTTGGGCCATTTGAGACTAAAGAACCTGAATTTTCATGCACCACAAGCCTTTATAATTTATGAAAGAGGTCTTCCTGTGTATGTGGACCTAACACAACGTAGAGGGTCATTTTTTATGTGAGGTGTATTGCGTTTCGTCTACAAGTCTTTCAATTCTATTTCACGTCAAGAAGTACAAGTTAGGTGAATTTAGTTTGAGAGCGAATTTTAACTAATCTTTCTTTTGTCGACATACGGGTTCATCGTAAGGATGATTTTGTTTGATACTGTATGGCAGATATACCCATATTTGGATATCTGGGTGATATGTTGTAGACAATAGACTTGTCTGTCTGTCTGTCTGTCTGTCTGTGTATCTTTATGTACGCCTATAAATCGTGTTCGGAGGCGTGGTGCATCGTAAAATTACGTATGGTAAACATGAGTCAATACACCAATCATTTATAAAACTCCTCACCGTACTTTTCAAACAGTAGAAGGGTGGATATAGAGAAAAACTTCTCAAAATATATGCTAAAATAGGCGAAATATAAAAAATTATCCTAGAAGGACGATCAAAGCATATGTTGCGCTTCTCAATGTGTGACACAAAATTCGCGATTCTATAAGGGGTCTCCGAAAACCACATTTTAAGGCCCTTAAATTAACAGTGTGTGTGGTATTCCCTGAAAACTAACTTCGTTCTGATAAACTTATGAAGGAATGAAAAACCGCTAACCTTTGCAACAGTAGCTCAATTGATAATGTCTGGTGTTAATATATAACACCGTTCGAAGGACGGGTACTTCTGCTATACTAATATATAAAAATGAGATGGTGTGTGTGTCTTTCTGTCTGTCTGTGTGATACTCAATAACGCAAGAACCACTGGTCCGATTTAAATGAAATTTTGCATGGATGTAGCTGATTTACCAGGTTTACATTTAGGATAATTTTAATTTCGATACTTTGCACTATTAAGAAATGGCGACCATTTTAGAGACGTCACTACACACCTTAATCAAAACTTCATATTTCCTTATCAAATAAAAAGAGAACGCTAAGAAATAGCAAACTTTTGACGGTACATACGAGCTTCACTTTTCGTTTATCTCCAACGGTTAGCGAGTAAAACCCACATTTATGACGTCACTACACCCTTTGGTTTCAAAATATGATATTTCCATTTCAAATAAAAAGAGAACGCAAGGAAATAGCAACCTTTTGATGGCATACATGAGCTTTAACATTCAATTTTCTATCCAAAAGCTCCTTAACACTTTTCGTGTATCTCCAACGGTTAGCGAGTAAATCCTAAATTTGTGCAATAAAACACGGTCAACACCGAGCCGTGCAGTATATCTCTACATATATAAATAGAAAATTTGTCTGTTTTTTTCTGAATTTCTACGGAAATTTGAGTTATTTACACGTTTCAGACTGTTTTATGATAGATGCGCGCGAAAATAATGTTTTGGTCTGTCTGTTTGTTTGATTGTGGACAATTTTGTTCCCTTATAAATCGAGAACGGCTGGGTGTATCAACGCAAAATTTGGTACAGATATCCATCAGAGGCACGACACTAATCACTGATGTATCTCTTCTCTGTACTTATCATAAAAGTGGGCATACCCCCTTAAAATACATGCTGAAATAGGAGTAGAAGTACGAGACAAAGCCCATTTTCAGCCCCTCAATGTAAGAGATAACATTCGGGGGCCCTAAAAACACATTTTAAGGTCCTACGTCCAACCGTTTTTGAGATATTCCCAGAAAACTAATTTAATTTAATAAACTACTGAACGAATGCAAGCCGATAACCATGGCAACAGATTCTCAGAGGTCATCTATTGCTGTAAGACGCAATGCAATTCCATTAATTACATTAGTGTGAAAGTTTGCAAACGGCTAGATGGTTATTATGGAACCAAATTAAGCTGTAAATTTCATCAATATGTAAAATGCGCTTAAGGGGGTCAAGGGGTAGTCTAGAATTTTTTCACGCGATTTACACCTGCGGGTGTGGTATGGCAGGTCTATTATATTCCTATCCCTATATTATATTATTATTAGTAGTATTATATTATGGCGTACAACGACGAGACAAAGCCCCTCGGTGCCAGAAATAAAACTGTACGGTCCTCGAAAACTACGTTATAAGGCTCTTAAACCAACAGTTTCTGAAACATTCCCAGAAAACTAATTAAATTTAATTTAACAAACTAATGAAGGAATGCAAATCCGTAACCATGACAACATTATCTCAAGGGGTCGCATCCAACTTTCCATCTATTTCAGTAAGAAGCAATTTATTACATTTATTACATTTCTGTGAAAGTTTGCAAATATAAGGTTATCACGGAACCAACGTAGACTGTATAATTCACCAATGCAATTAAGGGGGTCAAGGGGTAATCTAGGATTTTTTTCATGCAATTTTCACGTGCGACATATAGTACAGAAGGTCTATTATATCTCCAAACAACAACATTATTTTCAAAAATTCCTGAATTGAATCATCATTTTTTGCGGCTTTTAGGAATTTGGGCCATTTGAGACTAAAGAACCTGAATTTTCATGCACCACAAGCTTTTATAATTTATGATAGAGGTCTTCCTGTGTATGGGGACCCAACACAACGTAGAGGATCAGTTTTTATGTGACGTGTATTGCATTTCATCTACAAGACTTTCAAGTCTATTTCATGTCAGGAAGTACAAGTTAGGTGAATTTAGTTTGAGAGCACATTTCAACTATTCTTTTTTTTTTTTTTGTCGACATACGGGTTCATCGTAAGGATGATTTTCTTTGATACTGAGTGGTAGATACACCCATATTTGGATTTCTGGGTGATATGTTGTAGACAATAGAATTGTCTGTCTGTCTTTCTGTGTATCCTTATGCACGCCTATAACTCATGTTCGGATGCTTGGTGCATCGTAAAATTAGGTATGGTAAACATGAGTCAATACACCAATCATTTATAAAACTCTTCACCGTACTTTTCATACAGTAGAAGGGTGGATATAGGGAAAAACTTCTCCAAATACATGCTAAAATAGGCGAAATATAAAAATTATCCTAGAAGGACGACCAAAGTATATGTTGCACTTCTCAATGTGAGACAAAAAATTCGCGAGTCTATAAAGGATCTCCGAAAACCACATTATAAGGCCCTTAAATTAACAGTGTGTGTGATATTCCCAGAAAATTTACTTCGTTCTGATAAACTTATGAAGGAATTACAAGCTGCTAACCTTGGCAACAGTAGCTCAATTGATAATGTCTGGTGCGTCTCTAAAAGCAACAGTACTTAAAAGGGATGTAACACCAATAACATTGTTATTATTATTATGTCTGGTGTTAACACCGAACACCGTTCGAAGAACGGGTACTTCTGCTTATATACATATATATACATATATATACATATATATATATACATATATATATATACATAAATTATATATAAACTTTTGAACTGACTGTGGTTTTGTGGTCTGGGGGATGTGAAACGCGAAGATATGTCGAAATTTTCCGCAAGTCGAAACATGGGACCCATTGAAATAGTTAGCTTTCTAATGAAATCTACCTAAAATGCACATGAAGTATTAAGCAAAGCAAACAAGCTGCAAATGGCCCCACTGAAGGACATGTATCAATAAAGCAGAAATAATTTTACAGTCTGACATACAATGTAATTTCAATCACTGGAATATGCTTAAAAATAACGTGAAATAAATACAAGTGAAAAAATATAGGCCTATAATGTTATGGACTATGAAAGAGGGAGAAAACTAAGGGATGCCATCTTTCGCTCGTCAAGCGAGCATCATCAGATCCAGAAATATACAAGACAAAATCGTTCTACAAAATACTACCAAACCTACAATAACACCCACTACCAGTCACGCTCCATTTACTCCTAAGTATTTGCCGTAATTCTACGCCTCCCGACCAGGAGAATTATATGTTCCCGATTGCATAGTAATATTCCACCCATCATGTATTTACAACATCAAACATAATACGTGGTTTAGTGTATGAGAGCTCTAACTTCACCACTCAAAGTAAAATAAATGAACAACTAAAGAAATAATCAAATAATCAAATAAGCATTGTGGTGTTTGAAGCCATTTTGTCAGTGTTGCCTTAGTAAACAAGAGTTTCGTGTTGACCGACTGAAAAGCACTAATGTACCCAAAATAGCTGGGTTATGCCCTAATCCTGAAATAAATTACATGCGATTAATAAATTCACTAGGATGACCAGTTTCGATCGTCAAGCGATCATCATCAGATCCATTACACTTAGGCTATAAAATCTATGTTTGAAAATACAGTTGAAAATATATACAATATGTACAATTATTTAGTTGCAGTATTGGTACTGCAACTGTCGGTGTACGCTAAATGTAGTATATATGATGAGGAAAGATGAGACAAGGCCTAATTAAGGCGGGAAAGTGGAAGACTCCCTAGGTCTCAGATACCCTAATACCGTCGGGGTTGAGTTGACCAAGGGAGGTCAACAGGAAAGAAGACGGAGAGGTGCTTGGCACAAGTAAGTGGAAGCAATGCCGGTGTCAGCTGGGTCCCGTGGTCGCCAACCCACGTCCCAATAGATGTGAGCGCCAGGGGGACTTAGGCTAATACTGTCCCAGTTGAAAGAAGTAAAGAATGGTTAGATCATAGAAGGAAAACCTTATCGATATGGACATTGGAATAGTGTGCACGATGTATGATCCCATTCTGACAGTACAATCGATGATGTTTCCTGAAGATAGCTATCAGATCGATACAGTTAGTGCTTCCGGTTTCCGACAACAACAAATACCACACTCGGTGTGAGTAATAGAGAAGAACAAAAACGTTTGCTCTGCTCCTGCGCTACTTTGTAATGCTTTGGCTTTCACGGCCAGTGAATTATAACTCATCAACTTTTCTTGGTTTGTGACGTGTCTTTTTGGAAGCATTCATAGGGAGTTTATGGCTACTCGAGCTTTTAGTTCTCGCAGTAAAGAGGCGGAGGTGCGCTTCATAAAAAGGGAGATAGCACACAGTTCGCAATTCCTGTGGGGTTCTGGATAGGGCACCAAGAGCCCGCTGATGAACCAGCTTGGGGTCCTAGGCGAAACCCCACGCAAGACACTGCATAAACCTAGGAAAATTGCTGAGTTTTAATTCACTGGCCATGAATGGCAATACACCATATTTTTAAATTATTAACTTCAGAGCCCGTTTACGAGCTAGCAAGCGAGCCTATCACCCCAGCTTTGGCCAGCATCGAACTGTCAAGTCGTGTCGCATTAATACTTCAGAGAAGAGTAAATGTGTTTCGAGTTTCGCTGTTCACCTCGGCTTTTCTGAATTGCGTCTGGGGCATGCTATCCGTGCATCTTTTAGGCGTAGGTTGGGTAAGCCGCAAAAGATACCGGGCGAAGCCGGGGTAGGTTGCTAGTTACATATATATACAGATAATTACGCGAAAAAAGAACTATTTATTTTATTATCGGTAAGGTTGCTAGACTGAGAAAATTATCAATAAATTGCTAAGGAAACACTTAAAATCTTCAAATCTTTCTAAACATGATGATGAATATTCTTGTTTTAAGGGGCCTAACATCTAGGTTATCGGCCCCCTAATGAAATGAAATTTTATGAAATGAAAGGATTATAAAAACAGCCCTCTGCCAGGGAATGAAAAACGAAAATGGTTTGTACAAAGCCGACAGTGAGCCCCAATAATGTTGCCTTACTTGGATCAAACAAATAATACAAGTACTTCCGTGAAGAAATGTTCAGCCTATTTTCATATATCCTATTGGTCTTCTCCATTAAAATTTCTCTCGACTATGCAAATGATTGCCATGTTGGATTGTTCTGTATGTAGGCCATAGAGGTTTGTGCCATTACATTAAGATTATTGCGTTCATTCATTATTCAAACGTCACTTTAATAGCATGATTTGGACACAAAAAATAAAAACAGAATTTTAACAAGTAGTTTCGTGAAGAACTATACAGCCTTTTTTCATATATCCTAATTATGTTAACTGCCACTATCAACATACAAAATTTCAGTTTGATTACTGTAATAGATTCGTAGATATTGAGAACCAACTAGATATTTCGGATGGTCGCCATGTTGGATTTTATATATGTAGGTCCTAGAGTTATGTACTGTTACATGCAGATTATTGTGTACGTGTAGCATCCAAACTTCAATCGCATAACTAGGACACAAGAAGTAACAAGGAGATTTTAAAATTTCGCACAACTGCCATCTTGAGGTTATGGAAACAATTGAAATAAATTAGATGCCAGAGGATTGCCATTCGTATAAGGATTTACTATACCAAGTATCACTGCACTGGGATGGTTAAATTGCGAGAAACGTCCATGTGAAGATTTATAATTCGCGTCGCCGCCATGTTGGATTTTGATCACCAGGTTATTTGAAGTCCTATAGGTGAACTTAAGTTCATAGCCCCTATGCACATTAAAAAATTCAGTTTGATTGCTATAATAGATGCGTAGATATTGAGAACCGTCTAAATATTTCGGATGGTCGCCATGTTGGATTGTTAAATGTATAGGCCATAGAGTCATGTACCATTAAAGGAAAATTATTGCGTAGGTTCATTATTCAAACTTTCACTTCGATCGCATGACTACATCACAAGAAATAGAAACTTAATTTTAAAATTCGCACAGCCGCCATCTTGAGGTTATGTAAACCATTGATCTAAATTAGATACCAGTGCATTACAATGTGTATAAACATTTCCTGTACCAGATTTCAGTGCGCTTGGAACATAAATCGCGAGAAAGGTCTATTTAAAATTTTCAAATTCGCTTGGCCGCCATGTTAGTTTTGCAGTTAAACGGTTTTTGAAAGTCTTATAGATGGAATTCCAGTAGTGCCCTTTATCTCCGTACAAAATTTCAGGGACATACCGCTAATAGTTTCATAGATATAGAATGCCGGTGAAATATTTCGCACATCCGCCATCTTGTGGTTATGTAAACAATTGAACGAAGTTAGATGTCGGTGCATTACAATGTATATAAACATATACTGTACCAAGTTTCATTGGGTTTGGTTGGTTAAATCGCGAGAAACGTCTATTTAAAGTCGCAAAGTCGCTTGGCCGCCATGTTGGTTTTGTAGTTACCAGTTTTTCAAAGGTCACATAAGAGATTTTTTACGGGTTCCCTTTATCACCATACAAAATTTCAGGGTAATATCGGTAATAGTTTAGGAGATATTGAATGCTGGTGAAATAATTCGCACAGCCGCCATGTTGGATTGGTGAGTCGTAACAAAATTTGAAGGGCACGGTCGGGATCGCCCGGAATAGGGCTATGAACTTACCGAGTTTCATTGAAATCGCTCCAGCCGTTTAGATTTTATTAGGGGGGGGGGGCACACACACGAATCACACACACACACACAGACAAAAGGTGATCTCATAAGCCTATTTTTTCAAAATTGAAAATAGGCTAAAAATCATGCACAGCCGCTATCTTGAGGTTATAAAATCAATTGAATTAAATTAGATGCCAGTGCATTAAAATGTGTATATACATTTACTGAACCATGTTTCATTGCTCTCGGTTCGTTATATCACATGAACAATCCATTAAATTGTTTCAAATTCCCTTAGCCGCCATGTTCGTTTGGTATTCAACAGTTTATTGAAAGACACATAGGTGGTTTGTAGTAGTACCTTTTATCACTACACCAAATTTCAGGGTCACATACAGGGAGTCCGGGAATGTTCTCCGCAGTGCCTACAGGCTGCTACGAGAGATAACATCACCAGTTAAGTTGGCAGCACAGCTGTTGTTTGTATCATAACAAACAAACAGTAAATTCACCGGCCGTGAAAGCCAATATACCATCTTTTTGAGAGCTTTCATAGAGAGGTTAAGGCTGCTTGAGCTTTATTTTCTCGCAGTCAAGTAGTGCAGTTGCACTCTGTATAAAGGCAGGTAGCGCGCAGTTCGTTACTCCTGTGGAGGTCCGGGTGGGGACACCAAGAGCCCGCCGATGAGCCAGCTTGTTGTCCTAGGCGAAACCCTACACAAGACACGGCACAAACCTAGAAGAATTGCTGAGTTTTAGTAAACTTTATACACAGCACAGCCATTCATAACTGATGCTAGAAGTGCTGATGACACACACGCTCGCTTATTGCAATACACACTGACGAACTCGACAGCCCACAGCCCACACATGTAGCCTTCACCCTATCAAGGACACTGTGCCGCCAACTAAACTGATGACGCAACCACTCGCAGCTCCACGTAGCCACTGCGGAGAACATTCCCGGACTCCCTTTATGTTACCGTTACGGATGTATTGAATGCCAGTGAAATATATCGCGTGTCCGCCATGTTGAATTGGTTAAACGTATCAAAATTTGAAGGGCAAGGTCGAGGTTGGACAAGGCAGTAGTATGAGCTTACCGAGTTTCATTGAAATCGCTTCGGCCGTTTAGATTTTATTAGGGACAAACACACACGTTCACACGGGCAAAAAGTGATCTCATAAGAACATGTTTTTTTTTTCTTTTTCATAAATGGAAACAAGATGTTCAGTTAAGAACATTTAGCCTACTTTCTCCTAAAAGCCTGCGTATTGTTAAAACTCTTTCTCCTTTTCAAGGAGTATTGAATGTTAGTTGTAGTAGCTTGTTGAAATACAACGTGTTATACGGATATTGAACATGAATATGAGGTGCCCTTTCACAGTGTTTGAATTGATATAGTGAATCGATTTGCACACACACGTGGCTGCTATCTGCAAACTATAGGGCTGATGACCTTGAAGTCAAAAGATGCTTCCCAGATATGGGTATGTTGTTGCAAAATTTGGTAGAGATCAAATGATAAGGTTGGTCGTAATTTGATTTAAGCTTTGAACATTTGGGTGGCCGCCATTACGTTTCCGTCAAGATGGCGACAATATAAAACATGACACTGAGTTGCCTTTTGCGAGTGCTACCTATGCACCAAATGACGTTCAATTCAGTTTCACAGTGTTAAAATTGATAGGAGGAAGCGATTTGCACACATGCATGGCCGCTATCTGCAAACTGTTAGGCTGATGATCTTTTAGTTTGGTCAAAAGATGCTTAACACTTAAAGGTTCAATTCGGTGTCACCGTGTTTGAATTGATATGGGGGGGACCAGACATGCAGAGTACACACACACACACACACACTAACTCACACCCAGACAGACAGTCACACAATTTTTGGCCCTGTAGTGATCACGGGCCGTGAAAGCCAATATACCAACATTTTGGAAGCCTTTATAGGGAGGTGAATGGCTGCTTGAGATTTAGCTGTCGCAGGTAAGAAACCCACGTGCGTTTCATAAAAAGGGAGATACTGCACAGTTTGCTACTTCTCTGAGGATCCAGGCGTAGACACCAAAGCCCGCTGATGAGCCAGCTTGGTGTTACTTGGTGAAACCCCACACAAGACACGGCATAAACGTAGAAAAATTGCTGAGTTAACAAATATACTGTAGAAATATACAGTGTAAAACATAAAAAAGACTAAACCTAAGATAAAAGTCCTAGACTACATTAAAACTTGAAAAAAAATCCACTCTCCTCAAGAACCGATAACGAGGTTACTCTTTCTGAACACCACGCGAATCCATGAAACAGGCACTGCACAACCTAGAAGTTTTGCTCCAGTTTAATTACTTAGCCATGAAAACCAATATTCCATATACAATTTAATGAAATTAGCATATTATCCAACCTCAGGGAGATGGTGTATAGCGACACTGAAAGGAGAACATCGATGCAAATCTTAAAGAAGAAGATTTCTTAAAGAAACTTAATCTTCGTTTATGGAATGTGTACAAGCGAGGTCAAGAGCACGCGAGAAGCTCAATACTTGAGCTGAACACGATCATCTCTGACTTGATGCTCATGGAAGGACAAAAGATTGGCTGGTCGCCAAAGCGATGTCCTAACAATACCTTATTCTTGAAGAGGTCTTATCTCTTCAGGTCAAAAGGTCAAAGGAAATGGATTCCTTTTCTTTTTGGCTTCATCTTTCAGATTTACCTTTCTCCCTTTCCCCCACCGCATTCTGCAGAACTCCTAGCTTCTTCCTTATTACGGTTATTAATATTTCCAACTTCCTTTCGCCATGAAATGACATCATCTTGCGAAATGTCACCACTCTAGTGCAATATGAGAAAGGATATTTGTCTTGATGACTTTCTGATAGTAAATGTCAATGTAACGACGGATGTAGGTTAGCAGGTAACTTTTCTTTGTTCAAATTAGCCTTCGTCGTAAGTTATGGGCCTTAGAATCACGGACGATCGTCCATAATATTCCCCTATGAACCAAATACATTATTATACTGGTGTATGCTATCACGGCAGGTTGAGTAATATTCATAACGGTTTATCGAGATTAGCAGATTCGTCTTGGGCAACCCATTAGTGATAGTATTGCCAACGTGATTCTGATGATGATGATGATAATTGTTGTTTTAAGGGGCCTAACATCTAGGTTATCGGCCCCTAATGATCTGGGTGATAGCGAAAATAATAATGAAATGGAAACCAGAACAAAATTATGTGAGACGGAAAATACGTACAAAAAGGAACTCAGATGGAAACAACTCACAATATGGTCTTACAAAAGGGAATTTAGAACGAAAAGATGCACAAAAAGAATAGATTGAAAAAGACCCACAAAACGTAGGCTAGATTCAAAATACGTACAAAATGCAATGTAGCGTCGAAATACTTACAAAAGGCAGCTGCAATTCAAAATACTTACAAAATGCAAATGGGATCGAAAAAACGTACAAAATGCAATTGAGGTTCAGAATACTTACAAAATGCAATTGAAATTTAAAATACACAATGCAATTCAGACTGAAATATCCCAGTTCCAATCCAAATTATTCACAAAGTGCAATTGAAATTCAAAATGCTTACAAAATGCAATTGAAATTGAAAATACTTGACAAAATGTAATTTAGATTCAAAAAACCCACAAAATGCAATTGAGAATCAAAATATGTGCAAAATGCCCGCCAAACAAAATGCAATTTAGATTCAAAATTCGTGCAAAATGCGGTTTTGGTTGAAAATACTTACAAAATGCAATTGAAATTCAAAATACTCACAAAGGTCCCTCCGCCATATTGAAAGACTTACTAAAAAGCAATTTAGATTGTCAATCTTTACAAAATGCAATTGAGGTTGAAAACAATCGGGAGATGTAATTTAGATCGAAAAAACATACAAAAAGCAACGTAGATTAAAAATGCCTTAAAACAATCGCTAGAAGGGAAGTTAGATACACGGTGAACCAAGTAACAAAAACAGTGCGGGAATCTTAAAGAAAAAAGTAAATAGAATGAAAAGAGGAGAGGAGAGGGGAGAGAGGAGAAGATCCTCCCCAAAGGTAAGGGACAAGAGGGGAAAACGGACCCAGCTCAGGAATCCCTCGGGGTCACCAACTCCCGAACTCACCAGCCGTGAGCCCCTGAGGGTGTAGCATTATCTACGGTGCACCAGAAGTGGTGGGGCTACATACACCCTGCCTCCTTAAGGGCCTTGCGCACAAGGCAGGAGGGAAACAACGTGATTCTACGTGAGGTGATAGGTAGTGTATTGCGTTCTGAAATCTTGATTGGGACTATTTACGTGTGAACTGGTGCAATTGCGATGAGCTGTTGGAGGGAGACATGAATGTAGAAATCCTGAGAAAATTCATATATGTACTTGTACTGTCACCATGGAGAAAGTACCATAATGGTTGCGCCACAGACTATATAGGTAGCACAACGATGTCTACTATGACTGAGGAATCTGTTGTAGTGGTGATATGGTGACCTAATGGAATAAGATCGTAGGGCAAAGAGAGCCTACTCTAATTGCACATTCGGAGGATAAGATATATAACAAAGGAAAGCTATATAAAAAAGGGAAGAAAAATGGCAAGCTTTTTGAGTTGAGTCGGAGATATATAAAATCAATCTAATCGAGAAGCCAGGCGAGGACTTATTCAAAATGTTCCTCTCAGGATAATAATTCTCACAATGTCCAAGATCTTGAGAGACACTGCCATAATATAACCTGTATTGGAGAATGGATCAATAAACTCAAGGGTAATACTGATCAGACCATGGATAGAAAACCATTTGCTCTCATAGAAGGGTGTTACCTACATCGGTGAACTTATAAGCTTATACGTGATCTTGCACAAGTTGAATCTGTAATATTTCTTTCCTTTGTATATTCTGTAAATATTGACTTAATTTCTTGCTATTATTGAAATCATTTTTTTAAATCAGTTTCTATTATTTTCCTTGCATAATGTGAATTAAAATATATTTATCTTTCCTCTTATCTGATGAATCTTGGTCGGTGGTTTTTACACCTTGCGGCTCGAGAGAGAGAGAGAGAGAAAACTGCTCTACTATATACAGGGTGTCATTTATGCACTCGAGTACCCTTAAGGGGTGTGTAGGGGATGGGTATAGGATCAATTTGAGATAGGGAACCTGGGGTCGGAATGGCCTCCTAACCCCAGAAAACATGTTTGTTTCAGGCCCTACGCCCCTGTAAAGTAGGGAAGAGCGCCAAGTGTTACTCTGAGGTCAGGCACTTTATCGCTGTCAACGATCTTGGCGCGACCACCGCTCAACGTGCGTTAATCGACAGGATAGCGTCGAGGTGCGGTGCCACGGTGGTCCCGGGTTAATTTCGCCTGGGGTCCATGCGTTCATTTTTTCTTCATTTTTTAGAGGGAAAGGAGGGGGCGTAGTCACAGTGCGTGCTTATTTTTTAAACTATCGTTGATTCTGTAAATTAATTGCCTTTTGATTATTAGTATCAACAAGTTATGTGTGTTTCTGTAGAAGTTAAAGAAGACGGAGCTATCGATTGGCAAGAGGAATGCAACTCTCGGCTAACGCAGCGTTGAGCGGTGGTCGCGCCAAGACCGGTGACAGCGAAAGAGTGCCTGACCTCAGAGTAACACTTGGCGCGCTAGCCTACTTTACAGGGGCGTAGGGCCTGAAACAAACCTGTTTTCTGGGGTTAGGAGGCCATTCCGATCCCAGGTTCCCTATCTCAAATTGATCATATACCCATCCTCTACACGCCCCTTAAGGTTACTCAAGTACATAAATGACACCCTATATATTATATATCATATGTTTATCGTTCACAAGTCTTCAGCTTGCGACCAGGCGCCCTTCCGAATCTTTATCAAGATAATGTAAAGGATATAAGATAGCAACTTAAAAAACTTTTACACTAGAGCCCTACGTGGATAAACAAAATGTTATCATCCAGCCCACATTCTCATGACAATTATCCGCATCCGCTCGACTTTTAACCGGAACCACACGTTGGTTATCTGAATCCGCTGTCATTACAATATTATTATTGATTTATTATATAATGCCTAAAGTATTAAAGCAACACATTTATACATTTGAAGAGAAAGTAGTTCCCCAAGGCTATGAGCGTCATGTGCTATGTTTAAAACGAATGTTATACAAGAGACTCAGGTTAATCCGCAATATTAACGGGTAATGGTAAAAAAAAAAGATAAATTAAGGGAAAGGGTTTCAAAAATTCAACATAGAAATTAAACAAGTAGTTCCATGACGTACTAATGAGCCTACTTTTCTTAAAATGAAATGATACATTGGATCTATCAGTGTGCGTAAAATCATGTTGACAACATCCTGAAAAATCTGAAATATTAATGATTATTATTGTCCCAATTTTGGATAAAATCTATCTTTTAATATAGAAGTTACAAGTATTTAGAAATCGGACCTATCAGCATGCTTGGAATCAGGTTTGCAGCACTGACATGTATCAGTTATCTATATTATTAAAAATATTGATGAAAATTTATCCGAGTCCGTCCGGCCATACTATCCGGCCGATTTTCTTCATCCTTTTTTTAAATGAAAGGTATTCATGCACAGATTTGTCATCAAGTATTACAAATCACTTAAATTACGCCTTTCTCAAATTATTTGATTTTTTTCAACTTTTTCCAACTTTGAAGTAATCATATCTTCGGTTCTAATTGGGCTACGAAGATCGTTTTAGTCTAAGAACACTCAGTGAATCAAGCGCTATCATTTGAGCTCTTAACCATTCAAATCGGCTGATTCTGAGGAAAGTTATGAGTGAACATACGATTATACAGCTCATTTTTCCAACAGTTTTTCTCATTGTGGCAATCATATCTTTGGTTCTAATTGAGTTACACTGTTCGTTTTGGTCTAAGAGCACTCAATGGATCAAGCTCTATCTTTTGATGTATGAAATATTTACATTGGTTGATTCTGAGGAATGTTATGAGTGCCGAAGCGAATATTAAAAATAATTATGAAAACTTAACCGAGTCCGTCCAGCCATTCTATCCGGTCGATTTCCTTCATACCACTATTTATTGAAAGGTATTCATGCAAAGATTTGTTATCAAGTATTACAAATCACTTCACTTTCGCCTTCCTCAAATTATTTGATTTTTTCAACGTTTTCCATCTTTTTCCAACTTTGAAGCAATCATATGTTAGGTTCTGATTTAGGTACTCAAGTCGTTTTAGTCTAAGAACACTCAGTGACTGAAGCCCTTTCATTTGAGCTGTTAACTATTCAAATCGGCTGATTCTTCGGAATGTTATGAGTGAACATTCGATATTATATCTCAATTTTTCAATATTTTTGTCATTGTAGCAATCATATCTTTGGTTCTAAGGACGGAAATTTCGTATCACACTAGCGTTTTGTATTACAATCAACAAAGTGCAGGGTCAAACGCTTCATCGAGTTGGAATCTACTTGCCTGATCCTGTTTTAGGCCATGGAATGTTCTATGTTGCCTTATCCCGAGGAAGATCATTTAAAACTAAGAGTCGACGCACAGCGAACATTGTCTGGAAGGAAGTATTGTAGAATAAAGGTTATAAACTATTACTTAATGTCGTATTTTTTTAAATCCAATACTGAAAAATTATGGTGCGGAGCAGTACGGGCGCCCTAGTTCCAAATTAATCTAGAATGCCAGGTACTTTGGAGCTGTTGGCTTGCATATTCTCTGATATATTGGAATTAAGATAAAAACATTAGAGAGAGCACTTATTAACAGTTGGCAGCCGTGATGGCTCTTAAGAATACGTCTATTCATATCTGTTATGGTACACAATGTACATACGAAATTTGGTTGAAATCGATTTGTTATTATAGAAATTATACGCATTTAAAATTGAACCTATCAGCAGGCTTAGAATTATGTTGGCAGCATCAATGTATATCAGTTACTCCAAATTATTCTAGAATGTCAGGTACTATAGGCCTACAGTCGACCAAAGTATTATGTGTACTCGAGTTAGATGGTTGTTTGTGACGTAACCAATAGACATACATAAAATCCAATAACATCATCATTTTCGTCGTTCTATTTTACTTGAGTTCATGTAGGTATGGGATTTTTAGTTTATATTTTAATATTTTTTATCGCAGTTGTAACACAAAAAGTGCCCGTTTTTAAGCGTGTTTCAACCATGCGTCACATTTAAGAATTATTATCTCACAAACCCGTCATTAGATCGAATCCAAATTTTAACACAATATGCATTGGAATGTTGTATAACTGGTTTATTAATTTCCAAATTTTGCGTGTTCAAGAAACAAAGCAGTTATCATTTGTGTAAGGTAACGTTTTCTCGGCTTGGGATGGTTGGAATATGTAGTTCTTGATCGCGTTGTAATCCTTATACATCTAAAAGTTATGCTGTATGACTTTAAAATACGTAAATTCATTCACTTATTTTATATCGGTTTATATTTGAACGGGGAAATACGACCTCGCCTCGCTCGGCAGTGATGGGCTCCATCTCAGCAACGCTGTACAGCTTACCCCGGAGCTTCAGGCTGGTGAATCATGCCTTATTTCCACGAACAAATACAAACCGATATAAAATAAGTGAATTAATTTACATATTTCACAGTCATACAGCATAACGTTTTGATATATAAGGATTACAATGCAACCAAGAACTACATTTTCCAACCACCCCGAGCCGAGAAAAAGTTACCTAACAAAAATGATAACAACTTTGTTTCTTGGACACACACAATTTTGAAATTAATAAACCAGTTATACAACACTCCAATGTATATTGTGTTAAAATTTGGTTTCGATCTGATGACGGGTTTTTGAGATAATAATTCTTAAATGTGACTCTTGGTTGAAACACGCTTAAAAACGTGCACACTTTGTGTTCCAAATGCGATAAAAAATATTAAAATTTAAATTAAATATTCCAAACCTACATGACCTAACGTAAAATAGAACGACGAAAATGATGATGTTATTGGATTTTATGTAGGTCTATTGGTTACTTCACAAACAACCTTCAAACTCGAGTGCACATAATACTTTGGTCGACAGTAAGTGTTCAGAGTTTAGAGCTGTTGGCTTGCGTACTTTCTGATATATTGGTGTTAGATAAAAAAAGGAAAAAAGAGAGCACTTATGAACAGTTGGCAGCCCTGCTATCTCTCAAGAATACGCATAAACGTCATGGTACAGAAAGCACATACGAAGTTTGGTTGAAATCCAATTGATAGTATAGAAGTTACATGCATTTAAATGTTGGACATATCAGCAACCTTAGACTCATATTGGCAACACTGTCACATATGGGCTCCTGAAAAATTAATCTGGTATGTCATTATCTCTGTGTGTGCCAATTTTGGAACAGCTCGCACTTCTGAGATATCCAACATAGAGCTCACATTTCAATTTATGGCATGAAAAAGAGCCTTTCATTAACTACAGTTGTGTGAAGCTATATTTATAGGTTAGATTTGATTAACGCTGTATTATTTCCAAAGTTTTCTGCTAGTTGGCGGTTGCGGTGGCATCTAGTAGCCAAGTTCACGGCTAGGTGTCATTGCAAAAGTAGGAACTACTTGAAATTGATCGTCTGCAGTCCTTACCTGAATTAGAGATTACACACACTAATACAGCCATCAGAATTAACACCCGTTATCAGACAGATTCTATACACACACCCAAAGCACACGGGGCTACTTGACCGCGTTGTCACAGCCCCAAAACTGAGGATCCAACCAACCATAATTAATTATTAGCTTGAACCTAAATGGTCAATTCGCTTGCAAAAAATGTGCAAAATACAATAATTAGAATTTCTAATCAAAGAAGAAGTAATTTTTTGAGACCTTATGGATTAATTATCCTCCACAAAATCATTCACAAGGGATCGAAAAGAAAGAACGTAACCCATTTATTTTATTCCCCCGTTATGACAGACGAGGAAACTCGTATGAGGAGGGGATGGAGTAGGTAAAGCGATAAAGAGCTACAAAGGGAATGCAAACACACGTACAGAAACTAATCTCAAAACACACTAAAATGATAAAAGAGTAACCTTGTTAAACAGGATTACATAACAAACGACGTACACTCTGACACAAATCCTCAACAACACTCCGGTCAGCAGAATTTCTTACACCGTGAAATAGTGTGGGCTTAAATATATCTTGTATTTAATTTCACAGACCGCCGGGTGTAAAGGGCGCCTCCCTTTACAAATGTATGCTTTGAAACTCAATGCAAGTGTGGGCGTAGTAATAGGTCAAGTGTGACAACCAAGTAATAATATCTTAACTAATTAACCGTCTATAAGGCAATCTTTAGAGATATAAACGAATATATTTAAAATACTGTTCGTACTTTCGTTTGTACTAAATATAGAGAAGATCTTAACATTCTTATTTATTGTTAAACAGGATTGCCTCCTGCGTGTTTGGCAACGTTTTGACAGTTTGAACTTGAAGCTTGTGGTGACGTACATTGAAAGCACTGCCTCTACAGACCGGATTGAATTGTTTTCTCGAACACCAGAACGAAATGTATTAGCAAAACAAGTAGTTCCGCGAAGAACTATACTACCTATTTTCATATATCCTACTTATATTAATTGCCTCTATCAACACACAAAATTTCAGTTTGATTGCTATAAAAGATTCGTAGACATTGAGAACCGTTTAAATATTTCATACAGTCGCCATGCTGGATTTTATGTATGCAAGTCTCAGAGTTATGTACTATTATATTAAGATTAATGCGTAGGTGTATTATTCAAACTTTAAAGGCATGATTAGGAAACAAACAATATAAATTTAATTTTAAACTTTCGTACAGCCGCCATCTTGAAGTTATGTGAACAATTGAATTAAATTAGATGGCAGTGCATTATAATGTGTATAAACATTTACTGTACCATATTTCACTGCGCTCAGATATTTAAGTCATAAGAAAAAAATATTAAAATATTTCAACATCGCTTGGCCGCCATTTTCGTTCAGTACTTTTTTTTGAAAGTTATATAGATGCAAATGTAGTAGCACCCTTTATCACGGTATGAAGTTTCAGAGTGATATCAGTAATAGTTTCCGAGATATGAAATACTGGTGAAATATTTCGCACAGCCGCCATCTTGAGGTTATGTAAGCAATTGAATTATATTAGATGCCAGCGCATTACAATGTGAACAAACATTTGCTGTACAATGTTTCAATGCGTATGGATGGTTGAGTCATGAGAAGAGCCTAATTAAAAGTTTCAACTTCGCTTGGCCGCCATGTTGGTTTTGTAGTTAATACGTTTCTGAAAGTCTCATAGGTAAACATCTAGTAGTACCCTTTATTACCGTACAAAATTTCTGGGTGATATGAGTAATAGTTTCGGAGATATAGAATGCCGGTTAAATAATTCGCAAAGCCGCCATGTTGCATTGGACAGACGTAATAAAATTTGAAGGACACGGTCGGGGTTGGCCAAAATAGTACTAAGACCTTACTGAGTTCCATTGAAATCGCTCAAGCCGTTGAGAAGGTATTAGGGGGAAACACACACAAGGACGCACACGCATACACATACACAGACAAAAGGTGATCTGGTAAGCCATTTTTTCTTAAATGGAAATAGGCGAATAATTATTATTATAATAACAATCATAACAACAACAACTGTTACTGGAGGGCATTCCCGAGAATTTCGTCATGTACATAAACCACCAGCCGCCTGAATTGACTGTTATGCGGGATCGATGTTACACAGTTCTATCAGGGGCAATCGTCTTGTTTATTTGTATAAATGCACTTTTTAAATAAATTGTCGATATTTATTGAAATCAGAGTGTATTGGTGACTGCTGTGGGTAATTCTCATTGTTTAGCGTATTTTCATTTTATGAAAAAAAAAAAAATAGGCTTATGAGATCACCTTTTGTCCGTGTGTGTGTGTGTGTGTGTGTAAGGTGTGTGTGTCTCTCCCTAATAACTTCTAAACGCCTCTAGCGATTACAATGAAACTCGGTAAGATCATAGCACCATTCTGGCCGACCACGACAGTGCCCTTCAAATTTTATTGTGTCTCACCAATCCAACATGGCGGCTGTGCGAAATATTTCAACAGCATTCAGTATCTCCGAAACTATTACCGATATCGCCCTGAAATAGTGTACGGTGATAAAGGGCACTACTAGAAGTTCACCTATGAGTCTTTCAAAAACCTGTTAACTACAAAACCAACATGGCGGTCAGCGAATTTGAGGCTTTTAAATATAAGTTTCTCGCGATTTAACTATCCAAACGTAATGAAACTTAGAACAGCAAATGTTTATACACATTATAATGCACCGGAGTCTAATTTAGTTCAATTGTTTACATAACCTCAAAATGGGGGCTGTGTGAAATATTTCATTGACATTCTATATCTCCGAAACTATTACAGATATCACCCCGAAATGTTGTACGGTGATAAAGGGTACTGATACAAGTTTATCTGTGTAACTTTCATAAACCTGTAAAGTACAAAACGAACATGGCGGCCAAGCGAATTTGAAACATTTTAATATACTTTTCTCGTGATTTAACTCTCTGAGCGCAGCGAAATGTGGCACGGTAAATGTTTATACACATTGTAATGCACTGACATCTAATTTAGTTCAATTGTTTACATCACCTCAAGATGGCAGCTGTGCGAAATTTTAAAATTAAGTTTTTATTTCTTGTGTCGTAATCATGCGATCGAAGTGAAAGATTGAATAATGAACCTAGGCAATAATTGTCCTTGAATGGTACATAACTCTATGGCCTATACATATAACAATCCAAAATGGCGAGCATCCGAAATATTTAGACGGTTCTCAATATCTATGAATCTTTTACAGCAATGAAACAGAATTTATGTATGTTCATAGAGGCTATGAACATATGTTCTCCTATAGGACTTTCAGTAACCTGGTGAGCACAAATCCAACATAGCGGCGACGCGAAGTATAAATATTTAAATGGATATTTCTCGCGAAATAATTATCCGGGTGCAGTGAAATATTGCACGTTAAATGCTTATACAAATGTTAATCCACTGGCATCTAATTTATTTCAATTGTTTTCATAATCACAAGATGGCAGCTGTGCAAAATTTTAAAATCTCGTTTTTGCTTCTTGTGTTCTAATCATGCGATTGAAGTGTGAATACCACACGTACACAATAATCTTCATGTAATAGTACATCAGTAAAAATCCAACATGGACCATCTGAAATATTTAGACGGTTCTCAATATCTACGAATGTATCACAACCTTCAAACTGAAATTTGGTATGTTGATAGAGGCAATTAACATGAGTAGGATATGTGAAAATAGGCTGTATAGTTCTTCACGGAACTCCTTGTTTTGTATAGTGATTGTTTGTGCCCCAACTGCGTAAACCACTCGCTCCGCTTTACTGTTATATGGGCTCGACGCAACAGAGTTCTGGCAAGCGCAATCTCTTTGTTTATTTGTTTAAATTCACTTGATAAACAATTAATTATATTTCCGTTGACTTTTCAAGAAATGCAACATATTTCCTGTACTATAGGGACGATTTGGTAGATTTTGGTACAAACGGCGCGTTGTGACGCCTACTGATTCCAGAGTTTGAGTTTTGTGGAACATAAAACTTAGCGTTTTATATTGTGCCCTTTGGATAGTGTTGCCACGGGTACGCAGACCACCAACTGCCTTTCCGACGCCTCCATCCTTCGAACTCATACCCGGAGAGGATAGGATGTGTTCCCAGATTAGCCCGCAAAAGACTGTCTACTATGGTTTTAACGGGTTGGGTGACAGGCAATTTGATATGTACCAGCGCGAGGAACATACCCCTTAAACACAAATCTAAAATAACAAAGTAGTCATAAATAAACAAGTAGTTCCGTGAAGAACTAAAGCCCACTTTCATAAATCCTACTTATGTTAATTGCCACTATCAACAAACAAATTTTCAGTTTTTATTGCTGCAATAGATTTGTAGATATTGAGAACCGTCTAAATATTTCGGATGGTCGCCATGTTGGACTGTTATATGTATAGGCCATAGAGTCATGGACCATTAAAGGAAAATTATTCCGCAAGTTCATTATTCGAACTTTCACTTCACCGCATGATTACGACACAAGAAATAAAAACTTAATTTTAAAATTCAACCACAAGCGCCATCTTGAGGTTTTGTAAACAATTGAACGAAGTTAGAAGTCTGTGCATTACAATGTGTATAAACATATACTGAACGAAGTTGGTTAAATCGCGAGAAACTTCTATTTAAAAGTCACAACTTCGCTTGGCCACCATGTTGGTTTTGTAGTTACCAGGTTTTCAAACGTCCCATAGGTGAACTTCTAGTAGTTCCTTCTATCACCGTACGAAATTCCGGGGTGATATCGGTAATAGTTTCGGAGATATTGAATGCAGGTGAAATATTTCGCACAGCCGCTATTGGTGAGACGTACCAAAATTTAGAGGGCACGGTCCGGGTCGTCCGGAATAGTGCTATGAATTTATCGAGTTTCATTGAAATCGCTCCAGCCGTTTAGATTTAATTAGAGGGTGGGGGAGTTGGGAGAGGGGGACACACACACGAATCCCACACGCACACACAGACACACGAAAAAAATGAGTGATTTCATAAGCCTTTTTCTCATAAATGACAACAGGCAAAAAAGCATACAATTTATTCATAAAACCACAAATCGGCTAGTCCTCAAATCTAATAAAGAAAAGCTTGAAATAAATAATTATATCCCTCAACTGAATTTAAGTTAAGCCCTCTCGAAGACCTTTTCAAAAAAATAATCAATAATGAAGATAGCAAATATGACACAAAAGATTTCCCTGCACAAATTCAACGGTTCGTTAATAATAAAAATAATTACACCCGGAATATACGGCAAAACAATTCAATTTACTTGTTGAGAATCAAAAGAATTACAATTACTATTCAAGCAACACCATCAAACAAACGACTATTAACGATCTCATGTGATCCGTGACTTCATCGACTACCTCAATTGCTATTGGCCAATGACCTAAATTTCCCGCCCCTCAACACATCATTATCATCACCATTTCTGTAAATTTAATTTTAATATTGACATTCATAAAATATTTATATTGACACTTTCATTTTAATATTTAAAAAAAGAATATCTTTTATATTTTACCTACCTCCTTAATTCAAATATACCAAATAATTTTAAGAAATCCACAGAAAAAAATAAGGATGACAGGTAAAACCATCAGCACCTTTAATACATTAATCTAAATTAGCCTTAGGATGGCTGCTTGGTATATGGATCACTTGGATTTAAAGGGTTATCCCCAAATCTCCCACAGATTCTGTATTTATCAGTAGTTAACATTGGGTGAAATGTGTGGATGAGAAGATCCATACTTAACAAAGCATAAAGCAATGAGACAGAGAGAGAATCGGAGAGACAGATAGATAATAATGGTAAACAGAGAACTGGAATTTGCATTTATTTGGCATATATACCATCAACGTAAACAGAATTAGACAGGAGTATTGTCAGCTAAAGGTTAGCATGATGAAAAGGAGACCCTCTATTCTGCTCTAGACGGCAAATCTATTTCGTCTTATTGCACATTCACAAACTTAGATGAAGTCTATTCTGTTCAAGAAGCCGTGAGCTTTAAGATAGATAGGATTTATGGTTTATTCCCTTCCATCCTCCCTCCCACCCGTTCGTGAAATGGCTCATAAAGAGAAGACAGGAATAGCTCAATGATATACCATGCGATTTCTAGACCAATAAATTATCCCAAGTTTTATAGTTAGTTTTAAAGTAGAACGATAAAACACATCACATCAGTGAGTAATTTGATGGCTTCACACAACAGCGTATCAAGAGATCAAGTAGGAAGATCCATTTCCTATTTAAAGTTTCCCAAAGGTTTATAGAACACATTCCAAGGAATCAAATCGACCCAGGTTGCAACAACAAAAGACAAAATGTAAGAGGGCTTCTAACTTATTCTTCGCAATGATTATACAGATGTTTAATTAACAAGAAGTTCCGTGACGAACTAAAAAGCATACTTTTCTTAAAATGTAAGATTCATGCCAATGATTAATCTATATGGATCTATCAAGAATAATGACGAAATTAAGTTGGTAATATTGAAATTTCTAATTAGTTCGAAATACTGTATACCTGGCATAATGTAGCCTAATAGAGCACTACAGTTAGCAGCCCTGGTGACTGAATATATTCTTAGTTCCATCTCTTATGGTACAGAATACAAAATTTTCTTGAAGTCCAATGGATAGCATGGACGTTACATGCAGTTAAACATCGCATCTAACAACGCGCGTAAAATCATGTTGGCAACAATGACATGCATGTATTGGTCAGAAATAATCTGAAATAATATGATCTATTGTTGTGCCAATTTTGAATGAAATCCATTAGTTAGTATAGGAGTTACATGCATTTAAAAATTGGATCTATCAGCAGGCTTAGAATCATGTTGGCAGCACTGACGCATATTAGTTACTCTAAATTAATCTCGAATGCTATGTAATATACGTATGCAAAGTTTAGAGCTATTGGCTTGCATACTTTCTGATATATTGATATTAGGGTAACAAAAATAGAGACATAATTTATTGACAGTTGGCAGCCCCGGTTACACTTAAGAATACGCATAGTCATATCTGTTATGGTACACATAGCACATACGAAATGTGGTTGAAAACCAAATGATAGTATAGAAGTTACATGTATTTAAATTTTAACCTCTCAGCAGACGTAGAATCATGTTGGTAGCACTGACGTAGATAAGTTACTCCAAATTAATATAGAATGTCAGGTACTATACGTGTGCATAGTTTAAAGATGTCAGCTTGCATACTTTCTGATATATTGGTATTTGGATAAAATAAATTGAGAGCATTTATTAACAGTTGGCAGTCATATCTCTTTATGTACACATAGCACATACGAAATTTGGTTGAATTCCAATTGATAGTGCAGAAGTTATATTTATTTAAAAAATTGGTCCTATCAGCAGGCTTATAATCATTTTGGCAATACTGCCATGTATGGCCTCCTGGAAATTAAACTGAAATATTATTATCTATACGTGTTCCATTTTTAAATAGCGCCCATTCATACCTTCTAAAATATCCAACATGGAGCTCAATTTTCAATTGTGATTGTTCAGAATTTGGTAGCACTGACATTTTAAAATACGGCATTGAGATATTGAGGTATAGATCTTTACTCCTACCAAATTTTGTTTCGATTGCTGCAGCTGTTTAGGAGTTGATAGGGGGACATACACAGCCAGACAGAAGGACAGACAGACACACATTATACCGGATCGATCTCATAAGTCTACTTTTTACTCATTTTTGCAAAATTTGAAAAGTAGGCTAAACATTCTACTCGATTCTCAAGGGAGGAGTCGTTTTGCTGATATAGTTGTGTTTAAGGAAACATCTTAAGAAGCCTATATTCTTGATCTATCCATTCTGTTTGAGAGGAATGCCCCAGATCTGGCTAATGAGGTTGACCAGGAGAAAAAGGCCATTTATGAAGATTGCTTTCCGTACTTTCAGGAAAAATACGGAGATAGGCACAGGAATCACACCTTCAATATGCGAGGAATGCTGTTTGGTGCCAGGGTCACTATCTATCGAGAAGTTGTGGAACTGTTCCAGAAGCTAGGCATAGAAAGGAATAACCTGATCACTCTTGCTGAAGGTATCGTTGCAGTACCATATTTACAAGAGTGCCAACACCTGACATTTATGATCAGATAATACCACTGGATTTTAAATTGTAAAAGAAGAATGTGTATTAATCAATTATCCTAACAAGGATTGAGGGGTATGCTATGCCTTAAGGCATCTTGGGGGAAACCAAGCAGCTATATTGTAAATACATATATTCTTCTTTCGACTAGAACAATTTACAAGACGATGAATAGACAGAAACCTAGTTTGGTGATGACCAATTTGGTTTCAGTAGAAACGTAGAAACAAGGGAAGCTGTACTAAGAAATGCAGTAGAGAATGTTTATTGCTTTTGTAGACTTGGAAGAAGCCTTCGATAACGTTGAGTGGAGTTGTTCGACGTATTGAAAAGGATTGGAAAAATTACGCGGATAGGAGTGTGATCTATGCACAGAAAGCAGTAAATAGTTATTTGAGGCGAATTCCATGAGAGAGAAACTGATATTCAGAAAGATGTAAGGCCAGACGGCTATTTATCACCCATATTCTTCAATCTATAAATTGAACAAGCACTGAAGGAAAATTTCATGGAGAAATAATTCAAATTCTGAGATTTTCAGATAACATTGTCATTTTAGCTCATACACCACCGAATTTGAATGAGTATTTAAATGGAATGAACTCTGGTTTGAGGAAAGAATTCATGATGAAAATTAATAAATACACTGATTCAACAACAACGGAATGCAGCCGAAATAATTCAAAACCCTATTGACTTCAATTTGGCAGGCAAAAGGCTAAATAAAGTAGGATACTTGTGCTACTAAAGAAGAAAAATAACCAGAGATGGACGAAGCAAAGAGGAAATAACAAGTAGTTCCGGGAAGAACTAAAGCCTATTTTCATATATCCTACTTATGTTAATTGCCTCTATCAACATACAAAATTTCAGTTTGATTGCTGTAATAGATTTTTAGATGTTAATAAACGACTAAATATTGCGGATGGTCGCCATGTTGGATTTTTATGTATGTAGGTCTTAGAGTTATGTGCTACTACATGAAGATTATTGTGTACGTGTAGTATTCAAACTTCAATCGCATGATTAGGACACAAGAAGTAAAAACGAGATTTTAAAATTCGCACTGCCGCCATCTTGAGGTTATGTAAATAATTGAACTAAATTAGATACCGGTGTATTACAATGTGTATAAGCATTTGCTGTACCAAGTTTGATTGCGTTTGGATAATTAAATCGCGAGAAAAGTCTATTTAAAACTTTCAAATTCGCTTGGCCGCCATGTTGGTTTTATAGTTACCAGTTTTTCAAATATCACATAGGTGAGTTTCTAGTAGTTCCCTTTATCACCGCACAAAATTGCAGGATGATATCGGTAATAGTTTCGGAGATATTTAATGCTGGTGAAATATTTCGCACAGCCGCCATGTTGGATTGGTGAGACGTAAATAAATTGAAGGGCACGGTCGGAGTTTTCCGGAATAGTGCTATGAACTAACCGAGTTTCATTAAAATCACTCCATCCGTTTAGAAGTTATTAGGGGAACACACTCACGAATCACACACGCACACACAGACACACGGACAAAAGGTGATCTCATAAGCCTATTTTTTCATAAATGAAAATAGGATAAAAAGTAGGTTGATTCAGGCAAGAAAAGCATTTCCACACAAAATAAAACTTTTGACATCAAATATAGCTTCAGGTAATAGAAAGTCAACTTTGAAAATCTTTCTCTGGAGCGTGGCACTCTACGGAAGTGAAACATGGACTGTTGACGAAGCAGAAAAGAGGAGAATAGAAGCATTTGAAATGTGGTGTTACATGAGAATGATGAAGATCATATCAGTAGATAGGGTGACAAAAGAGAGGTATTAAGAGAAGTATGCGAGGAGAGATGTTTCTGGTGACTGGTAATGAGGAGATTATATAATTATGTTGGTAGGACATCCAGAAATAGCAATGTTAGTTATGGAAGGAAGGGTCGAGAAGAAGTACTACAGGGGTAGACCAAGGTTACAATATGTTAAACAGATTGCCTCGGATGTAGGGTGTGGTAGCTATGTAGAGATAAAAGGATTAGCTCAGGACAGGGAGGCATGGAGTGCTGCATCAAACCAGTCTAATGACAGAAGACTCAAACACTCTCACTACTTGATTTTTTCCACTAGACAGTCTAGCCTATACTACGCTAACCTCTTGTCACCAGTAACCCAAAACCTATATTTGTTACCCTGCAACATAAACCCGTCAACGACTCGCACAAACAGCTAGTCTAATATAAAACAAGTAGTTCCGTGAACAACTAACCCCTCTCCCCATGGCATTACAGCCCATGAAGGGCCTACCAAGTGACCGCTGCCCAGCCATTTGGCCTGCCGATATTAGGGTGACACGTGGTCTGCACAAATAAATTAAGGCTTGTTTGAAGATTTACCGTGATCTCGGATAATTAAGTCGCTAAAATAATTCATATAAATATTTAAATTTCGCGTCACCGCCATGTTGAATTTTGTGTCCATCAGGTTATTGAAAGTTTCAATATTTAATGTTTCAATGTTTATAGCCTCTATCAACAAAATTTTAATTTGATTGCTGTATGCCTAATAGATTTGCACAGTCTAAATATTTCGGATGATCGCCATGTTGTATTGTTCTATATGTAGGTCATAAGAGTTATGTACCATATATTATTGCTTACGTTCATTATCCAAACGTTCACTTCGATTATTTACTGATTAGGACAAAAAATAAAAACTTTATTTTTAAAATTTTACACATCCGTCTTCTAGATTTTATGTGAAAAATTCAACCTAATTCGAAGCTATTACATTAAATCTTGTATAGATATTTATTACATCGGAATTTACTGCGCTGATTAATTAAATCTCTAGAAAACATCATTAAAATAATTAAATGTCGCTTGGCCGCAATGTTGGTATTGTACATGACATGTTTTAATGATCACATAGCTGAACGTACCATTGTATTCTCTGTTTCCATACAATATTCAGGTTGATAAATATAGAATGCCGGTGAAATATTTCGCGCTGCCGATATGTTGGATTGGTGAAACGTATTTAAATTTGAAGGGCGTGGTCGGGATCGGACCGGATAATATGCTACTAGGTCCTTACCGAGCTCCATTTAAATCACTCCAGCCTTTTAGATTTTATTAGGGATACACGCACATTATACGTACTGAGCCTTGATCGGAAAAGATTGGTCACCCCTGCCTTACGTCTTCACCCTCTCAGTGCCACGCGTCGATCAGATCGACTCTCGCGCCAAAAGAGCCAAAGCAGATTCAATCGGCGAGCTGTTTTATCTTATATTCGTAGAATTCTGTAGACATACAGGTATGTCCGTGATAATTTCATACTGTTGGAAATGTGAGGTTTCAAGCTTGCCTGTGCGGTGTTTCCTTCGAAGTCCGTTACGCGATAGGTTTGAGTTTGCGCTCCCCCAATCATGCACGTTCCCGCCAAATCTGCGGTGCAGTTGTTTTCGTCTTGTTGATGTTTTCTGCCTACAGATGTATCTAAGAACTTCCTACAGCCGGAAACTTAGTCTTTCTTTGAATATGACCCTTAGGTGTCCTTAATTTAGGCTCAAAACTGATTATTAAATAAAATGCTTGAAGAATTGAACAATTATCAGAATAACCTCCATTAAAAAGGTTTGGATGCCGTAATTACTTTTATGATCATACGTTATGATAGTATGAGGTAGTGGTTATAATACAAAGAACAAGTAGTTCCGTGAAGAACTAGACAGCCTATTTTCATATAACCTACTTATGTTTATTGCCAATATCAACATACAAAATTTCACGCAGCTGCCAACTTATAGTTATGAAAACAATTGAAATAAATTCGATGCCAGTGGATTAACATTTGTTTAAGGATTTACTGTACCAAGTTTCACTGTACTCTGATGAATAAATTACGAAAAACGTCCATGTGAATATTTATATTTCGCGTCGCCGCCATGTTGGATTTGTGATCACCAGGTTATTGAAAGTCCTATAGGTGAACTTATGTCCATAGCCCCTATGCACATTAAAAAATTCCGTTTGATTGCTCTAATAGATTCGTAGAATTTCAGAGCCATCTAAATATTTCGGATGGTCGGCAAGTTGGATTGTTATATGTATAGGTCATAGAGTCATGTAACTATAAAGGAAAATTATTGCGTAGGTTCATTATTCAAACTTTCACTTCGGTCGCATGATTACAACACGAGAAATTAAAAAAAATATTTTAAAATTCGCACAGCCGCCATCTTGAGGTTATGTAAACAATTGAACTAATTTAGATACTAGTGCATTACAATGTGTATAAACATTTCCTGTACCAAGTTTCATTGCGTTTGGATAATTGAATCACGAGAAATTTCTATTTAAAATTTTCAACTTCGCTTGGCCGCCATGTTCGTTTTGTAGTTGAACGGTTTTTTAAAAGTCTTTTAGATAAACTGCCAGTAGTGCCCTTTATCTCCGTACAAAATTTCAGGGTGATACCGCTAATAGTTTCAGAGATATAGAATGCCGGTGAAATATTTCGCACAGCCGCCATCTTGAGGTTATGTAAACAATTGAACTGAATTAGATGTCGGTGCATTACAATGTGTATATACATATACTGTACCAAGTTTTATTACGTTTTGCTTGCTTAAATCGCGAGAAACATCTATTTGAAAGTCATAACTTCGCTCGGCCGCCATATTGGTTTAGTAGCTACCAGGTTTTCAAATGTCACATAGGTGAACTTCTAGTAGTTTCCTTTATCACCATAACAAATTCCAGTTTGATATCGGTAATAGTTTCGAAGATATTGAATGCTGGTGAAATATTTTCGCACAGCCGCCATGTTGGATTGGTGAGACGTAACAAAATTTAAGGGCACGGTCGGGGTTTTCCGGCATAGTGCTATGAAAGTACCGAGTTTCATTGAAATCGCTACAGACATTTAGAAGTTATTAGGGGGGAGACCCACACCATCACACACGCACACACAGACAGACACACGGACAAAAGGTGATCCCAAAAGCCCTTTTTTTCATAAATGAAAATAGGCTAAAAATAATGATTGTATCGTAGGATAAGTGTTGTTTTTTTTTTTCGAATAATCTGAATGACCTTTGAAAATGGCTTGGCATTCTTGGGACTTATTTCAGGAAATGGCTTGGCACTAACGGGGTTAAGAAAACAACTTATTCTCTATGTATGTCTCAGCCTCATTTTAAATATCTCCACTTAAATACTTCTCAGAACTCGTTTACTCCAGCTGTCGTTAATGTCCTCTTATGGGAGACATAATCTATTAACCCCATTTAACTCTGTTTTGCGTTCTAAACACGAGTTAACGCTTAATCCACAATATGAAAGTAACCTTCAAATGCTATACTGCCCAGTCACATTAATGTTTCCGATCGCGATATTTTTTAAAATTTTCAGTCGTCAACATTATACGAAACAAATATGATGATAATTGTTGTTATAAGGGGCCTAACATCTAGGTATTATATAATATCGTATGGCCTCGGATGCCGGGTGCAAGCTTTGTTACAGTCTAACTTGGACAACTCGAAGCTCAAGGAACCGAAAAAAACTTCCGAGTTATCCAAAACGTGAACTGTGTTTTTGTTATTTAGTGAGGTTATCGATGTTATATGATGTTTTACACCATTAAGTGGGCTGAGGAAGAAAACATGTGTTTTCGAACCATGTACCTGTATAATTTTTATGTAAGTAAAAAGTATTGATTTGGCGAGAAATTTATGTTATACTTCATGTTCATATTACTATGTCTATGCATCTTGTTCAATGTGCGTTCAAAAAGTAACGAGCCGGAGGCTGTAATGCGCAAACCGGTGACGACATCGGCTGATCATGGCGCGTGTAACGAGGTGGAGCGTGGAAGGTCATAGCCCGCCACTAGAGGGCACGCGTGCACGTCATGTGACGATACAAAGCGAGCAGCAGCATGCATCAATCGTCCAATGCTGCCAGTTGCATTGCAAACAGTGACATGGAGGCGTCAACCGAAGAGCAAATAGGTGTTGTTCGGTTTCTGACAGCGGAAGGAGTAGGGGGAACGGACATTCATCGCCGAATGTCACAAGTGTTCGGCGAACACTGCATGTCCCTTGCAAGGGACAAGGCGTGGCACAAGCGCTTCTGAGAATATAAATGTTATTGGTTTTACGTCCCTTTTTACTACACTGGCTTTTAGAGACGCCGGGGTGCCGGAATTTTGCCCCGAAGGGGATCTTGAACGTGCCAGTAAATCTACGGACACGGCTCCCTCACATTTGCGCACCCTCAAATGCCAGCTGACTGTCAGGATACGAACCTGCAACCTTGGGCCCAGCAAGCGAGAACGTTACCCCTGAGCCACGCAGCCAGCCAAGGACGGGTGTCGTTAGCTGATGATGCCCGGTCTGGGGCACCCCCCGGATTACCGATGACAACGTCCAGCTGGTTGATGCACTCATTACCCAGGACCGCCGAGTGACAATGAACGCCATAGCCGACGTGGTCGGATTGAACGTTGGAAGAGTGCACACCATCATGAATAAACGACTGCACTTACGGAAAGTGTGAGCCCAATAGTTGCTCCACAGTCTTCAACCACACCTGGAAGCATGTCGAATGGCCTACTGCCTTGGTCTTGGTTGGACGATTGATGCATGCTGCTACTCGCTTTGTATCGTCACGTGACGTGCACACGTGCCCTCTAGGGACGGGCTGTGACCTTCCACGCTCTGGTCGGAACCACACCTCGTTACACACGCCAAGATTAACCGATGTCGTCACCTGTTTGCGGATTACAGCCTCCGGCTCGTTACTTTTTGAACGCAACTTATATAAAACCGAACGCCAACTAAGCAGCTGAATACTGTTGTAAAAGAAGCCGCCAAGCAATAAACACACGTAGTTTTGTTCTCAATATTGTTCTACCGTCAATGTTGGCCAACAATTGAAAATTGTACTTTCCTGCAGCAGAGATATCCTCTTACAGAAGATGACCACGATCAGAAACATGAATACCTTCTGCTAAAAGTATTTGAAAGAAGAAAGCCAAAGGTAAATACTGTAAAACTGCACAAAAATTGACAGTCAGTCTGAAAGACTATACTTTGTATCATTTTAAATGCTACAAATACTGAAAAATGCTAGAAAGACTCTTGATATGTTAGAAAATTATCTACGTAATACTTATCTTGCTTATCTTGATTCAAATTACTCGCGAACGGCAAGTGCAAACCAAGGGCAAAGAAAGGTCAAGCACGCGGGATGCTGTCACGCTCACCAGAGCACGCGGGGATGTGCCCCTTCCATCCAGTCTAAAACACTTATAGTAGGCGATGTAATGAAGATAGAGATATGCTCTCGGGGACTTTTTGGTAGAACTTTTCATGCTGACCAATTCTTACGCTCATAGTATATTGATATTTTTAATGGTTTGCCCAGCGTAAGCTTAGGAAGCGCAGGGACGCCAAGTTTGTTTTCGAATTTTTTACTGAAATCGTTACTGCATGGCTTCCTTTGATCATACATAAATTATTTTCTACAGAATCTTTCCTCGAGATATACTTTACAGAATGGTGAAAACCGCATCAAAATCCATCCAATGGTTCTCGAGATTACCCGTGACATCCAAGATTCGGGGATTTTTGTCTTATACTAACGAAGTAAGAATTGTCGGGGAACACATGCACCAAGCAGTACTATGACGTCACACACCTCAGTGCATCTGGGTACAATTCGTCAAGTCATCTTAACGTAATGCCAGACCCCAGCGTAACGACGAAGTCGACAAGATCATTTATAATGACAAAAAAAGAGGATTTTTTAATTTTCGATTTCACCCCTTCCGGGTGCTCTTAATTCGAGGCGAAATCATCAAGGAACATCCCGGGAAAAATGCAATTATTTCGTGTTAATAGTTGGTTGGTTGTTTCCTCAGTATAGGGCCTGCGACAACGCGGTCATGTAGCCCCATGTACTTTGGATGTGTGTAGAACCTGCCTGATAACCGGTGTCAATATTGTGATGGCTATAATAGTGTGTGTTATGTCTAATTCAGGTAAAGACTGCAAACGATCAATTTCTAGTATATAGTTCCTACTTTGACTACCAAATGCTACCTTCAACGACTTCTAGCTGTGAACTTGGCTATTAGATGCCACCACAACCAGCACCTGGCGATGAATGTTGGAACTTAAAAGAGCGTTATTCAAATCTAAACTACAAATTTAACTTCACACAATTGTAGTTACTGGAAGGCTCTTTTAAATACCATAAATCAATGACATGGGCCTACCGGCATTACTTCCCCTCCGAAGGAAAGCATACTGAGGGATTTTTAACGCTCTTAAATAATCCGACGACTTTGGCGGGATTGAACTCACGATCATGGGCATAGAAGCTAAGCATGCAAGCAACTACCCACCAATGCCGCTGGGTTAATAGTTTATAATACGGTAGAATGGTAAGTTAAATTAAAAAGTTGAAAATGTATATGGACAACTTACGACATTTCGGCTTTCATAAGTTCATGCAATGACTACGCATTGTAATATCTTTATTCCTTGAACCAGGGGTTCTCAAACGTTTTCAACCATCGTACACCTTTAAAAAATTTAAACATCCTGCGTACCCCCTATTAACCTTTCTTAGGTAGTAATAATGGTCATTAAAAATGTAAAAAGTATTTAGTTAGTATGGTTAAACTTTGTAACTTTATAAGGAAATATATTTTAATAAACAAAATATAGTTTTTTTTTCAGTTCCTTTTCCCAAAGGGTGATATTTGCAATCATTGCGTTAGTTTTCATTTCAACATAGAACATATCAGAAACACTACCTTACATACACTTATTCCAAATGTTCAGTTTTTCAAAAAATATCACTTAAATAAGCCAATTTTTAAAGCCAACCAAAGTCATTTAGTACTGATGATAAATTAGAATTGTGCTCGGAAAAGAAAAGATGCAATTCTTTGTGGAGTTCAAATACACGCGCCGTAAATAACTCACACAGTAGTCACGGCACGAAGCTCACTGCGCATGTGGATCGAGTAGAAGGATGGCCTGCCGCGTACCCACTGAAATGTTACACGGGGTACGCGTCCCACAGGTTGAGAACCTCTGCCTTGAACGAAGAATGCAAGTACGTCCATGGAGACTCTAATACCCCTCACCCAGCGCACTTTCAATGAACTCATTAGAAGCCTAATTACTGTGGTGAACTTGCAAGTAGTTAAGAAGCGCCTCGCACCAAATTACTCAGGCCAGGCCCAAGCTGTGGTAGTCTAGGACGTGCCCTCGCATTGGTTAAAAGGCTAGCCGGTAGCTTGGGGCTAATGCCGCCATAATCTTAATTACAGGACCCCTTCCTTCTCACTGGGGTAAACAACCCGAGAATAATTTATAAGTCATTACCGAGCAAGAAGCACGGATTCAAAGATGAATACAGCTTAACTTGGTGATTGGTTCAATAGACTAATATCAAGTAGCTTCTATGACCAAGTTCGCGGGATCAAACCCGGCCGAAGTCATCGGATTTTTTAAGAGCGTTAAAAATCCCTCAGTATGCCTTCCTTCAGAAGGGAAGTAAAGCCGGCGGTCCCATGTCATAGATGGCATGATAAAGAACCTTCCACTAACTACACTTGTGTGAAGCTAAATTATAGGTTAGATTTGACTATTGCTCTTAGGTTCCACCGTTTGTCGCCAGGAGTCGACTGCGATGACATCTAGTAACCATGTTCAGGACTAGTTGGTCGTTGACGGTGGCGTTTGGTAGCAAACGTTGGAACTACTGTACTTGACAATCGAATGTCTGCAGTCCGTACTTGAATTTAAAAAGAAGACAGATAACACACACTAATACAGCCATCAAAATTAACACCGGTTATCAGATAGATTCTACACACACCCAAAGTACACGCGGCTACATGGCCGCGTTGTCGCAGTCCCTAAACTGAGGAACCAACCAACCAATACTAATATGAAGATCAACTTCTTGTGTAAAGTATTGGTGCATTCTTTCTACAGTGGATGATTCAGTGCTTGGTTCTGAGATGTTCCCATTATCTTATCGGGTTTATGTCCATCTCCTTTCTATCTATCTGTCTTTCCTAATGAGCTCGATTTTAGAAAATGGTTATGGTTAGTTTTATTAAAAGTAGAGCTCTAAAAACTAGACTTCTCAAATTCATGTGTCCGAAAACAGGAACTGTTCATGAAACTCTGGTCCTTTACACCGAAATTCGTTGGTTGTCCAAAGGAAATGTACCTTCCAGAATTTATGAACTTTGAAATGAGTTATTACAAATATTTGCCACAGAAAAGCCTGAGTTTGTCGGTATCATCAGCGACGAAACTTGGTATTCCAAAATTGCGTACCTAGCTGATATTTTTGGACAAGCTGAATGGGTTCTTAAGAAAATTTCAACTGTGGAAGTCAAGAGTTAAAACAAAAAGTGATCTTGAAATTTTTATCTCACAACCGATAGAGACATCTGTTCCAGTCTGATTTTAGAACATCTTTCTGTTTTGGAAAATATGCTGCAAAATAAATTGCTCTTCCCTCAACGTGAACGAATGTGAATGGATTCGCAATATCTTTGCCGTTACTGCTCAGGACAAAAACATCTACCATTAGATGAGGCAGAAGAATTGGCTGAACTTCTAGTCGATCGAAATTGGAAGCTGAAATTTAGGGTAGATAAACTACTTCAGTTCTGGATTTCAGCGAAAAGAGAGTTCACGGTGTTATCATAGCTTCATCATCATATCCTAAAGGCAAGGCCTTTTTGGTGCAACCACATTGACTCTCCTCTCCTGAATGTATCAAATCAGCATATTCCTAGAAATTTAGTCTTTCCATCACAGAATCCAGATACTTCTTCCTTGGGCCATCCTCTTCCCTTGTTCTCCAAAATATTTCCTTCCTACAAGATTGTTGCGTATTTGATATGGCGTAGTGTGTGGCAAAGGATTTTTTTCCCTCTTTTCTATAGTGTTAATCAACTCCGTTGTTTCATTTTTGGTCTGACACTTTCTCCATCCAGTTTATTTTCAGCATTCTCCTCATTATCCTCATTTCCATTGCTTCCAGACGTTTTATATCCGTGAAACCCATGTTTCACAGCCATTCAACAAAGTATAGCATGCATGATATATTTATATTAATGCAGTTTTCAACAACATGCCTATACCAACCGGGATTTTCGATAATGGCCAGCACAACAAATTAGAAACGTGAGCGACATCTTCCTGTAGACCAAGAATTATGGGTGTGTGTGTCTGCGATTCCTCCTCTCATTGAATAGTTGTGCAAAAGTAAACAAGCCCACATTTCCCACTAAACTGCAACAATGGTGTAATATTATTGAGAGAGCATCTTATTTTTAGCCTATTTTCTTTTATGACAAAGAATAGGCTTATGAGATCACCTATGTCCGTATGTGTGTCCCCTAATAAAATCTAAACGGCCGAAGTGATTTGAATGAAACTCTGTAAGCACATACTACCACCTTGTTCGACCTCTATCGTAATTTTCAAATTTTAATACGTTTCACCAATCCAAGATGGCAGCCACGCGAAATATTTCACTAGCATTCTATATCTCCGCATCAGTAACAGATATCGCCCTGAAATTTTGTACGGTGATAAAGTGTAGGCTACTACTAGAAGTTTATTTATATGACTTTTATAAACCTGTTGAGTACAAACCGAACATAACGGCTACGCAAAATTGAAACATTTAAATAGACTTTTCTCGCGATTTAACCATCCGAGCACAGTGGAACATGGTACAGTAAATGTGAGCATTTGAATTTTCTTTAGTCAAATCACTCATTGTGGATGGGCACAACAGACGACATAGGGGATTCTGTGTTGTTTAAAATTCGCCACAATCACGTAGAACAGTCTTGGTCGGAAAATGCCACTTATATAAGTTGTCCCTTGATCTTGCAACTTCAGCTCGCAGTCTGTTCAGAGATTTCCAGATTCTCTCAGTTCCATCCATTCAGACAAATTACTAGTTCGCTCCTTCCACATGGAAACTCATGCTGATGCTACTGTTCCTTGTAATGGTTCAGTAGTTGTTACGAAGATCTTAATCTCCTATCAGCAGGTGATATCCCAAGAGTGGATGTGAAAGCGTAGTAGTCGATTTACTCCTTTCATAATCCAATATTAATCAAATGCTATGACATTACAACAACAAGTAGTTCGGTAACAAACTAAAGAGCCTACTATTCTTAAAATATATAGAGTGCATTTTCAACAGTTGGCAGCCCTGTTGACACTAAGAAAACGCATATTCATATCTGCTCTGGTGCGCAAATCACGTACCAAATTAGGCTGAAATCCAATAGATAATATGGATGTTACATGCATTTGAAGATTGAACCTATCAGCAGGCATAGAATCATGTTGGCAACACTCATGTATGGGCTCCTGAAAATTAGTTTGATGTAATATTATCTATATGTGTGTCAATATTGTATCAATTCCCATGCATATCTTCCCATATATTCAACATAGACCTCAAACTTCAATTGCGATTTCTCAGGAGTTTGTAGCACTGACGTTATTTTCAAATCTGACCGTGAGATATTTAGGCATGGGTATTTACTCATACCAAATTTGGTTCCGATAGCTGAACAGACGGAAGGACAGACAAGACACAAATTTTCCCGGATCAATCTCATATGTCTATTTTATCCTCATTTCTACAAAATGTGAAACGTAGGCTAATAAGGCAATGTGTCATAAGTTAATTAACCTAGCACAGGTGGAAATCGATCGGAAAAAGATGAGAACTGTACGGTGGATAATCAAACAGCTCCCAGTCAAACTCTGCAGAACAGTTGCTGTCTTGATCTTGCTCCCAGCAATTTCCTCATTTTCCTTGCACCTCAAAAAAATCCTGTCCTCCGATCAGCATTTTCACAATGACGAAGAGCTGAAGATGTCACACGCTGGTTCCATTCACAGAGTTCAATGACACAAAAGCCTACAAAAGTTGATACCACGTTATGAAAATGAAAATCCACAGCCTGCTTCCAGTCGACCGAGTCAGGGATGGAATGAATGAAGTCCCCATCTAGCGGCGAGGATATGAACTGTGCCGGCTGCCGAAGCCTGTCGCACTCCTCTGAGGCAATCATTAAACGAATGACAGATGATATGAAATTATAGTGTTGGTGGAATGACATTTTTGACAGGGAAAACCGGAGTACGGTACCCGGAGAAAAACCTGTCTGCCTCAGTTTTGATCAGCACAAATAATCTCACATGGAGTGACAGGGATTTGAACCATGGACCCAGCGGTGAGAGGCCGGCGTGCTACCACCTAAGTCACGGAGGCTGCTTGATACCACGCTATGACAAGTGTCTCAATTCATTTGGTATCGAAAAATAGCTGACACATTGCTGTACCTGCCGCCAATAAAGGTCTTCATATAACTATGTTCTCTTTTTTTATAAAATAGGGAAACTTACTTTCTGAATGCGCTTCGTATTAACGGATGAGGCATACGAATATTATTAATAATACAGTCAAGATAGTACTAATAATAACAATGATTAATAGTTTCATCCGGGAGCCTCCGTGGCTAAGGCGGCAGCACGCCGGCCTCTCACCGCTGGGTCCGTGGTTTAAATCCCGGTCACTCCATGTGAGATCTGTGCTGGACAAAACGGAGGCAGACAGGTTTTTCTCCGGGTACTCCGGTTTTCCCTGTCAAAATTTCATTCCAGCAACACTCTCCACAATCATTTCATTTCATCTGTCATTCATTTAATCATTGCCCCAGAGGAGTGCGTCAGGCCTCGGCAGCCGGCACAGTTCATATCCTCGCCGCTAGATGGGGGCTTCATTCATTCCATTCCTGACCCGGTCGGAGACTGGAAGCAGGCTGTGGATTTTCATTTTTCAATAGTTTCATCCAATACTACACTCATATTTTCCGGTTCAATATCCCACGTAACTTCATATAACGCGCACTTCTGAGGATTATAATTGCAATAATAACCTTTGTTATTTGAAGCCCAGAGATCAGCTTGCATGTCGAATTTTGTTGTTCCTTGGAGCACTATGAAAGTCAAAGAGGTTAGATATATAAGCGCTTTCTACTAGAGAAAGGAGAAACTGTTGTGTTGGTGGAAAATCCTGAGATTAATTTTGCCATTACGAACACGGCCCAATGAATTCAAATGGGTTCTTTAACATGCCAACAACATATGGCATGCGTGTCGTGATTTTTGTCGCCTTTCAAAAATCACTGACCGTGGCCAGGAGTGAACCTGCAAGCTTCGGGTTGGTAGACCGACACGATAACCACTAACCCACCGAGGCAAGCCACTTCTGAGGATTGGAAACAACGACGTTGAACGAGATCGGGACGTCATAATTCTGTAGTCCAGCTGTGCTTTACATTACCCGACTTTCATTCTGAGAAGACACTTCTGGTGTTATTTATACAAAAACAGCAGGACACCCTGGGAGCCATGCAGATCGAAAACTGGAACTCCTACTGTGCTAAAGAGAGAAGACGTAGATTCAACATAGCGAAGATGAACGACGCAGAAGGGCACTCTACAGCCGCCGTAAGTATCACGCGTTTGCTCCCAACACGAAGGCCTGCATTGCTTTTAAGTTGATTTCGTGGGAAAGCTACCAATTGCAATGGGTACCATGTTGCAATTTCCGAAAAAAATTACATACAGTATCTTCGCGTTTCACACCCACCAGATCCCAAAACCACAGACTTTCCAAAAGTTTATGTACAATTTCTATATTACTAACAAGCTGTACCCGGCATGCGTTGCAATGCCAACCAAAGAAAGTGTTGGCGTTGAAATTCTGTTTCTTGAAGTGCTATCGTAAAATGGATTTTCTAATTTAGAACCATTCGTGGAAGCGTGCACAACAACTATCAAAAGTTTCATCGCTGTCACTCATTTGTTGAATCTACTCGTACGCTACCTGTTGTGAAATGGATTTACTAAGTCGAAACCCTTCCCTGGCGTGTACATAATAACTCATCAATGATTCATCGCAATCGGATGAATTGTATATGCACGTATACGGGGTTTTGTTTAAACGATTCGTGCGCTGTCACTCATTTGTTGAATCTACTCGTGCACTACCTACTGTAAAATGTATTTACTAAGTTAGAAACCGTCACGTAAGTGTCCAGAACATCTCACCCAAGTTTCATCGCTATCGGACTAATGGGATATGAAGACATAGGGGACTGTATTGAAACGCTCCGCATGTCGTCGTTCATTTGTCGAATCTACTCGTGTGCTACCTGCTGTGAAATGTATTTACTAAGCCAGAAACCTTCCTTGGAGTGTCCACCATATTTCACCCAAGTTTCACCGCTAACGGCAGAATGGTATATGACCTTATACGGGACGTTGTTGAAACGCTTCGCACGTCGTCCCTCATTTCTTGAATCAACTTGTGCGCTGCATATTGTATAGTGGATTTACTAAGCCAGAAATTTCCCATGACGTGTACACAACATCTCACCCTAGTTTCATAGCTACGGACGAATGGTACATGAATGCATAGCCTACGGGACTTGGATGAAACGCTTCGCGTGTCGTCGCTCATTTGTTGATTCTACTCTTGCGCTACATATTGTAATATGGATGTACTCAGCCAGAAACCTTCCCTGGAGTGTACACAACATCTCACCCAAGTTTCATCGCAATCGAATGAATGGTATGTGAACGTATACGGGACGTTGTCGAAACGCTTCGCGCGTAGTCACTCATTTGTTGAATATAAACGTGCGCTTCGTATTGTAAAATGAATTTACTTAGCCAGAAACCTTTCCTGGAGTGTACACAACAATTCACCAAACATTTATCACTATCAGACGACTGGTATATGACTTTATACGGGATTTTGTTGAAACGCTTCACGTGTCATCGCTCATTTGTTGAATCTACTGCTGCGATACCTATTGTAAAATGTATGTACTAAGCCAGAAACCTTCACTGGAGTGTACACAACAACTCACCCAAGTTTCATCGCTATCGGATGAATGGTGTATGAAATTATATGGGACTTTGTTGAAACGCTTCGCGCGCCGTTGCACATTTGTTGATTCTACTCGTGCTCTACCTATTTTTAAAGGGATTTACTAAGCTAGAAACCTTCCCTGGAGTGCACACAAAATCTCAGCCTAGTTTCATCGCTATCGGACGAATGGTATATGAAAGCAAACGTGACTTTGTTGAAATGCTTCGCGCGTCGTAGCTCATTTGTTGAATCTACTCGTGCGCTGCCTATTGTAAAGTGGAGGTACTAAGCCAGAAAATTTCCCTGCAGTGTACACAACATTTTACGCAAGTTTCATAGCTATCGGACGAATGATATTTGAATGCATACGGGACTTTGTTGAAACGCATTGCGTGTCGTCGCTCATTTGTTGAATCTACTTGTGCGCTATCTACTGTGAAATGTATTCACTAATTTTGAAACCTTCACGTAAGTGTACACAACATCTCACCCAAGTTTCATCGCTATCGGACGAATAGTATATGAACACATACGGGACTTTGTTGAAATGCTTCGCGCATCGTCGCTCATTTGTTGAATCTACGCGTGCGCTACCTATTGTAAAATGGATTTACTAAGTCAGAAACCTTCCTTGGAGTGTACTCAACATCTCATCCAAGTTTCATCGCAATCGGACGAATGGTATATGAACGCATAGGAGACATACCCACATACATACCCACAGACAAACTATCACGTTACATTGATTTTTAGCCTATTTTCAATTTTGAAAAAAAAAATATAGGCTTATGAGACCACCTTTTGTCCGTGTGTGTGTGCGTGTGTGTGTGATTCGTGTGTGTGTGTCCCCCCCCCCCCCTAATAAAATCTAAACGGCTGGAGCGATATCTATGAAACTCGGAAAGTTCATAGCACTATTCCCGGCGACCTCGACAGTGCCCTTCAAATTTTGTTACGACTCACCAATCCAACATGGCGGCTGTGCGAAATATTTCACCAGCATTCAATATCTCCGAAACTATTACCGATATTACCCTGACATTTTCTATGGTGATAGAGGGAACTACTATAAGTTCACTTATGTGACTTTTGAAAATCTGGTAACTACAAAAACAACATGGCGGCCATGCGAATTTGCGACTTTAAATAGACGTTTCTCGCGATTTGACCAACCAGACGAAATGAAACTTGGTACAGTATATGTTTATATACATTGTAATGCACCGACGTCTAACTTCGTTCAATTGTTTACATAATCACAAGATGGCGGATGTGCGAAATATTTCACCGGCATTCTATATCTCTGAAACTATTAGCAGTAAAACCCTGAAATTTTGTACGGAGATAAAGGGCACTACTGGAAGTCCATCTATAAGACTTTCAAAAACCGGTTAACTACAAAACTAACATGGCGGCCATGCGAATTTGAAAATCTTAAATAGACCTTTCTCGCGATTTAATGTTCCAAGCGCACTGAAACCTGGCACAGGAAATATTTATACACATTGTAATCCACTGGTATCTAATTCAGTTCAATTGTTTACATAACCTCAAGATGGCGACAGTGCGAATTTTAAAATTAAGATTTTATTGATTGTGATGTAGTCATGCGATCGAAGTGAAAGTTTGAATAATGAACCTACGCAATAATTTTCCTTTAATGGTACATGACTCTATGGCCTATACATTTAACAATCCAACATGGCGACCATCCGAAATATTTAGACGATACTGAATATCTACGAATCTATTTTAGCAATCAAACTGCATTTTTTAATGTTCATAGGGGCTATGAACTTAAGTTCACCTATAGGACTTTAAATAACCTGGTGATCACAAATCCAACATGGCGGTGACGCGAATTATAAATATTCTCATGGACGTTTCTCGCAATTTAACCATCCGCGTGCAGTGAAACTTGGTACAGTAAATCCTTATACGAATGTTAATCCACTGGCATCTAATTTATTTCAATTGTTTCCATAACCTCAAGATGGCAGCTGTGAACAATTTTAAAATCTCCTTGTTTTTTCTTGTGTCCTAATTATGCGATTGAAGTTTGAATACTACACGTTCACAATAATCTGCATGTAACAGTACATAACTCTAGGACCTACATATATAAAATCCAACATGGCGACCATCCGAAATATTTAGTCGGTTCTTAATATCTACGAATCTATTACAGCAATCAAACTGAAATTGTGTATGTTGATAGTGGCAATTAACATAAGTAGGATATATGAAAATAGGCTGTATAGTTCTTCACGGAACTACTTGTTATATATATAGATAATTGTGGCAAGAGTTTCGTCTAATCAATACCTTTTATTTTATTTTTAATAAATGACCACATTGTGGTCATTGGGGACATGTTACGTACAGGCTGTTCCAGACGAGCAGCTCGTTCGTGAGCAGCAGAGTACTCGCCGCCTTTCGTGAGTAAACCTGCAACATGCAATACAGCTCTGCTGTGGGGGTCTGCCGTCACTTCGCGGTGGATACATCAAGACTGGCAGGAGCGCATAGACTTGTGCTATGACCTTCGCCCAGTGACGTATTGGCTCTCACCCCCAGTCCCTCTCCAACCGTGCTCCGAGAATTACTGCTGAGTACTCGCGTGTACGCGTACTCAAACTCATGGATTTGGAACAGCCTGAAAGTTACGAGGTCCAATTATTTTGGGTCTTTCATCAGCCGATATAGATCAAAAAAGTCAAAGAAAACAGGTGTTTGAAAAACTTAAAACTAAAAAAAAAGACACGGATAGTCAGTCTGAAAGAATGGACTTTATATTATTTTAAATGCTAGCAGCCGAGTACCAAGAAGGCAGTGCGAGAACAGAGTTTCTAGATTCTGTTTTGTTTCTTCACTGCCTACTTGAATGTTATCGCACTGCCTTCTTGAAACTCTGTTCTCGCACTGCCTTCTTGGTACTCGGCTGCTACATCGTACTATGACGTCACACACCTCAGTGCATTCTCGGAACATTTCGTCCCGTCACCGTAACGTAACGCCAAACCTCAGCATAAAGACGAAGTCGACAAGATCATTTAAAATGATAAAACATTCTTATCGATAAACCTATTATGGAAGTTGTTACCCTAAAGATGCAATAAAATAATAAGTGAATGAATATAAAGAAAGAAATAGTTGAAATTAGAAATCTAAACACAATATTATTACAATCTAAAATGTCACTTTATCTTATAGATCACTGTATTGGGCATTATTCATTTGGGTAACAGTTATGTGGTCCAATTCTTCTGAAAAAGTGCGGTGACTATAATAAAATTTGAAGATAAATACAGGCTACCTGTCACAGTATTAATTGATTTTCTTAAAGAAATCTGGCCGTTATGCAACACTGCAAACATATTACAGGCCGCCACTGATGGGGTCACGTATTACAACGCTACAATCTTCCCACTTTGAATGTATGATCATATAAGTGTCCCTATCGTGTGACCAAGGCTACAGAGATCAGGCTGATTGGAACTTCCTGCCGCCTCACGATAGATGGACCTTCGCTGTATATCATGAGTAATGGGACAGAGGACCCCGAGGTCTGCCACTAACTTCTTATACACCGCGGGAATGTGATTAATACCCAGCATCTGTCTACAGCGTTGCTCCTCCCGGGAACACTTGTCTGCCTCAGCTCGCCCTGCCTTTAGTGCACCATAGCTCAATGGGTTCATAGGTGCCAACTTCCCAGTTTACAAGAAGACAGGCCAACCCCTCGCAAAATATTCACAGAAGGGGCCCCTGAAGTTGGCACTTATTGACATTTAAAATTTAGAATGTCGAATTTAACAAGAAGTTCCGTGAAGAACTATACAGCCTACTTTCCATGCCAATGATTATTCTACAGTATATGAACCTATCTAGAATAATGACGAAATTAAGTTGGTAATATCGAAATATCTAATTAGTTCAAAATATACCTGGTATAATGTAGCCTAATAGAGCACTACAGTTGGCAGCCCTGGTGACTGAATATATTCATAGTTCCACCTCTTAAGGTACAGAATAAAAAATTTGGTTGAAGTCCAATGGACGTTACATGCAGTTAGACACTGGATCTATCAGCACGCGTAAAAGCATGTTGCCAACAATACCATGCGTGTGCTGGTCAGAAATAATCTGAATTATTATGATATCTTGTTGTGCCAATTTTGGATGAAATCCATTTGTTAGTATAGAAGTTAAATGTATTTTAAAATTGGACATATCAGCAGGAATAGAATCATGTTGGCAACACTGCCTTGTATTAATTACTCCAAATTAATCTAGAATGCCAGGTGCTATACGTGTGCAAAGTATAGAGCTGTTGGCTTGCATACTTTCTGATATATTGATATTAGGGTAAAAAGAATATAGACAACATTTATTAACAGTTGGCAGCCCTGATTGCTCTTAACAATACTTATACTCATATCTGTTATGGTACACATATCACATACGAAATTTGGTTGAAATCCAACTGATAATATAGAAGTTACATGTATTTAAAAATTGGTACTCTCAGCAGGCTTAGAATCATGTTGGTAGAACTGACGTATATAAGTTACTCCAAATTAATCTAAAATGTCAGAATATACGTGTGCATAGTTTAAAGCTGTTGGCTTGCATACTTTCTGATAATACTGGTATTTGGATAAAAAATAGAGAGAGCAATTATTAACAGTTGGCAGCCCTGGTGGCTCTTAAGAATACGCTCAGTCATATCTGTTTAAGTACAGATAATACATACAAAATTTGGTTGAAATCCAATTGATAGTGTAGAAGTTATATGCATTTAAACATTGGACTTATCAGAAGGCTTAAAATTATTTTGGCAACACTGTCATGGTTGGCCTCCAGGAAATTAATCTGAAATAGTATTATTTACATGTGTGCCAATTTTGGAATAGCTCCCATGCACACCTTGCAAGATATCCAACGTGGAGCTCAAATTTCTAGTGCGTTTTTTCAGCAGTTGGTAGCACTGACATCATTTTCAAATATGGACGTGAGCTATTCCGGTGCACATCTTTACTCATACTAAATTTGGTTTTGATTGCTGCAGCCGTTTAGGAGTTGATAGGAGGGACACACACACAGCCAGACAGACAGAAGGACAGACAGACAGACAGAAGGACGGACAGACACACATTTTCCCGGATCGATCTCATAAGTCTACTTTTTCCTCATTTTTGCAAAATGTGAAAAGTAGGCTAAAAATTCTTAACTCAGGACAAATGAAAAGGACCATGTCTGCTCAAATCCTTATTGACAGTGTCTAATTGTGATATGAAAAGATACCGTAACTCAATCATCATCATCTTCTTCTTCGTGGGGTCGATGTTTCTGACAGCTCTCCTCCATTTAACCCGGTCATGCACATCCTCTTCTGACAACTGTTTTTCTCTGAGGTCCTCCTGTACACCATCCAGCCATCTTCGTTTAGGTCTGCCTCGCATTCTCACTCCCTGTATTTGCATGTCTAGCATCTTCCTCCCCACGTAGGATTCCTCCCTTCTTCTCACATGCCCGTACCATTGAAGTCGCTTTTCTTGGATCTTCTTAGATATTTCCACAACCTTCAATGTTCCTCTTATTTTGACATTTTCCACTCTATCACCCTTAGTCACTCCACTCATCCACCTGAGCATTTTCAGTTCCATGACATCAAGCCTGTTTGTGTGCGTTTTGCGTGGAGGCCATGTTTCAGAGCCATACTGCAATGCAGGTCTTACGACAGTTTTATATATTTTCCTCTTAACCTTAGGCTTGATTCTGCAGTCACAGAGCACTCCTGACATTTTCCTCCAGTTCATCCATCCTACCTGAATCCTGTGTGACACTTCCACATCCAAATTTCCATCTCCAGTCACGACAGAACCCAGGCAACTCAATAAAATCCAATTTTTGGGTACACTGTACCGGTTTCGGTTATACGAGGGCTGTTTTTTTTTTCAATTTCCGATGGACTCTATAAAATTAACAGATTGACATACCAAACTGATTTTGCTACTAATGGTGGCTTGTTTTATTCTTATGACTCAATATAATCGCCAAAACGATTAAAACATTTGAAGTATCGTTACACCAGCTTTCCACTGCCCTTGGCAAAAAATTCTTCCGCCACTGAGGTGGGTACATCAGGAGAGTCTTCTAAAGCTTTTCCTTTTTGGCGATCCGTTGCCACATAACCATACTTTCAATTCTCGAAAAAGGTAACAAGAAGTTCCATGACGAACTAAAGTGCCTGCTTTTCTTAAAATTTCAGATTCATGCCAATGATTAATCTATATTGACCTATCTAGAATAATGACGAAATTACGTTGGTAATATCAAAATTTCTAATTAGTTCGAAATATACCTGGTATAATGTTGCCTAATAAGGCAATACAGTAGGCAGCCCTGGTGACTGAAGAATATATTCTTAGTTCCATCTCTTAAGGTACAGAATACAAAATTTAGTGTAAGCCTAATGGATAGCATGGACGTTACATCCAGTTAGACATTGGATCTATCAGCGCGCGTAAAATCATGTTGGCAACAATGTCATGTATTTGATGGTCAGAAATAATCTGAAATATAATGATCTCTTGTTGTGCCAATTTCGGATGAAATCCATTTGTCAGAATAGAAGTTGCATATCTTTTAAAATTGGACCTATCAGCAGGTTTAGAATCATGTTGGTAGCACTGACGTATATTAGTTATTCCAAATTAATCTAGAATGTGAGGTACTGTACGTGCGCATAGTTTAAAGCTGTCGACTTGCATACTTTTTGGTATATTGGTAATTAGATAAAAAATCAGAGAGAATTTATACAGTTGGCAGCCCTGGTGGTTCTGAAGAATACGCTCAGTCATATCTGTTTACGTACATACAGTACATACAAAATTTGGTTGAAAACCAATACATGTAGTAGAAATTATATGCATTTAAAAAATGGACCGATCAGCAGGCCTAAGAATCCTTTTGGCTACACTGACTGGAAATTAAACTCAAATATTATTATCTACATGTGTACCAATTTTGAAATAGCTCCCAAGCATACCTTCCAAGATATCCAAGATGGAGCTCAAATTTCAATTGCGGTTTTTCAGCAGTTGGTAGCACTGACATAATTTTCAAATATGTGCGTGAGATATTCAGATATATATCTTTATACATACCAAATTTGGTTTCGATTGTTGCAGCCGTTTAGGAGTTGATAGGATGGGGGGGGGGGAGAGACAGACACACACATACACACACATTTGCCTGGATCGATCTCATAAGTCTACTTTTTCCTCATTTTTGCAAAATGTGAAAGGTAAGCTGGAAATCATTCACTACCTCACTGTGCCAAAGTTACGATGGACCTTTTCAAATAATTCAAGTGTGAAGTTTTGGACCATCTGCCGCTTAGTCCAAACCAGCACGTTCTTCTGCAGATAGGCTATGAATGAAGTTGCAGGATTATGTATAATTTCTATAAAAAGTAGGAGTTCAAAAATATTTCTTAAAAAGTTTAATATCTAAATTTAAAATCAGATCAGTTATAATTTGCTATAAGGATAAAACAAGCAAACATTTAGTAGTAAAATCAGTTTGGTATGTCAATCTGTTATTTTTATATAGACCATCGGAACTTAAAAAGAACAACCCTCGTAATATCATTGCCATCAACACTTATTTTATATTAATATGGATGAAAGTTCGCGAGAAGGTCTGAGACAAACCAATTGTGCCACCATTGCAAGATTCCCGAGGTAGAATTCAGCTTTTTCCCTCCAATTTAATAAGTTGTCATATTTAGCCATTTAACATACGGTAATTGGTTGTTAGTGGTAAGTTAAGGAGCGTTTCTGTTTGATGAAGTAAAATAACCTTCAATGATTAAATGAGAGATAACTAACGTTTTTGAAAACTGCCCTTAAGATAAACTTCGTCACACGTTACCCGGCAAATGTGCATTACACCCTGTATACTTGTTTTAAGGATGATAACATTTTGCAGGTTTTGTCCTCGCATTATCAAGGCAATGAAATGCAGGCAGCGAGCGGTAATTCAACAGTAATTCCTTTATCCAACATTCCTCGCATAAACTATTTGAACATTTAAAAATAAAAGGCAATTAAAATGGAGCCTTTACGCATTTTTATCGCGCAATTAACGCTCCCTTTGATACCATTTACTTGTAAAATAATATCTGCGTTACGATTAACGTTTTTCATCCTCTCGCAGCTTTATCACAATATATCCTATCCTCCTCTTGGAAAACATATTACTTTTTCATCACCTGTTTCAATCTAATGGATGACACTACTTCATTAGTAGCGACAGAAGGACGGCTTTGTAATATAATGAATGCGTTCGGTGCTAAGCTATTGGAAGCTAAATCCTGTTATTTACAGGTTTACAGCAATGCATTTGACGTCAATCAAATACTGTCCCATATCTATAAAGATTGAAAATAATTGTCTTTTGAGTTGGTCATCAAATTAATTTGATTAATTTCAAGAACACTGGGTTATGACTAGGGCCAGGATTCTTAGGTTTTTACCAATTATCTTCCTGACTATATAATTCACAAATTTCAACATATATGTTCGTTTCACACTTCCTTGAGCAGAATATGTGAATTTCATTTCACCTAAAATAACCTAAATAGCTGTTTTGCCTTTTTCAAATAAAGAATGTTATTTCCCCCATTGAAATGCATCGTAAAATTATTTCTACCGCGATTACAAGCAGTAGAACGGAGATAGTTCAGGATACTGCCGTTAAATGGAGTACGATGATGATGATGATGATAATAGTTGTTTTAAGGGGCCTAAAATCTAGGTTATCGGCCCCTAATGGTTTGGGTCATAGTGAAAGATGAGATGAGAATTTAAACTATAACTAATATTAACTACAGACTTACATACTAGATGAAGAAATAGCAAACAAATAAAGGATAAGGCAAATAAAAGACAGGAAGAAATGAAGTGCCCTAAACCCTACGAGAATGAGGATTGAGGGACTTGGAAGGAATGAGAGCCATGAAAGGTAGATGGGTAAGGGAGAGAGGAGAGGGTCCGCCCCAAAGTCAGTGGAAAAAGGGGAAAAAACGGACCAAGCACAGGAATCCCTCGGGATCGGCAACTCCCGAACTCACCAGCCGTGAGCCCCTGAGGGTGTAGATATATCCAGGGTGCACTAGAAGTGGTGGGGCTACACACACCCTGCCTCCTTGAAGGCCTTGAGCAGAAGTCAGGAGATAACATGAAAAGAAAAAGAGGCTGGCCCCTCCCGGAAGGAGGGAATCGGGAAAGATGAGACAAGGGCCTATTAAGGTGGGAAAGGAAGAGACTGCCTAGACTTCGGATACCCTAATACCGTCGGGGTCGGAAGAGAACAAGAGTTGACCAAGAGAGGCTGACAGGAAAGAAGACGGAGAGGAGCCCGGCACAAGTAAGTAACAATGTAAACTTTTGCGAAATAAGTTCATTAATAAATTTCACAGAAATAAGAAAAGCAGAAAATTATTGCTGCCTGTATTGATCCTGGAAGAAAAACCTAAAATAACCTATTTTTAGAATACAAGAAATCTAAAGTGAAGGTTTAAGCCACCTAAAAAACCGGGCCCTAGTTGTAACAAAGGCTTATTTTGCACAATCAAATGAGCAAATTTTATAAACAAATTCCTGTTATTTTCGTTTGGTCAATGGCCGTTAATTTTACACTAAACAAAGATCTCACCTTTCTAAGCCACCTGCCAACAATAAATATGAAATATTATGGTCTGTTTTTTTTACAGGGTGTTCAAGAAAAAGGTCACAGACAACAATCCCGCAAGTTAAAATTTTAGAGATTCTGGTACACTATTTTCAGGAACTACTTAAGTTACGGGCCTGATATTTTGTTATGTGTTGGTACCCATGTAGTTTTATAGAATGAACCGAAATATAGTTAAAATAATATTCATATTTTCAATTTATAAATTCAAAAGTCATACAATTTAAGAGACAAAAATATTTTTAACGTCTGTTAATGTTTAAATGGCTCAAAATATTCATTCTCAAAAAAACAATCCGTTCATTTTGTCAAGCCACACGTTCTTTATATTCCAAGAAAATAATTAAGTATCCCTGACAGGAAAATTTCAAGAAATATGTACCACACTTGAAAAATGTATATGATGATGATGATAATTGTTGTTTTAAGGGGCCTAAAATCGAGGTTATCGGCCCCTAATGTAATGAAATGGCGTGAAATGAAAGGATGATGATAAAAGCAGCTCACTGCCACGGATGAAACGAAAATGGTTTATATAAAACAAGACAGTGAGCCCCAACAATTATGCCTTATTTGAATAAAAATAATAAAAGGCGGATGGTAAAAAACAATAAAACAAATAAGGCATAGTGAACTATAAAATAGATGAACGCAATAAAAAACATAAAACAGACTTAACCTGAATTAAAATTCTTAACTTACATTAAAACTTAAAGTAACCACTCTCCCTCATGGAGAAGTATACACTACAATAGGTTTTCTGTGACCTTGTTTTTGAACACCCTGTACAAAATCATAGAATAATATTTCATATTTATTGTTAGCAGGTGGCTTAGAAAGGTTAGATCTTTGTTTAGTGTAAAATTACCGGGTGAGTTAGCCGTGGTCGTTACGGCATGACTAATGGCAGTCGCTCACATCCGGGAGGCGAGGAGGTTCGAATCCCCTCGCCGGCAACCTTGAAGATGGTCTTCTGTGGTTTCCCATCTTCCTTCCAGGCAAATGCCGGGGTTGGTCCCTAACTATAGGCCACAGCCGCTACCTTCCAACACCTCGCCCTTCCCTTCCAACTTTCCTCCCCAACGGTACTTGTAGCTCACCCATTGGGTGTCCGTCTCGAAGCAGCTACAAAACTGGCGAGCCGAACATGTCCTCGGACACTCCCGGCACTAAAAGCCATACGCTAAAAAAAAAAAAAAATAACAACCATTGACCAAACAAAAATAACAGAAATTCGTTTTTAAAATGTGATCAATTGATTGTGCAAAATAAACCATTGTCACAACCTAGTGTCCTTTAGAGGAACCCGCAGCTGAAGGAAGTTTAATAACTGTGGTTTAAAAACGAGGGTAGATGCAAAAATAATGTTCCCACATTTCTTAGAAATAGTTAGAAATTATTATTTTATTTGAAAAATACTCCGTTGAAAGTTTGTTCTTTCCGCTATTTTTCAACATAGTCGCCATTTTTTAAATACATTCTTGTTGACGAGAGATCCACTTTTGTATACCTGACTAACCGCCATCCCGGTAATGAACCTAGCAACTTCTTCTTTCACATCATCGCCCGTCTCGAATCATCGTGACTGTTGTTTCGGGAATTAAGTGGTGTCACCACGTGACAATAGTCAAAGAATTCCTCAGTATTTTGGGCGCATTCATGATGAAACCCCTGGGCAAAGTCGACGCGTTGCAGTTTGTGTTCTGATGAAAGCATGTGCGGGACCCAACGCGCACAATCATTGTGATGGTCCCATTTCTTGGTCAAATCCCTATCAATGGAAGTTTCAGAAACCTCAGGAACCCGAAGAGCCATTTCCTTGTTCGAGAGTCTCCGATCTTCCAGTGAATTCGCTGAATCTTTGCGACAGTTTCATGTGAGATCGAAGGCCTCCCGCATGTTTGTTCATCATGGACGTCTGTGCGGCCGTTCAAGAACACCTTAGTTCATTTGCGGACGAAGAAAGAAGTAGTTACCAGGTTACGGACTTCTGTGAGGCAGGTATACACAAGTGGATCTCTTGTCATCAAAAATGTTTTAGATAAAAATGTTTTAGATATGGAGGCTATGTTGAAATAAAGCATATATTACAAGCTTTAAACAGTGTACTTTTCAAGTAAAATAGAAAATGTTAACTATTTCTAACAAATGTAGGAACCTTATTTTTGAATCTACCATGGTATTAAAACTGTGCCAGTCATAAATCTTGTACAAACATTATATATATTTCCAAAATAACGTTTGAAATTATCAACATTCAATTTTTATCTACTTTCATCCATAAAAATTTCGTGATCTTCGCAGATTATCTCATATATTTTAAAGTGTGTACTAAACCTTCAGCTAGAAATGTCACAAACCTATTTCTGCATTAATATTAGCCTTTCTATGAAATGTTAAAAATATTCTTTGAGTTTGCTCAGAATGAAAATGAAATAATAACACCTAGTTAATTAATAATTTGGAAATGCGTGAGATTCATTTTGTATCTGAAGGGTTAACACCCCCATTAACCTTAAGCGCTCTATTTACGAAATGGTTCGTCGCTACCCGCGCGCCTTTGATTCCACATTCCAACTGATTGAGGCGATGCAATTTGAAAGTAGACTAACGTATTCTCTTGTGATAGTCCATGGAAGCTTTTACTTTCCATTTTTATCTCTATGGTGATGCGAATTAAGCTGTTAGTTTGTTCAAAGAGATGGCAATGTTTGACTTGTGTGCACTTCAATAGCTGACAAGAGAACAAGTAGCATAAAAATTCGATCAGTGGTGTATTTAAACATCTATCGTGCCCAGGAAGCTGAAAGCTGAAAGGAAGCTTCCCCAACAAGAAGTGACATAGGGGATATATCTGTCCCCAAAAGTCTAATATGGCATCCCTAGAGAGAGGCCCTAGAGCTGTTCACTGCGTTTCTAGATGCAATTTCGCTAAGGCTCCCCCAACAAATTATCTTCCAGGTACGCCCCTGAAGGAAACTACGACAGTTTTGGTATTAGGACATGGTGCAATCTAACAAGGCCAACACCCGGTTTGCTTTATTAAAAATGCTTTCGAGACTAAAGAGAGAAAACTCTCATTACAGTCATTCATTAACTGTTCTAATAACATTTGTATACCACAAAATGTCGTAGGATTATCCAAGTAATTGTATCATACAGTTAATATTAATGATATTTATCGGACACCTTTCCACAAATTCGGATTTCATGATTGCCCTGATGTTAGAAGCACCAATTTTGAGCAAAAATGCGAAAATAGGTTACAGTATAATATGTTGTTGTTTGAGTCTTCAGTCTTTTGACTGGTTTGATGCAGCACTCCATGGCTCCCTGTCCTGAGTTAATCGTTTCATCACTACATAGCTACCACACCCTACATCCGAAGCAATCTGTTTAACATATCCTAACCTTGGTCTACCCCTACAGTTCTTGTCCTCGACCCTTCCTTCCATAACTAAGCGTGCGATTTCTGGGTGTATTAGATGTGTCCTACGAACCTATCTCTTCTCTCCATTACTAGTCGCCAGAAACATATCTCCTTTCCCACTCGTCGTAATACCTCTTAAATTGTAACCCTATCTACCCATCTGATCATCGTTCTCCTGCAACACCACAGTTCAAACGCTTCAATCCTCCTCTTTTTTGCTGCACCTACAGGCCAAATTTCACTTCCATAGAGAGCCACGTTCCAGACAAAGGCTTTCAAAAAATTATAATAATACAGGGTGGGGCAGAATGGACTCCCTAGTTTCAAATACTCACTGTAGAGCGCGCAGGTGCGTTAGCGGAGTGGGGATAGTGGCGTTAGGTCGGGGAAACGATGGCATTTTCAGTAGTCGCCATGCAGTGGTCTGGTGAGCATAGAGGCTTTGTCGTTGAAACGTTCTTTAAAAACAATGATAGTGTGGTGGCGACACAGAGGGCTTTTCGTAGGCGGTTTGGTTTGGCTCGTCATGATAAGGTTTCTGATGCTAAAACCATTAGGAAATGGATTAATAGTGTACGGGCAACAGGATCTGCACTTCCTAAAAGTGTGAGGACACCTGAAAACATCGTGGCAGTGAGAGCGTCCATTGAACAGTCTCCATCGCGCTCTGCGCGGAAACATGCTGCTGCCCTTGGAATATCGTCCAGAACGGTAAGGCGAATTTTACACACTGACCTTAATTTACACCCCTACAAGATGATGGTCGTTCAAGAATTGAGTCCACAAGACTGGGTGAAACGTACAGATGCTTGTAATGCAATTTTAACCTCTGTGCAACCTGACGCTATTCTGTGGTCCTGCGATGAAGCGCATTTTCACCTCTCCGGCACAGTAAATAAGCAAAATTTTCGTTACTGGGCGACTGAAAATCCTCGTCAACTCCACCCAAGACCTCTTCATAGCCCCAAAGTGACAGTTTGGTGCGCCGTGTCCTCCATAGGCATAATTGGGCCTTACGTTTTTGAATCTCAAGGTCTAACTGTTACTGTTACCTCTGAGCGTTATTGTGGCATGCTAGAGAACTTTTTTCAACCTAAATTGGAAGAGTATAGTCAGCAATATGACACACAAGCCTTTTGGTTTCAACAGGACGGTGCTACGGCTCATACCGCCCTTCCTTCACGGCAAATCCTGCAAAGACTGTTTCCCGGACGCCTGATCTCCTTACGTGGCGATGTTCCATGGCCCCCTCGCTCCCCGGATTTGAGCCCATGCGATTTTTTTCTTTGGGGTTATCTCAAAGCTGAGGTTTACAAAGTTCGACCAAGGACCTTGGAAGCCCTTAAGGAGGCAATTACAGATGTCGTCGCTGGAATATCAGAAGATATGCTGAGAAGAGTTTTCGGAAACTTTTTTGAACGACTCAACATGTGCATCGCTCGCCAAGGTCGTCACCTGGATGAACTAATTTTCACAACCAAACGAGAATAAAATGGCATTGAATGTAGTTTTGGGAAATAAAAACGTTTTGAGATTATCTTTATTTGTTCTTTCACAATTCATCCTTCAAATCAGGGAGTCCATTCTGCCCCACCCTGTAGATAATGAAATGAAAATCCACAGCCTGCATCCAGTCTCCGACTGGGTCAGGAATGGAATGGATTAAGCCCCATCTAGCGGTGAGGATATGAACTGTGCCGGCTGCCGAGGCCTGACGCACTCCTCTGGGGCAATTATTAAATGAATGACAGATGAAGTGAAATGATAGTGGAGAGTGTTGCTGGAATGAAATTTTTACATGGAAAACCGGAGTACCCGGAGAAAAACCTGTCTGCCTTCGTTTTGTCCAACACAGATCTCACATTGAGTGACCGGGATTTTAACCACGGACCCAGCGGTGAGAGGCCGGCGCGCTGCCGCCTAAGCCAAGGAGGCTTCATAATAATAGATAATAATAATAATAATAATAATAATAATAATAATAATACAATACTGAAGAAGTTTTTAGCTAATCTAATTGACTAAAATATAATTATAAATTTATGTTTAATTAACTTATGTGTTGTGCAATGTTACACATTTTATTTCCATATTTTGTTTGAAGTCTAATTTGGATTGTAAAATATATTCTCAAAACTATTGTGTGTACAAAATACAAAATAATTGCTGAAAACTCTTCGGTTTCTTTTTTCGAAAGTATTCCCAATGTTATTGATGTTTGTCCTTCCACTGCCACCGACTCTTATTTGGTTATTATTATCATAAACAAGGAAAGGCTCTATGTATATTGAGGCAAAAAGTAACTTTTATAGATTTCTATACATAATTACGAAAATAAGATAAACTGAGCTCAAGCGATAACCTCTCAATTAAATTACCTTACATATTTCTTGTCTACTAATCAATTAATCGAATCTTCGGTTAGCCAATTAATAGAATCTTCAGTTAGCCAATTAATAGAATCTTCAGTTAGCCAATTAATAGAATCTTCAGTTAGCCCATTAACAGATTCTTCGGTTAGCCGATAAATAAATTCTTCGGTTAGCCGATAAATAGATTCTTCGGTTAGCCGATAAATAGATTCTTCGGTTAGCCGATAAATAGATTCTTCTTTTAGCTGATTAATAGATTCTTCGGGTAGGCAATTAATAGATTCTTCGGTTAGCCGATTAATAGATTCTTCGGTTAGCCAATTAATTGATTCTTTGGGTAACCAATTAATAGGTTCTTCGGGTAGCCAATTAATAGATTCCTCGGGTAGCCAATTAATACACTGTTCGGTTAGCCGATTAATAGATTCTTCGGTTGGCCAATTATCAGATTCTTCGGTTAGCCGATAGATTCTTCGGTTAGCTGATAAATAGATTCTTCGGTTAGCCGATAAATAGATTCTTTGGGTAACCAATTAATAGATTCTTCGGGTAGCCAATTAATAGATTCTTCGGGTAGCCAATTAATATACTGTTCGGTTAGCCGATTAATAGATTCTTGGGTTAGCCGATTAACAGATTCTTCGGTTAGCTAATTAACAGAATCTTCCCTTCGCCAATTAATAGAATGTTCGGTTGGCCAATTAACAGATTCTTCGGTTGGCCAATTAACAGATTCTTCGGTTAGCCAATTAACAGAATGTTCGGTTAGCCAATTAACAGAATCTTCGGTTAGCCAATTAATACATTCTTCGGTTAGCCAAACAATAGATTCTTCGCTTAGCCAATTAACAGATTCATCGGTTAGCCAATTAATAGATTCTTCGGTTAGCTGATAAATAGATTCTTCTGTTAGCCAATTAATATATTCTTCGGTTGGCTGAAAAATAGATTCTTCGTTTAGCCGATAAATAGATTCTTCAGTTAGCCAATTAATAGATCGATTAGTCGATAAATCGGTTTCAAATAATTTCAACTAGTTCGATTAATCGATTAATCAAACATCGTTTAATTCCACTTTTATCCTGAACCCATAAAGCCAATGCCTAAGCACAGCTCTTCGTTTCTTTTTTTGGTGAATGACCCGTTTTCATTTGACTGCCTATTATAATTTTTCATCATTTCACATCTTCAAACACACTAACAATATTTACCAATTAACTAGAACTTGTTATTTTACTGTCAGTGACTGCTCCGCTTAAATTACATTTTGCCAGTTCATTCTCCCCACCCCCTCGCCCCTATCCACTCATTCTCTCTCTCTCTCTCTCTCTCTCTCTCTCTCTCTCTCTCTCTCTCTCTCCCTCCCTCTAGCACATTTTTCTGTCGAGCCCTGTTTTATAAAGCCGATAGCAATACCCTTCCCAATTCCTGCTTGTACAATAAAAAACCATTCCATGCATGCAGAATGTGGTTCAGCTCATCAAAATTGGATGAACAGTGCGGGGAGCTGTATTTCAAATGGTTTAGGATATACTGTATTTCAGGTGGAATTCCAGGTCAACTCCTTTCTTTTACAGAGGTAGTAAAGATCTCATCAGCAAATTATCTAAAATAATTAATCCTTACAAACTAATAAGAAATAACTGTAATTTTTTTATATTATAAAACTTCCAAGTTCATCCAGCATGGTTTACAGTGACATTAAAGGATCTTACGGAAGCCGACATTGACATTACAGATACATATAATAGGAATTTATTTCGGGACAAAATTCAAAAAGTTATCTTCAGGGAGGAACAAGAAAGACAACTAAAGCAGCCACGGAACATTGAACAACTTCAAAAGCAGGGATCAGAGAGGATGAAGCGAATGTGGGCAGAGGGGAAAAAAAGACATGTGGCAAGATTTGAAGTATTGATTTTACGTGCTCTGTAATAGTGCTATTCGATTAAATAATAATAATAATAAAAATCGTAATTAACTACTAATATTGTATCTTTGAGTCAGTCAACAGAAAATCATTCCAATTATGTGAAAAATAACCTGAAATTAATACATGTGATTAAGAATTTTATATATCAGACCCTATTATTATTATTTCAGATTATTCCCCTTCAGAAGAGCGTATGAACTTGAGCCAATCACAGCTTCACTTCCTTTTCCGGTCTTTTCTTCCAAAAACCTCTCCATCAGATCACTGTGCTTCTTCTTCCTTTCCTCTGTCAATTTATTTTTAGCCTATTTTCAATTTTGAAAAAAAAAAATAGGCTTATGAGATCACCTTTTGTCCGTGTGTGTGTGCGTGTGTGTGTGTGTGGGATGTGTGTGTGTGTGTCCCCTCCTAATAACTTTTAAACGGCTGGAGCGATTTCAATGAAACTCTGTAAGTTTATAGTACTATACCGGGCGACCTCGACCGCGCCCTTCAAATCTTATTACGTCCCACCAATTCAACATGGCGGCTGTGCGAAATATTTCACCAGCATTCAATATCTCCGAAACTATTACCGATATCACCCTGGAATTTATTACGGTGATAAAGGGAACTACTAGAAGTTCATCTATGTAACATTTGAAAACCTGCTAACTACAAAACCAACATGGCGGCCACGCGAATTTGCGACATTTAAATAGACGTTTCTCGCGATTTAACCAACCAAACACAATAAAACTTGGTACAGTATATGTTTATACACATTGTAATGCACCGACATCTAACTTGATTCAATTGTTTATATAACCACAAGATGGCGGATGAGCGAAATATTTCACCGGCATTCTATATCTCTGAAACTATTAGCTGTAACATCCTGAAATTTTATTCGGAGATAAAGGGCACTACTGGAAGTGCATCTATAAGACTTTCAAAAAGCAGTTAACTACAAAACGAACATGGCGGCCAAGCGAATTTGAAAATTTTAAATTGACCTTTCTCGCGATTTAATGTTCCAAACGCAATCATATCTGGTACAGGAAATGTTTATCCACACTGTAATGCACTGGTATCTAATTTAGTTCAATTGTCTACATAACCTCAAGATGGCGGCTGTGCGAATTTTAAAATTAAGTTTTTATTTCTTGTATCGTAATCGAGCGATCGAAATGAAAGTTTGATAATGAACCTACGCAATAATTTTCCTTCAATGGTACATGACTCTATGGCCTATACATTTAACAATCAAACATGGCGACCATCCGAAATATTCAGACGACTCTGAATATCTACGAATCTATTATAGCAATCATACTGATTTTTTTATATTCATGGGGGCTATGAACTTAAGGTCACCTATAGGACTTTAAATAACCTGGTGATAACAAATCCAACATGGCGGCGACGGGAAGTATAAATATTTACATGGACGTTTCTCGCAATTTAACCATCTGAGTGCAGTGAAACTTGGTACAGTAAATCCTTTTACGAAAATTAATCCACTGGCATCTAAATTATTTCATTTGTTTCCATAACCACAAGATGGCAGCTGTGCGAAATTTTAAAATCTCCTTATTACTTCTTGTGTCCTAATCATCCGATTGAAGTTTGAATGCTACACGTACACAATAATCTTCATGTAACATTACGTAACTCTAGGACCTACTTATATAAATTCCAACATGGCGACCATCCGAAATATTTAGTCGGTACTCAATATCTACGAATATATTACAGCAATCCAACGGAAATTTTGTATGTTGATATTGGCAGTTAACATATGTAGGATATATGAAAATAGGCTGTATAGTTCTTCACGGAACTACTTGTTCCTAATGTGTCCTTCCGAGAGACTTGTACAATTTTCGTGTTTCGGATTTAATTTCTAAATTGCTCTCTGTCCTTAATGTCGTCTTCGGAGATTTTAAGTAATTCCATGTCTTCATGTACTTCTTTTATCCAACTGGTCATAATTTACTTGCTGTCACGATATTGAAAATCTTAGGGGGTCTGTTCTCATCCATCCTATGTATGTGTGCACATAGAACTGCAGGCTGTCTCTTCCTAAATGTATCGATAATGGTGTCTGTATTTTCATAGAGTTCCTTTGCTGGTCTCCCGACACAAATTCCATCACGAAAACCGCGCCATGGATTTTCCTAAGAGTTATTCGTTCTTGTTTCTCAATATCATGAATTCTCGTCATTCCTCTAATGACTGTGGTTTCTGCCGCGTACAAGGCTTCAGGCAAAACAACTGTGTTTTAATGGCGCAGTTTTGCATTACTAGATAGACGAAGATGATGAAAACTAAGGTATGATATGATTGGCTCGTCAAGCGAGCATCATCAGATCCAAATATGCAAGACAATACCTCTATCAAATCACTACCAAACTTACAGTGACACCCACAGACAGTCTCTTCCCTCCAAAAACAAAATACAAGAAAACAGGTCAGAAATCTTCGTAAGTTTGGAAATTATTACTGATAAATATTAACTATTTATTTTAGCTAGTGGACCCGTGCGAGAACTCTCGCATAATGTGTTATGTGCGCTCCATGCGTACTGACTACCCGCCCGGCCCAAGAGCTATGCGGGCTGTACGCGATGCCAGGGGGCTATCGTCTTTTTAGCCTACTTTCGATTTTTGCAAAAAGTGAAAGTAAACTTATGAGATCAACACAGGGCGAAAAAAGTGTGTCTGTCTGTGTGTCTGTGTGTCTGAGTGTGTGTGTGTGTGTGTGAGTGAGTGTGTGTACTCAATGTCTGTCCCCCCCCCTATCAATTCGAACACGGTGAACGCGAATTGAACGAAATTTGGTACTGTGACCGATCCAGTCAGGGTCAATTACCGGCCCCGGATGACAGAAGATCGGAAGGGAACCGGAGAGTCAGTATGACGTCATGGCATGACGCGGCGAGAGCAGGGGAATGCTCCAGAAGGTTCCAACCCCTCCCACTTTCTTTTTCTCGAAGACGGACGCGGTTCCGGAATGTTCAGTATGTGAGTCAGCTAGTATGTGAGTCAGTAGTGCGTGGACGAGAATGTCATACAGCGGAGCACGGAAGATTAGCCCATGTCATGTAGACAGTGATTTTACATCGGGAACTTGAATGGTTTTCGTGAGTGACCAGCAGGCCATGAAGCCTGAAACTAGCGTGCATGTATTGCCAGTGAGTTTTTTTTTTACAGTGAAGTATGTCAGTTTGTTGGTCGAACAGTGTGAATTTCAAGACGATTTCGGACTCGCTAGTATGTGAGGAAACAGTTAGAACTGATAAAGGAAGTCCGTTTATGCCGACAATTTATGTTCATTCAAGATTGATACCAGGAGGTGTTTAAAATTACGAGTATCAGGGGAAGAACTATATAACGATAGTCGAGGCGAAGCATTATCGCGAGGCCCTATATGGTAACAGACATCCATTCGGAAATAGCATAGCAGTACGGCGTTTTAAGAAACGCAGTGAGAACGCAGTAAGAAAGACCACATCTACTTTAAGCTCGTGTTGGAAGACGGTAGGCCGTAGGCAACTTGATATGTCGGTCAAGGCCAGCTGGAAATAGCTCCTCGTGGAAGGAAGTGTGTCACCGGGTTAAAGGAAGTGAAAACATATAACTCAAGTGAACCAGGAACTAGACGCCATAGAGTGCGAGCGTGAATGTGCTCTGATATAGTGAAATGTAATATTGCTACACGGCGGCATGAACTTAATAACCATGGACTCATATATTCTGGGCATCAACATGCATATTAACACGCGAATTATGCTGCACTGAACTTCTAAAGGGGCCATAATGGGATGAACGGTCGCAGTTCGATGGACGAGTGGACCATGGATGGGACGTCGGGAGACGCCGCTGATGAAGGTGACCGTGGACAACCTGTGGGCAGACATGGGCGTCGCCAGGAGATCGAGAGGTGCCATGGGCAATTACCTCTACCAGTACGCTGGGAGACCACATCACGGGGACGCTGGAGGGACGCCGCCGCCCTGATGCCGCAGACGATGACGACGCCGACGCCATGGATTTCCGAGGACGCCGGATATAAAGTAAGACGTTTCCTTTCCATCCTTGTTCATCAGAAAGAAGAGAACTTCTACCTCGGATAGCCATGCCATGAGATAACCTGAGATCGTGTAACTTAACGCCCTTTATAATCATTTATTCCAGGTTGAATAAGAGCATCATTTTTTTCATAGGGTCGTGCAGATGTTTTTTTGTCTTTCTTTTCGGGTCATTTGACCTACATAAATTTACAGCATCAATGGTAGGAGTAAGACATGTATTTATTCTCTGAGACATAATAATAATAATAATAATAATTTGAAATTATCCCATTTTTGCTGGGAGATTCTAGCCTGACGATTTCAGAGGTCATTATTCGAATTTTATTCTGAAAGGTTTGTCACGGAATGAATAGAGTTTTATAGCAATGAATATGGTTGAAGATTGTCGGATAAGGTTCCTTGGATAGGATGCCATATTATCATACGACCTCGTGGTCCCGATAAAGTTGATACGCTCTGTTAGTGTAGGTTCTTGAGACATGCTAATAATGCATGATTTATTTTGTAATGATGTTGTGTAATGTTTATGTGATAATTATGTGGTAATTAAAAATGGTATTATTCCGTCATATGTGACGAGATTATTCACGGGGCGACGGATGCCCGTTGAATTGTATTTGTAAGGACAGGGTCCTCTTGACGAACGTGCCACGTTCATTGATGAGTTGTATTGAATAGCGCAGGGGTGTAATTGATGGTGCGCTCGACAGTCAGGTTGTTTGGATCTTCACACAGAGTGTTAAGCGGAAGGGTTACGATTAAATGTTTGTTGTGAGTATGAAATACGCTAGGGCGCCTTATTACGAAGTTCTTAACCTTTCATAAACATTTGACAATGCTATAATTTAATTACAAGGACAAATATGACCGTGTGGATCAAGGTTGTTGGAAAGGCGAAGATAAATTAATAATAATAATAAGAATTAGTAGTGTAAATATGTAAGCACAATCTGGGTGTGTGTTAATAATTTATGATAGGTTATAATTAATTGTTGAAATGTCATAGTATGTGAAGCTGAGTCGATGTTTGAGTGCTATTTGATGTAACATGATGCTCTTTAATTATTAATTTGCAGTTCGATGGAGGAGATCCGTCCATTACTGTATAAGGGTAGACAGTTGTAATTTACATAGATATTCGATATTTTCTTAGAGTTTTTTTTGCCGCAGGTGAACTTTGTGTTAAGTGGCTAGTGATGTTTACATGCGTGTGCACCGATAAATGAAGGGTTAATTTAGCTTTTTGAAAGACGATCTCCTTGTCGGAACTTTAAGAGAGGACACCCACGAGTTTGAATAAGTATATTTTTTTTTCTTTGTTTAGGGACTATGAACTTTATTTCTTTTCCGGACTTTGTCCCACCCTAACGTTATACTCGTGCGTGATAGGCAGGTTGCATATTTATTTATCCTTTGGCCAATAAAGGAGCAGATGTGATTTTACGAGGGCTTTTACTTTCTTTTCTGTTTGTCAGTTCAAGTTAGGGTTTTGCTTGTGAATCCTGGTTCAGTCTATTTACCATCCCGACCCGTAAACGACCCGAGACCCTTTGTCTCTAGCTCACTGGAGCTTTTCTTTCAGTCTTGTCTGTATGAACCAAGATTCATGCCCTATTTTTTTTTTGTACCCACTCCCTTGGCTGTTTCTTCTGATGGGGCCGGGATGCTAGCCGGGTGATCGCCTGTCCCATTGGAGAAGCGGGCACAGGGGGGGGGGGGGGAAGTGGCGCCGCCAACGTGTTGGGCTCGACGACGATGGGGTGTTTCGTTTCCGTCATGGGCATGTTTTTTGTACTCAATCATTTGTTGTGGTGATGGGAGTATACTGTGTGGTCAGATTCGTGCCTTTGATGGGAGCGCGATACTTGCCATGTGTAATGCTTGTGTAAAATTAACCTCGTATCACACTGAGCCTTTAGTGAACCATTTGACAGGGTTGGTACACGATCTCAGGTTATGGCTATACTCGACGACCTACATTCCCATGTAGGCCCCTATATTTAAGTTGTATTGTAAGATGTCACAAGTAGTAACCACAGAGAATATTGCTGATATATTAAAACAAATCCAAGTTGGATTAAATGGTCTAACCACTGAAATGAATAATGTTAAGGATAGTGTTGGGTCAATTAAAACAAACATGAAGAGCGATATGGATCGCTTATGGACGGCACAAGAGGGTGTCGGCATTCAGGTAGCAGAGGTACAGAGGACACAAGAGGGTGTCGGTATTCAGGTAGCAGAGGTACAGAGGACACAAGAGGGTGTCGGCACTCAAATAGCAGGAATAAAAAAAGATGTTGGTGATAAAGTTGATGGTCTCAGAACCGACTTATTAGAAGTCATGGGATCTAATCTTAAGAGTTTAGAATCTCATTTGCAGAAAAACATTGATGCTGTAGAACGTAATCTTAGGCTATCAGGAAAGGCTATAGATAATAAGATTAATCTACTCGATAAAAAGGTAGAAACTACATTCCAAGTGCTCACCGCGGAGCTCAAAGATTCTATGGCACGGCAAATCAGGGATACTCAGAGTTCGCTTCGGGGGAATATTGAAGGACTTGAGGAGAAGTTGAACAGTAATATTAAAGGCATGGGACAAGATTTGACGGCAAAAATTGAGCAAATTGGTCAGTCTAACGAGGAAACCCTGGATAAGTTGAAACAGGACGTGTCAGGTTGGAAAGAAGAGGTTGCGAAGGACGTGAAAAACATGCAGATACAGGTTGAATCATTCCAGGACACGTATGACAGGAAAATCACTAATTCACAAACGACATTACTCGAACATGTGAGAGAATCTATCCACACTTCCATTGTTGAGTTGGAGGAGAAGATCATTATTCAACAGGGAAGGCAAGTCACTCGATTAGGCAACTTAGAGGCGGAAATGACGCAGATAAAAGACAAATCGGAGTCAGAAAGGGTTAGATGGTCCGAAATTGAAAACACGCCACATCTTAACGGGACGGAAAGTGAAAACGCCTCATCTTCTAGAAAGGCGGGTGAGGTAGTTGCAAAGCCAAGAATACGGAGTACAAATCCCGCGGGACACCTAACTATCATTAGAAGTATAGACCACCAGCCGAGGAAATTCTCGGGGAACAATGGGACTAATAACGTCACACCTATCGAATTTATGAGGGAGGTCCGTGAATACATGGCGGAGAATAAGATACCACGTGAGAGGGAACTAAGAGTTATTGAGAGGTCCCTGGAATCGACGGCATTAACTTGGTTTCGCGCATTTCGATACACGTTCACGAGCACGGATGAGTTCGAACGATTATTAATCAAACGTTTTTGGAGCCCTGAAGAACAATTGAACATACGGGCGGAACTATACGCTAAACGGTATGCGACGTCCAATCCGACTAGGTACGCGGGGTACTTCGCGTCGCAACTCGCCAGGCTGCAGTATTTGACTCCACCAGTGCCGGAGGACGAATTGGTCCAAGCCATTATACGACAGTTACCTGTAGAGGTCCAGAAGAGTGTAATAGCGTCAGGAGCCGAGACTTTAGAGGGATGTGAAGAGATTCTTCGAAAACTGGACCACACTAGCGCACAGTTACAGGCGAGGTCCGGACGACCGGAAAATAGAGATGTGAACACGGTCGTGATTGACAAAATTGCGCAGACGGAAGAGCGAACGCCGCGGGAGACGGACAGGCCAAGAGACACGGGGTACTATCGGAGCCGAGATAGGAGCTACGGTGGAACAGACGAGCGACCCAGATGGAGGAATAAACCGTATGAAGAACGTAGGAGATCCCGATTCAACAATACGAAGGGACGATATGGTGAATATCAGCGAAGGCAGTCAAATCAATATTATCAGAGACAGAATGCCTATAGGGATTCTCGTTCGCAGGGGTCGCGGCCGAGCTATACGGAAAGACATCGAGAGAGCCAGGAATATTTACAACAATTACGGAGTAATCCATCCGCACCACCGGGGGAAGCTGACCGACCACCTGACACAAGTCGGTCAGATCAACAAAAAAAAACTTCAAATTAATAAATTCCTCAAACCTTGGTCCTCCCGAACTGATTGAAATTCAAGAGATATTTCAGGCTACCGACAAAGACTTGATTCATGAGGAAGACGTTATCCGCCGCGGGAAAGTGTATCCTTTGCCAATCATAACAGTAGAGGTGCTCGGTAAACAAATAAAAACCCTGGTTGACACCGGAGCGATGATTAGTGTGGTGTCTCAGTCATGTTTGGACGAGATAATGGAGGCAGGACCCGTACATACTCTACCTGTAGCGAATGTAAAGGTTAGAGGTGTAATTCCCGATCGTTCAGTGAGATGCAAGCTGCAGGCCCTGTTGACGATCAAGATTGCGGGGAGGTTTTATGAGCACGTGTTCGTGGCCATCTCCAACATCAATTTTCAAATAATTCTGGGTGTTGACTTCATTTCGGAGTACGGCTGGATTATAAATATGCAAGAGGGTGTTATGTATGTCGGAAACGAATCGCCGAGCAGAGGATCGAAAGATTATATCAATGCCAGCTCGAGCACGCCCTTTTTGGAGAACACACTTGAGAATATCGTGGAACGTGAGGAAGAGACGATCACCCACATGCCCGTTGGTGTAAAGGAGATTTTGGATCCAACCGTCCAGGAACAGTTTGATGACCTAATACAGGAGTTTCGGGAGGTATTTAGCGACAAACCTGGAGTTATCAAGAACTTTCAGTACGATATCAAGTTGAGTGATGACTCACCATACAGGAAACACATATATCCAGTCCCAGAGAAATGGAAGGAGGAGGTAAAGGCCAAGATAAACGCCATGGAGAAGGATGGCATAATAAAGAAGGCTCCGACTTCTTTCCTAAACCCTTTAGCGGTTGTAAGGAAGCCAAACGGTCGCCTAAGGATTTGTCTAGATGCACGTGGAATAAATGCACGCATTTTGCCAGAATACGACCGCCCACCGCAAATTAGAGAGCTGCTGAGGCGCTTTAAAGGAAAGAAATATTTCTCAACCGTAGATCTCACAAATTCCTATTATCATGTCGAATTAACCGAGAACAGCAAGCAATAGGCCTACACTGGCTTCCTGCATGAGCAGAAGACCCACGTCTTTAACCGCCTTCCCTTCGGTTTGAAAAACAGTGGCCCTGTGCTGATTCGAGCGCTGGACAGCAACTTGAGTGAAGAGGTCAAGAAACACGTACTATGTTATGTGGACGATTTGATCTTGGTATCCACGTCAGTAGAGGAGCACCTGAAACACTTGAGATTGTTGTTTGAGAACTTGCTTACGGCCGGATTCAAGGCAAACCTGGAGAAATGCAATTTCTTTCATCGAGAAATTCGATTTTTGGGACATCTCATTGACGAACATGGATATCGGCCGAACCCGGAGAAAATTGAAGCGATAGCTGAGTTTCCCAGACCAGAAAGGGTGAAACAAGTGAGGCAGTTCCTGGGAATGACTTTATTCTTTTCTAGTCATTGTCCCCGTTACACGGATGTAGTTGCCCCTCTACAGAGCATGCTCAGGAAAAACAATCGTTGGAAGTGGGATCAGGCGTGTGAAGAGGCCTTCACGGAAGCTAAACACATGCTCCTTAACAACGTTAAACTGGAGTACCCAGACTTCTCCAAAACATTTTATATTGACACCGATGCTTCAAAGGTAGGAGTGAGCGCTGTGTTGTACCAGGTGGATGACGAGAAGAAACAACATTATCTGGCATTTACCATTAGGAAATTGCGACAGCCTGAGCTTAATTACTTTGCCACGGAATTGGAGGCGCTGGCTATAATTTATGCTCTAAAGATGTGGAAGAAGATTCTTCTAGGGCATAAGGTCGTGATTGTGACGGACCATCGCGCGTTACAGTTTATGTTAAAGTCTGACATTTCAAGCGAAAGAGTCACGCGCTGGACCCTGTTCCTGCAGCAATTCGATGCAGAAGTTATTCATAGTCCCGGAAAGCAAAACTTTCTAGCGGATGTTTTGAGCAGAAACCCACGTGAGGAGGCTGTTTTGCACCAGGTAGAGCTAATACCGGACGATCAGGAAAAGGTGGAACGTTTGAAACGCCTGAGCCAGGCGCAACGGCGATATACTCCGTTAAGACGGATATACCGGTATTTGAAGAATCGCATGGGTGCAGATGATCCTGATTATGCTGGAACGGCGAAGATTGCTCACTTTTATCACATTGTTGGTGACGTGATTCACAAGTTTGTCGATAAAGACCACACAAGGCTACGTATTGTAATACCGCCGAAGTTGATTTCAGCAGTGGTTTGGTTGGCTCACCGATCTATTGGGCACAGAGGATGTGATAAAACCTTACATGCCATAAGAGAAACATTTACCTGGGAGTATATGGGAAAAACCGTACGAGCGGTAATCAGGACATGCGACATCTGTCAGAGATGCAAATTCCCATCGGACGTATCTAAGGAGAAGCCTAGGGCTATTATACCGACTCGTCCGAATGAATTAATGGCTACGGACCTGTATGGCCCCCTTCCGAGGTCCACCAGGGGTAACCAATACATCCTGGTGACGATGGATGTGTTTACCAAATTAGTCATGTTGCACCCTATCCAGAAGGCAACATCCCGATACGTAATTCGCAGGATCGAAACCGGCGTGATTCCAACTGCAGGGAAGCCAGAGTTCCTTCTGAGCGATCACGGAACGCAGTTCACGAGCGCTTAATTTCAAGAAACTATGGCACGACTCGGCATAAGGCATATCTTGAGCTCCATAAGATACCCAGAAGGAAATCCGGTTGAAAGAGTAAATGCGGAGATTGGAAAGTACTGCCGGATTTACTGTCATGAACAGCATCATCGATGGATGGAAGTGGTACCCATAATTGAACGTTGCTTGAATTCTACAACACATGAGAGTACCAGACAAATTCCTTGTCTTCTGCACCATTGACGAAAACCAAGTAGACCATGGCATGCTGTTATACAGGCACCCCCAGAGATTGAGCCGTCGGTGCAAAGGAGAAACGAACTGGCTCGGGAGAGGATGCAGCTACAGGCGCAGAAACGGGAGAGAAGGAAGGCTGGCCGCCGTTTTCGCGAGCCACTTCGAGTCAATGACCTGGTGCTGATTCGGAAACCTACGTCATCAAACTTACCACTCAGAGTGTATGGGAAATTTGCGCGCCCATTTTCGGGACCCTATAGGATTGCCAGAGTGATGGACAACAATTGCTATAGGGTGGTTGACAACGTCACGAATGCACTTGTTGGGAATTTCAATGCTGCGAATCTGCGGAAGTATCACCGGCAAGCCCGTTAGTCAGCATTGAGGAGATGACTGAAAATATCGTTCACATGCATCATTTGAGGAAAAACATAAGCTGTGTTCCCACTGCTTATATTTTGAAGGCCGCGGGAGAGATGTGACCGATCCAGTCAGGGTCAATTACCGGCCCCGGATGACAGAAGATCGGAAGGGAACCGGAGAGTCAGTATGACGTCATGGCATGACGCGGCGAGAGCAGGGGAATGCTCCAGAAGGTTCCAACCCCTCCCACTTTCTTTTTCTCGAAGAAGGACGCGGTTCCGGAATGTTCAGTATGTGAGTCAGCTAGTATGTGAGTCAGTAGTGCGTGGACGAGAATGTCATACAGCGGAGCACGGAAGATTAGCCCATGTCATGTAGACAGTGATTTTACATCGGGAACTTGAATGGTTTTCGTGAGTGACCAGCAGGCCATGAAGCCTGAAACTAGCGTGCATGTATTGCCAGTGAGTTTTTTTTTACAGTGAAGTATGTCAGTTTGTTGGTCGAACAGTGTGAATTTCAAGACGATTTCGGACTCGCTAGTATGTGAGGAAACAGTTAGAACTGATAAAGGAAGTCCGTTTATGCCGACAATTTATGTTCATTAAAGATTGATACCAGGAGGTGTTTAAAATTACGAGTATCAGGGGAAGAACTATATAACGATAGTCGAGGCGAAGCATTATCGCGAGGCCCTATATGGTAACAAACATCCATTCGGAAATAGCATAGCAGTACGGCGTTTTAAGAAACGCAGTGAGAACGCAGTAAGAATGACCACATCTACTTTAAGCTCGTGTTGGAAGATGGTAGGCCGTAGGCAACTTGATATGTCGGTCAAGGCCAGCTGGAAATAGCTCCTCGTGGAAGGAAGTGTGTCACCGGGTTAAAGGAAGTGAAAACATATAACTCAAGTGAACCAGGAACTAGACGCCATAGGGTGCGAGCGTGAATGTGCTCTGATATAGTGAAATGTAATATTGCTACACGGCGGCATGAACTTAATAACCATGGACTCATATATTCTGGGCATCAACATGCATATTAACACGCTAATTATGCTGCACTGAACTTCTAAAGGGGCCATAATGGGATGAACGGTCGCAGTTCGATGGACGAGTGGACCATGGTTGGGACGTCGGGAGACGCCGCTGATGAAGGTGACCGGGGACAACCTGTGGGCAGACATGGGCGTCGCCAGGAGATCGAGAGGTGCCATGGGCAATTACCTCTACCAGTACGCTGGGAGACCACATCGCGGGGACGCTGGAGGGACGCCGCCGCCCTGATGCCGCAGACGATGACGACGCCGACGCCATGGATTTCCGAGGACGCCGGATATAAAGTAAGACGTTTCCTTTCCATCCTTGTTCATCAGAAAGAAGAGAACTTCTACCTCGGATAGCCATGCCATGAGATAACCTGAGATCGAGTAACTTAACGCCCTTTATAATCATTTATTCCAGGTTGAATAAGAGCATCATTTTTTTTCATAGGGTCGTGCAGATGTTTTTTTGTCTTTCTTTTCGGGTCATTTGACCTACATAAATTTACAGCATCAATGGTAGGAGTAAGACATGTATTTATTCTCTGAGACATAATAATAATAATAATTTGAAATTATCCCATTTTTGCTGGGAGATTCTAGCCTGACGATTTCAGAGGTCATTATTCGAATTTTATTCTGAAAGGTTTGTCACGGAATGAATAGATTTTTATAGCAATGAATATGGTTGAAGATTGTCGAATAAGGTTCCTTGGATAGGATGCCATATTATCATACGACCTCGTGGTCCCGATAAAGTTGATACGCTCTGTTAGTGTAGGTTCTTGAGACATGCTAATAATGCATGATTTATTTTGTAATGATGTTGTGTAAAGTTTATGTGATAATTATGTGGTAATTAAAAATGGTATTATTCCGTCATATGTGACGAGATTATTTACGGGGCGACGGATGCCCGTTGAATTGTATTTGTAAGGACAGGGTCCTCTTGACGAACGTGCCACGTTCATTGATGAGTTGTATTGAATAGCGCAGGGGTGTAATTGATGGTGCGCTCGACAGTCAGGTTGTTTGGATCTTCACACAGAGTGTTCGGCGGAAGGGTTACGATTAAATGTTTGTTGTGAGTATGAAATACGCTAGGGCGCCTTATTAAGAAGTTCTTAACCTTTCATAAACATTTGACAATGCTATAATTTAATTACAAGGACAAATATGACCGTGTGGATCAAGGTTGTTGGAAAGGCGAAGATAAATTAATAATAATAATAAGAATTAGTAGTGTAAATATGTAAGCACAATCTGGGTGTGTGTTAATAATTTATGATAGGTTATAATTAATTGTTGAAATGTCATAGTATGTGAAGCTGAGTCGATGTTTGAGTGCTATTTGATGTAACATGATGCTCTTTAATTATTAATTTGCAGTTCGATGGAGGAGATCCGTCCATTACTGTATAAGGGTAGACAGTTGTAATTTACATAGATATTCGATATTTTCTTAGAGTTTTTTTTGCCGCAGGTGAACTTTGTGTTAAGTGGCTAGTGATGTTTACATGCGTGTGCACCGATAAATGAAGGGTTAATTTAGCTTTTTGAAAGACGATCTCCTTGTCGGAACTTTAAGAGAGGACATCCACGAGTTTGAATATGTATATTTTTTTTTCTTTGTTTAGGGACTATGAACTTTATTTCTTTTCCGGACTTTGTCCCACCCTAACGTTATACTCGTGCGTGATAGGCAGGTTGCATATTTATTTATCCTTTGGCCAATAAAGGAGCAGATGTGATTGTACGAGGGCTTTTACTTTCTTTTCTGTTTGTCAGTTCAAGTTAGGGTTTTGCTTGTGAATCCTGGTTCAGTCTATTTACCATCCCGACCCGTAAACGACCCGAGACCCTTTGTCTCTAGCTCACTGGAGCTTTTCTTTCAGTCTTGTCTGTATGAACCAAGATTCATGCCCTAATTTTTTTTGTACCCACTCCCTTGGCTGTTTCTTCTGATGGGGCCGGGATGCTAGCCGGGTGATCACCTGTCCCATTGGAGAAGCGGGCACAGTACAAAGGTAGCACTAGCAAAGGACACCTCAGTGTCATTTTTTATATCACCGCCATCTTGACGGAAACGTAATGGCGGCCACACAAATGTTCAAAGCTTAAATCAAATTACGACTAACTCAATCATCCGATCTCTACCAAATTTTGCAACAACATACCTTTATGGGGGGAGCATCCCTTGACCAAACTAATAGTTCATGAGCCTAATAGTGTGCGGATGGTGGCCATCTTTGTGTGAAAATAGATTCCCCCTATTAATTGGAACACGCTGAAACCGAATGGAACGAAATTTGGTACAGATGTACTACTAGCATAGGGCACCTCAGTGTCTTTTTTTATATCGCCGCCATCTTGACGTAAACGGAATGACGGCCACCCAAATGTTAAAAGCTTAAATCAAATTACGACCATCCTAATAATTTGATCTCTACCACATTTTGCAACAACATGCCTTTTTGTGGAAAGCATCTTATGACTGACTACAAGGTGAAACCGAATTGAATGAAATGTTTTACAGAGGTAGCACTAGCAAAGGGCACCTCATATTCATGTTTAATATCCCTATAGCACGTTGTATTTCAACAAGCTACTACTACCAACATTCAATTATACTCCTTGAAAAGGACAAAGAGTTATAACAATACCCATGCATTTAGGAGAAAGTAGGCTATATGTTCTTTAGTGAACATCCTGTTTATTTGTTTAAAGGCACTTTATAAACAAATAAATATATTTCCGTTGACTATTCGAGAAATGCAAGATTTTTCCTGTACTATTGAGACGATTTGGAAGATTTTGGTACAAACCACACCTTCTAACTCCCTCTGGTTTAGGAGCTTGAGTTTTGTGAAACATACACCTTAGCGTATTATATTTGGCAAAAATTAGAGAACACTATCCCATCAATAAAAGTAGTCTTCTTGCCCCAACCTAATCTATGAAGATGTAGCTGCTATTGCTGTGATAGGCCTATATTTATGTTAGACGATGTCGAAATGTAAATATTATATGTCAAAAGAAAAATCATAATGAGGGTCATTATAACACTATTTTTCATTTTAAAACAGTTTCTCCCAACAATCAGAGCTCAAGAAACAGTTGTGTGACCAATTATGTATGGATAGCTTTGCATCTGTGCTGACTTCCACGGCCTCCTATTTTAAATTTCACTGCGTGGCTAGTGTCATAGTGGAGTATTTGAGGAGGCCATGGTGAAATACAAGGTATTCTCTGCGTCCCATGCGCTCTGCTCAGTACAGTACATAAAACTGGTGACATCTCGACAGATATTTATGAATATTTATGTTCGAAAATAAAATTGTTATAATTATCGTCCAACATAAACAGTTGTATGCAACTCGCCTATAATGGTAATTAAGACACTCGTATGGAAATTATATAAATAGACATAGGCTCGTTGCATAAAGTACTATTGAAAGTACATTATAAACAAATAAATATATTTCTCTTGATTTCTCGATCAAGATTTTTCCTGTGCTATTGAGATGATTTAGAAGATTTTGGTACAAACCACACCTTCTAACTTGAGCTTGGAGTTATGTGAAACGTGCACCTAAGCGTATTATTATATAATAAGATTTTGCAAAACTTAGAGACTATCCCATGAATAAAAGCAGTCTTCGTGCCCCAAGCTAATCAATGAAGCAGTAAGTCCTGAAACTACAGTAGAATTGTAAACTAATATGAGAAAATGAACTACGAGTTCTCTGTTTTGATGATTAAAAGCCATAACAACAACATAGGTTGGTTGGTTCTTCTGTTTAGGGGCTGTAACAACGCTGTCATATAGCCCCGTGTACTTTGTGTGTGTGTATATATTATCTGCCTGATATAAAACCGGTGTTAATTGTGATGGCTGTATTAGTGTGTGTTATCTGTTTTAATTCAAGTAAGGGCTGCAGGCATTGGAATTTAAAGTAGTTCCAACTTTTCCTAACAAACGCCACCGTCAACGACCAACTAGTTCTAGATGCCACCGAAGTCTACTCCTGACGTCGAACGTTGGAACCTAAGAGCGTTAGTCAAATATAACCTATAATTTAGCTTCACACAAGTGTAATTAGTGGAAGGTTCTTTATCGTGCCATAAATCTAAGACATGGGACCGCCGGCTTTACTTACCCTCCGAAGGAAGGCATTCTGAGGGATTTTTGAAGCCGCGACCTTGGGCATAGAACCAAAGCATGCTACCAACTACGCCACCGAAGCGTATTTTATGTTTGACCCTAACTATTATGTGTCAGAAAACTGAATCATAATGAGGCTCATTATAACACTATTTTTCATTATGAAACAGTTTCTCCCACCAATCAGAGCTCAAGAAACAGTTGTGTGACCAATTAGATAAGGATACCTTCGCGCATGCGCTCAAAAACCAACATGTCTATATAAATTACCGAAATTGCACCGTCCCATATGTTCGCGTAAATAAACTGGTGAATATGAGACAAGAAATAGCACTGTACCTTAATATGCCCAAATCCAATTTCTACACAGCGCGTGGTTTTGAAACGACTTCGGTGACAGTTTTACTGAATACTGGTGCACAATCTGAACATGTGGTATTGAAGCACACAGAGCGCATGCGTCGGTTGTCCAGAGAACTTGGAAAACAGAGATATACAACCCACCGCAGCTCCCGATCACAACATTCTAGTGACTGAACAGATATTTATGAATATTTATGTTAAAACATATAATAAAGTTATAATTATCGTCGAACATAAACAGTCGTATGCAACTCGCCTATAATGGTAATTATAGGCTCGTTGCATAATGTACTAGTATACTACTGAGGTGTTCAAAGATCTATGTTGATACTTATCTGAAGTGGTGGAATGTCTGCAGGCTGCTGAGAGAACCAGTTTTGGTGTAGGCTTAGTAACTTGTTTAGATAATCTGATTGCTTTGAATTTATGTAGCTTTCGTGAAAGGATGTATCTCTTGAAAAATTTTCAGCTATCCTTACTGTTTACATCATACATCAGGTGATACTGTCAATCTTATGGTTGGATGTTGGCTACCCCCCCCCCCTAGTGATTTTCACCTTCATACGCCAACAAGTCCCGTTGATACACCCTGTCATAAGCGGCTTCGGTGGCGTAGTCGGTAGCATGCTGAACTGCTATGCCCAAGATAGCGGGTTCAAACCCGGCGGAAGTCGTCTGATTTTTAAGAGCGTTAAAATCCTTCATTGTGCCTTCCTTCGGAGGGGAAGTAAAGCCGGCGGTCCCATGTCATAGATTTATGGCATGTAAAAGATCCTTTCACGGACTAAACTTGTGTAAAGCAAAATGTGTTAGGTTAGATTTCGTCAGAACGCTCTATCAAAGTTCCAACGTTCACCTCTAGGTATCATTGATATCTGGTGGCAAAAGTTGGAACTACTTGAAATTGAACGGAACTTGTAGCTCACCCTTTAGGGTGTCCGCTGGAAGCAGCTACAGGCTCAGGCGAGCCGAACATGTCCTCGAACACTCCCGGCACGAAAAGCCATACGATAAATAAATAAATAAATAAATAAATAAATACCCTGTCCTAATCGTAGACTAATAGCCAGAAATCACACGGTTTCAAATCTGGGGATCTTGTTGGCCACCTGAGATGTTGCGGCCAGTGGTGGAGCACTCGCTAGTGTGGTTTCATGCTGTCATGGATGCAGATGGACGTCACATTGAGCATCGTTTGTAACCTGGCCTATTTATTTACTAGGCGTATGGCTTTTAGTTCCGGGAGTGTGCGAGGACATGTTCGGCTCGCCTGAGTCTGCAGCTCCTTCGAGCAGACACCCATGGAGCGAGCTACAAGTACCGTTCAATTTCAAGTAGTTCCACGTTTCACTACCAGATATCACTGACACCTAGTGGTGAACGTTGTAACTTTGATAGAGCGTTTCAACGAAATCTAACCTAGAAATTTAGCTTCACACAAGTTTAGTTAGTGGAAGAATCTTTTACGTGCCATAAATCTATGACATGGGACCACCGGCTTTACTTCTCCTCCGAAGGAAGGCATACTGTAGGATTTTAACGCTCTTAAGAAATCTGACGACCTCGGCTGGGTTTGAACCCACGATCTTGGGCACAGCAGTTCAGCATGCTACCAACTACGCCACCGAAGCCGCTGTAACCAGGCCTGTCAACATGGTACACCACTGACACCTATTACCCGCTCATGTGGAAATAAAAATATGTTGCTTTCAATGGTTGATTCGTTATGTCACTTCCGGATGTCCTGCCAGAGGTTTCCACACCGTTTCATTGTCCTATGATCACTCGATTTGTCCGGCGGAGGCTTCGTTATTAGCGCAAGCTTAATAAATTGAGTCGTCCAGTTGCAAAACTCATTTAATCCACTTGTGAATAAGGATCATGTCGTAATAGTACATTATGCAACGAGCCTAAAATGACAATAATTAAGACACGAGTATGTTTATAAAACGAGCGTAAGTGAGTTTTATAATTTCCATACAAGTGTCTTAATTACCATTATAGGCGAGTTGCATACGACTGTTTATGTTCGACGATAATTATAACTTTATTATAGGTTTTAACATAAATATTCATAAATATCTGTGGGATTCAGTTAATTTAGTTAGTGAACAGAGCGCGCTGGCATTGCTGACTGAACAGAGCGCATGCGTGGTCAAGGCACTCCGAAAGCAGAGACCATTCACTTTGCTTGCCAACACAGAAATATGTTGGATTTTGAGCGCATGCGCGAAGGTATCCTTACCTAATTGGTCACACAACTGTTTCTTGAGCTCTGATTGGTGGGAGAAACTGTTTCATAATGAAAATAGTGTTATAATGAGCCTCATTATGATACAGTTTTCTGACACATAATGTTTACATTTCGACATCGTCGAACATAAAATTAATTATTTTATTGCATTTTACTTCAATTATTTTCTTTTGTTTTATTTAATTTTATTTTGTTTATTTTGTTTAATTTTATTTTCTTTTGTCTAATTTTTTGTTTTGTTTTTTGCTTTGTTTTATTTTATTTTATATTTTTATTTTACTTTGTTTTGTTTTATTTTGATTTTGTTTTGTTTATTTTGTTTTATTTTATATGGTTTTGTTTTATTTTGATTTTCCAGAAAACAAGCACAATACCAAAAACTAAAAACACGATGCAAAAAGCAGAATTCAAAAACAAAAGCAAAAGCAGAAAACAAAAATCAAGAAACACAAAGCAAACAGCAAAATCCCCCCCCCCCCAAAAAAAATGCAGAAAACAAACACAAAACCAAGAAAGAAAAGCGAACAGTAAAATTCAAAAGCAAACACAAAACAAAAAACAAAAAACACGTAGCAAAAAGAAGAAAGTAGAAAACTACTGACACAAAAGATACGTGAGGAAAAGTCCAGAGAAACTTTTCTCATGAAAATGTTTCTTATTCACAAATGGATTAAACGAGTTTAGTAACTTGACTCAATTATAATCACCCTGTACACTAATCACATGCTCCAGGGTACATACCTAGGTAGTATCTATAATATGAGGTGCTTAAATTTGTAAAATTCTGTCCAGTATCCTTCAGTAAGAATCTCAAACGCGTAAAAAATGTCTAAAATGCTGCCGGTATATAAACTCGCTTTTCATCCGTAAAGTAAAGGCAATTAATAGATGACATGACAGAAATTTAATTAATAATGTATTAGTACCGCAAAGCTGAAAGATCTGAGGATAGGGGAAGGGGTGGATTGGAGTGGGGAGCACAAGAGGGCGGAAGGAATGTGAGGAATGTAGGCCGGCTGTATCAGACGCTATATATTAGCTGTAGGGAGGATACACAGATTACCGACACATTAAAGAGATAGATCATTATTTGGTTTACTACGCCACGATTATGGGGAGTACATACTGCCTATCCTAACAATGTTTATTTTTCTAATATTGAGGTACACTGAGAATGAAAGTATTCCAAGCAATATTTTAGGCTAGTCTACTATTTTCATTTTGAAAAAATGAGGAAAAAGTAGACTTATGAGGTCAATCTGGGAAAATGTGTGTCTTGTCAGTCAGTCTGACCTGTCTGCGTGTCCGTCCCCCCTCCCTCACTATCAACTCCTAAACGGCTCGAGCAATCGAAACCAAATTTGGAATGAGTAAAGATCTATACCTTAATATCTCATGGCCATATTTGAAAATGACGCCAATGCTACCAACTGCTGAAAATCGCAATTGAAATTTGAGCTCTATGCTGAATATCTCAGATGTTATGCACGCGAACTGTTCCAAAATTGGTACACATTATAGATAATATCATTCCAGATGAATTTTCAGGAGCCCATATATGTCAGTGGTGCCAACGTGATTCTAAGCCTGCGGATAGGTCAAACTTTTAAATGCATGAAGTTACTATATTATCGATTGGATTTCAACCACATTTCGTATGTACTAGGTGTACTATAACAGATATGACTATGCGTATTCTTAAAATCCAGCATGGCTGCCCAACTGTTAATAAATGCTCACTCTCTACTTGTTTAATCTAAGTATCAATATATCAGAAAGAATGAAAGCCAACAGCTCTTAACTTTGAACACGAATGGTACCTCACATTATAAATTAATTTTGAGTAACTAACATACCCCAGGGCTGCCAACATGATTCTAAGCTTTCTGATAAGTTCAATTATTAATTACATGTAACTTCTTTACAAACAAATGGTTTTTATCCAAAATCGGCACTATAATAGATCGGTAATAATTCAGATTAATTCTAAGCAACGTGCACTGATAGATCCAATATCTAACAGCATGTTACGTCCATACTACCCATTATACTACAACGAAATGTTTCATGTGCATTCTATACCTTAAGAGATGGAACTAAGATTATATTCAGAGTCACCATGGCTGCCAACTGTAGTACTCGATTAGGCTGCACTATTTCAGGTGTATTACAACTACAATTAGTATTACCAACTTGATTTCGTCATTATTCTAGATAGGTCTATATAGATTATTCATTGAAATGAATCTTAAATTTGAAGTAAAGTAGGCTCTTTAGTTCGACACGGAACTACTTCTTTAAACATTACAGACATAAAATCCACATCTCAGGCTGTTCGTTACTCTAGTTGTTTCCTTTAAGCTCAAAAACGCTTTTTTTTTCTAAACGCTTGACTATCTGGAGCTCTCACTTCTGTCATTGCAATTTCTGGTCAAGCCCTTTATAAATTTCGACGAAATCGGTGATCACGAGAAGGCGTGGTCCCCTTGAGCGCCAAAATCACGCTTAAGTATTAATTTCAAAGAATAATAACACACACACTTTTTCGATACTTGAGAGAAAGATACGACAAGAACGACAGCAGTCAAAAAGCAACTTAACATTTCCTTACATTTCAAAGGAATAACTACCAACTTATGTCATACGATACAATCCATTACCTGGTTAGCCTACTTTCGATTTTTGCAAAAAATGAAAGTAGACTTATGAGATCAACACAGGGCGAAAAAAGTGTGTCTGTCTGTGTGTGTGTGTGTATGTGTGTGTGTGAGTCTGTGTGTGTGTGTGTATGTGTGTGTGTGTGTATGTGTGTGTGTGAGTCTGTGTGTGTGTGTGTGTGTGTGTGTCTGTGTGTGTGTGAGTGTGTGTACTCTGAATGTCTGTCCCCCCCTATCAATTCGAACACGGTGAATGCGAATTGAACGAAACTTGGTACAAAGGTAGCACTAGCAAAGGACACCTCAGTGTCATGTTTTATATCGCCGCCATCTTGACGGAAACGTAATGGCGGCCACACAAATGTTCAAAGCTTAAATCAAATTACGACTAACCTAATCATCCGATCTCTACCAAATTTTGCAACAACATACCTTTATGGGGGAAGCATCCTTTGGCCAAACCAATATGCCATCAGCGTGATAGTTTACGGATGGCGGCCATCTTTGTGTGAAAATCGATTCCCCCTATTAATTCGAACACGGTGCATCCGAATGGAACGAAATTTGGTACAGAGGTAGTACTAACAAAAGGCACCTCAGTGTCATTTTTTATATCGCCGCCATCTTGACGGAAACGTAATGGCGGCCACACAAATGTTCAAAGATTAAATCAAATTACGACTAACCTAATCATCCGATCTCTACCAAATTTTGCAACAACATACCTTTATGGGGGGAGCATACCTCGACCAAACTAATAGGTCATCAGCGTAATAGTTTGCGGATGGCGGCCATCTTTGTGTGAAAATCGATTCCCCCTATTAATTCGAACACGGTGCAACCGAATGGAACGAAATTTTGTACAGAGGTAGTACTAGCAAAGGGCACCCCAGTGTCATGTTTTATATCGCCGCCGTTTTGACGGAAACGAAATGGCGGCCACACAATTGTTCAAAGCTTAAATCAAATTACGACTAACCTAATCATCCGATCTCTACCAAATTTTGCAACAACATACCTTTATGAAGGGAGCATCCTTTGACAGATCTAATAGGTCATTAGCCTAATAGTTTGCGGATGGCGGCCATCTTTGTGTCAAAATCGATTACCCCTATTAATTCGAACACGGTGAAACCGAATGGAATGAAATTTGGTACAGAGGTAGCACTAGCAATGGGCACCTCAGTGTCATGTTTTATATCACCGCCATCTTGACGGAAACGTAATGGCGGCCACACAAATGTTCAAAGCTTAAATCAAATTACGATTAACCTAATCTTCCGATCTCTACCAAATTTTGCAACAACATACCTTTATGGGGGGAGCATCCCTTGACCAAACTAATAGGTCATCAGCGTAACAGTTTGCGGATGGCGGCCATCTTTGTGTGAAAATCGATTCCCCCTATTAATTCGAACACGGTGCAACCGAATGGAACGAAATTTGGTACAGTGGTAGTACTAACAAAAGGCACCTCAGTGTCATGTTTTATATCGCCGCCATCTTGACTGAAACGTAATGGCGGCCCCACAAATGTTCAAAGCTTAAATCAAATTACGATTAACCTAATCATCCGATCTCTACCAAATTTTGCAACAACATACCTTTATGGGGGGAGCATCCTTTGACCAAACCAATAGGCCATCAGCGTAATAGTTTGCGGATGGCGGCCATCTTTGTGTGAAAATCGATTCCCCCTATTAATTCGAACACGGTGCAACCGAATGGAACGAAATTTGGTACAGAGGTAGTACTAACAAAAGGCACCTCAGTGTCATGTTTTATATCGCCGTCAATTTGACGGAAACGTAATGGCGGCCACACAAATGTTCAAAGCTTAAATCAAATTACGACTAACCTAATCATCAGATCTCTACCAAATTTTGCAACAACATACCTTTATGGGGGGAACATCCTTTGACCAAACTAATAGGTCATCAGCCTAATAGTTTGCGGATGGCGTTCATCTTTGTGTGAAAATTGATTCCCCCTGTTAATTCGAACACGGTGCAACCGAATGGAACGAAATTTGGTACAGCGGTAGTACTAACAAAAGGCACCTCAGTGTCATGTTTTATATCGCCGCCATCTTGACGGAAACGTAATGGCGGCCACACGAATGTTCAAAGCTTAAATCAAATTACGACTAACCTAATCATCCGATATCTACCAAATTTTGCAACAACATACCTTTATGGAGGGAGCATCCTTTGACCAGTCTAATAGGTTATTAGCCTAATAGTTTGTGGATGGCGGCCATCTTTATGTCAAAATTGATTCCCCCTATTAATTCGAACACGGTGGAACCGAATGAACGAAATTTGGTACAGAGATAGCACTAGCAAGGGGCATCTCAGTGTCATGATTTATATCGCCGCCATATTGACAGAAACGTAATGGCGGCCACACAAATGTTTAAAGCTTAAATCAAATTACGACTAACATAACCATCCGATCTCTACCAAATTTTGCAACAACATACCTTTATGGAGGGAGCATCGTTTGACCAATGTAATAGGCCATTAACCTAATAGTTTGCGGATGGCGGCCATCTTTATGTCAAAATTGATTCCCCCTATTAATTCGAACACGGTGGAACCGAATGAACGAAATTTGGTACAGAGGTAGCACTAGCAAAGGGCACCTGAGTGTCATGTTTTATATCGCCGCTATCTTGACGGAAACCTAATCGCGGCCACCCAAATTTTAAAAGCTAAAATGTAATTACGACCAACCTAATAATCTAGTCTCTACCAAATTTTGCAACACCATATCTTTATGTGGGAAACATATTCTGACCAAACTGCTCGATCATCAGCCCAATAGTTTGCAGATGATGGGTAAGTATGTGTGCAAATCGATTCCCCCTATCAATTCAAACACGGTGAAACCGAATTGAACGAAATTTGGTACAGAGGTAGCACTAGCAAAGGACACCTCAGTGTCATGTTTTATATCGCCGCCATCTTGATGGAAACGTAATGGCGGCCACACAAATGTTCAAAGCTTAAATCAAATTACGACTAACCTAATCATCAGATCTCTACCAAATTTTGCAACAACATACCTTTATGGGGAGAACATCCTTTGACCAAACTAATAGGTCATCAGCCTAATAGTTTGCGGATGGCGTTCATCTTTGTGTGAAAATTGATTCCCCCTGTTAATTCGAACACGGTGCAACCGAATGGAACGAAATTTGGTACAGAGGTAGTACTAACAAAAGGCACCTCAGTGTCATGTTTTATATCGCCGCCATCTTGACGGAAACGTAATGGCGGCCACACGAATGTTCAAAGCTTAAATCAAATTACGACTAACCTAATCATCCGATATCTACCAAATTTTGCAACAACATACCTTTATGGAGGGAGCATCCTTTGACCAGTCTAATAGGTTATTAGCCTAATAGTTTGTGGATGGCGGCCATCTTTATGTCAAAATTGATTCCCCCTATTAATTCGAACACGGTGGAACCGAATGAACGAAATTTGGTACAGAGATAGCACTAGCAAGGGGCATCTCAGTGTCATGATTTATATCGCCGCCATATTGACAGAAACGTAATGGCGGCCACACAAATGTTTAAAGCTTAAATCAAATTACGACTAACATAACCATCCGATCTCTACCAAATTTTGCAACAACATACCTTTATGGAGGGAGGAAAAAGGAAGCTTGTAGTTTAACGTGACCGTTAATCGTGAGATGATGAGCCACGGGACCTCCTTTTTACGTGGAATCCGAACCACAGGACATGGCATTTCACATCGAAAATCTCACATGCATTGACCGGGAATCGAACCCGGACCGCCTTGGTGAGAGGCATACAGCTAGACCGTTGGAGGGAGCATCGTTTGACCAATGTAATAGGCCATTAACCTAATAATTTGCGGATGGCGGCCATCTTTATGTCAAAATTGATTCCCCCTATTAATTCGAACACGGTGGAACCGAATGAACGAAATTTGGTACAGAGGTAGCACTAGCAAAGGGCACCTGAGTGTCATGTTTTATATCGCCGCTATCTTGACGGAAACCTAATCGCGGCCACCCAAATTTTAAAAGCTAAAATGTAATTACGACCAACCTAATAATCTAGTCTCTACCAAATTTTGCAACACCATATCTTTATGTGGGAAACATATTCTGACCAAACTGCTAGATCATCAGCCCAATAGTTTGCAGATGATGGGTAAGTATGTGTGCAAATCGATTCCCCCTATCAATTCAAACACGGTGAAACCGAATTGAACGAAATTTGGTACAGAGGTAGCACTAGCAAAGGGCACCTCATGTTCATGTTTAATATCCCTATAGCACGTTGTATTTCAACAAGCTACTACAACCAATATTCAATCATACTCCTTGAAAAGGACAAAGAGTTATAACAATACCCATGCATTTAGGAGAAAGTAGGCTATAATGTTCTTTACTGAACATCTTGTTTTGAATTTTGAATTTTCCGGAGAAATCCTATTTTATATTTTTATAAGTGAACTTCCTTTTATTGTAAGTACTGTATATAATTTCGTTGTTTTACAGTTTATTAGCCTACTTTTCACATTTTGCAAAAATGAGGAAAAAGTATACTTATGAGATCGATCCGGGAAAATGTGTGTCTGTCTGTCTGTCTGTCCTTCTGTCTGTCTGGCTGTGTGTGTGTCCCCCCCCCCATATCAACTCCTAAACGGCTGCAGCAATCAAAACCAAATTTAGTATGAATAAAGATGTGCTCCGGAATATCTCACGTCCATATTTGAAAATGATGTCAGTGCTACCAACTGCAGAAAAAACGCACTAGAAATTTGAGCACCATGTTGGATATCTCGCAAGGTATGCATGGGAGCTATTCCAAAATTGGTACACATGCAGATAATACTGTTTCAGTTTAATTTCCAGGAGGCCAACAATGACAGTGTTGCCAAAATAATTTTAAGCCTTCTGATAGGTCCAATGTTTAAATGCATATAACTTCTACACTATCAATTGGATTTCAACCAAATTTTGTATGTAATATATGTTCATAAACAGATATGATTGAGCGTATTCTTAAGAGCCACAAGCGCTGCCAATTGTTAATAATTGCTCTCTCATTTTATTTTTTATCCAAATACCAATATATCAGAAAGTATGCAAGCCAACAGCTTTAAACTATGCACACGTATATTCTGACATTTAAGATTAATTTTGAGTAACTTATATACGTCAGTTCTACCAACATGATTATAAGCCTGCTGATAGTACCAATTTTAAATACATGTAACTTCTATACTATCAGTTGGATTACAACCAAATTTTGTATGTGCTTTGTGTACCATAACAGAATGACTGTAAGTATTGTTCAGAGCAATCAGGGCTGCCAACTGTTAATAAATGCTGTCTATGTTTTTTTTTTACCCTAATATCAATATATCAGAAAGTATGCAAGCCAACAGCTCTATACTTTGCACACGTATAGCACCTGACATTCTAGATTAATTTGGAGTAATTAATACAAGGCAGTGCTGCCAACATGATTCTATGCTTGCTGATAATTCCAATTTTAAAATACATGTAACTTCTATACTAACAAATGGAATCAATAAGTTATGTGACCAACATCAAAACAGCTCCTTGTCACCTGCAGACGGAGCATGATAAGATAGACAGAGTTGACAGCTTGTATTACCTGGGTGAAATCGTGCAGTAGAAAACTTGAAAAAGGGCAGCCAATAATACCAGACGGCAGAGGATATCTGTGGCTTTCCTCGCAACATACACGTTATACAAGAATGAAGCAATCTCGAAACGTGCTAAATTACGGCACTACATTACATTCATAGAAACTGAATGCGTACTGCATATGCTAGTGAATGTCTCCACATGACAGGGAAGGTGGGATTGAGGGACGCTGAGAAATTTGACAGAAAGATCATTCGCATGGTAATGGGTCCAAAGATTGTGGATGTCCAATATAGGTTGCGAGGAAGGGAAGACCTCTACCAGGGCAATAATGGTTGATAGAATCAATCAGAAAACTGAGACAAAACTTCTATGGGGATTTATTTCGAAGAAGACTTCTTTTTTACTCGACAGTAGACCTAAGGTGTCTGGCAAATGGTTCAGGGTGGTGCGGATGGATCTTCATGATGTTAGACTACGTTATCGACAAATTCCAAGGATTCCACGACGAACCGTAACTGAACAGTGATTGGACAGAAGAACGAAGACAGGTTGCCCAAGAGAGAATGCGAAGATTTTGGGCGGCGAAGAATGCTTCCAATAATGTGTAATTGTTTCCTAACGTGATCTGTAAAGGCCTCAAACGAATATATATACAGACACCGCACTCGATGCTGCTCATTGCGCGACGTTGCCAAGTTTCCTCGTAATTTCAAATGCTCACAGGGGCTTAACGGTTTGTTTGCGCCCACAGATATCTCAACTTATATTCCTCCCCATACCCACCCCCCATGCGTGGTTTGATTTTCTAGCTCCTATTTTCTGACACCCTGTATATATAGATATATACTGTAGGCTTATTTCTTATATAACTTCTTACTTATCCAACATTAGATAGTAGATTTCGGTATAGCAATTATATTTTGATTACTGTGCATATTGATGTTGGCTGAAGAATACCTCATTGCTAGGTTGAAAAATGTACATTTGATATGTTGTTGTTTGATTCTTCAGTCATTTGACTGGTTTCAGGCAGCTTTCCACGCCTCCCTATCCTGAGCTAATCGTTTCATCTCTTCATAGCTACCATGACCTACATCCGAGGCAATCTGTTTAAAATATTCTAACCTTCGTCAACCCCTACATTTCTTGTCCTCGACGCTTCCCTCCATAACTAAGCTTGCTATTCCTGGCTGTCTCTGTATGTGTCCTACCAACCTATCTCTTCTCTTCATTAGCAGTCGTCAGAAACATGATATGTTTTAGTTACGTACTTTTTTTTTTTCGTATGGCTTTTAGTGCCGGGAGTGTCCGAGGACATGTTCGGCTCGCCAGTTTTTGTAGCTGCTTCTAGACGGACACCCAATGGGTGAGCTACAAGTACCGTTGGGGAGGGAAGGAGGGAAGTTGGAATGTAAGGACGAGGAGTTGGAAGGTAGCGGCTGTGGCCTATAGTTAGGGACCAACCCCGGCATTTGCCTGGAAGGAAGATGGGAAACCACAGAAGACCATCTTCAAGGTTGCCGGCGGGGGGATTCGAACCTCCTCGCCTCCCGGATGTGAGCGACTGCCATCAGTCATGCCGTAACCACCACGGCTAACTCACCCGGTAGTTACGTACTTATTGGAATATATTTAACAATTTTTGAGAACTATTTATCAACACGGATGTCACTAAGATTTTGTTAATGTACTTTGTATGGTAAGGAGACCTTCCCTTGAAATTAATTATTTCATTGTCCACCTAGATCGTGCCATTCTCTTGTCACTTGTGAGCAATTGTTCTGCTCAATAGACTCAGCACAAAGATAATGTGGCTTCTGATCGTGATTAGAGTGTGACAGCGATTAGGAGCAGCCAATGCGATTAGCACGTTATCGCGATCAGCAACTCCACTGATCACCAATGAACTGACAAGTGATAACATATAGCATTGAGTAGTCAGGCCCATTTCCGTAGCAGTGTTCCAGAGAAAATTACAATTAAAAATAGAAACGTCAATTTGGATTTACAATAAATGAGGATATTGTTGCGAATTGGATTCAACACCACATTCTCAGTAATTTAAATTAAGCGTTTTAACTTATCTTGTGCAGACACACTTTTCTCTCTTGGTACAAAAATATCAAATATAGAACATTGATATCAAGTAAATGAATTTATTGCATGAACATACAACAATTAGCTTTCCCCATCCTGCGATTGCCATGAGACAAAGCAAGCTTACTCAAAGATCTAATTCTTTTTTTAAGTTACAATTCCTTCGCTACACTTAGACAATTCGATATATAACAGTAGTTCCGTGAAGAACTATACAGCCTATTTTCATATATCCTACTTATGTTATTTTCCTCTATCAACCTACAAAATTTCAGTTTGATTGCTCTAATAGATTCGTAGATATTGAGAACCGACTAAATATTGTGGATGGTCGCCATGTTGGATTTTATATATGCAGGTCTTAGAGTTATGTACTGTTACAAGAAGAGTATTGTGTACGTGTAGTATTCAAACTTCAATCGCATGATTAGGACACAAGAAGTAAAAATGAGATTTAAAAATTTCGCACAGTTGCCAACTTGTGGTTATGGAAACAATTGAAAAAAATTAGATGCCAGTGAATTAACATTTATATATGGATTTACTGTACCAAGTGTCACTGCACTTGGATGGTTAAATTGCGAGAAACGACCATGTGAATATTTATATTTTGCGTCGCCGCCATGTTGGATTTGTAATCACCAGGTTATTGAAAGTCCGATAGGTGAACTTATGTTCATAGCCCCTATGAACATTTAAAAAATCAGTTTGATTGATGTAATAGATTCGTAGATATTGAGATCCATCTAAATATTTCGGATGGTCGCCATGTTGGATTGTTATATGTATAGGCCATAGAGTCATGTACCATTAAAGGAAAATTATTGCGTAGGTTCATTATTCAAACTTTCACTTCGATCGCATGATTACGACACATGAAATAAAAACTTAATTTAAAAATTCGCACGGCCGCCATCTTGAGGTTATGTTAACAATTGAACTAAATTACATACCAATGCATTACAATGTGTATAAACATTTTCTGTACCAAGTTTCATTGCGTTTGGGTCATTAAATCGCGAGAAAGGTCTATTTAAAATGTTCAACTTCGCTTGACCGCCATATTCGTTTTGTAGTTAACCGGTTTCTGAATGTCATATAGATGAACTTCCAGTAGTGCCCTTTATCTCTGTAGAAAATTTCAGGGTGATACCGCTAATAGTTTTGTAATTGGTTCATATCGTGTGATATAAATATTTCCGGGAGGGCGCCAATTCATAGATAGAATAGCCTACTATGAATGAATATTCTTTTATTACAGACACGAGAACTCATTCATCTCAGGAATGGTGTGTTTATAACACCAACCAGCACACTACAGTAAACAAGGTAGCTTAATATTATACTGCAACATAACAATAAATCATTAGAATGCTACTTACTATTTAGCGGTCTTAAGGGATGTATATTTAAATTGTTCCAGTAATGTAGTCACAATGATATAATTTCCAACGTATATCATTAGTCTTTTTATCCTTTATTTAATTTTTACTCCCGTGGAAGAGCTATAGATGAAGCCGTAATACTATAACTAATACGACGTATTAAATAAGAGAGGTTAATCCTGTATATTCTCCTTCGCGTCTTTTTTCATACAATCACTTTTCTTTTATAATCTCCTATAACCTCCAATTAGAGATGGGCAGCAGTCGACTGAAAACAGTCGAATTAGTCGATAGTTAAAACAATCGACTTATTCGACTACTTTAAAAAAACAGTCGAATGAATTCAACGACTACTCACCGTATCATAAACAAGTCGTTTGCAAACGACTGATCCCAAAGCAATCGTTGGAAATCATTCGAATGAAACAAGTCGTTGGCAAACGACTAGTTGCAAGCGAATGGAATCATTAGAATTTAAGTAGTCGTAAACGACTGATCCCAAAGCAATCGTTGGAAATCATTCGAATGAAACAAGTCGTTGGCAAACGACTAATTCCAAGCGAATGGAATCATTCGATTTTAAGTAGTCGTTCTAATCAAACGACTTCTTCAGGATAACTTCATGCTACAATTGATTGTGCTGTATATTTATTGTAGAGCTTTAATTAATAAGTTAAGTATACCTGTAGGTGCCTATAGTTTTATACAGTTCGTTGATTCTTTCAATGAAATAGCCTAAATCCAGTTGTCCAACTTATTGGAAACGTTAAGCATTCAATATTTAGGTTATGTTTGAACTCCAGATACCGGTTTTGTGGCCCATCAACCCAGGCAAGTCGGTAAATACCTTTGCCTCCCAGTTAGATGGATCATTTGGCCGTAATTTTGAATCAGAGTAAGGTTGCAGTATGCGTAGTCAGATTTAGACAATAGCCTACTCCATGAAGGGGTCATGGCGACGCCTTCTATGTTTGTTTAATGAATAGAGTAACTGAAATGAGTGATGTATACTGATTTTAAGATTTGTGGAATGATTTTATGAATTTTTAATCACTTTTCTTTTATAATCTCCTATAACCTCCAATTAGAGATGGGCAGCAGTCGACTGAAAACAGTCGAATTTAAAGAAGTCTTCGGTAAAGTTGAAGGAGACATGATCGTGTTTAGACAATAGCCTACTTCATGAAGGGGTCATGACTATGTGTCTATGCCTGTTTACGGTGTAGTGTGGCTGAAATGAGGGAGGTTTACTGATTTTGGTGTTTGTGGAGTAGTCTTTTCGTTTATAATTTAGGTTTTGTGAAGCTTGTTGCGGAGTTGTTTTATGGATTTTATTGCTCTGCAAATGAAGTGTATTAGGGGTTCTGGGTTTGGTTTATCTGTGGTTTACAGGGTTATGGCTGAGAGTTGTTGTAGGAGTCCTAACAACTGTGTCAGAGCAGTGGCGTGCTGTGTGGGAGGGGGGTGTAGTGGCAAAGACATGAGGGCAGGGATGGAAGAGTTTATGTGTTCCCTCACATTTGGCGCACTTAGGCTTATCTCGAGGTACCGTACATATAAAGTGGTGATGTGAATCTCCAGCGGGTACTGTGAGGACAGCTTGACGGCTGTAGGTGCCTATAGTTTTATACAGTTTCTTGTTCGTAGATTCTTTCAATGAAATAGCCTACGTCCAGTTGTCCAAATATATACGTATGTCATTTCATTGGAAATGTTAAGCATTCAATATTTAGGTTATGTTTGAGCTCCTTAACACAGTCTATACACTTTTAATGAGAACTGGGTGCATTCTTGAATTATTACACAACTTGAACATGGGCTTACCAATTATGGCTTAAGAGTTCTATTTATTTTATGATTGAATTTCATTCATTTATTCTACCGCGTGATAAGTGAATTACAAGAAAACTATTATGAAATTCTCCCAATAGCGTGATGGTAATGATCGATGCAAACATAGAATAGATTTTCCAGGAAAATTAAATCAGAAAATATTTTATATTGGGATCCAATATTAATAGCATTTTAGCAAGTCGGTGGGCATGTACGCTCAAATTGATTCTGGTCGTCAATTGTTTTGTAGAGATGGGCATCAGCAGTCGACTGACAAAAGTTTAAACCATCGACTTGTTTGACTGCTTTTAGAAAACAGTCGAATTAATTCAACTACTACTCACCGTAACATAAACAAGTCGTTTGCAAACGACTGAACTGATCCCAATTGTTTTAACATGTTCTGAGCGCTGGCATAGTTTTACGTTCTGGTCATAAATTGTTTGTATTCACATGGTTGCCAACATCTCCACTGAAATTTCGCTCTCGTTACTGTTCTAAAGTGCTCTATTGTCGTCTCTCGTGTGTATTTATTCCAAGGTGTCGTGTTCTTGTTCAAGTTGTATTTCAACTCTACATTCTTAGTATTTTCTGCAAAACAACTAAGAAATAAAAGGTACGTCACAATTTTGGCTATGGAATTGTTACCGGTACTTGCGAACTCCCTTTCAGTTCTAGTAATTTAATTAAGTATTACTCTATTGCTTCACTTATTCAGAGTACATACAGGTAATGTGTCCTATCGGGGAACATTTACTCATTGCCACATTGGATATAATGGCTGCACTATACACAACGCCGCAACCTCCATTCGAAGCACAGTAAAAATAAATAACTTGGATCAATTGCATGCTGCCGAGTGTCGCGTAGTCCAAACTAACGTCTGCAAAAATAGGTAGGTTAGGGAGAAGTTTGTTTTTCATCTGTTGGTACAACAGAACTCCACGGGTAACGGCTTACAGTGCTTTGTACGCCGCCTAGAAGCGACTACTTTCAGTCGAATACATGAAACGACACGCTTTTAAGAGCTATGCGTATTCAGGTAACCATTCGGCTGAGAGTAGTCGAATATCTAGTCGATAGTTTCTTCCAACGAATGACTAGTCAGTCGATAGTTAAAAGTAGTCGATAGTCCCATCTCTGCCTCCAATCACTTTTTATTTATCAAAGTTCCACTCTCATTGTCTAAACTCATCTCTGCTATCGTCAGAGTTGACACTCTCGTTTCACTAGTTCATGTTTCCTCCACTCAAGCGCACTAACGCCACCTCCAAAGAACACTCATTTTTATGTAAACGTATCACGGCCTATATGGTCTCAGTAAACGTTACATTCGCCCCCAGAAAGCCTGTCAACTATGTCATATTGAAGGGCTTTCTGATACACATGCAACACAAAAAAAAACATAAGAGCGTGAGACACGGAAATCTGGACTTCCCTCTTCTTCATGTGATTATACTATCATCTTGTCCAAATCAAGCTGCACAACACACCATCTTCCAACCGTTATCGGCCTCTTCAACTAATTCTGTAGTCTCCTCTCCATACCTCAAGCTCACCTTGATTAACTTGAAATGTTCTTGAGGAATAACATCCACAATTGGATATCAAGATACCAAATCACCATCTCCACCTCCACTGCCGCTAGCACAAGGTGGCTTAGTCGTAACTACCACATTTTCCTAAGCATGGTACACACTGAGAAGGCTATTGCAAAAATGGTTATAGGTCGGCCGTTCATTTTTGCAGTGAATATATATTATTATTTTTGACACTATATCCTCTGATATTGGTTCAGCATCCAATTTTAGGCGATCCATGGTTCGTTGCTGTAGATCACACGATACAATTCCCAATTGCTTATAGCTGATTGTAAATATTGCTCCAACATCAAAAGCTTGTCAACTCTGTCCACTTTAGAATGCAGTGTAGGGCATTCCTTGAAGTATTCTGTACAATGTTCCAACTTTAATTCGATGACTTAGAAAACTTGGAAATTATATTTTAATTGTTCAGAATTACTACACAAAATCAAGTAAAAAAAAAACAAAAGCTGATATAATATGAATGGATAAAAGGTTAAATAGAAGATAACGAAAAATATCCACAGCATAACTCAAAATTAAGAAAGATACTAGGTAACACACACAATGAAAAACATATACATTACAGCATACAAAGGAATACATATACATTGTGCAACTGTATCAAAAATTAAGAAAATAGACATATATGCCTCCAATACCCAATTCATAACTAGAACAACAAATAGCGGCACGCGCCCCCCAACACATTAATTTTACGTCCAGATAAAAAATGATCTTGACAAATTCAAATATACATCTAAGTTCTATTTCTTCCTTTTCTACTCGTTCTCTTAATTCAGTGCCTCTATGGATTTTCCTCTCAGCTTTAACTTTCAACTTAACTCTTTTCTTGACATCAACTTTATCAAAATTGTCAATACAATTAGGCTCATTATCATCATCATCATCATCATCATCATCATCATTAGATTCATTATAGCATTGGGCTGTATGTCTTGTATATGCTCTAATATAGCGAACTCCTACTGCTCTTCTTGACCGATCTGTATCATTTATTCTAAAATGAGACGTATCCCCAGTACCATTTTCATCATTATCACGCCTACAATATCCATCCCCTCTATTTCCATTAAAGCGTCCTCCTCTGCTGTGTCGGCGGCGACCTCGACGTCTACCTCCACAACCTTTCTTTCTTCTTTGCCTGTTATGGCCTATCCCACGTCTACCTCTATAATCTAAGCGATTTCGACCTATACAACCGCGGCGTCTACCTCCACATCTGATTCCTCTTTGACGCCTACTACGTCCTCTCCAATATAAGCCTTTACAACATCGCCTTATCTTATATCGTAACTTTACTTCAAGCTCAACTATCTTCCTCTCATCTACTCTATTCTCCCCTACAATTTCCTCTAACTCTATGCTACTTTCGCGTAACGTCTCCTCTAACAAATTCTTCATCTCATCTACTCTATTCTCACTTACAATTTCCTCTAACTCTATGCTACTTTCATCTACCATCTCCTTTAACTACAAACTACTTTCACTTACAGCCTTTTCTTCCTTTATAATACTTTTAGCCTCTTCTTCTAACATATTCTTAATTTCGCATCTGATCTCCTGTTTCACCCCCTGAATACTCTCCTGCAGAGTCCCATACTTCCTATTTAATTCCTCATTTTCCTTGACCACATTGTCTAACTTTTGATGAATTTCCTTATTATTTTTATCTATCGTCTCTCTCATCTTCTGATTTTGCCTACTCATTTCCTCTCTCATCTCCTGATTTTGCCTACTTATTTCCTGATTTTGCCTACTTATTTCCTCCCTCATCTCCTGATTATCTTTCTTACTTTCATCAAATCTTTCACTCAGCATTCTCATGATCGCAGCTAATGAATCTTCCGAAATTCCTTTCTCTTTACTAGTATTCGGGTTACTCTCTGACATCATAGTATTATCATCTACGCTATCTTCACTATCAAGACCAATTCTTAGCTTCATATCTTTCTCAGACATAATGAATTACACTTCTAAACACAAGCCACAAAATCACTCGCACAATATATAAGCATTGTTACCCCTACACTGATGTGTCCTGGTTCTCGTGCCCTACGTTGAGGTGTCATTTGTAATTGGTTCATATCGTGTGATATAACTATTTCCGGGAGGGCGCCAATTCATAGATAGAATAGCCTATTACGAATGAATATTCTTTTAATACAGACACGAGAACTCATTCATCTCAGGAATGGTGTGTTTATAACACCAACCAGCACACTACAGTAAACAAGGCAGCTTAATTCTATACTGCAACATAACAATAAATCATTAGAATGCTACTTACTATTTAGCGGTCTTAAGGGATGTATATTTAAATTGTTCCAGTAATGTAGTCACAATGATATAATTTCCAACATATATCATCAGACATTTTATCCTTTATTAATTTTTACTCCCGTGGAAGAGCTATAGATGAAGCCGTAATACTATAACTAATACGACGTATTAAATAAGACAGGATAATCCTGTATATTCTCCTTCGCGTCTTTGTTTCATACAATCACTTTTCTTTTATAATTTCCTATAACCTCCAATCACTTTTTAATTATCAAAGTTCCACTCTCATTGTCTAAACTCATCTCTGCTATCGTCAGAGTGGACACTCTCGTTTCATTAGTTCATGTTTCCTCCACTCAAGCGCACCAACGCCACCTCCAATGAACACTAATCATTTTTTATATAAACGTATCACGGCCTATACGGTCTCAGTAAACGTTACAGTTTCAGAGATATAGAATGCCGTTGAAATATTTCGCACGTCCGCCATCTTGAGGTTATGTAAACAAATGAACGAAATTATATGTCGGTGCATTACACTGTGTATAAACATATACTGTACCAAGTTTTATTGAGTTTGGTTGGTTAAATCACGAGAAAAGTCTATTTAAAAGTCACAAATTTTCCTGACCGCCATGTTGGTTCTGTAGTTACCAGGTTTTCAAAGGTCACATAGATGAACTTCTAGGAGTTTCCTTTATCACCGTAAAATATTCCAAGGTGATATCGGTAATAGTTTCGGAGATACTGAATGCTGGTGAAATATTTCGCACAGCCGCCATGTTGGACTGGTGAGACTTAACAAAATTTGAAGGGCACGGTCGGGGTCGTCCGGAATAGTGATATGAACTTACCGAGTTTCATTGAAATCGCTCCAGCCGTTTAGAAGTTATTAGGGGGGTCACACACCATCACACACACACACACACACAGACACACGGGAAAAAGGTGATCTCATAAGCCTATTTTTAGCCTATTTTCAATTTTGAAAAAATAGGCTTTCGAGATCACCTTTTGTCCGTGTGTGTGTGCGTGTGTGTGTGTGTGTGTGAGGTGAGTGTGTGTTTCCCCCTAATAAAGACTTTTCTCGCGATTTAACTATCCAAACGTAATGAAACTTGGTACAGCAAATGTTTATACACATTGTAATGATTGTACTGATACAAGTTTACCTATGTATATTTCATAAACCTGTAAAGTACAAAACGAACATGGCGACCAAGCGAATTTGAAATATTTTAATACTCTTTTCTCGTGATTTAACTCTCTGAGCGCAGTGAAATGTGGTACAGTAAATGATTTTGCAGTTTGTAATGCACTGCCATCTAATTTAATTCAATTGTTTACATAACCTCAAGATGGCGGCTGTGCGAAATTTTAAAATTATTTTTTATTTCTTGTGTCGTAATCATGCGATCGAAGTTAAAGTTTGAATAATGAACCTAGGCAATGATTGTCCTCGAATGGTACATAACTCTATGGCCTATACATATAACAATCCTAAATGGCGAGCTTCCGAAATATTTAGGCGGTTCTGAATATCTATGAATCTTTTACAGCAACCAAACTTATTTTTTTTATGTTCATAGAGACTATGAACATATGTTCACCTATAGGACTTTCAGTAACCTGGTGAGCACAAATCCAACATGGCGGCGACGCGAAGTATAAATATTTAAATGGACGTTTCTCGCGAATTAACTATCCGAGTGCCGTTAAACGTTGCACATTAAATGCTTATACAAATGTTAATCCACTGGCATCTAATTTATTTCAATTGTTTGCATAATCGCAAGATCGCTGCTGTGCGTAATTTTAAAATCTCGTTTTTACTTCTTGTGTTCTAATAATGCGATTGAAGTTTGAATACCACACGTACACAATAATCTTAATGTAATAGTACAAAAATAAAAATCCAACCTGGCGACCATCTGAAATATTTAGACGGTTCTCAATATCTACGAATCTGTTGTAGCAATTACACTGAAATTTTGTATGTTGATAGAGGCAATTAACATGAGCAGGATATATGAAAATAGGCTGTATAGTTCTTCACGGAACTACTTGTTTCATAAATGGAAATAGGCTAAAAATACATGAAACAAGATGTTCAGTAAAGAACATATAGCCTACTTTCTCCTAAATGCATGGGTATTGTTATAACTCTTTGTCCTTTTCAAGGAGTATGATCGAATGTTGGTTGTAGTAGCTTGTTGAAATACAACGTGCCATAGGGATATTAAACATGAATATGAGGTGCCCCTTGCTAGTGCTACCTCTATACCAAATTTCGTTCAATTCGGTTTCACCGTGTTTGAATTGATAGGGGGAATCGATTTGCACACATACTTGGCCACCATCTGCAAACTATTGGGCTGATGTTCTTGCAGTTTGGTCTGAATATGTTTCCCACATAAAGATATGGTGTTGCAAAATTTGGTAGAGACTAGATTATTAGGTTGGTCGTAATTAAATTTTAGCTTTTAACATTTGGGTGGCCACGATTACGTTTCCGTCAAGATGGCGGCGATATAAAACATGACACTGAGGTGCCCTTTGCTAGTGCTACCTCTGTACCAAATTTCGTTCATTCGGTTCCACCGTGTTCGAATTAATAGGGGGAATCAATTTTGACATCAAGATGGCCACCATCCGCAAACTATTAGGCTAATGGCCTATTAGATTGGTCACAGGATGCTCCCTCCATAAAGGTATATTGTTGCAAAGTTTGGTAGAGATCGGATGGTTATGTTAGTCGTAATTTGAATTAAGCTTTGAAAATTTGTGTGGCCGCCATTACGTTTCTGTCAATATGGCGGCGATATAAATCATGACGCTGGGATGCCCTTTGCTAGTGCTACCTCTGTACCAAATTGCGTTCCATTCAGTTTCACCGTGTTTGAATTAATAGGGGGAATTGATTTTCACACAAAGATGGCCGCCATCTGCAAACTATCAGGCTAATGACCTAGTCATTTGGTCAAAGGATGCTCCCCCCATAAAGGTATGTTGTTGCAAAATTTGGTAGAGAGCGGATGATTAGGTTAATCGTAATTTGATTTAAGCTTTGAACATTTATGTGGCCGCCATTACGTTTCCGTCAAGATGGCGGCGATATAAACATGACACTGAGGTGCCTTTTGTTAGTACTACCTCTGTACCCAATTTCGTTCCATTCGGTTGCACCCTGTTTGAATTAATAGGGGGAATCGATTTTCACACAAAGATGGCCGCCATCCGCAAACTATTACGCTGATGACCTATTAGTTTGGTCAAAGGATGCTCCCCCTATAAAGGTATGTTGTTGCAAAATTTAGTAGAGATCGGATGATTAGGTTAGTCGTAATTTGATTTAAGCTTTGAATATTTGTGTGGCCGCCATTACGTTTCCGTCAAGATGGCGGCGATATAAAACATGACACTGAGGTGCCTTTTGTTAGTACTACCTCTGTACCAAATTTCGTTCCATTCGGTTGCACCGTGTTCGAATTAATAGGGGGAATCGATTTTCACACAAAGATGGCCGCCATCAGCAAACTATTACGCTTATGGCCTATTGGTTTGGTCAAAGGATGCTGCCCCCATAAAGGTATGTTGATGCAAAATTTGGTAGAGATCGGATGATTAGGTTAGTCGTAATTTGATTTAAGCTTTGAACATTTGTGTGGCCGCCATTACGTTTCCGTCAAGATGGCGGCGATATAAAATATGACACTGAGGTGTCCTTTGCTAGTGCTACCTTTGTACCAAATTTCGTTCAATTCTCATTCACCGTGTTCGAATTGATAGGGGGGGGGACAGACATTCAGAGTACACACACTCACACACACACAGACACACACACACACAGACACACACACAGACTCCACACACACATACACACACACAGACAGACACACTTTTTTCGCCCTGTGTTGATCTCATAAGTCTACTTTCATTTTTTGCAAAAATCGAAAGTAGGCTAAAAATTGTTATAGGTAGATTTCATTAGAAAGCTAAGTATTGCAATGGGTCCCATGTTTCGACTTCCGGAAAATTTCGACATATCTTCGCGTTTCACATCCCCCAGACCCCAAAACCACCGTCAGTTCAAAAGTTTATATATAATTTATGTATATATGTATCTATCTATCTATCTATCTATCTATCTATATATATATATATATATATATATATATATATCAGTTTCTTGTGGACACGATAACTGCCGTAAGTTTGCACCAATCACTTTGAATTTTTTACATAATATGTATCCCTATAAAATCTCGGTCGAGTTCGTTAATGGGCAAAATCGGTCAAAGGGGGTAAAAATGGGGGGCTTTTTTCGAAAAAGTGAAATATCTCTATAACTCTCTTAATACATGAAATATCGAATCCCTTCAAAGTTCATAATATGTGTCGGATAAGTGCCAAAAATTTATGTCAAATAAGTTTTTTGATAGCACCAACCATTGACCAAAGGGGTGGGAAAAAGTGGGTTTTTCGGGTAACATTAATCATATCTCTGTTAATAGGCACAATATCAAAACCGCACAAAATGGACAATATTCCTCCAATAATTACCTAAAACTTTTGTCTGAAAGAATTTTTGATATGACCCACCATTACGCCACGGGGTGAACAAAATGATTTAAATTATAAGAAAATGCCAAGTGCCAAGAGAGGTTGCCATGACAACTTTACTTTTAATTGATAAGGGATGACCATCAGCAGTTGCTATGACAACGCCACTGCACGAGATCACATTCAGTTTTCATATGTCAGTGGGAAGCGACTTCGGTATCGGAACTGGTAGCATGCTGAACTTCTATGCCCAAGGTCGCGGGTTCAAACCCGGCTGAAGTCGTCGGATTTACTAAGAGCGCTAAAAAACCTGAGTTTGCTTTCCTTCGGAGGGGAAGTTTCAACGTTCGTTGCGAGTTATTGATTGAGGTGGCATCTAGTAGCCAAGTTCACAGCTAGGCGTCGTTAACGGCAGTATTTTAGGTAGATTTCATTAGAAAGCTAACTATTGCAATGGGTACCATGTTTCGATTTCCGGAAAATTTCGACATATCTTCGCGTTTCACATCCCCCAGACCCCAAAACCACCGTCAGTTCAAAAGTTTATAAATAATTTATGTAATATATGTATATATGTATATCAGTTTCTTGTGGACACGATAACTGCCGTAATTTTGCACCAATCACTTTGAATTTTTTACCGAATATGTATACCCATAAAATCTCGGACGAGTTCGTTACTGGGCTAAATCGGTCGAAGGGGATGAAAATGGGGGACTTTTTTTTTTCGAAAAAATGAAATATTGCTATAACTCTCTTAATATGTGAAATATCGAATCCGTTCAAAGTTCATACTATGTGTCGGATAAAGTTCAGAAATGTATGTTTGAAACGTTTTTTGATAGCACCAACCATTGACCAAAGGGGTGGGAAAAAGTGTTTTTTTTTCGGGAAACATTAATCATATCTCTGTTAATAGGCACAATATCAAAACCGTACAAAATGGACAATATTCCCCTAATAATTACCTAAAACGTTTGTCTGAAAGAATTTTTGATATGAGCCACCATTGCGCCAAGGGATGAGAAAAATTATTTCGGAATTATAAGAAAATGCCAAGAGCTATCAGTGGTTGACATGGCAACACTACTAAATTGATGAGGGATGAGCCATCAGACGTTGCCATGACAACGCACTTGCGCGAGATCAGATTCAGATTTCCATCTGACTAAGTGTGAAGCGGCTTCGGTGACGTAACTGGTAGCATACTGAACTTCTATGCCCAAGGTCGCGGGTTCAAAGCCGGCCAAAGTCGTCGGATTTTCTAAGAGCGCTAAAAATCCCTCAGTAAGCTTTCCTTTGGAGGGGAAGTTCCAACGTTCGTTGCGAGTTGCTGATTGAGGTGGCATCCAGTAGCCAAGTTCACAGCTGGGTGGCGTTGACGTTAGTATCTGGTAGCAACATTAGGAACTACTGCTTGAAATTTAGCGTCTGCATTCCTTACCTGAATTACAGACTAATACAGCCATCACAATTCACACTGTTTATCAGACAGATTCTACACTCACCCAAAGTACACGGGGTTATATGACCGCGTTGTCGCAGCCCCTAAACTGAGGAACCAACCAACATCTCTGCGGGAGATATAATTTTGCGTGAAGAAGTAACAGACCGTTACATAGTTACACATCAGTGTCGAAACCTTGCATAAGGACAGTGTGACCACAAGTATAACAAGTAGTTCCGTGAAGAACTGTACAGCCTATTTTCATATATCCTGCTCATGTTAATTGCCTCTATCAACATACAAAATTTCAGTTTAATTGCTGTAACAGATTCGTAGATATTGAGAACCGTCTAAATATTTCAGTTGGTCGCCAGGTTGGATTTTTATTTTTGTACTATTATATTAAGATTATTGTGTAAGTGTGGTATTCAAACTTCAATCGCATGATAAGAACACAAGAAGTAAAAACGAGATTTTAAAATTACGCACAGCAGCCATCTTGTGATTATGCAAACAATTGAAATAAATTAGATGCCAGTGGATCAACATTTGTGTAAGCATTTAAAACGGCACTCGGATAGTTAATTCGCGAGAAACGTCCATTTAAATATTTATACTTCGCGTCGCCGCCATGTTGGATTCGTGCTCACGAGGTTACTGAAAGTCCTATAGGTGAACATATGTTCATAGTCTCTATGAACATAAAAATTTCAGTTTGGTTGCTGTAAAAGATTCATATATATTCAGAACCGTCTAAATATTACGGAAGCTTGCCATTTAGGATTGTTATATGTATAGGCCATAGAGTTATGTACCATTCAAGGTCACTTATTGCCTAGGTTCATTATTCAAACTTTCACTTCGATCGCATGATTACGACACAAGAAATAAAAACTTAATTTTAAAATTTCGCATAGCCGCCATCTTGAGGTTATGTAAACAATTGAATTAAATTAGATGGCAGTACATTACAATCTGCAAAATCATTTACTGTACCACATTTCACTGCGCTCAGAGAGTTAACTCACGAGAAAAGTCTATTAAAATATTTCAAATTCGCTTGGTCGCCATGTTCGTTTTGTACTTTACTGGTTTATGAATTATACATAGGTAAACTTGTATCAGTACCCTTTATCACCGTACAAAATTGCAGGGTGATATCTGTAATAATTTCGGGGATATGGAATGTCAGTGAAATATTTCGCACAGGCGCCATTTTGAGGTTATGTAAACAATTGAACTAAATTAGATTCCAGTGCATTGCAATGTGTATAAATATTTGCTGTACCAAGTTTTATTACGTTTGGATAGTTAAATCGCGAGAAAAGTCTATTTAAAAGGCTCCACTTCGCTTGGCCGCCATGTTGGTTATGTAGTAACCAGGTTTTTGAAAGTTTCATAGGTGAACGTCTAGTAGTACCCTTTATCAACGTACACAATTTCAGGGCGATATCCGTTATAGTTTCGGAGATACTGAATGCTAGTGAAATATTTCGCACAGCCGCCATGTTGGATTGGTGAGACGTAACAAAATTCGATGGGCACGGTCGACGTCGCCGGGAATAGTGCTATGAACTTACCGAGTTTCACTGAAATCGCTCCAGCCGTTTAGATTTTATTAGGGGGGGGACACACACCCACACCTCACACACACACACACACACACACGCACACACACACGGACAAAAGGTGATCTCATAAGCCTATTTTTTCAAAATTGAAAATAGGCTAAAAATGGACTCCAAATGACAAGAAGGTTACCGTCCCCGTTAGACAATAAAATGTTTAAAATATGTTTAAAATGAAGACAAACAAAGTTAATTAATCTCCAATTATAAAATACTTTCACGCGATAAATGAGGTCTGATCCTTCTACGAAAACCTGCATATTCTGCCTATTTTCGCCTATCTCCAAGTTTGTCCGGTGAAATCTACCTCCGCCTTCCGGCGTGCCGAGAGGACTTTTTATATGATAAGAAAGTAAATAATCAACTGTTTCTACAGTACTCGTACTGACCGCCTCCTAGGGTCTCACAACTTGTGGGACGTGGTTTGGCGACCACGGGACCCCAGCTGAGTCCGGCAATGCTCCCAATTACTTGTGCCAGGTCCTCTCCATCTTCTTTCCTGTCGACCTCTCTTGGTCAACTCTTGTTCTCTTCCGACCCCGACGGTATTAGGGTATCCGAGGCCTAGGGAGTCTTTTATTTTCCCGCCTTAATTGGCCATTGTCTCATCTTTTCTGATACCCTCCTTCTGCGAGGGGTCAGCCTTCTTCATTTTTCATGGTATCTCCTGACTTCTGCTCAAGGCCCTCCAGGTGGCAGGGTGTATGTAGATCCACCACTTCTGGTGCACCCTGGATAGTAATACACCCTCAAGGGATCACGGCTGGTGAGTTCGAGAGTTGGTGACCCCGAGGGATTCCTGAGCTGGGTCGGTTTTGTCCCCTTTTTCCTCTGACCTTGGGGCGTGCCCTCTCTTCTTTTCCATTCCTATCTGCCTTTCATGGCTCTCCTTCCTTCCAAGTCCCTCAATCCTCATTCTTCGAGGGTTGAGGGCATTTCTTTTCTTCCTGTCCTTTATTTGCCTTATCCTTTATTTGTTTACCGTTTCTTCTACTAGTATATAAGATAGTAGTCAGTTTTAGTTATAGTTTACATTTCATTATCATCTTTCACTATCACCCAAACCATAAGGGGCCGATAACCTAGATGTTAGGCCCCTTATAACAACAATTATCATCATCATTATCACCATCTTACTCACCTCAACCCGTCTTCCAATCTTAAATAGGATAATAAGCTGCAGATATAAATTGATAGAAGCACACAGTCCAGGTACACTTCTCAACTGAATCTATATTGTAATTCTCATGTCACACCTAAATAACGTGATTCAACTGCATTTTCACACCAACTTCGGAATAAAGATTGTGCTTGTTGTTGTTGATTAATTTAGTGGTTTAGGGACATCGTGGTCATGTAGCCCCATGTGCGTAGGTGAGTATGGAATTTGTATGATAACCAGTGTTATTCTGATGGCTGTATTAGTGTGAGTGGTTATAATTCAGATGAGGATTGGGAAGGAGACTGTCGTTGCATTCAGTTAGGAACCACCCCGGATTTCGCCTGGAGTAGGAGTGGGAAACCACGGATAACCACTTGCAGGATGGCTCAGTTGGCAATCGAACCCACCACTTCGCAGTTTTGTCTCTCGGTGCTGAGTGTACCCCGTTCCAGCCCACAGACCAAAATTAAATGACTTGGCATAGCCGGGAATCAAACCCGGGCCTCCGCGGTGACAGCCAAGACTGCTAGCCACTACGCACCAAGGCGGAATACTGAATAAGAATAGTGACTTCGGTGGCGTAGTTGGTAGCATTCTGATCTCCGATACCCAAGGTCACGGGTTCACACCCGGCCGAAGTCGTCGGATTTTTTTCGAGCTTTAAAAATCCCTTCCATCGGAGTGGAAGTAAAGCCATCGGGACCCTGCCATAGATTTATGGCATGTAAGAGAACCTTCCACTAATTACACTTGCGTGAAGCTAAATTATAGGTTGGATTTGACTAACGCTCTTAGGTTCCAACGTTCGTCGCCAGGAGCAGACTGCAGTGGCATCTGGTAACCAAGTTCTTAACTAGTTGTCGTTGATGGTGGCGTTTGGTAGCAAAAGTAGGAACTACTTGAAAAATGAATGTCTGCAGTTTTTACCTTAGTTAAAAACCAGATAACACACACTAATACAGTCATCACAATTAACACCGGTAATCAGACAGATTCTACACACACCCAAAGAACACGGGGCTACATGACCGCGTTGTCGCAGCCCTCGAACTGAGGAACCAACCAACCAACCTGAACAAGAATGCGTCGGCCTAGATGAGACACTTGTTTTCATGGTAACCACCATGTCTGTTTTCTATCCACGCTAGTTAGTTATTGGAGTTTTAAGGGGCGGAACAGAGAGGTTATCTGCCTCGTCTATCCACGCTAATCATGTCTTGAACCATATCCATGTGCCTTATAGTGGTAGAGGAGTGTACAACTGTAGAGGTGTCGATATATACATTCATGACGCGTGAAGATTGTTCGTGAGGGATTATAATTGAACATTGTAAAGCTGTAACAGCAATGTCATGAATAAAGCTATTATCTGTTGTTGTTGTTGTTGTTTTTGTTTGAGTCTTCAGTCTTGACTGGCTTGATGCAGATCTCCATGGCTCCCTGTCCTGAGCTAATCGTTGCATCTCTACATAGCTACCACACCCTACGTCCGAGGAAATCTGTTTAACCAATTCTAACCTTGGTCTACCCCTCCAGTTCTTGTCCTCGACCCTTCCTTCCATAACTAAGCTTGCTATTCCTGGGCGTCTTAGTATGTGTCCTACCAACGTATCTCTTCTCTTCATTAGCAGTCGCCAGAAACATCTCTCCTCTCCCACTAGTAATAATACCGCTTTATTTGTATCCCTATCTACCCATCTGATCTTCATCATTCTCCTGTAACACCACATTTCAAACGCATCAACACTCCTCTTTTCTGCTGCACCAATAATCCACGTTTCACTTCCGTAGAGTGCCACGCTCTAGACCATTGCCTTCAAAAATGACTTCCCAACACCTAAATCTGTAATCTATTCAAAAATTAAGAATTTTGACCCTGCCACCGACCATCAAACTGATCACCTTAATGAAGTTAACGTTGTTTGGACTCGTAGTATGTGATGGTTCGATCATATATTTCTCAGTGTTGACATAGGAAGGCTGCTCAACATATGATTCAATTTTGACGGTAGGATCGATAATGGTTCCTGTCCTTTACCCGGAATGGATGGCTACCCTATCAATATGTTTAGAACTTCCAATATTTGAGGTCTTCACACCGTTTGTTCGTAATGATTGATCTTACTTTCTGGTAGCTAGATTTTATTACAGTATTTACGCACTGGCTGTTCTTGTGTTGTTGTTTGAGTCTTCAGACTTTCGAATGAATTGATGTAAATCTCCGTTCCTCTCTGACCTGAGCTAATCGTTTCATCTCTACATAGATACCACAACTTACATCCCATGCAATCTGTTTCACATATTCTAACCTTCGTCTGTTTCTACAGTTCTTATCCTAGATCCTCTCGTCCATAACTACAGTAAGTTTGCTATTCCTGAGTGACTTAGTATAATTATGTTCTACCAACCAATCACTTGTCATCTCTTTCTTCATTAGTATTCACCAGAATCATTTTTCCTCCCCCACTCGTCTTAATACTTCTTCGGTTGGTTGGTCCCTCAGTTTAGGTGCTGCGACAACGCGGTCATGTAGCCCCGTGTAATTTGGGTGTGTGTAGAATCTGTCTGATAACCGGTGTTAATTGTGATGACAGTATTAGTGTGTGTATCTGTTTTATTTCAAGTAACGACTGCAGACGATCTATTTTCCAGTAGTTCCTACTTTTGCCGCCAAACGCCACCGTCAAGTACCAACTAGTTCAGAAATTAGTTACCAGATGCCACTGCAGTCGGCTCTTGACGACGAACGTGGAACCTAAGAACGTTGGTCAAATGTTTAACCTATATTAATTTAGCTTCACAAAGGTGTAATTAGTGGAGGGTTCTTTAACATGCCATAAATCTATGACATGGGACCTCCGGCTTTACTTCCCCTCCGAAGGAAGACATACGTTCTTAAAAAATCCGACGACTTCAGCCGGGTTTGAACCAGCAATTTTGGGCATAGAAGCTCAGCATTCTACCAACTACGCCACCGAAGCCGCTTTAATACTTCTTCATTGTTACTGTATCTACCCATCTGATCTTCATAATTCTCCTTTAACACCACATACATTAGTGATTTATTTAATGTGTGAACAAATTTGCTCGTATGTTCCTACATCTCACTTCCATATCAGTAGGACACTGAATAACAGTCTAACGTCGGTATGCCTTCAGAGATAGAAATTACTTCAGGTTATCGAAAAATTTAATTGTTTTGAGGCATTTACCAGAAAGATATCGCCATCAAATTTTGGAATTATATTCTTCGAGGATGACGCATCAAATAAAAAAGTGCTAAATTTCATGATTTTCAGTGACATCTCCACTTAAATTGCTTCTATTGTCCTCCATTCTGCTGCGCCAACAACCCAAGTTTTACTTCCATAGAGAGCTACGCTCCAGACAAAGACTTTCAAATTGAGTTTCTATCACCTAAGTCTATATTTGATGTCAGCAGATTTTTCTGTAGAAATGCCTTCCTTGCCTGAGCAATGGTTATTTTACTTTCAAAGTAGGAAATTCTCCCTACTTCCTTTAGCCCTTCACCTGCCAATTTTACGTCAATAGGGGTTTCTAATTTCTTTCAGCTGTATTCCATGTTTCATTGGTTTACGTTTATTAATTTTCATCATGAATTCCTTCAAGACGTAGTTCACACCATTTAAAAGTTCATTTAAATCAACTGGTGAACCTGCTAAGATCACTAAAGTCATCAGAAAATCTCAGAGTTGAGATTATTTCTCCTTAAATCTTTACTCCTAGCATAAATTAGTCTAAACAGATTAAAAGTTCCACCTGATCAATACTTTTATTAATAATACATGTCATTAATGAGACATGTTTCGAGGCCTAATTAATATTATTGGCCCCTTCATTAGCCGATATGACAGAACGATACAAGAATATGTTTTGCGTAGAATCTTGTATGGTGCACAATGAAGAGAGATTGAAACATTTACTCCTAATATGAGTTACGGTATGTCAAAAGTCTTATGAACTAGGTCTATAAACACTTTCAATGGACGCCTCACGGTGGTACTTAAGATGTTATTGAAGACACAAATGTATGGTACCGGTTCGGAACGACAGCAACAGTTCAGAACACCTTTGTTGGAATCAGCAGTAGGAACACTTAATTCCTCAATACTTCACCAGCAATATAAAGATACTGTAATAAACCCAATGAAGTCACTGCGCTGAAATCATATCTTGCCTAATATAGAGCTTACGAAGTGCATAACTTCAACACTTGCCATGGCAGAGATTGGCCTCTAATCCGTCTTGTTAGAGCAATGATTATTAACCAGACTTATTAAGTGTCCCTAATGCTGATTCCAACAAAGGTGTTCTGAACTGTTGCTGTCGTACCGAACCGGTACCATACATTTGTGTCTTCAATAACATCTAATGTAACACCGTGAGGCGTCCATTGAAAGGGTTTATAGGCCTAGTTCATAAGACTTTTGACATAACTCATATTAGGTGTAAATGTTTCAATCTCTCTTTATGGTGCACCATACAAGATTATATTTTAAGGGAATTTTAAGTGCTACGCAAAAAATATTCTTGTATCTTTCTGTCATATCGGCTGGTGAAGGGGCCAATAATATTATTTAGGCCTCGAAACATGTCCCATTTATAACCACACAGTGATCTTTATTAATAAAAGTATTGATCAGGCGGAACCTTTAATCTGTTTAGACTAATTAGTTAATCAATACGGAACCAGATTGAACCTTTTAAGTTCTAAAATCCTAGTCTAAAGTTTACTCTAATTTCCTGCATTGCTTCTTCAATGAACATATTGAAATGGAAATGCATGGGTGATAGATAAAATGTAACTGTTAGGCGCGGGGTGTAGAACCACCACTAACCACGCACACGGTCGGTGTTGAGACAAGGGAACATAAGAGCTCTCACGTATGCGCAGAACGGGGACTGGCCTAACTCAAATGGATGTATTTATTCTCGTATCAGAAACATACATTTTAAACATATAACACAGTTATTATATTATCTTTGCCCAAAACTTGGCCACTTCCAGTGCACTCTGTGCTCCCCGACGAAGATCTTCTTCCGTGCAAGGATGCTGGTCACAGTCGACACTCAGTCATATGCTGAACAGTCTGGTATTCTCCACACAATTACATTGAATATCATCCTGGTCAATGTAACCCCATCTTGCCATATTAACCCTTGATCTGCCTACTATAGAGCGCAGACCATTCAGGGACTTCCAAGTCGTCCATTCCTCGTCATAGCCAGGAGGTAGAGTTTCAGAAACATTTTTCCAACCAGGGGGAAGGTGTGCCCATTTACAACCTAGCTTTTTCAGCAGTAGTTCAAAGTTCCTTTGATGTTCTAAGGAAACTCTTCCTCGACTTAAGTCGTTGCGGCTGCGGTTCGTGTCCATATAGATGATGAGTTCTTTCATGCTCCACTGTCTTTCGTTCCTTGTTCGCAGCTATTTCTCTTCGAACAGGGGGTTGTGATATTCCTGCGAGGAGATAAAGTCATTCGACTGGAGTTGATTTCAAGCAACTTGTTATAATTCTGCAGGTATCGTTGAGAGCTACATCCACCTGTTTGTCACGTGTTGAATTATACCAAACAGGAGAAGCATACTCTGCTGCAGAATAGCATAGTGCCCTTGCAGAAGTTCGGATCGTTTCAGGTTGACTACCCCACTGTGATCCAGCCAGTTTGCGTAGGAGATTGTTCCTGGAAGAAACTTTCTACTTTGATTTCATGCAGTGCTTCTTGAAAGTAAGAGACGCCGCGGGCCCTTACCAATGTCGAGTGTAATCGCATTAAGAATTAGATGGAGACTAACTATGGAATGACAACACGTTTCATGTAAAGGTTGAAAACAACAAAATAAATTTAATATAAAATAACAGGCATATCAAAAGGGGAACGTGAGTGTCGCATGATATGGAAAATGGAGATGATTATGGAGCTGGAATAAATATATACAGCTTATCCAAACAGTAAAATAAAATCAAAAGAAATAACAAGTAGTTCCGTGAAGAACTATACAGCCTATTTTCATATATCCTGTTCATGTTAATTGCCTCTATCAACATACAAAAATTCAGTTTAATTGCTGTAACAGATTCGTAGATATTGAGAACCGTCTAAATATTTCAGATGGTCGCCAGGTTGGATTTTTATGTTTGTACTATTATATTAAGGTTATTGTGTACGTGTGGTATTCAAACTTCAATCTCATGATTAGAACACAAGAAGTAAAAACGAGATTTTAAAATTACGCACAGCAGCCATCTTGTGATTATGCAAACAATTGAAATAAATTAGATGCCAGTGGATCAACATTTGTGTAAGCATTTTACGTGCAACGTTTCACGGCACTCGGACAGTTAATTCGCGAGAAACGTCCATTTAAATATTTATACTTCTCGTAGCCGCCATTTTGGATTCGTGCTCACCAGGTTACTGAAAGTCCTATAGGTGAACATATGTTCATAGTCTCTATGAACATAAAAATTTCAGTTTGGTTGCTGTAAAAGATTCATAGATATTAAGAACCATCTAAATATTTCGGAAGCTCGCCATTTAGGATTGTTATATGTATAGGCCATAGAGTTATGTACCATTCAAGGACACTTATTGCCTAGGTTCATTATTCAAAATTGCACTTCGATCGCATAATTACGACACAAGAAATAAAACTTAATTTTAAAATTTCGCACAGCCGCCATCTTGAGGTTATGTAAACAATTGAATTAAATTAGATGGCAGTACATTACAATCTGCAAAATCATTTACTGTACCACATTTCACTGCACTCAGAGAGTTAACTCACAAGAAAAGTCTATTAAAATATTTCAAATTCGCTTGAACGCCATGTTAGTTTTGTACTTTACAGGTTTATGAAATATACATAAGTAAACTTGTATCAGTACCCTTTATCACCGTACAAAATTGCAGGGTGATATCTGTAATAGTTTCGGAGATATAGAATGTCAGTGAAATATTTCGCACAGCCGCCATTCTGAGGTTATGCAAACAATTGAACTAAATTAGACTCCAGTGCATTGCTATTTGTATAAACATTTGCTGTACCAAGTTTCATTATGTTTGGATAGTTAAATCGCGAGAAAAGTCTATTTAAAAGACTCAACTTCGCTTGGGCGCCATGTTGGTTTTGTAGTCACCAGGTTTTTGAATGTCTCATAGGTGAACTTCTAGTAGTGCCCTTTATCACCGTACACAATTTCAGGGCGATATTGGCAATAGTTTCGGAGATATTGAATGCTAGTGAAATATTTTGCACAGCCGCCATGTTGGATTGGTGAGACGTAACAAAATTTGAAGGGCACGGTCGAGGTCGCCGGGAATAGTGCTATGAACTTACCGAGTTTCACTGAAATCGCTCCAGCCGTTTAGATTTTATTAGGGGGGGGGGGGGCACACACACACACACACACACACACACCACACACGCACACACACACATGGACAAAAGGTATTCTCATAAGCCAATTTTTTCAAAATTGAAAATAGGCTAAAAAGGATAAGAGACCTTGGTCGAGATGTACTAAGACGTAGAGGTTTGGAGATCGTTCTAGAATGAACCCAATTTAGAAAAGGGGCAGTTAAAGAAGAACAAAAATTAACAATAATTGCGATAGTACGTTCGCCCCACCTCAGGTTTGCTACCGAGTAGTAGCTAGAAGAAGTACTGCAGTGCCCAAGATAGCGGGTTCAAACCCGGTCGAAGTCGTCGGATTTTTAAGAGCTTTAAAGATCCTTCAGTATGCCTTCCTTCGGAGGGTAAGCAAAGCCCCATGTCATAGAATTATGGCATGTAAAAGATCCTTTCACAGACTAAACTTGTGTAAAGCAAAATTGTTAGATTAGATTTCGTCGGAACGCTCTATCAAAGTTCGACCGTTCACCACTAGGTATCATTGATATCTGGTGGCGACAGTTGGAACTACTTAAATCGAACGGAACTTGTAGCTTACCCTAATACGGGTGTCCGCTGGAAGCAGCTACAGACTCTGGCGAGCCGAACATGTCCTCGGACACTCCCGGCACTAAGAGACATAAGATAGATAAATAAATAAATATAAGTATCTACCCAAAGTAGTTTAAATGGGCGTTTAACTCAATAATAATAATAATAAAATAATTATTAGTACGCTTTGGACAGGGATCTCTTTTGCAAAAATGGTTGTTTATCATCATCATCATCATCATCATTATTATTATTATTATTATTATTATTATTATTATTATTATTATTATTATTATAGTTTATTGTTTAACAACATTATCACGGCAAATACCGGCTACATTTTCTGTTACAGCCTGGTTCGGCCTTAGCAAGGAACCATCTGTACTGAGATAATTTCTATTATACTGTTCAGAGACTTCACATCCAGGTCGTGCCCGCAGTCTTCACGAGTCTCCTTCATTTGTAGGATGAGCTAAATTCCCATCTGGATCATCAAGCCTTGCTGAGTATTCGGCCAGTATATTGTCACCAAGGAACTTCCTAACAATATGGCATGTGTTTAACAGAACTGCCTTCTGAAGTTCAATATATATCTGCGGGTGCAGATTCAATATTGATAGACTACTATGGAGAGTTTTCGGTATAACACCAGTACACGATACAATTATTGGGATGGTAGTCACCGAATCAAGTTTCCACATCTGCTTTATCTCAATTGCCTGCTCTGTGTACTTCGATATTTTAGTAGCAGCTGTTGTTTGGATGTTTTGAGTGTTGGGACATGCGATATCTATCAGTAATGCCTCTTTGTGTACTTTATTGATGACTATGATATCTGGCCGGTTGTTACTGACTGCGACATCTGTCACAACTCCTCTGTCCCAATAGAGCTTGTGTGTGGCATTTTCGAGTACTGCAGATGGTATGTATTTCCAATAGGGGACGGAGCTTTGAAGAAGTTTGTACTTCAATGCCAGTTTCTGGTGGATAATTTTGGCAACTTGGTCGTGTCGATGTTTGTAGTCAGTGTTGGCAAGGTGGGAACAACCTGATATGACGTGTTGAATGGTTTCACTACATTTGCCACAGCGGCGACATTTCTCACTCTCTGTTGCTGGATCTTTTATGATAAATTTCCGATAGCTTCGAGTAGCAACAACTTGGTCTTGGATAGCTACAACAAATCCCTCTGTTTCCGGAAAGAAGACCGAGTGGGTCAGCCATGCGTGCGACGCTAACTTGTCGATGTGAGGCTGGTCCAACTCATGTGGAAACTTCCCATGAAGCGCCTTCTGTTTCCAATTCCCGATCTTGTGTTCAGTAGTTTTCATTTCTTTTACTGGTTGATCTAAAGATGACAGATGGAGCGGTGTGTAATTATCATCAGCTGAAGATACTTAGTGATGGAGATGGGATGTTTCTCCTTTGTTGTGTAAAAATGCACGCAGAGTTGTCACTTGTTTTGTATGAAGGTTCATGATGTCTATCAGTCCTCTACCACCTTCAGACCGAGGTAGAGTCAGGCGCTCTGTTGCTGATTTCGGATGGTGCATACGATGGCGTGATAAAAGCACCGATGTTTTTCGTTGCAGATCGTGCAGTTCAGTTTGAGTCCACCTGATTATACCAAAGGAGTATGTAACTACGGGCATTGCAAATGTGTTAACTGCCTTAATGATCTGTTTAGCGCTAAGTTTTGAAGAGAGAATACTGCGAAGCCGTGAAGTATACTGCTCAGTTATGTTCTTCTTGATATCACCGTGTCTGAGACGGGTACTCTGGGCGAACCCAAGATATTTGTACAATGCGCCTTCCTCCAACGGCTGAATACTTCTTTGTCCCTCTCCAACAGGTATTCCTTGTGCAGAGTGCGAGCCTCTAATAACAGTCTGTGTTCTGCACTTATCAAAACCAAACTGCATATGGATATCTGAAGAAAAGCTCTGAGTGATAGAGATAAGATATTGTAAGTGCACTTTAGTTGATGCATACAGTTTAATGTCATCCATGTAAAGAAGATGGTTCATCCTGTACGCTTCACCATGATTACCCTTAATACTAAATCCGTAGTTGCTAATGTTCAGGATTTGCGAGAGAGGATTCAATGCCAGACAAAACCAGAGTGGGCTTAGCGAGTCTCCTTGGAAAATTCCTCGGCGAATCGGTATTAATGAAGATGCTAAACGAGTGCCACCCACTGTAAGTTGGAGGGCAGTGCTCCATGAAACCATTGCGCACTTCAGGAAGTTCACTATAATAGGGTTGCCCTTGTAAATCTCCAAGCTCTGTATAAGCCATGTATGAGGCACGGAATCGAAAGCTTTTTGGTAATCAATGAAGCAGGCATAAAGATTTCGTGATCTACGACAGGCCTGCTCTAATGCCACGGCATCAATAGTGAGCTGTTCCTTACATCCTTGAGAATTCCTTCTGCAACCCTTTTGCTCCTCTGCGAGAATGGCGTTTTCCTCACAATGCGCACGAATTCGGTTAGCAATAATGGATGTAATGATCTTATAAAAGTTTGGCAAGCAGGTGATGGGGCGATATTTAGATGGATTTTTGATTTTAGAGTTCTTTGGCTTGAGATAGGTTAACCCTCTGGCTAGGGAAACTGGAAATGCAGCAGGATTTTCCAGAAAACATTGTATGTGAATAGCCAGTAAACGGTGGGTGCATGTGAGCCTTTTATAGTAGTAATTATGGATCCGGTCAATTCCAGGTGCTTTCCAATTCTGTAGGCAGCTGATGACCTGGCGTAGTTCCTCAACATCAACGTCTGTATGTGCCATTTGATTTATTCGTCTGGTAGCATTCTCTATTTCCTTCAACCACGGAGCTTCATTGTTGTGTTCTTCCGGCCTAGACCATATTGATGACCAGTAGTCGGTAACACTCTCCGCACTGGGTCCTTCTGGAGAATCATTCTGAACTTGAGGTGTTTTTTTCAGATCTTCATAAAACTTTCTCTCATTTCTCTTGAAGTCATTGTTCTGTTTCTTCCGTTCGGTAGTGTTCTGGTATCTCTTAAGACGCTTAGAGAGGGCTGCAAGTTTTTGTTTATAAGTATCAAGTACTTCTGTTATCACTGCGTCCTCGGGGACCTGAAATTCTTCTAGTGAGGAGTCCATCATGATCCTTCGTATGCGGTTGTTCAGACGTCTACTTCTCACTCCACTCTTATACTGTTGCAGTCTGTTCACATTCTGGCGTAGTTGTTCAATGCGTTGTTTTAAACGTTTTTCCCATGGTGGATCACTGGGTTTCCTTGCAGCAGACTGTTGGTTTGGAGGGCGTGGCCTACCCCCATTAATTCGTACTGCAGCTAGTGCTGCACAATAGATAGCAGTATGAACCTCCATGAAAGATTGGTGCTCTTCTAAATAGTTGGGAAGTACGGTTTCGTTCAGTTCTTTCAACACCATGGCAAACTTGCGGGAAGACTGCTGCCTCGGAAGTATAGGACGTTGGGTAGGGTCAGTACCTGCATATTCAAGCATAGTTGAATTAAATTCGTCTTGGATCTTGGAATGATGGCTTGTTTCCCCATTATGAGGTTCATTTACGCGAGTCGATTCATTCAGGGAGACCTCATTATCAGTATTTATTTGGCTAGTTTCACCACTTGCAGCTGAGGGATATAGTTCATGAGATATCTCCTGTCTGATTCGATCTAGAACAGGGTCGGGAACTAAATGATTCTTTACAATTGCTCTTCTTTGATCCGCGACTCGTTGCTCAGTGATGCTAAACAGAGGATACTGCTGCTTGAAAGCCGCATGCAGTGCTTGGCGGTAGTTTGTTATATCTGTTTCAAGACGAGTTATTCGATAATATGCCCGCATGATATATTCATTCATATGAGATTCCCATTTCATGCGTTTTCTGGGCTTACCTGCGAGAGTGGTTGTATTTATTACAAAGGCACTGCCGTCAGGTGCGGTCCGAGACTCGAGATTTTGTGTACCGCCAATATCGTCTTGAGCTGCTGGAGCTTCTTCGGGTCTACTGATGGGTGGACAGCAGCTTGTCATCCCACTGCCACCGGTTTGCGTATTGTCACCTCTAGCGGTGGTTCTAGAGGTAACCTGCCGTATCACAGGCAGTGACATTTCTTAAAGCAAATTACTATTATTGCCTTTCCTGTGTGCTTTTTATACCTTCAGCCAGGTATTGCCTGGGTATTGCCTTTGATACCTATGGCAAGGTTTACAACACTCCTGTGAATGCTAGTGTGTTATTTTGACTGATCGACGCAGATTCTTTGTAAATATGTGATCCAACTGATGCCATTTAACTCAATCCTAACCCTTGTTTCTAACGAAATAAACGATAATACACAATTAATATCTGTTATAGGGGCCCAATTGGACTAATTGAGTAAACGGAGTAATAAACACACAATACAGGGCATAGATTTAACTATTTTAAACGGAATATTTGTGGTAATGTTAATAATAATAATTATTATTATTATTATAATAATAATTATTATTATTATTATAATTATTATTATTATTATTTGTGTATATTCCCATTTAAAGAGAGCGCCCAAAAACACAAAAATCTAGATTTTGGTGATGCCTCTTCTTTTCTCCTCCCAAAAACAATGTATTTGGTATTGAAACCCGGCGAAATCAGTTGACATTAGAGAATATTCAAATACGGCAGACACGTATCAGTAGAATTACTGGCACATAAATACCCCATTTAGGTTGCCGCAAAAGACACAGTAGGTACAAATACCACCTCCTGTTATATTATTATTATTACTTGTCTTGCTCATTCCCCGTTCTCTTTAGCGTTATTAGCCTATTTTCAATTTTGAAAAAATAGGCTTATGAGATCACCTTTTGTCCGAGTGTGTGTGCGTGTGTGTGTGTGTGATTCGTGTGTGTGTCCCCCCCTAATAAAATATAAACGGCAGGAGCGATTTAAATTAAACTCGGAAAGTTCATAGCACTATTCCCGGCGACCTCGACCGTGCCCTTCAAATTTTGTTACGACTCACCAATCCAACATGGCGGCTGTGCGAAATATTTCACCAGCATTCAATATCTCCGAAACTATTACCGATATTACCCTGACATTTTCTATGGTGATAGAGGGAACTACTATAAGTTCACTTATGTGACTTTTGAAAACCTGGTAACCACAAAACGAACATGGCGGCCAAGCGAATTTGCGACTTTTAAATAGACGTTTCTCGCGATTTGACCAACCAAACGCAATGAAACATTGTACAGTATATGTCTATATACATTGTAATGCACCGACATCTAACTTCGTTCAATTGTTTACATAATCACAAGATGGCGGATGTGCGAAATATTTCACCGGCATTCTATATCTCTGAAACTATTAGCGGTATCTCCCTAAAATTTTGTACTGAGATAAAGGGCACTACTGGAAGTCCATCTATAAGATTTTCAAAAACCGGTTAACTACAAAACGAACATGGCGGCCAAGCGAATTTGAACATTTTAAATAGACCTTTCTCGCGATTTATTGCTCCAAGCGCACTGAAACCTGGTACAGGAAATATTTATACACATTGTAATCCACTGGTATCTAATTTAGTTCAATTGTTTACATAACCTCAAGATGGCGGCAGTGCGAATTTTAAAATTAAGTTTTTATTTCTTGTGATGTAGTCATGCGATCGAAGTGAAAGTTTGAATAATGAACCTACGCAATAATTTTCCTTTAATGGTACATGACTCTATGGCCTATACATTTAACAATCCAACATGGCGACCATCCGAAATATTTAGACGATACTGAATATCTACGAATCTATTTTAGCAATCAAACTGCATTTTTTAATGTTCATAGGGGCTATGAACTTAAGTTCACCTATAGGACTTTAAATAACCTGGTGATCACAAATCCAACATGGCGGTGACGCGAATTATAAATATTCACATGGACGTTTCTCGCAATTTAACCATCCGCGTGCAGTGAAACTTGGTACAGTAAATCTTTATCCGAATGTTAATCCACTGGCATCTAATTTATTTCAATTGTTTCCATAACCTCAAGATGGCAGCTGTGAAAAAAAAAAAAATCTCCTTGTTTTTTCTTGTGTCCTAATTATGCGATTGAAATTTGAATACTACACGTTCACAATAATCTGCATGTAACAGTACATAACTCTAGGACCTACATATATAAAATCCAACATGGCGACCATCCGAAATATTTAGTCGGTTCTCAATATCTACGAATCTATTACAGCAATCAAACTGAAATTGTGTATGTTAAATAGTGGCAATTAACATAAGTAGGATATATGAAAATAGGCTGTATAGTTCTTCACGGAACTACTTGTTTTTCTTTCCATTACTCTGTCTCTTTCTATCGAAATCAGTGTCGGTAGTAACCAACCACGCCACGTAATTTACTCCCAGTTTAGCCTGTAAGTTGTGCTTTAATTGTCAAAGTTATATCTGTTATTGGCGCGGGCTTACGTTTGGGAATCCATCAGCCGTGACCAACATTTCATTTGCAGACGTCCATATTAGATTGGTGGAGGTACACGTGGAAGAGTATTTAATAATAATGCTTCCCTCGTGTCAGAAAGTTTATTTGGCAACTTTATACCACTAGAGCTAGATAAATAACTAAACAGGCTAGGGATGATCAGCTCGCTGTTTTGTGGAGGGAATACGTTAACAAGTTCCTTTTGGGACACACGAGTTAATGGTAGGCCTAGTCCTGGGATTTTGGCGGACGGAGGATTTATTATTTTAATAAATGGTAATGCCTTGTAAAATGTATTAATTTTTGTTCATATTTCAAGTACATTTCCTGGATGGGTGCGTACCTTAACGCGGTATGCTAAATTGTATCATATTCATATGCTAGGTTCCTTGTGATCATATCCATTAGAACGTTGAAGTTCTTCTAGAATAAAATTCCCGTGACTCGATACCTAATGCCAATGATTGTTGTTGTTGTTTATGGTTTCAGGATAGGCACATCAAGGTCACGTGCTCATTAAGACAGGGTATGTCACCACAAAACACACATAACTTCGGAAAAAAATCAAAAGTAAACAAATATGATGATGATAATTGTTGTTTTAAGGGCCTAACATCTATGTTATCGGCCCCTGATGGTTTGGGTGATCGTGAAGATGAAATCTAAATGCAAACTTAAAACTAAACTAACTACTAACCTACATACTAGAAGAAGAAATGGAAAACTAAAGGAGAATAAGGCAAATAAAGGACAGGAGGAAAATAAATGCCCTCAACCCTCGATGAATGCGAATTTGGGGACTTGGAAGGAAGGAGAGACATGAAAGGCAGACAGGACAGTGAAAGAGGAGAGGGTCCTCCCCACAGGCAAGGGACAAAAGGGGAAAACGGATTTATCTCAGGAATCCCTCGGGATCGCCAACTCCCGAACTCACCAGCCGTGAGCCCCGGAGGGTGTAGCATTTTATAGGGTGCACCAAAACTGGTGGGGTTACATACACCCGGCCTCCTTGAGGGCCTCGAGCAGAAGGCAGGAGATAACATGAAAAGAAAAAGAAGGCTGACCCCTCGCAGAAGGAGGGATTCAGAAAAGATGAGACAAGGGCCAATTTAGGTGGGAAAGGAAGAGATTCCCTAGGCCTCGGATACCCTAATACCATCGGGGTCGGAAGAGAACAAGAGTTGACCAAGTGATGTCGACAGGAAAGAAGACAGGGAGGAGCCCGTCACAAGTAAGTGGAAGCAATGCCAGTCCCGTGGTCGCCCACCCACGTCTCACTAGATGTTAGCCCCTGGGGGCTATATTGACCCCTTAAAATAAAATGTAGAATAGCTCATCAAAACCCAATTACAGGAGGAAAAGATAAATAAAGACTTACCACTATTGAAACAACGAAATAAAATAAAGTCAAAAATGTATAGAGTAAATCATCTTTGCGGGCGAACGCACGAGGTTCGTTTAAGGTAAGAAAGACCCGTCTAGGGGCGAAAAAAATGAAACTTATTTTTTTCGCGATTTTAGTTATATACAATGTAGAGAACAGGAATTTGTCAAAAAAAAGGTGGGAAAAATATGAAAAATAGTCATTTTATAAGATAGAAATGACTATGCTGCACCATGAATGACAACGCCCACTTTTACAGAGATTTATGTTGATGCGTATAACTTCTGAACTATTATAGATAGATTTCTGAACTCACTTCCTGTCTGCTCTGTTCAACGCAGACTTTGTGTTGGTAACAATGATAACTTCCTGCATTGTTTATGTTACTAGTGGTTACTGAACATCTTCATAATATTATAATCACTGTGATTTTGCACTGACGTATTGAAGAAATATTGTTTAAGGGGAGGAACAGCGAGGTAATCTGCCTCAATTATTATTAATTAAATCGTTGATTTGAAGAGGGGAAACAAGTCCACTTATTCGCAAACAAATACGTTGAAATACGCATTTCTTTATTTTTTATTTTGTTTTTATTTACTCATTTATTTATTTTTTATTTTTTTAAATTTATTTATTTATTTATTTATTTATTTATTTATTTATTTATTTATTTATTTAAAAGCTAAAGGAAGTAGGAGAAGCAAAATGACAGTGGAAGAAACGATGCATGTTATGAGGCAGGAATGTTCTAAGAATTGTCAGAGGTAACAAACAACATGTAATGAAAAACTTAACCTCATTTTTCTCAGTTTAACATTTTTCACAACTTTGGTACCATTTGTAAGAAAACTAATAAAGATAGGTCCATTTTTTTAAAATGTATCAACATCATCCTAATGAACAGTAATAAGATGGGATATCACTTTAAATGGTATACAAAATGAAATATAAATATTTTTCGACATAATTTTGGATTAAAATATAGTACCTTAAACAAAAATTCATATTGGCAAAAGTATTTCGTTTTTGACACTAATCCTTCTTATTATTGCAGATAATGATCCAAACAGTAATCCCTGAAAGTTTCAATTGGCTAACCCAAACAGATTTTGAGTAAAGTGTACCACAAATTTGAAGATTTAACATGGGCGAGATAGGCAGGTCTTTCTTACTGACATAAGTCAGTAGGAAGCCATTCAATGTTTATTTACGCGGCAACTTGTTCAGCCAAGATAAGTTTCATTTAACATATTATTATTATTAAGGTATTTTTGGAGCGTTTTTTTTTAGATTATAAGTATACAGATAGGTTTTCGATCTTATAGAAAACACTATCAAGCGAATTATTAAGAACAACATTATCGCGGAAAATTATATGATTACGGAATTTAACGGATTTTAGTCAGTTAGGGTTTATTGAGAGAGAGATGAGTCATTGGGAATTCAGCTACAGGTATATTCTTGTCGAGAAGCGATGACGAAAACCGAGGGACACTTCCAGCTGGCTGTATCAAGAAAAGGCGAAATGGCCTGGACCGGAAATCGACATCGTCGTGCTGAGTAAAATGACCCTTATGTCGGAAGTATCGCGTGGTGGCTCAGCCAATCAGAGGAGACCGGGCGACTAGGAGACGGCTCCGGAGAGGGGATTCGGCGAGTGATATATTGTTTGCGCGCCGAGAAGAAACGACTATTATTATTATTATTAACAGAAAAGCGCACGAATGTGCATAACATAGATTTACATTAGTGAAACAAACATGTTACAAAAGAGTTAATTGATGTGAAAAACATCATGATCCAGTAATCAATCAGGAATGTGTGCATTAAAGCATTCATTCAGGACCAGTCATTATATTGTGAATTGAATGTTATTTGAGAAATAGAGCAACACTGTATGATGCTTTGTTCATTTTAAATGTTATTCCTTGCTATAATCACAGAGTGATTTCTGGTTATTTTTACATCTTGTGATGTGATATGTGTCACGACTATTAACATTGTAAAACTTGACCGATGTGGTTGCTCGTTTGGTTGGTTCCGGTGTGATCGGACCATAACTTTAACATTTCTACAACAATCTCCACAACTGACGAAGAAGATGGCGACGTCCAGAAGGCTGATGGAAGCTCTCTTGGACCATCGCGTACGAGGGAAATGCTACGGCAATTTCCAATGGTAAGTGCGAATGAGTCAGAACTACATAATCTCTCGCATCATTGTTTCATATTCAGAATTTCAGTAACTTCTTAGCTTGGGAATAATAGTAAAATCAGTAATTCATCCGACTCGGTTTTCACGTAATTCTCTAGTGGTAATATTCAAATCGTTACGCTCCAATTTTAATTTATTATTATTATTATTATTATTATTATTATTAAAATTGCCACTACTTGTTTTTTAGGTAGATTTCATTAGAAAGCTAACTATTGCAATGGGTCCCATGTTTCGACTTCCGGAAAATTTCGACATATCTTCGCGTTTCACATCCCCCAGACCCCAAAACCACCGTCAGTTCAAAAGTTTATATATAATTTATGTATATATATATATATGTATATATATATATGTATATCAGTTTCTTGTGGACACGATAACTGCCGTAATTTTGCACCAATTACTTCGAATTTTTTACCGAAGATGTATACCTATGAAATCTCGGTCGAGTTCGTTACTGGGCTAAATCGGTCGAAGGGGGTGAAAATGGGGGGCTTTTTTCGAAAAAGTGAAATTTCGCTATAACTCTCTTAATACGTGCAATATCGAATCCATTCAAAGTTCATAATATGTGTCGGATAAGTGCCAAAAATTTATGTCAAATAAGATTTTTGATAGCACCAACCATTGACCAAAGGGGTGGAAAAAAGTGGGTTTTTCGGGAAACATTAATCATATCTCTCTTAATAGGCACAATATCAAAACCGTACAAAATGGACAATATTCCCCTAATAATTACCTAAAACTTTTGTCTGAAAGAATTTTTGATATGACCCACCATTACGCCAAGGGACGAGAAAAATGATTTCGGAATTATAAGAAAATGCCAAGAGCTATCAGTGGTTGCCATGGCAACACTACTAAATTGATGAGGCATGGACCATCAGACGTTGCCATGACAACGCACTTGCACGAGATCAGATTCAGTATTTCCATCTGATTAAGTGGTTGGTTGGTTGGTTCTTAAGTTTAGGGGCTGCGACAACGCGGTCATGTAGCCCCGTGTACTTTGGGTGTGTGTAGAATCTGTCTGATAACCGGTGTTAATTGTGATGACTGTATTAGTGTGTGTTATCTGTTTGTTAATTTAAGTACTGCAACTAACAATTTTTCAGATAGTTCCTACTTTTGCCGCCAAGCGCCACTGTCAACGACTACGAGGCCAAGTTCAGAACTGAGCTACTAGACGCCGCCGCAGTCGGCTCTTGGCAACGAACATAGAAACCTAAGAGCGTTGTATACATTCTTAACCTATCCAATTTAGCTTCACACAGGTGCAATTAGTGGAAGGATCTTTAACATGCCATAAATCTATGACATGGGACCGCCGGCTTTACTTCCCCTCCGAAGGAAGGCATACTGAGGGATATTTAACGCTCTTAAAAAATCCGACGGCTTCGGCCGGGTTTGAACCCGGTATCTTGGGCATAGAAGCTCAGCATGTTACCGACTACGCCACCAAAGCCGCCTGATAAAGTGGGAAGCGGCTTCGGTGACGTAACTGGTAGCATGCTGAATGTCTATGCCCAATGTCGCGGTTTCAAAGCCGGCCGAAGTCGTCGGATTTTCTAAGAGCACTAGAATCCCTCAGTATGCTTTCCTTTGGAGGGGAAGTTCCAACGTTCGTTGCGAGTTGATGGTTGGGGTGGCATCTAGTAGCCAAGTTCACAGCTAGGTGTCGTTGACGGTTGTACCTGGTAGCAACATTAGGAACTACTGCTTGAAATTGACCGTCTGCAGTACTTACATGAATTAAGACTAATACAGCCATTACAATTCACACCGTGTATCAGACAGATTCTACACTCACCCAAAGTACACGGGGTTAGATGACCGCGTTGTCGCAGCCCCTAAACTGAGGAACCAACCAGAGGTAGATTTCGTTAGAAAGCTAACTATTGCAATGGGTACCATGTTTCGACTTCCGGAAAATTTCGACATATCTTCGCGTTTCACATCCCCAGGCCCCAAAACCACCGTCAGTTCAAAAGTTATATATAATTTATGTATGTATATGTATATCAGTTTATTGTGGACACGATAACTGCCGTAATTTTGTACCAATCACTTTGAATTTTTTACCGAATACGTATACCTATAAAATCTCGGTCGAGTTCGTTACTGGGCTAAATCGGTCGTTGGGGGGTGAAAATGGGGGGCTTTTTTTTCGAAAAAGTGAAATATTGCTATAACTCTCTTAATATGTGAAATATCGAATCCGTTCAACATTCATACTATGTGTCGGATAAAGCCCAAAAATGTATGTTTGAAGAGTTTTTTTTATAGCACCAACCATTGACCAAAGGGGTGGGAAAAAGTGGGTTTTTCGGGAAACATTAATCATATCTCTCTTAATAGGCACAATATCAAAACCGTACAAAATGGGCAATATTCCCATAATAATTACCTAAAACTTTTGTCTGAAAGAATTTTTGATATAACCCACCATTATGCCAAGGGATGAGAAAAATAATTTCGGAATTATAAGAAAATGCCAAGAGCTATCAGTGGTTGACATGGCAACACTACTAAATTGATGAGGGATGAGCCATCAGACGTTGCCAAGATAACGAACTTGCACGAGATCAGATTCAGATTTCCATCTAAGTGTGAAGCGGCTTCGGTGACGTAACTGGTAGCATGCTGAATGTTTATGCCCAAGGTCGCGAGTTCAAAGCCGGCCGAAGTCGTCGGATTTTCTAAGAGCGCCAAAAATCCCTCAGTATGCTTTCCTTTGGAGGGGAAGTTCCAACGTTCGTTGCGAGTTGCTGGTTGCGGTGGCATCTAGTAGCCAAGTTCACAGCTAGGTGTCGTTGACGGTAGTACCTGGAAGCAACATTAGTAACTACTGCTTGAAATTGACCGTCTGCAGTCCTTACCTGAATTACAGACTAATACAGCCATCCCAAAGTACACGGGGTTACATGACCGCGTTGTCGCAGCCCCTAAACTGAGGAACCAACCAAAATCTCTGCGGTAGATATAATTTTGCGTGAAGAAGTAACAGACCGTTACATAGTTGCACATCAGTGTCGAAACCTAGCATAAGGACAGTGTGACCACAAGTATAAAAATGGACCCCAAATGACAAGAAGGTTACCGTTCCCATAAGACAATAAAATGTTTAAAATAAGCATAAAATGACGAAAAACAAAGTTAATTAAGCTCCAATTATAAAATACCTTCTCGCATTAAATGAGGTCTGATCCTTCTACGAAAATCTGCATATTCTGCCTATTTTCGCCTATCCCCAAGTTTGTCCGGTGAAATCTACCTCCGCCTTCCGGCGTGCCGAGAGGACTTTTTTATATATTAAATTCATTTTTTATTATATGCAATCTTTGCTTTCAGTAGATAGCATTAGATATAGACCAAATTCCTTCTCCTGATACAATTGTTAGTTGGGTTAATGATCAAATCATACCACGATCCGAGTGTGAAGATTCTTAAAGGTGTTCTGCCTGAGCTAGGTGTTGTTAAATATAAATTTAGATCTCAGCATAGCGTTGAGGTCTTGGCGCCCATTAATACAACGTATCTTAGTCAGAGAAAACATTACATTTGCCACCCAACAGTAGGGACACTAGTAGAAATAGTTACAATTATCACCTCAAACGTGGGGCTTGTTGTGGTTTTTCCACAATCTCCCCACCGAAACCGTTACACTTGCCGCCCAACTGTGGAGCTTCTTATATATGTATTTTAAAGTGCAACACAGGGCTACCAGACCCGTTACACTTGTCGCTACCAACGTGAGGACGAAAACCTAATAACATTTGTGAAGTGGAAGGGTATATATTTATGTGCCTGTATTGTGGGGGTTTTTCATTTATCGGTGTGTATCAGAATGGGTAGTGTTGAGGAAGAGATGAAGTTGCGTAGTGGTCACCAGTTGGATAGTGAAGATACGAGCAGTATGGCTAGTCTTGAAAATGAAAGCAGTACATGGATGTCGGAGGTAAATCCCGATACTAAGGGGGGTAATCAAAACAGTCAAGCAGGGTTAGAGAGTTTGCTTCTTCAGTTTATGCAACAAAATAAAATTAGCACAGATGCTTTAAATGATAAACATGAACAAAATAATGCTAAACTAGAACGAAACAGTAGGGAAAATAAAGAGAGTACTGAAACTTTAAATGCTAAACTTGAACAAAATAATGCTAAACTAGAACAAAACAGTAGGGAAAATAAAGAGAGTACTGAAACTTTAAATGCTAAACTTGAACAAAACAGTAGGGAAATTAGTGATACATTTGAGCTGATTAGAGGTGAGATCAGAGGGGTGATGGAAGAGAAGGCTAAAGAGATTATTGCAGATGTAGACAGAAAATTAGGAAATGTACAGGAGTTAGAAATTAGAATCAGTACACAGGCTGAAAATTTAAAAGAAGTAGTGCAACTTGAAACACAGCAGGTCAAAAAGCAATTGGGGAGAGAAATTGACAAAATTCTGGTAACAACTAAAGAGGTTAAAGAACAGCTGGGGGGAAGAATTGATAAGTTCATGCAGAAATAATAACTGAAGTTAATGATTTAAGGGATAGGAATAAGGAAAGCATTAATGAGATTAATGAGAAACAAGCTAAGTGGTAAAGTTGAAGCATCGGAAGGGAGCATTAGGTTAACTGTAACTAATATTGAAAGAAAAGCTGAGGAGAAAATTGCTGAATTAGAACAGAAGTTGAAAGCTAGAAGTAGGCAGGAGAATAGCCTGAGCAGGCCAGTTTATGTGAATAGCACACACAGGGAGATAGAGTTGGGAAAATTCAGCAATCGACAGGGTTGTCCCATGGAATTTATGAATGCAATAGAAAATAAATTCAGGGCGAGGTTAGAAGATGGTAGTATTGAGTGGTGCCAGGTAGTTGAGATTTTAAAGCAAGCGTTTGTAAGGGAGACAAGAAACGGGTTTGCTGTCTACAGAGACAATTTCGAGGACATTTCAGATTTTAAAGTTAAATTTTGTGAGAAATTTTGGAATGAGGTAATTCAGTCTCGGCATCGTGAAGGAATTGTATGTGGGAAATATAACCCGAGAGGAAACTACACTATGACCGAGTACTTTTTAGGACAGGTATTGACGTGTAAATATCTGGATGGTTTGAGGGAGGAAAGTGATGTAGTCAGGCTATTACAAAGACATTTTTCATATGGAATCAAAGAAGCTGCCTGTATCCAAAATGTTAAAACTATTTCACAAGTGGAAAATTTATTAAGTACATTCGATGCTCTGGGAAGAGGTGGTTACGAGGAGAATTTCGGTTGGAACCAGGGTATCCATAATAACAGGCCTAATGAGAATAGGAACCAGGAAGTTCAAGGGATCAGTGGCGAAGGGGCCAACGTCCAAAATAGGGGGAACCTTAATAATAATAATAATAATAATAATCAGAAAAATCAGTACAGAGGAAATGGGTATGGTACGCATTACCAGGTAGAAATAATGATTTCAGGGGAAACCAAGGCCGAAATAATGATTTTAGGGGTAACCAAGGGAGGAATAATAACAATAATAATTATAACCAGAACAGGGGTCAAGGAGGTGATCAGCCCAATGGTAATAACGGACAGAGAAATACCGTTAACTCAACCCAGAACAACCAGACCAGTGCAGTAGTGAGTAGTACTACACCAAGCGGTAGCGGTACTTTAAACACGAACCAGGCTGCGATGTACGGTCAGAATCTCAGTCTGTAACATGCCCTGTCCATACACTTATACAGGAACCCTATGACCTACATGTAAGAAGTGAATTATTACGTGAACTAAATGATGAAGGTATTATTAAGGATGTGGCTAGTAAGAGCCCCATAGTTAAATTTAACGTGTCCGAGGCGTACACAGATGTTTTAATTGATAGTGGTTGTATGAAGAGTTGCATAAATAGTGCATTTTATGATAAAATGAAAGGAACTGGAGTAAATTTTGAGGAGATGCCAATTAAAAGCACTTTTGTTATCACAGCTGTTGGGAAGAGGTCTCAAGTTATTTCTAAGCACGTTTTAGTAGACATTAAAATTAATAATCATGTAGGAAAGCAGATTTGTCTTGTAATTCCAAATTTAGTATTCAGTGTTATTTTGGGTTCAGAGTGGCTAAGTAGAGTGTCTGGAAACTTATGTTATGATGTAGGGAGTTTGAAATTTAAATGGGGTGATTCTGAAGTAGAGGTAGCGTTCAATGACCATATTCAGAGAAGTAGTGTTGTAGGTGTGATTTGTACTTTAAATGAGATATCGCCAGCCGTAGAGCGGGATTCTCCATGGTTTGTGGGCAGTGTGATTACGAACGGTAGTCTAGAGGACTCGTTACGTGATGCTGCATTTCAGGGAAATATAGAGGAAGAACAGTGTGTTCGGCTCTATGATGTGTTATTGTGTAATAGGAGAGTTTTTGAGGATCGCATTGGTATGGCCAATTGCTATACACATTCATTGATCGTTATTGATAGGTCAGTATTCACAGGACATAGATATCCTGTACCTTTCGCTTATCAGAGTGCAGTTGAAGCACAAATTAACCAGATGCTTGAAGATGGGATTATCGAGCACTCTAACAGTCCATATGTTAATTCTTTGATCGCCTTGCCCAAGGCCGATGGCACAGTTCGTATTTGTTTAGACGCTCGTTTGGTTAACAGTAGAATTAGTTCTGATCAGCTGAAATCCATGTCAATAGAGGAATTAATGCAAACATTTGAGGGGAAGAAGTATTTCACTTGTGTAGATTTGAGTTCCAGTTTCTGGCAAGTGCCACTTACGTACGAAGATAGACCATTTATAGCTTTTAGTCATAAATATAACCTTTATCAATTTTGTAGAACACCTTATGGGTTAAAGAGTAGTTCAGCAGCTTTAATTAGGGCTTTAAACATCGCATTAGGGGATGACACAGGAGAGTTTGTAACCATTTACATTGATGATATGGTAATTAGTTCACGCAGTTTTGAGGAGCATCTACGTCATTTAGATATAGTTTTTCAGAAGTTAGATCAGGCAGGGTTCACATTGAAGCTGTCTAAGTCGTCATTCTGTCAGTCAGAAGTGACATTTTTAGGTCATAGAGTGTCGAGTAGAGGTGTAACACCAGAAGAAAGTAGGGTTAATAAGGTACTTAACCCAGAGGTGCCACAGAATGTTAAATAGTTAAAAACATGCCTGGGAATTTGCAACTTTTTCAGAAGGTTCGTTCTTAAATACTCAGGGTTGGTAGAACCATTCAGGGAATTGCTTAAAAGTGGGACTCGGAGGAGATGGGAGTCCAAGCATGATCAGGCTTTTAGAGCGCTGAAGGAAGGTTTTGAGAAAGCTATAGTGCTGAAATATCCTTTGAAAGATAAGGAATATGTGGTTATGACAGATGCTTCGCATATAGGCATTGCTTAAGTATTGTGTCAGAAAGATGATGAGGATAATCTGTGCATTGTATCTTTAGCCTCGCGAGGACTGACAGCAGCAGAGAAAAGATACACGATTACTGAGTTAGAGCTTTTAGGTATTGTTTTCAGTTGGGGGAAATTTAGAATGTATTTAGTAGGGGGAAATTTGAGATCCACACATCACCATGCAGTACTGTATATGAGGACTTGTAAACTCAGTTCTAACTGAGTTAGTAGGTGGATTCATGCTCTGCAGGAATACGAATTCACAGTAAAATATATTAAAGGTAAAAATAACATTCTTGCAGACATGCTGTCAAGGGACACAAATTTATGTAGGGATTATCCTGTGGTTAAAGCAGAGGACGGTATTTTATTATGTGCATGTGTGGACAGTAGCAACAGGGCATCGTTACAGACACTGAGAAATATGCTAGTGGAGCAACGTGATGACGTTAAGTTAAGGGAGCCACTGGCTATGTTGGAAATAAGTGAAGAAGAGTATGTGAAAGTAGGGCGGCTCACGTACAAGATGCAGGATGGGCTTCTTGCACGGAAATGTCGGAATAATCGGTGGGCAATATGTGTTCCTGCCACTTTGCGGGAGGAGCTAATTTGGTTCATTCATAGGGAATTAGGACACTTTGGTGCTGCCAAGGTCTTCTATGAAATTGGTCGTGACTTTATTTGGAGTAAAATGGGAAGGGATGTTAGGAGGATTTTAGCTAAGTGTGACACCTGTCACAGGAGCAAGTATCCAGTTAAATATTTAGTGGGGGAGAGATCTGCAGTTCTCACCAGTAGTCCCGGCGAACTACTCTGTGTGGATTTATTTGGCCCGATCGTTAAAGGAGAGTACGGCTACGAGTACATTTTTATAGTTATTGACACTTTTAGTAAGTACTAGCAGAAGTACCCGTTCTTTGAACGGTGTTCGGTGTTAACACCAGACATTATCAATTGAGCTATTGTTGCAATGGTTAGCGGTTTTTCTTTCCATCATAAGTTTATCAGAACGAAGTTAGTTTTCTGGGAATATCACACACACTGTTAATTTAAGGGCCTTTAAAAGTGGTTTTCGGAGACCCTTTATTGACTCCCGAATTTTGTGTCTCACATTGAGAAGCGCAACATAGGCTTTGGTCGTCCTTCTACGATAATTTTTATATTTCGCCTATTTTAGCATGTATTTTGAGAAGTTATCCCTATATCCACCCTTCTACAGTATGAAAAGTACGGTGAAGAGTTTTATAAATGATTGGTGTATTGACTCTCATGGTTACCATACCTAATTTTACGATGCACCAAGCATCCGAACTCGATTTATAGGCGTACATGAAGATACACAGAAAGACAGACAGACAATTCTATTGTCTACAACATATCACCCAGATATCCAAATATGGGTATATCTACCACACAGTATCAAACCCGTATGAACCCGTATGTCGACAAAAAAAAAAAAAGATTAGTTAAAATGTGCTCTCAAACAAAATTCACCTAACGTGTACTTCCTGACATGAAATAGAATTGAAAGCCTTGCAGACGAAACGCAATACACGTCACATAAAAACTGACCCTCTACGTTGTGTTAGGTCCCCATACACAGGAAGACCCCTTTCATAAATTATAAAGGCTTGTGGTGCATGAAAATTCAGTTTATTTAGCCTCAAATGGCCCTAATTCTTAAAAGCCGCAAAAAATGCTGATTCAATTCAGGAATTTTTGAAACTGCTCTTTGGAGATATTTTTATATTTATTTATTTATTTATTTATTTATTTGAACCAAATCTACTTGTTAATTGCCACTTTAACTCAGAGAGTCATATCGTGACATACAGACAATAAACACATAGATAACATAAATTTACAGTATGGCATTAGATAATTAAACCAAATGTTCATTCGGCATTTCATAGCTTCCTCGTTATTTCAAAACTTAATAATGCTTTGCAGTAGTTATCTTCATTCACAATATCACTGGGCTACTTTTCTGATGGAGACTGCACAAAGTTCTTTCTTAATCATAAATGCGGACACAGTGTTCTTCATTTTTAGACAGTTCTCCATGGGAGACACATCACAGAAAGAATTACTTTTATTTCCCTATCGAGCCCTTACTGACTGTAAGAGTCTGATAAGTTTTGTAGTAAGGAAAAAAACCCATCAAACTCACAGGAAATATCTACAGACAGCAATATGTGGCTGTACTGTAGTAATCGTATAGGCTACCTAGGCTTTAACAAGATTTATAGCTTAGGAAGCCGTCTCCTGTACTTGAATGCTAAATTTACATGCATCTTTGTTCTGAATCTCGTCCGACGCTTTCTTATTCCACATTGCCCTGATGGTATTAAAATATTTTGCTAATTGACCTGCTTTCCCCCATTCCCTTTTTAGTAATTTAATTAAAGTGTGATACTCATTTTCATTTTCTATTCTGTTTAGATCTGCTTTGTCTACAAACTTTGCTCTTATCATTTTAATTTCCTTGCATTCCCTGATCAGGTGCGCAGCACCCATAACCTTCCCACAAAACAGGCAAATGTAGTCTTTTCCTACTTCTCTCAGCGCTTTGTTCTTATACACCCCCATTAACCACCAAATTATCCCTCTCATTTCTCTTTTCATTAGGCATTGAGGCTTTATGCACATAAAGTTCCTTATTTCGCAGAACTCCGTTAAGGTTCTCCTACTGGTGCACTCTTCTCTTAGCACCTGCAACTCTACGTCATTAACCCTTCTACACACTTTTTTGCACACCCTACCTTCCTCTCTTTGTAAGTCCCTATCCCATAGATAACCCATTCCTAATCTTTCCAGTACACTTCTTACCCCGTCCACCCAGTAGCCCTCTTGCTGATGCTTCATTTGGTGCAGGTAGGCTACCTTAAGCATTTCCCCCCCCCCTCCACCTGCTTTTAAACGAATCCAAGACTTTATGACCTTTTTTATATGTTGTCTAATGCTTACATCCTCACACAACATTCTCGCTCCACAATTCGCCGTGCAACTAGGTAGCCCCAAAATTATCTTGGCAAACCTACTTACAATACTGTCCAGGGTTTTCGTTCCTTTCTCTAAACCCCATACTTCCACTCTTGAAACGATGAGTGCGTTGAACACATTCTTATACACTTTGTAGTCAAGATTCGGTAACCTGTGCTCTAACACTTAAACATTCGCCAATGCCGCTAGCCCTTTCGATTTTGCCCTTTTAATTTGTTCGGTCCATTTACCATTACTCGCCATTATCGTCCCTAGATACTCAAGTTTTTTCACCGTCTCTAACTGCGACCCATACATGACCCACTTTTCGTTCTTAGCCAGTTTAACTCCCTTTTTGCAGATCATAACTTTGGTCTTACTCGAGTTAATTTTTAAGTTCCAGTCCTCACAGTATCTCACAATATCGTCAATACTATATTGCATATTATAGGGTGTTAGAGCAAGCAGAAGGATGTCATCAGCAAAAGCTAGGCCCGGGATATCATAATTGTCCAAGCAAGGGTTGGACCGTTGCTCAAAGCCCTTTGAATCGAAAATATCGTTGATAAATAGCAAAAAAAAAGCACCGGGGATAATTTGCATCCCTGTTTTAATCCTATATTAGACGTTATCTCTCCTACAATTACATCATCTTTAATTTTAATTGCACATTTCACTTCGGAATACACATTCTCAATTGCTCGTATCATTTTATGTGACACCCCGATTTTTCCCAGCTTAGCCATGACAGCTCCCCTGCTCACTGAATCAAACGCCTTCTCCAAATCAATAGCTGTGATATACAGCTTACCTCTTTTCCTTCTTATGTACTTGTCCATCACCGTTTTAACCACCATTATATTGTCACTGGTTCTCATCCCTTTTCTGAACCCTGTCTGGAGTCTCGAGAACACCGAACAGCCCTCTGCCCATGCTATTAAACGCTTGGATAAGACCCCGGTGTACATTTTGCTCAAATTATCAAGCAAAGTTATGCCTCTATAGTTGCCTGGGTCTAGTTTGTCCCCACGCTTCTCATATATTGGACAAATTATCCCCTCCTGCCACGCCCTCGGAAATCTACCTCCTTCAAAGATTTTGTTAAAGATTTTTACCAAGCTGTCCATCATGAACCTATTGTTACTCAACTCTTGCCAAAATTCATTTTTATCCCCGAAATAGCACCTGACTTCCCTCCTTTACTCTTTGCTATTACTCCCTTAATTTCCTCTATCGATATGACTTGGTCCAGCATAGGCAGAGCGGCCTCCAGCCCCCTCGGGACGCCCAACTCATCCCTCTTCCTCCAATTATCTTCAGCATTTAACAGATTCTCATAATATGCAATCCATACTTCATCACTAATAGAGCTCTCCCCACCACTTCTGCTCCCCCTACAGTAAGAATTTATCCTGCTCCACACTTTGCTACAGTCGTTAGCTTTAGAATCCTTATTTAGTGCTGTAGCTTCCTTACCCTGCCATTCATCTTTCATTTTGCTGAGAAGTTCCCTATATTCTTTCCTTAGACGACAAAATTCTACTCTCATCGTATCATCCCCTCCTCTCTTGTATAACTTCAGTGCCCTAATAACTTCGGTTTTCTTCCTTCTACAAGATTCATCGTACCATCCTTTAATTCTCCCTAATTTTCCTCTAGCCTTCACGCGCATTTTCCACCCGGCCATCATAATTGCATTCTCAATCAAACGTATTACCCCTTCAATTTCATCATTACTGATCATTAAACTTATCCCTACCTTTATCAGCTCAAAATTTTCTCCCTGAAAGTAGTTCTGGAACTCTCTGCAGTTTTCCTCCCTCCATCTGAATCTATTTACTTTTCTCTCTATAGCTTTAACTTGTGGGTTCCCTTTTGATTTTGATTTTGTCACCGCTCCCTGCATGTTGACGACAATTGGTAGGTGGAGTGATTCCCCCCATTCTTCAACAGTGAACCTCTTAATTAGGGCTAGTGCTCCTCTGGAACATATTGCTAAATCTATTACACTTCCTCCAATCTCTGTTATATATGTCAGGCTACCTTCTTCATCCCCCAGACAGACACCATTTAATATATATAGCTCTTCTGCACCACATAGTTCCAAAATCTTTTCTCCGTTCTTATTACATTCCTTGTCTTTGCTGTGCCTATCCCCACATACGGCCTCGGCAACCCCCTTGCTGTAAAGGGGCTTTCTGTCTGCAACCCTCGCATAAGTCCCCTAAAAGCACAATCTCTGCCTCTTCATATATATTTTGAATTCTGTTTATTTCAATAGCTAACTCATCGAAAAAGCTTTCTCTTGCATACGGGGAATTCTCCGGAGGGTTGTAGACGAAGCCGAAACATACCGTTCCTTTCCCCCTCCCCCTAATATCTGCTTTTACCCACACTACTTCTTCCAGTTCTGAACTAATAAATTCTGATAATTCCCTCACCTCTTCTTTAATTAAAACAACAATTCCCCCCGGGAACCTACCTGTACGAGCTTTCCTAATCTTAGGTTTTGTATATATATTGAAGCCATCTATTTTAACCTCGCAACCTACAGCGAGCCAACTCTCAACAAATCCTACAATCTGCATATCTTCTATTAGGGTCAAAACTACATCGTTCCCTCTCTTATTTAAAAAAAACCTCTATATTTACGCTAGCAATATTCCAGTTTAGTTATGTTTTACCCCTACCCTCTTCGCTGGCGGTAGCTTTACTTCTAGTAACTCTAGCTTTCTCTAGCTCTAGTATACTGCCACCTGGAGAAGAAATGACCTCCTTCTCCACATTAAACTGCTCTGTCAAGGTTTTCTTGCCCCATAGTTCTTTTAGACTAGTAACTCGTTGTTTGACAGTCTCACCTTTCTGCAAACCACGCACTTGTCCGGTGTTCCTGGCGCTGACGTTAGTCGTTCCTGCTCGCGCCACTTCCGTGTTGGACTTGGAGGTCGATGCTCTCTGTTGAATCATCACCGCACTTCCCTCTGAACCGACAGCTGCTTCCACCTGGTTGCTAGGTCTGACTGTCTCCTGTTGTTGTTGCTTCTCCATATCCTGGAGTTGTGCCTCTGTCCAAATCCTATCCCAGTTGTTGCCGCTAACCGCCAGTCTATTGCCTTTTACATAAGCCTTGAGACCAGAGCTCCTTGCCTTCCTTAAATGAAACTGCAAGGTCCGTTGCTCGTTTGCCTCTTCTTTATTAATTTCTCGCCTTACCCATATCCTCTCCCCTTTCAGGTTCTTTGTGTTCGCCAGAATTCTGTGAGCCATCAGCGAAGAAACTAATGACACTTTCACGGGCCTCGAGCCCCTTCCCCGGCATATCCTGGTCACATTGTCAATCTCTGAGACTCCAATGTTTATCCGCATGCCTTCACTAATCACTCGGAGCACCTAGGATGTTAGATCCTCGGTGCTTTCCTTGGCATCTTCCTTTATTCCGTAAATGAAGACGTTTTTCTTTCTCTCATCCAGCTTGGCCTTCCTTAATTCATTTACCTCCACCTCTAATATCTTCACCTTTTCTCTTAGGTCTTTTATCTCTCTACTATTCTCGGTCAGCCTTTCTGTCACTATTCCCATCTCTTCTCTTATACATGTCTTCATCTCCTTGAATTCCTTACATTGCTCACGAAGAATGTCCCGGATCTGGTCATTTTGTGACACTTCCTTTACAATTTCCCTTACTTTTAGCCTACTTTCGATTTTTGCAAAAAATGAAAGTAGACTTATGAGATCAACACAGGGCGAAAAAAAGTGTGTCTGTCTGTGTGTGTGTATGTGTGTGTGTGAGTCTGTGTGTGTGTGTGTGTGTCTGTGTGTCTGTGTGTGTGTGTGTGAGTGTGTGTACTCTGAATGTCTGTCCCCCCCTATCAATTCGAACACTGTGAATGCGAATTGAACGAAATTTGGTACAAAGGTAGCACTAGCAAAGGACACCTCAGTGTCATGTTTTATATCGCCGCCATCTTTACTAAAACTGAATGGCGGCCACTCAAACGTTCAAAACGTAAAATCAAATAACGACTAACCAAATCATCCGATCTCTACCAAATTTGGTAACAACATACCTTCGTATAGGATGCGTCTTGTGACCAAACTACAATGTCGTCCACCATACCATTTCAGGATGGCGGCCGTGCGAATTATGCAAACTTTATAATCCATATCATGGGACCCACCAGTTCCGATTATCGAGCCGAGAATCGTTTTAACTGTTCTAAAGGAAGAGGCACGTTCGAAATTAAAAGTTTATTTTGTAATACTATAGTGCAGACGTGATTTTAAAAAGCTGAGCTGATTTAGTAATAAGACAAGATGGCAGCGGATATCTTGTGCCTGACTTATATTTCACTAATTTGAGTATTGCATGCAATATAGCGTACTGATATAAAATAAATAAACTTTGTATGAAATGCTTTATATACACACATCAAAAAAAGTTTTGCATCACCTCGGTTCCAAGAGTTCCGGAACCTTTAAATACAAAGGGAATAGAGATCAACACAAACAACATTTCAGCTCGTTTTATTGCTCATGAGACCCACACATTGCATGTTGTACCATCATACAGCTAGACGTTCAGCATTTGTGGTCCAGATTGCAGTACACACCACTACCTCTAATACCCAGTAGCACGTCCTCTTGCATTGATGCATGCCTGTATTCGTCGTGGCATACTATCCACAAGTTCATCAAGACACTGTTGGTCCAAATTGTCCCACTCCTCAACGACAATTCGGCGTAAATCTCTCAGAGTGGTTGGTGGGTCAAGACGTCCATAAACTGCCCTTTTCAACATATCCCAGGCATGTTCGATAGGGTTCATGTCTGGCGAACATGCTGGCCACTGTAGTCGAGCGATGTCGTTATCTTGAAGGAACGCATTCACAAGATGTGCACGATGAGGTCGAGAATTGTCGTCCATGAAGACAAATGCCTCTCCAATATTCTGCCGATATGGGTGCACTATGGGTCGGAGGATGTCATTCAGGTATCGTAAAGCCGTTTCGGAGCCTTCCATGACCACCAGTGGCGTACGTCGGCCCCACATAATGCCACCCCAAAACATCAGGGAACCACCACCTTGCTGCACTCGCTGGACAGTGTGTCTAAGACGTTCAGCCTGACCAGGGTGCCTCCAAACACGTCTCCGACGATTGTCTGGTTGAAGGCATATGCGACACTCATCGGTGAAGAGAACGTGATGCCAATTCTGTGGGGTCCATTCAGCATGTTGTTGGGCCCATCTGTACCGCGCTGCATGGTGTCGGGGTTGCAAAGCTGGACCTCGCCATGGACGTCGGGAGTGAAGTTGCGCATCATGCAGCCTATTGCGCACAGTTTGAGTTGAAACACGACGTCCTGTGGCTGAACGAAACGCATTATTCAACATGGTGGCATTGCTGTCAGGGTTCCTCCGAGCGGCAATCCGTAAGTAGCGGTCATCCACTACAGTAGTAGCCCTTGGGCGGCCTGAGCGAGGCCTGTCATCGACAGTTCCTGTATCTCTGTACCTCCTCCATGTCCGAACAACATCGCTTTGGTTCACTCTGAGACGCCTGGAAACTTCCCTTGTTGAGAGCCCTTCTTGACACAAAGTAACAATGCGGACGCGATCGAACTGCGGTATTGACCTTCTAGGCATGGTAGAACTACAGACAACATGAGCAGCGTACCTTCGTCCTGGTGGAATGACTGGAACTGATCGGCTGTCGTACCCCCTCCGTCTAATAGGCCCTGCTCATGCATGGTTGTTTACATCTTTGAGCAGTTTTAGTGACATATATGAACAGTCAAAGGGACTGTATCTTTGATACAATATACACAGTCAACGTCTATATGCCGGAGATCTGGGAACCGAGGTGATGCAAAACTTTTTTTGATGTGTGTATAAATAATATACTCCAGTGATGAAATCGTTTAGTATAAATCACTATTTGCTAACAAGTTCTATGTAAGTCATTTTATATAGAACGATATTCGTTGACACAATTAGCTCAGTGGTAGAGCGTTAGCCTATCGCTCAAATGCCTATGGTTCAAACCCGATCAGAGCTAGTTTTTTTGCTTGAAATTTTATATGTTTATTGTTTTGTAATGACTCAGATGTTTTAAAATTAAGCGTTATATTGTGCATATTATGGTGTAAAATATATATTTAATTAAAACATAATTCGCCAGCAGATTTACTCGAGACATCTAGCTGCCAAAAAGGTAACTGCACGCCGACCAGATTGTATTGAAAAGTTTCTTCTTCTGGCCGCTAGAATGCACTCGCTCTGTTAGGATTATATTGTTAGATATTTCACCACTAGATATCACGACTAGTCTACGTGGGGCTCCATTGATTACTATACCATTTGCATTCTATGCGCATCGAATTTGAAGAATGACAAGATGATACTACGATACATTTTTACTTTCTATTTTAAAGGGTTTGTAACAGCCTATTGTGCGTTATTTGAAAATGTTAATTGAAGTAAAGAACAAAACGATTTCACATAGTATCTGAACTCTACCGTTGGTGCTAGTTCAGGATATTAATTAATACTTCTATTTCAGCCAAATAGCAATCGAAAATATCCACATAGTTGGTATACACACGTCTCTGTAGGGTCATGGAAAGATTTGTTAATTCAATTAGGGTTGTGAAAGTCATACGCAGCCAGACGTGTAAAGACATGCCTCAACTCAAAGTTGGATGTTGCCCGCGTCAGGCCGATTATGTAATAATAATAATAATAATAATAATAATAATGTTATTGGTTTTACGTCCCTTTTAACTACTGTTGCTTTTAGAGACGCCGGGGTGCCAGAATTTTGTCCCTAAGGGGACCTTTAACGTGCCAGTAAATCTACTAACACGGCTCCCTCGCATTTGTGCACCCTCAAATGCCAGCTGACTGCGCCAGGATACGAACCTGAAACATACGGTCCAGCAAGCGAGAACGTTACCGCTGAGCCACGCCGCCAGTCCGGTCGATTATGTCTCCAGATCCATAACATTCTTTAGATACTTCTTATCTTTCTTTCTTCAATGATGGTAGCAGTTTTTATCTAGGTTGTGGCGTTTGGTAGAGGTAAATCGTTTCTAAGGTCTTCAACAAAGAATAGTTCTATTATACTCTTTGATAATAACAACGAGTTATAACTATACTCATACATTTAGGAGAAAGTAGGCTATATGTTCTTTACTGAACATCTTGTTTCCATTTCTTGCCATCACAGCTGACCAGGCCCTGGGTTTGACTCCACTCCTCCAATTAATAGTAGCGTCGCCACAACCAGCGCTACCATCCCCATCGCCAAAACCCCCTTCTGTTCAGTTACGTTGCCCGCTATCACCCTCCCGACACAGAAATCGCACTTCACTCTAGCCTGCCAGCGACCGATGACCGCCCGGTACTGCTGAATAGCGATTCCCATTCTTCCTTACACTTCACTGCACGTCTATTCACCTTGCTTGCTTGGTTGAAACTCTTTGGAGATATAATAGACATTCTGTACTATATGTCGCACGTGAAAATTGCATGAAAAAATTCTAGGTTACCCCCTTGACCCCCTTAATTGCATTGATGAATTATACAGTCTACGTTGGTTCCGTGATAACCTTTAAGCCATTTGCAAACTTTCACAGAAATGTAATAAATGGAGTGACATTGCTTCTTACAGAAATAGATGGAAAGTTGAATTTCCACCCTTTGAGATAATGTTGTCATGGTTACCGATTTGCATTCCTTCATTAGTTTCTTAAATAACATTGAATTAGTTTTCTGGGAATATTTCAGATACTGTTGGTTTTAGAGCCTTATAATATAGTTTTCGAAGACCCTTTAGGGCCCCCGAGTTTTGTTTCTGGCACCGAGGGGCTTTGTCTCGTCGTTGTACGCCATTATATAATACTACTAATAATAATATATTATAGGGATAGGAATATAATAGACCTGCCGTACCACACCCGCAGGTGTAAATCGCGTGAAAAATATCTCGAGTACCCCTTGACCCCGCATTACAGCTTAATTTGGTTCCATGATAACCTTCTAGCCGTTTGCAAATTTTCACACAAATGTAATTAATGGAATTGCATTGCGTCTTACAGCAATAGATGGACCTCTGAGAATCTGTTGCCATGGTTACCGGCTTGCATTCGTTCATTATTTAATTAAATGAAATTAGTTTTCTGGGCATATTTCAAAAATGGTTCGTTTTAGGGCCTTAAAATGTGGTTTCCCCGAGGTTTGTCTCTCACATTGAGGGGCTGAATATGAGCTTTGTCTCGTCCTTCTACGCCTATTTCAGCATGTATTTAAGGGGGTAGGCCCCCTTTTATAAGAGGTACGGAGAAGACTTACATCAATGATTAGTGTCGTGCAACTGATGGATATCTGTACCAAATTTTACGTTGATACACCCAGCCGTTCTCGAGTTATAAGGGAACAAAGTTGTCCACATACTAACAGACAGACAGACAGACAGACAAAAAAATATTTTCGCGCGCATCCATCATAAAAACAGTCTGAAACGCGTAAATAACTCACATTTCCTTAGAAATTCAGAAAAAAAAAACTGACAAACTTTCATTTTTATATAGAGATATATTGCACCGCTCGGTGTTGACCGTGTTTTATTGCACAAATTTAGGTTTTACTCACTAACCGATGGAGATACACGAAAAGTGATAAGGACCATTCGGATAGGAAATTAAATTTTAAAGCTCTAATCTACCATCAAAAGTTTTCTATTTCCTAGCGTTCTCTTTTTATTTGATATGGAAATATGAAATTTTGAAACCAAAGGGTGTAGTGACGTCACTAAAATGGTCGCCATGTTTAGCCTACTTTTCACATTTTGCAAAAATGAGGAAAAAATAGTCTTATGAGATCGATCCGGGAAAATGTCTGTCTGTCTGTCTGTCTGTCTGTACTTCTGTCTGTCTGGCTGTGTGTGTGTGTGTGTCCCTCCACCAACTCCTAAATGGCTGCAGCAATCGAAACCCAATTTAGTATGAGTAAAGCTGTGTTCCGGAATACCTCAAGCCCATATTTGAAAATGATGTCAGTGCTACCAACTGCCGAAAAAACGCACTGGAAATTTGAGCTCCTTGTTGGATATCATGGAAGGTATGCATGGGAGCTATTCCAAATTTGGCACACATGTAGATAATACTATTTCAGTTTAATTTCCAGGAGGCGATACTTCACAGTGTTGCCAAAATAATTTTAAACTTCTGATAGGTCCAATTTTTAAATGCATATAAGTTTTACACTATCAAATGGATTTCAACCAAATTATGTATGTAATATATGCACATAAACATATATGACTGAGCGTATTCTTATGAGCCACCAGGGCAGCCAACTGTTAATAATTGCTCTCTCTATTTTTATCCAAATAACAATATATCAGAAATTATGCAAGCCGACAGCTTTTAAACTATGCACACGTATAGTACCTGACATTTTAGATTAATTTGGAGTAACGTATATACTTCAGTTCTACCAACATGATTCTGAGCCTGCTGATAGGACCAATTTTTAAATACATGTAACTTCTATACTATCAGTTGGATTTCAACCAAATTTCGTATGTGCTATGTGTAACGTAACATATATGACTAAGTATTCTTAAGAGCAATCAGGGCTGCCAACTGCTAATAAATTCTGTCTATATTTTTTTTACCCTAATATCAATATATCAGAAAGTATGCAATCCAACAACTCTATATTTTGCACACGTATAGCACCTGACACTCTTAGATTAATTTGGAGTAATTAATATAAGTCAGTGCTGCCAACATGATTCTAGGCTTGCTGATAAGTCCAATTTTAAAATACATGTCACTTCTATACTAAAAAATGGATTTCATCCAAAATTGGCACAACACGATATCATAATATTTCCGATTATTTTTAACCAGCACAGGCATGGCATTATTGCCATTATGCTTTTACGCGTCTAACTGCATGTTACGTCCATTGGACTTCAACCAAATTTTGTATTCTGTACCTAAGAATACATTCAGTCACCAGGGCTGCCAACTGTAGAGCTCTCTTAGGCTACATTATACCAGGAATATTTTGAACTAATTAGACATTTCGATATTACCAACTTATTTTCGTCATTATTCTAGATAGGTTCATACACTGTAGAATAATCATTGGCATGAAAAGTAGGCTCTTAAGTTCGTCACGGAACTTCTTGTTTAATAGTGCAAAATATCGAAATCAAAAGTATCCTATATGTAAACCTGATAAATCAGCTACATCCATGCAAAATTTCATTTTAAATCGGACCAGTGATTCTTGCGTTATTGAGTAACACACGGACAGACAGACACCCACCATCTCATTTTTAGCCTATTTTCAATTTTGAAAATTAGGCTTATGAGATCACCTTTTGAGCGTGTGTGTGTGTGTGTGTGTGTGCGTGCGGGTGTGTGTGTGTGTGAGGAGAGTGTGTGTGTGTGTGTGTCCCCTAATAACTTCTAAACGGCTGGAGCGATTTCAATGAAACTCGGTATGTTCATACCACTATTCCGGGCGACCCCGATCGTGCCCTTCAAATTTTGTTACGTCTCACCAATCCAATATGGCGGCTATGCGAAATATTTCACCAGTATTCAATATCTCCTAAACTGTTCCCGATATCACCCTGGAATTATTTAAGGTGATAAAGGGAACTACTAGGAGTTCACCTATGTGACTTTTGAAAAACTGGTAACTACAAAACCAACTTGGCGGCCACGCGAATTCGCGACTTTTAATAGACGCTTCTTGCGATTTAACCAAGCAAACGCAATAAAACTTGGTACAGTATATGTTTATACAAATTGTAATGCATCAATATCTAACTTCGTTCAAATGTTTACATAACCACAAAATGGCAGATGTGCGAAATATTTCACCGGCATTCTATATCTCTGAAACTATTAGCGGTATCACCCTGAAATTTTGTACGGATATAAAGGACTATACTGGAAGTTCATCTATAAGACTTTCAAAAACCGGTTAACTACAAAACGAACATGGCGGCCAAGCGAATTTGAACATTTTAAATAGACCTTTCTCGCGAATTCATGTTCCAATCAAAATGAAATCTGGTAGAGGAAACGTTTATACACATTGTAATGCACTCTTATCTAATTTAGTTCAATTGTTTGCATAACCTCTAGATGGCAGGTGTGCGAATTTTAAAATTAAGTTTTTATTTCTTGTGTCGTAATAATGCGATCGAAGTGTAGGTTTGAATAATGAACCTACGCAATAATGTTCCTTTAATGGTACATGACTCTATGGCCTATACATTTAAAAATCCAACGTGGCGACCATCCGAAATATTTAGACGGCTCTGAATATCTACGAATCTATTATAGCAATCAAACTGATTTTTTAGCCTATTTTCAATTTTGAAAAAATAGGCTTATGAGATCACCTTTTGTCCCTGTGTGTGTGCGTGTGTGTGATTCGTGTGTGTGTCCCCCCCTAATAAAATCTAAATGGCTGGAGCGATTTCAATGAAACTCAGTAAGTTCATAGCACTATTCCGGGCGACCTCAACTGAGCCCTTCAAATTTCGTTACGACTCACCAATCCAACATGGCGGCTGCGCGAAATATTTCACCAGCATTCAATATCTCCGAAACGATTATCGATATTACCCTGACATCATGTATGGTGATAAAGGGAACTACTATAAGTTCTCTTATGTAACCTTTGAAAACCTGGTAACTACAAAACCAACATGGCGGCCAAGCGAAATTGCGACTTTTAAATAGACGTTTCTCGCGATTTATCCAACCACACGCAATGAAACTTGGTACAGTATATGTTTATATACATTGTAATGCACCGACAACTAACTTCGTTCATTTGTTTACATAACCACAAGATGGCGGATGTGCGAAATATTTCACCGGCATTCTGTATCTCTGAAACTATTAGCGGTATCTCCCTGAAGTTTTGTACGGAGATAAAGGGCACTACTGGAAGTCCATTTATACGCCTTTAAAAACCGGTTATATACTGAACACTTCAGAAAAGCAGTGTTTAATGTAAGAAATCTTAATCAAGGGGTCGCGCTCAGTTCCTATGTGATGTTTACGTTCGCCAAACAACATGCTCTACTGAGGTAAGGGTCATAGGATATAAACTATAAATCAAGAAAGAAAGGTGACAAGATGTAAAATAATAACATGATTTAATGATTAATAGTGCATAAAAAAATAGACAGCAATAAATTATAAAACAACTCCCTGAATTTCCCTTGATAGGAATATCTATAAATTTGAGGAGTCAGACGGATCTCCCCTTTTATTTAAAATGTGGATCCTGGTTCCACTACCTTGCAATTTGGGTTTTATGTGCGCGTAATGACTAACTACGAGGAATGAGTACTTTGGATGACTGTTCGTTTACAACGGGTTAACAGCCACGGTGCTTACGAACAATCATCTCGTAAATCAACGTTTACGGATATGGAACATGACATTAATAAAACCCTTAAAAAGTAATGCTGACACACGCACTAAATCTACTATTTACAGGAATCTCTCTCGGGACCCTCATTAGCGCGAAGACGCACTTGACTATGAGCTGCCAACACTGGCCAAATTGCTCAACACAAACAAGGAAATACAGCATAGCATGTGACTCACGGGTCACTGAATGAAATGTAAACATGGAATAAACCAACAACAACAAAAGCCTGACTGGCTGACATTACTTTATATGAACAAAACTGCATGTTAAGCTAACGCTTCGGAGATTATCGTGATTCGTAGGCAACTCCCATTTATTTAAACAATTTTTACCATTGATCAGTTCTTATTTCTGTATTTAAAGTTATTACTGAGCCACACAGGCACTCTCCACTAATGACCTGGCTGGCAACCTTCACTCCGTCTTGTGAAACATCACCCCTCTTCCTCAATCACCTGTCATTGTCCCACTCCAGTGTGTATAAATACCTGACCAGCTGTGCCGTTATCTCAAGGAATCAACAGCAACAAACTCAACCACTTCAACATATGGTCAGACATTAATCAAAATATCCAGAATTGCCCTCGCGAGGTCACAATATGGATTTATCATCAGGCTGCCAGAAATCAGTCTACGCTGAAATTCCCGCTTGTAATGACACAAATACACACACTCACACACACACATTTGGGAATGACAATACGTTTTATTTACACAGATCGGCTAAATGGATGCTCGCACAATTTAAAAAAAATTAAAACCTACGATAGAGCTGACTGCTCTTTGTCACAAATCACATTGCTCCAAAGGCAATAATCTCGCTGAATCTGATCAATAATAAAACAACAGAAATTAATTACCCTCCAATCTACTGTATAATTATTTTACTTCAGTCCTACTTCTGAAAACACAACATATCTCCGAGAGACGTTTTTAACCGCATCGCGTAACATATGCAAACACGGTCGTCCACATAGCTACGTTAGTTAAAACAACAAACAAGAAAAGAACCTTCTACTAATAATATATGCGAGCTGTTTCCATGAAAAAGGTGTGTCAGACCACAACTAAATAGACTACGTTAATCACACAAGCAAATTATTTACAAAACAAAATATGTCCCATACACCATAAGTGAATTTATCAGATAATAATAAATATTATTCAGTACTCATCCTCAGTCAGCCACCCGTCAAAGAACATCCGCAGCCATCTCCCAACTGAATCCTTCTTATCTCATCTCAACCATCTTGATGGAGTCTTGATATTTCCAGGCTTCCTCCATGGTCAATGATGTCATCTCTCGTGCTGATTCAAAAATTAAATTATTATACACTTGATGTCTGACTACTAAATTCGCCGTTCGGGTACTTCTTTCCCCAAAACAGTTTGTTGGCGAATTATCGAAGATACTGTCCCTACAAATATAGTACTGTGACTATCTAACACTGAATTTAACACTTTTCATAATAATTCCTGTGTCCTTCATGACACGCAAAGTATAACTGTCAACGTCCTTAGACACGCAAGGTATAAAAGCCGGTGTCCACTGACACACAAAATCAAAGTCTACGTCCGTAGACGCACAGAGAAATAGTCTGTGCCCTCGACACACACAATAATAATAAGCTACCTGTGTCCACGACACACAGAGTAATAGTCATGTCTTGGCTCTTCACACCACTTATAAATGAACCAGCCCTAGGTGTAGATAGAGGGGGAAATTAGATACAAATTTCACAAAATAATAGTGATACAGGAATGAAATTAATATCACTGAACTCGAAAAATAGCGCAGGTCAAGAATATGCCCATTAATCCTAGAATCGATCGTAGAGATGTTGTCTAGGCGATCTCCCGCGTGAATGCTAGCCGAGCGTGCCCACGCTAGACCTGCCGCGCTAAATAGGCATTCTTCTCTCATTGGTTCCCACATTTTCTGTAATTTGGCGGTTTTTATCAGACCTTGGCTTAGTAGGAGTGTCTAGCATGCTCATCAGCCACTCACGTTACTGCATCATCTTTCGACTAGGCGCGAATATCACAATGAACATACCAGCAGCATGTCTCACTGCGCGTCGCTTCTATTTTGAGGCGGCCACCACCTGTCCTTCTGAATCATAGCTATGGTCATTCTTTTCACAATCCTAAGTATTTTTCCTTTTGTCAAACAGCTTCAGGTATGTCCCCCCCCCCCCCCCCTGTCTCCAGCAACTGCTTGAAATTTCCTCATCTCCGTCTGGCTATTTTCATGATGCTTGTAGAAGTATTTATTAATTGAAGAAATAAAACATCGAATCATTTAACCATCAGAGGTTAAAAGGGTTCACAACTCCTCCACTCACAAAATTTCGAACTTCGAAGAAAGTCGATAATTTTAAAAAAAACTTCAGTAGACCAAATTGTTTTATTTCGGAATCACCCCTTTTCTATTACTTGGTCTAGTCGCTCCTGTCTTGAATGGCATTTACTCGTTTCACATCCTGCTCATAATGACTCTCTCAACTGCTTGCGTGACGCTCATGCCTGGGGCAACACTCTGCTCGCCTCGTTAATGTTTGTCAACACCAACTCTACTTCCTTCTTCACGTGCCGTACTCAACTGCTCCCCGTCCACTTTGTTGATAGTAGGACGTCCATATATTCAAACTGCATCGTTATTTCGACGCTCCCATGGTTCACTTCTACGATACTTTTTTAGGTTGGCTGCGTTGTAAACCGACATTGTTCCTGTACTCAATTCTTTCACTCTGTAAGCATTATTTCCAAGGTTTCTGACAATAGAATAGGGTCGTATGAACTATTCGCAGAATTTACTGAAGATCTTCTTCTCTGGGTCCGATGTAGCGGGTCGTTTCACCAAAACGAGCTGGTTGATTTCAAGATCACTGTGAAACCTCTTATTTCTTACTCGCCGTAATCTGCGTTCTGCTTGTTTTCTCATGTAGGCTCTCGTCCTCTCAATTCGCAAGTCAGGTGCTATCATTGGATCTTGTGGGCAGTTAATGATGCTTTTCCACGATGTCACTGGATACTCGTTTTTGTGTAGGACCATAGGGATCTGTCCTGTTGACTCGTGCCTGGTAGAATTCATGCATGTCTCTACATCCTTGATTTTATCCACCCATCTGTGATGTTCATTTGGAATGAAGATTCTCAAATATGATGTTACACACTTAATTGCTCTCTCACTTGGATTTGCTTGGGCATGTCGGATACTGCTTAAAATGTGTTTTATACCCATGTCCTCCATACCTTTCTTGAATTCGGCACTTGTGAAATAGCTGCCATGATCTGATAATATAAATTCTGGTTTTCCAAGGATTGGAATAACTCTATTCCGAATGCGACTGAGTACCTGTTTTGAAGTAGTTTTCTGAATGGGGCATAATACGACAAACTTAGAAAATACATCAATGCACACTAGTAAGTGTCGGCAACCTCGCCTTCCTTTCGGGATTGGACTGAAACAGTCGAGTGCCAGTAGCTCGCATGGTTTCTGAGGTAGCAATGGTCTAGGATACTGCCTCATTAAATAATTATTTGGCTTTGTCCTCTGACAAGGATCACAAGTCGTAATGACGTCACATATAGTTGTTCTCATACGTGGCCATGTAAATGTCTCTCCTATTGTCGCTTCGCACTTATCTACGCCCACGTGACCGTAACTTTCGTGAGTATGCCATGTCAGTCCTCGTTGTAACGAAGCAGGTACTAATATGCGTAACTTGGTGTGGTCATTATCTACCCATTTGTGCAGCAAATTGTTGACATAAACATATCTTCCTTCTTTGGCTTTCGCTTCTCGAAATGCAGGTGTTCCTGTAGGTAGTTGCTTTCTGAAGTATTGAATTAACAGCATCATCCATGGTTCCGCTTCTTGTTCTCGCTGTATCTCACGTAACTCCTCCAAGAATTCCCGGTCCTTCGGTGTTAACTCCAAGTGTTGTACCATCGCTGTTTCTTCATTATCAGGCTCTGGGTTCCTGCTGAGTGCATCCGGAATCACGTTCATCTTCCCTGGGCAATGTTCAATCTCAATGCTAAACTGCTGAATATATATAGACCAACGTGTCACACGTTCGCTTGCCATCGACGTCTTAAACAAGTAGGAGTCCACGCAGGACTACCTGCTTTGGATGAGAAGATGCGGCAAGATAGCTGCGAGCAAGAGGGGTAATAATCTCAAACAACAACTTTGTTGGCAGCAAGGTCTCATGCCTTGCTTTTCGGGCCTTTGGCCCAATTGTGTGGTAATGTAGGAAAATTATAAAATGTTATTCTAGGCAATGCAGACACCATCACGTGGTTATGAAAGCCGGACGTCCTCGGAAATGGAAAATATATTACAGCTGTAAATACATTATTTAACTTATTGGAAAGGTGAAAACGGGTTATTATAGATAATTTTCCGCAGAATTCAATTAGACTATCGTTTAAATTTTTACCAATTATTATATACATTTGGGCACCATTTTTTTTTCAAAAACCAAAAACATTTAATAACATCCTCAGGGCCCCAAAATAAGAAAACGGTGAGAGATATCAAAAAATCGTTATGAGTAAAAAAGTTGCATACCGCGGAGATCTTACACCTGTACATTTAACTTTTTTCTATGCGACCAACCGTTTCCGAGATACACCGATTCCAAAAAAAATTGAAATTCAGGGCCCCCCCCAAAAAAAAGATTCGGCCCAGCACCGATTTTAACGCCCAACGATAGGATTCGTCACAGTCACTAAATCTTTCACCGTACCAAATTTCAGCTTAATATCTTGACAATGGCGACCAGTACTTAGCTAAACGCAAAAATGGCACACACAATGGACATTTTCAGGGCCCCAAAAAAATGAAAACTGTGAGAGATATCAAAAAATCGTTTTGAGTAAAAAAGTTGCATACCGCGGAGATCTTACACCTATACCTTTAACATTTTTCGATACGATCAACCGTTTCCGAGGTATATCGATTCCAAAAAAAAGTTTGAAATTCAGGGCCCCCAAAAAAGATCCGGCCCTGCACCGATCTTAACGCCCAACAATAGGATTCGTCACAGTCACTAACTGTTTCACCGTACCAAATTTCAGCTTAATATATTGAAAATTGCGACGAGTACTTAGCTAAACGCAAAAATGTCACGCACAATGGACATTTTCAGGGCCCCAAAAAAAAGAAAACGGTGAGAGATATCAAAAAATCGTTTGGAGAAAAAATTGCATACCGCGGAGATCTTACACCTGTACTTTTAACATTTTTCGATACGACCAACCGTTTCCGAGATATATCGATTCAAAAAAAAACAGTTAAAAATTCATGGCCCCCAAAGAAGATCCGGCCCTGCACCGATTTTAACGCCCAACAATAGAATTCGTCACAGTCACTAACTCTTTCACCGTACCAAATGTCTGCTTAATATCTTAAAAATTGCGACCATTACTTAGCTAAACGCAAAAATGTCACACACAATGGACATTTTCAGGGCCCAAAAAATGAAAACGGTGAGAGATATCAAAAAATCGTTTTGCGTAAAAAAGTTGCATACCGCGGAGATCTTACACCTATACATTTAACATTTTTCGATACGATCAACCGTTTCCGAGATATATCGATTCCAAAAAAAAAGTTTGAAATTCAGGGCCCCCAAAAAAGATCCGGCCCTGCGCCGATTTTAACACCCAACAATAGGATTCGTCACAGTCACGAACTCTTTCATCGTACCAAATTTCAGCTTAATATCTTGAAAATTGCGACGAGTACTTAGCTAAACGCAAAAATGTCACGCACAATGGACAGTTTCAGGGCCCCAAAAAAAGAAAACGGTGAGAGATATCAAAAAATCGTTTTGAGTAAAAAAGTTGCATACCGCGGAGATCTTACACCTGTACATTTAACATTTTTCGATACGACCAACCGTTTCCGAGATATAGTGGTTTCAAAAAAAGGGATAAAATTCAGGGGCCCAAAAAAAGATCGGGCCCTGCCCCGATTTTAACGCCCAACAATAGGGTTCGTCACAGGCCCTAACTTTTACACCGTACCAAATTTCAGCTTGATATGTTGAAAATTGCGACCTGTACTTTGCTAAACGCAAAAGCGTCACGCACATACATACATACAGACAGACTTTTTCCCACATACCACGGCTATATGAAAGCCTATAGGATCTTTAGATCCGGCTTTCATAACAAGTAGGAGTCCCCGCAGCACGACCTGCTTTTGATGAGACGGTGGCGCAGCAGCATGGGGCCAGCAAGAGGGGTTATAATCTCAAACAACTACTTCGTTGGCGGCAAGGCCTGATGCCTAGCATTTCGGGCCTTTGGCCCAATTGTGTGGTAATGTAGGAATATTATAAAATGTTATTCTAAGCAATGCTGACACCATCACGTGGTTATGAAAGCCGGACGTCCTGGGAAATGGAAAGTATATTACAGCTGTAAATACATTTTTTTAACTTATTGAAAAGGTGAAAACGAGTAATTATAGATAATTTTCCGTAGAATTTAATTAGACCATAAGTTGAATTTTTACCAGATGTTATATACATTTGGGCTCCATTTTTTTTTCAAAAACCAAAACATTTAATAACATCAAAACGGTGAGAGATATCAAAATATCATAAGGGGTAGAAAAGTTGCAAATCACTGAGATCTTACACCTGTAGATTTAACTTTTTTCGATAGGATCGACGCTTCCCGAGATATAACGATTCGAAAAAAGAATGAAATTCACGGCCCCAAAAAAGGAAAATGGTGAGAGATATCAAAAAATCATACGAGTTAAAAAAGTTGCTAATCACTTAGGTCCTAAATTTGTAGATTTTACTTTGTTCGATACGTTCTACCGTTTCCCAAATATAACGGTTCGAAAAAGAGGAAGAAATTCAGGGCCGCAGAAAATAAAATCGGTGAGAGATATCAAAAAATATTAAGGGTTGAAAAAGTTGCTAACCACTGAGATCTTACACCTGTAGATTTAACTTTGTTAGATACGGCCAACCGTTTCCCAGATATAACAGTTCGAATAAAAGGATGACATTCGGGGCTCCAGAAAAGGAAAACGGGGAGAGATATCAAAACATCATCAGGGGTAAAAAAAAGGATGACATTCAGGGCCCCAAAGAATGGTCCGGCCATGCACCAATTTTAACGCCCGACAAGAGAGTTCCTGACAGGCCCAATTTCTTTCCCCGTGACACATTTCAGCTCGATATCTTGAAAATTCCGACCTCTAGTTTGCTAAACGTATAAACGTCACGCACATACGCACAACTTCAGGGCCCCAAAAAAAGAAAACGGTGAGAGATATCAAAAAATCGTTTTGAGTAAAAAAGTTTCATACCGCGGAGATCTTACACCTATACCTTAAACATTTTTCGATACGATCAACCGTTTCCGAAATATATCTATTCCAAAAAAAAGTTTGAAATTCAGGGCCCCACAAAAAAGATCCGGCCCTGCACCGATTTTAACGCACAACAATAGGATTCGTCACAGTCACTAACTCTTTCACCGTACCAAATTTCAGCTTAATATCTTGAAAATTGCGACCAGTACATAGCTAAACGCAAAAATGTCACGCACAATGGACATTTTCAGGGCCCCAAAAAAAGAAAACGGTGAGAGATATCTAAAAATAGTTTTGAGTAAAAAAGTTGCATACCGCGGAGATCTTACACCTGTACATTTAACATTTTTCGATACGACCAACCGTTTCCGAGATATATTGGTTCCAAAAAAGAGTTTGAAATTCAGGGCCCCCAAAGAAGATCCGGCCCTGCACCGATCTTAACGACCAATAACAGGATTCGTCACAGTCACTATCTCTTTCACCGTACCAAATTTCAGCTTAATATCTTGAAAATTGCGACCAGTACATAGCTAAACGCAAAAATGTCACGCACAATGGACATTTTCAGGGCCCCAAAAAAAGAAAACGGTGAGAGATATCTAAAAATCGTTTTGAGTAAAAAAGTTGCATACCGCGGAGATCTTACACCTGTACATTTGACATTTTTCGATACGACCAACCGTTTCCGAGATATATCGATTCCAAAAAACAGTTAGAAATTCAGGGCCCCCTAAAAAGATCCGTCCCTGCACCGGTTTTAACGCCCAACAAAAGAGATCGTCACTGTCACTAACTCTTTCACCGTACCAAATTTCAGCTCGATATCTTGAAAATTGCGACCTGTACTTCGCTAAACCCAAATATGTCACGCACAATGGACATTTTCAGGGCCCCAAAAAAAGAAAACGGTGAGAGATATCAAAAAAATCATTGGGAATAAAAAAGTTGCATACCGCTGAGATCTTACACCCGTAGATTTAACTTTTTTCGATACGACCAGCCGTTTGCGAGATATATCGATTCAAAAAAATAGGATGAAATTCAGGGCCCAAACAAAAGGTCCGGCCCTGGACCGATTTTAACGCCCAACAATAGGGTTCGTCACAGGCCCAAACTCTTTCACCGTACCAAATTTCAGCTCGATATCTTGAAAATTGCGACCTGTACTTTGCTAAACGCAAAAACGTCACGCACATACGTACATACATACATACATACATACATACATACATACATACATACATACATACATACAGACAGACTTTTTTTGAAATTATTTTTTTCGACTCTGATTCGTATGGTATAGGTTTGAACCGTGGGCGACGCTTAGTTTCCGAGATCTCGAAAAATCCTACCACGGCTATATGAAAGCCTATAGGATCTTTAGATCCGGCTTTCATAACAAGTAGGAGTCCCCGCAGCACGACCTGCTTTTGATGAGACAGTGGCGCAGCAGCAAGGGGCCAGCAAGAGGGGTTATAATCTCAAACAAAAACTTCGTTGGTGGCAAGGCCTGATGCCTAGCATTTCGGGCCTTTGGCCCGATTGTGTGGTAATGTAGGAAAATTATAAAATGTTATTCTAGGCAATGCTTACACCATCACGTGGTTATGAAAGCCGGACGTGCTGGGAAATGGAGAGTATATTACAGCTGTAAATACATTATTTAACTTATTGAAAAGGTGAAAACGGGTTATTATAGATAATTTTCCGTAGAATTCAATTAGACCATCGTTTAAATTTTAACCTATTATTATATACATTTGGGCCCCATTTTTTTCAAAAACCAAAAACATTTAATAACATCTTCAGGACCCCAAAATAAGAAAACGGTGAGAGATATCAAAAAATCGTTATGAGGAAAAAAGATGCATAACGCGGGGATCTTACACCTGAACATTCAACGTTTTTCGATGCGACCAACCGTTTCCGAGATATATCGATTCAAAAAAAAGTTTGAAATTCTGGGGCCCCCAAAAAGATCCGGCCCTGCACCGTTTTTAACGCCCGACAACTGGTTTCCTCACAGGGTGCAACTCTTTCACAGCTCCAAATTTCAGCTCTATATCTTGAAAATTGCGACCAGTACTTCGCTAAACCCAAAAATGTCACGCACAATGGACATTTTCAGGGCCCAAAAAATAGAAAACGGTGAGAGATATCAAAAAATCGTTTAGAGTAAAAAAGTTGCATACCGCGGAGATCTTTCACCTGTACATTTAACATTTTTCGATACGACCAACAGTTTCCGAGATATATCGATTCCAAAGAAAAGTTTGAAATTCGGGGCCCCCAAAAAAGATCCGGCCCTGCACCGATCTTAACGCCCAACAATAGGATTCGTCACAGTCACTAACTCTTTCACCGTAACAAATTTCAGCTTAATATCTTGAAAATTGCGATCAGTACTTAGTTAAACGCAAAAATGTCACGCACAATGGACATTTTCAGGGCCCCAAAAAAAGAAAACGGTGAGAGATATCAAAAAATCGTTTTGAGTAAAAAAGTTGCATACCGCGGAGGTCTTACACCTGTACATATAACATTTTTCGGTACGACCAACCGTTTCCGACATATATCGATTCCAAAAAACAGTTAGAAATTAAGGGCCCACAAAAAAGATCCGGCCCTGCACCGATTTTAACGCCCAACAATAGGATTCGTCACAGTCACTAACTCCTTCACCGTACCAAATTTCAGCTCGATATCTTGATTATTGCGAACTGTACTTCGCTAAACCCAAAAATGTGACGCACAATGGACATTTTCAGGGTCCCAAAAAAAGAAAACGGTGAGAGATATCAAAAAATCGTTTTGAGTAAAAAAGTTGCATACCGCGGAGGTCTTACACCTGTACATATAACATTTTTCGATACGACCAACCGTTTCCGACATATATCGATTCCAAAAAACAGTTAGAAATTAAGGGCCCCCAAAATAGATCCGGCCCTGCACCGATCTTAACGCCCAACAACAGGATTCGTCAAAGTCAATAACTCTTTCACCGTACCAAATTTCAGCTTAATATCTTGAAAATTGCGATCAGTACTTAGTTAAACGCAAAAATGTCACGCTCAATGGACATTTTCAGGGCCCCAAAAAAAGAAAACGGTGAGAGATATCAAAAAATCGTTTTGAGTAAAAAAGTTGCATACCGCGGAGATCTTACACCTGTACCTTTAACATTTTTCGATACGACCAACCGTTTCCAAGATATATCGATTCCAAAAAACAGTTAGACATTCAGGGCCCCAAAAAAGATCCGGCCCTTCACCGATTTTAACGCCCAACAATCGGATTCGTCACAGTCACTAACTCTTTCACCGTACCAAATTTCAGCTTAATATCTTGAAAATTGCGACCAGTACTTAGCTAAACGCAAGAATGTCACGCACAATGGACATTTTCAGGGCCCCAAATAAAGATAACGGTGAGAGATATCAAAAATTTGTATTGAGTAAAAAAGTTGCATACCGCAGAGGTCTTACACGTGTACCTTTAACATTTTTCGATACGATCAACCGTTTCCGAGATATATCGATTCAAAAAAAAAGTTTGAAATTCAGGGCCCCCCAAAATGATCCGGCCCTGCACCGATTTTGACGTTCAACAAAAGAATTCGTCACAGGCTTTAACTCTTTCACCGAGCCAAATTTCAGCTTAATATCTTGAATATTGCGACCAGTACTTAGCTAAACGCAAAAATGTCACGCACAATGGACATTTTCAGGGCCCCAAAAAAAAGAAAACGGTGAGAGATATCAAAAAATCGTTTTGAGTAAAAAAGTTGCATATCGCGGAGATCTTACACCTGTACATTTAACATTTGTCGATACGACCAACCGTTTCCGAGATATATCGATTCCAAAAATAAGTATGAAATTCAGGGCCCCCCAAAATGATCCGGCCCTGCACCGATTTTGACGTTCAACAAAGGAATTCGTCACAGGCACTAACTCTTTCACCGTACCAAATTTCAGCTCGATATCTTGAAAATTGCGACCAGTTCTTAGCTAAACGCAAAAATGTCACGCACAATGGACATTTTCAGGGCCCTAAAAAAAGAAAACGGTGAGAGATATCAAAAAATCGTTTCGAGTAAAAAAGTTGCATACCGCGGAGATCTTACTCCCGTAGATTTAACGATTTTCGATACGACCAGCCGTTTCCAAGATATATCGATTCCAAAAAATAGGATGAAATTCAGGGCCCCAAAAAAAGGTCCGGCCCTGGACCGATTTTAACGCCCAACAATAGGGTTCGCCACAGGCCCAAAGTCTTTCACCGTACCAAATTTCAGCTCGATATCTTGAAAATTGCGACCTGTACTTTGCTAAACGCAAAAACGTCACGCACATACGTACATACATACATACATTACATACATACATACATACATACATACATACATACATACATACAGACTTTTTTTGAATTTTTTTTTTTTTCGACTCTGATTCGATTGGTATAGGTTTGAACCGTGGGCGACGCTTAGTTTCCGAGATCTCGAAAAATCCTACCACGGCTATATGAAAGCCTATAGGATCTTTAGATCCGGCTTTCATAACAAGTAGGAGTCCCCGCAGCACGACCAGCTTTTGATGAGACTTTGGCGCAGCAGCAAGGGGCCAGCAAGAGGGGTTATAATCTCAAACAACAACTTGTTTGGCGGCAAGGCCTGATGCCTAGCATTTCGGGCCTTTGGCCCGATTGTGTGGTAATGTAGGAATATTATAAAATGTTATTCTAAGCAATGCTGACACCATCACGTGGTTATGAAAGCCGGACGTGCTGGGAAATGGAGAGTATATTACAGCTGTAAATACATTATTTAACTTATTGAAAAGGTGAAAACGGGTTATTATAGATAATTTTCCGTAGAATTCAATTAGACCATCGTTTAAATTTTAACCTATTATTATATACATTTGGGCCCCATTTTTTTTTTCAAAAACCAAAACATTTAATAACATCTTCAGGGCCCCAAAATAAGAAAACGGGTAGAGATATCAAAAAATCGTTATGAGTAAAAAAGATGCATACCGCAGAGATCTTACACCTGTACATTTAACATTTTTCGATACGACCAACCGTTTCCGAGATATATCGATTCCAAAGAAAAGTTTGAAATTCTGGGCCCCCCCAAAAAGATCCGGCCCTGCATCGTTTTTAACGCCCGAAAACTGGTTTCCTCACAGGGTCCAACTCTTTCACAGCTCCAAATTTCAGCTCGATATCTTGAAAATTGCGACCTGTACTTCGCTAAACCCAAAAATGTCACGCACAATGGACATTTTCAGGGCCCAAAAAATAGAAAACGGTGAGAGATATCAAAAAATCGTTTGGAGTAAAAAAGTTGCATACCGCGGAGATCTTTCACCTGTACATTTAACATTTTTCGATACGACCAACAGTTTCCGAGATATATCGATTCCAAAGAAAAGTTTGAAATTCGGGGCCCCCAAAAAAGATCCGGCCCTGCACCGATCTTAACGCCCAACAATAGGATTCGTCACAGTCACTAACTCTTTCACCGTACCAAATTTCAGCTTAATATCTTGAAAATTGCGATCAGTACTTAGTTAAACGCAAAAATGTCACGCACAATGGACATTTTCAGGGCCCCAAAAAAAGAAAACGGTGAGAGATATCAAAAAATCGTTTTTGAGTAAAAAAGTTGCATACCGCAGAGATCTTACACCTGTACATTTAACATTTTTCGATACGACCAACCGTTTCCGAGATATATCGATTCCAAAGAAAAGTTTGAAATTCGGGGCCCCCAAAAAAGATCCGGCCCTGCACCGATCTTAACGCCCAACAACAGGATTCGTCACAGTCACTAACTCTTTCACCGTACCAAATTTCAGCTTAATATCTTGAAAATTGCGATCAGTACTTAGTTAAACGCAAAAATGTCACGCACAATGGACATTTTCAGGGCCCCAAAAAAAGAAAACGGTGAGAGATATCAAAAAATCGTTTTGAGTAAAAAAGTTGCATACCGCGGAGGTCTTACACCTGTACATTTAACATTTTTCGGTACGACCAACCGTTTCCGACATATATCGATTCCAAAAAACAGTTAGAAATTAAGGGCCCCCAAAAAAGATCCGGCCCTGCACCGATTTTATCGCCCAACAACAGGATTCGTCACAGTCACTAACTCCTTCACCGTACCAAATTTCAGCTCGATATCTTGATTATTGCGAACTGTACTTCGCTAAACCCAAAAATGTCACGCACAATGGACATTTTCAGGGCCCCAAAAAAAGAAAACGGTGAGAGATATCAAAAAATCGTTTTTGAGTAAAAAAGTTGCATACCTCAGAGATCTTACACCTGTACATTTAACATTTTTCGATACGACCAACCGTTTCCGAGATATATCGATTCCAAAGAAAAGTTTGAAATTCGGGGCCCCCAAAAAAGATCCGGCCCTGCACCGATCTTAACGCCCAACAACAGGATTCGTCACAGTCACTAACTCTTTCACCGTACCAAATTTCAGCTTAATATCTTGAAAATTGCGATCAGTACTTAGTTAAACGCAAAAATGTCACGCACAATGGACATTTTCAGGGCCCCAAAAAAAGAAAACGGTGAGAGATATCAAAAAATCGTTTTGAGTAAAAAAGTTGCATACCGCGGAGGTCTTACACCTGTACATTTAACATTTTTCGGTACGACCAACCGTTTCCGACATATATCGATTCCAAAAAACAGTTAGAAATTAAGGGCCCCCAAAAAAGATCCGGCCCTGCACCGATTTTATCGCCCAACAACAGGATTCGTCACAGTCACTAACTCCTTCACCGTACCAAATTTCAGCTCGATATCTTGATTATTGCGACCAGTACTTAGCTAAACGCAAAAATGTCACGCACAATGGACATTTTCAGGGCCCCAAATAAAGAAAACGGTGAGAGATATCAAAAAATTGTATTGAGTAAAAAAGTTGCATACCGCAGAGGTCTTACACGTGTACCTTTAACATTTTTCGATACGATCAACCGTTTCCGAGATATATCGATTCAAAAAAAAAGTTTGAAATTCAGGGCCCCCAAAAATGATCCGGCCCTGCACCGATTTTGACGTTCAACAAAGGAATTCGTCACAGGCTTTAACTCTTTCACCGAGCCAAATTTCAGCTTAATATCTTGAAAATTGCGACCAGTACTTAGCTAAACGCAAAAATGTCACGCACAACGGACATTTTCAGGGCCCCAAAAAAAGAAAACGGTGAGAGATATCAAAAAATCGTTTTGAGTAAAAAAGTTGCATATCGCGGAGATCTTACACCTGTACATTTAACATTTGTCGATACGACCAACCGTTTCCGAGATATATCGATTCCAAAAATAAGTATGAAATTCAGGGCCTCCCAAAATGATCCGGCCCTGCACCGATTTTGACGTTCAACAATGGAATTCGTCACAGGCACTAACTCTTTCACCGTACCAAATTTCAGCTCGATATCTTGAAAATTGCGACCAGTTCTTAGCTAAACGCAAAAATGTCACGCACAATGGACATTTTCAGGGCCCTAAAAAAAGAAAACGGTGAGAGATATCAAAAAATCGTTTTGAGAAAAAAAGTTGCATACCGCGGAGATCTTACTCCCGTAGATTCAACGATTTTCGATACGACCAGCCGTTTCCGAGATATATCGATTCCAAAAAATAGGATGAAATTCAGGGCCCCAAAAAAAGGTCCAGCCCTGGACCGATTTTAACGCCCAACAATAGGGTTCGTCACAGGCCCAAACTCTTTCACCGTACCAAATTTCAGCTCGATATCTTGAAAATTGCGACCTGTACTTTGCTAAACGCAAAAACGTCACGCACATACATACATACATACATACATACATACAGACTTTTTTTGAAATTTTTTTTTTCGACTCTGATTCGATTGGTATAGGTTTGAACCGTGGGCGACGCTTAGTTTCCGAGATCTCGAAAAATCCTACCACGGCTATATGAAAGCCTATAGGATCTTTAGATCCGGCTTTCATAACAAGTAGGAGTCCACGCAGCACGACCTGCTTTTGATGAGACGGTGGCGCAGCAGCAAGGGGCCAGCAAGAGGGGTTATAATCTCTAACAACAACTTCGTTGGCGGCAAGACCTGCGGAATTGCATTTCGGACCTTCGACACGATTGCAAGGAAATGTAGGAAAATTACAAAATGTTATTCTAGGCAATGCTGACACCATCACATGGTTATGAAAGCCGGACGTCCTCGGAAGTGGAAAATATCTTACTGATGTAAATACATGATTCAACTTATTGAAATGGTTAAAACGAGTAATTATAGATAATTTTCCGTAGAATTCAATTAGACCATAAGTTGAATTTTTACCAGTTGTTACATACATTTGGGCCCCATTTTTTTATTCAAAAACCAAAACATTTAATAACATCAAAACGGTGAGAGATATCAAAATATGATAAGGGGTAGAAAAGTTGCAAATCACTGAGATCTTACACCTGTATATTTAACTTTTTTCGATAGGATCGACGCTTTCCGAGATATAACGATTCGAAAAAAAGAATGAATTTCACGCCCCCAAAAAAGGAAAATGGTGAGAGATATCAAAAAATCATATGAGTTAAAAAAGTTGCTAATCACTGAGGTCCTATATCTGTAAATTTTACTTTGTTCGATACGTTCAACCGTTTCCCAAATATAACGGTTCGAAAAAAAGGAAGAAATTCAGGGCCGCAGAAAAACAAATCGGTGAGAGATATCAAAAAATCTTAAGGGTTGAAAAAGTTGCTAACCACTGAGATATTACACCTGTAGATTTAACTTTGTTAGATACGGCCAACCGTTTCCCAGATATAACGGTTCGAAAAATAGGAAGACATTCAGGGCCCCAGAAAAGGAAAACGAGGAGAGATATCAAAACATCATCAGGGGTAAAAAAAAGGATGAAATTCAGGGCCCCAAAGAATGGTCCAGCCATGCACCAATTTTAACGCCCGACAAGAGAGTTCCTAATAGGCCCAATTTCTTTCCCCGTGACACATATCAGCTCGATATCTTGAAAATTCTGACCTCTAGTTTGCTAAACGTAAAAACGTCACGCACATACGTACATTTTCAGGGCCCAAAAAAAAAAAGACAACGCTGAGAGATATCAAAAAGTCGTTAGGGGTAAGATCGTTGCATACCGCGAAGATTTAACACTTGTGTATTTAACTTTTTTCGATATGACCAACCGTCTCCGAGATATATCGATTCCAAAAGAGTTTCAAATTCAGGGCCCCGAAAAAAGATCCAGCCCTGCACCGATTTTAACGCCGAAAAATAGGGTTCCTCATAGGCTCCAGCTCTTTACCGCTCCAAATTTCAGCTTTATATCTTGAAAATTGCGACCTGTACTTCGCTAAACCAAAAAATAACACGCACAATTGAATCCTTCAGGGCCCAAAAAAACGTAAACGGTGAGAGATATCAAAAAATCGTTTTGAGTAAAAAAGTTGCATACTACGGGGATCTTATACCTTTACATTTAACGTTTTTCGATACGACCAACCGTTTCCGAGATATATCGATTCCAAAAAAAAGGTTTGAAATTCAGGGCCCCCAAAAATGATCCGGCCCTGCACCGATTTTAACGCCCAACAATAGGATTCGTCACAGTCACTAACTCTTTCACCGTACCAAATTTCAGCTTAATATCTTGAAAAATTGCGACCAGTTCTCGGCTAAACGCAAAAATGTCACGCACAATGGACATTTTCAGGGCCTAAAAAAAGAAAACGGTGAGAGATATCAAAAAATCGTCTTGAGTAAAAAAGTTGCATACCGCGGAGATCTTACACATGTAGATTTTTTTTTTGATAATATCAACCGTTTCCGAGATATATCGATTCCAAAAAACAAATGAAATTCAGGGCCCCAAAAAAAATTCGGCCCAGCACCGATTTTAACGCCCAATAATTGGATTCGTCACAGTAACTAATTCTTTCACCGTACCAAATTTCAGCTTCATATCTTGAAAATTGCGACCTGTACTTAGCAACACGCAAAAATGTCACGCACAATGGACATTTTCAGGGCCCCAAAAAAAGAAAACGGTGAGAGATATCAAAAAGTCGTTTTGAGTAAAAAGGTTGCATACCGCGGAGGTCTTACACCTATACCTTTAACATTTTTCGATACGATCAACCGTTTCCGAGATATATCGATTCCAAAAAAAAAAAAATGAAATTTAGGGCCCCCAAAAATATCCGGCCCTACACCGATTTTAACGCCCAACAACAGGTTTCCTCACAGGGTCTAACTCGTTCACCGCTCCAAATTTCAGCTCGATATCATGAAAATTAAGACCTATACTTCACCCAACCCAAAAATGTCAAGAACAATTGACTTTTTCAGGGCCCCAAAAATCAAAGCAGTGAGACATATCAAAAAATCGTTTTGAGTAAAAAAGTTGCATACCGTGGAGATCTTACACATGTAGATTTAAAGTTTTTTGATAAGACCAACCGTTTCCGAGATATATCGATTCCAAAAAAAAATTGTAATTCACTGCCCCAAAAAAAGATTCGGCCCAGCACCGATTTTAACGCTCAATAATAGGATTCGTCACAGTCATTAACTCGTTCACCGTACCAAATTTCAGCTTCATATCTTGAAAATTGCGACCAGTACTTATCTAAACGCAAAAATGTCACGCACATTGGACATTTTCAGGGCCCTAAAAAAAGAAAACGATGAGAGATATCAAAAAATCATTTTGATTAAAAAAGTTGCATACCGCGGAGATCTTACACCTGTACATTTAACATTTTTCGATGCGACCAACCGTTTCCGAGATATATCGATTCCAAAGAAATGTTTGAAATTCAGGGCCCCCAAAAAAGTTCCGGCCCTGTACCGATCTTAACACCCACCAATAGAATTCGTCACAGTCACTATCTCTTTCACCGTACCAAATTTCAGCTTAATATCTTGAAAATTGCGACCAGTACTTAGCTAAACGCAAAAATGTCACGCACAATGGACATTTTCAGGGCCCAAAAAAAGAAAACTGTGAGAGATATCAAAAAATCGTTTAGAGTAAAAAAGTTGCATACGGCGGAGACCTTACACATGTACATTTAATGTTTTTCGATACGACCAACCGTTTCCGAGATATATCGATTCAAATAAACGTTTGAAATTCAGGGCCCCCAAAAAATATCCGGCCCTGCACCGATTTTAACGCCCAACTATAGGATTCGGCAAAGTCACGATCTCATTCACCTTTCCTAATTTCAGCTTAATATCTGGAAAATTGCGACCAGTTCTTGGCTACACGCAAAAATGTCACGCACAATGGACATTTTCAGGGCCCCAAAAAAAGAAAACGGTGAGAGATATCAAAAAATCGTTTTGAGTAAAAACGTTGCATACCGCGGAGATCTTACACCTATACATTTAACATTTTACAATACGATCAACCGTTTCCGAGATATATCGATTCAAAAAAAGGTTTGAAATTCAGGGCACCCCAAAAAGATCCGGCCCTGCACCGATCATAACGCCCAACAATAGGATTCGTCACAGTCACTATCTCTTTCACCGTACCAAATTTCAGCTTAATATCTTGAAAATGCGACCAGTACTTAGCTAGACGCAAAAATGGCACGCACAATGGAAATTTTTAGGGCCCCAAAAAAAGAAAACGGTGAGAGATATCAAAAAATCGTTTTTGGTATAAAAGTTGCATACCGCGGAGATCTTACACCTGGTCATTTAACATTTTTCGATACGACCAACCGTTTCCAAGATATATCGATTCCAAAAAACAGAAATTCAGGGCCCCCCAAATAAATCCGACCCTGCACCGATTTTAACGCCCAACAATAGGATTCGTCACAGTCACTAATTTCTTCACCGTACCAAATTTCAGCTTAATATCTTGAAAATTGCGACCAGTACTTAGCTAAACGCTAAAATGTCACACGCAATGGACATTTTCAGGGCCCCCAAAAAAGAAAACGGTGAGAGATATCAAAAAATCGTTTTGAGTAGAAAAGTTGCATACCGCGGAGATCTTACACCTGTTAATTTAACATTTATCAATACGACCAACCGTTTCCGAGATATATCGATTCAAAAAAAGTTTGAAATTCAGGGCCCCCCAAAATGATCCGGCCCTACACCGATTTTAACGCCCAACAGTAGGATTCGTCATAGTCACCAACTCTTTCACCGAACCAAATTTCAGCATAATATCTCGAAAATTGCGACCAGTACTTAGCTAGACGCAAAAATGTCACACACAATGGACATTTTCAGGGCCCCAAAAAAAGAAAACGGTGAGAGATATCAAAAAATCGTTTGGAGCAAAATGTTGCATACTACGGAGATCTTATACCTTTACATTTAACGTTTTTCGATACGACCAACCGTTTCCGAGATACATCGATTCAAAAAAACAGTTAGAAATTCAGGGCCCCCAAAAAAGATCCGGCCCTGCACCGATTTTAACGCCCAACAATAGGATTCGTCACAGTCACTAACGCTTTCACCGTACCAAATTTCAGCTTAATATCTTGAAAATTGCGACCAGTACTTAGCTAGTCGCAAAAATGTCACACACAATGGACATTTTCAGGGCCCCAAAAAAAGAAAACGGTGAGAGATTTCAAAAAATCTTTTTGAGTAAAAAAGTTGCATACCGCGGAGATCTTACACCTATACCTTTAACATTTTTCGTTACGACCAACCGTTTCCGAGATATATCGGTTCCAAAAAACAGTTAGAAATTCAGGGCCCCCAAAAAAGATCCGGCCCTGCACCGATTTTAACGCCCAACAATAGGATTCGTCACAGTCACTACCTCTTTCACCGTACCAAATTTCAGCTTAATATCTTGAAAATTGCGACCAGTACTTAGCTAAACGCAAAAATGTCACACACAATGGCCATTTTCAGGGCCCCAAAAAAAGTAAACGGTGAGAAATATCAAAAAAGCGTTTTGAGTAAAAAAGTTGCATACCGCGGAGATCTTACACCTATACGTTTAACATTTTTCGATGCGATCAACCGTTTCCGAGATATATCGATTCCAAAAAAAAGTTTGAAATTCAGGGCCCCAAAAAAGATCCCGCCCTGCACCGATATTAACGCCCAACAATAGGATTCGTCACAGTCACTAACTCTTTCATCGTACCAAATTTCAGCTTAATATCTTGAAAATTGCGACCAGTACTTACCTAAACGCAAAAATGTCACGCACAATGGTCATTTTCAGGGCCCCAAGAAAAGAAAACGGTGAGAGATATCAAAAAATCGTCTGTTGTAAAAAAGTTGCATACCGCGGAGATCTTACACCTATACATTTAACATTTTTCGATACGACCAACCGTTTCCGAGATATATCGATTCAAAAAAAATAGGATGAAATTCAGGGCCCCAAAAGAAGTTCCGGCCCTAGACCGATTTTAACGCCCAACAATAGGGTTCGTCACAGACCCCAACTCTTTCACCGTACTAAATTTCAGCTCGAAATCTTGAAAATTGCGACCTGTACTTTGCTAAACGCAAAAACGTCACGCACATACATACATACATACATACATACATACATACATACATACATACAGACAGACTTTTTCCAATATACCACGGCTATATGAAAGCATATAGGATCTTTAGATCCGGCTTTCATAACAAGTAGGAGTCCCCTCAGCACGACCTGCTTTTGATGAGACAGTGGCGCAGCAGCAAGGGGCCAGCAAGAGGGGTTATAATCTCAAACAACAACTTCGTTGGCGGCAAGGTCTGATGCCTAGCATTTCGGGCCTTTGGCCCGATTGTGTGGTAATGTAGGAAAATTATAAAATGTTATTCTAGGCAAAGCTGACACCATCACGTGGTTATGAAAGCCGGACGTCCTGGGAAATAGAAAGTATATTACAGCTGTAAAAACATTATTTAACGTATTGAAAAGGTGAAAACGGATTAATATAGATAATTTTCCGTAGAATTCAATTAGACCATCGTTTAAATTTTTACCTATTATTATATACATTTGGGCCCCATTTTTTTTTCAAAACCAAAAATATTTGATAACATTTTCAGGGCCCCAAAAAAAGAAAACGGTGAGATATATCAAAAAATCGTTATGAGTAAAAAAGTTGCATACCGCAGAGATCTTACACATGTATATTTAACATTTTTCGATACGACCATCTGTTTCCGAGATATATCGATTCCAAAAATAAGTTTGAAATTCAGGGCCCCCAAAAAAGATCCGTCCCTGCACCGATTAAAACGCCCAACAATAGGATTCGTCACAGGCACTAACTCTTTCACCGTACAAAATTTCAGCTTAATATCTTGAAAATGGCGACCAGTACTTAGCTAAACGCAAAAATGTCACGCACAATTGACATATTCAGGGCCCCAAAAAAGAAAACGGTGAGAGATATCAAAAAATCGTTTTGAGTAAAAAAGTTGCATACCGCGGAGATCTTACACCTATACCTTTAACATTCTTCGATACGACCGACCGTTTCCGAGATATATCGATTCAAGAAAAAGTTTGAAATTCATGGCCCCCAAAAAAGATTCGGCCCTGCACCGATTTTAACGCCCAACAATAGGGTTCGTCACAGTCACTAACTCTTTCACCGTTCCAATTTTCAGCTTAATATCTTGAAAATTGGGACCAGTACTTAGCTACACGCAAAAATGTCACACAAAATGGGCATTTTCACGGGCCCAAAAAAAAGAAAACGGTGAGAGATATCAAAAAATCGTTTTGAGTAAAAAAAGTTGCATACCGCGGAGATCTTACACCTATACATTTAACATTTTTCGATACGATCAACCGTTTACGAGATATATCGATTCCGAAAAATAGTTTGAAATTCAGGGCCCCCAAAAAAGATCCGGCCCTGCACCGATTTTAACGCCCAACAATAGGATACGTCACAGTCACTAACTCTTTCATCGTACCAAATGTCAGCCAAATATCTTGAAAATTGCGACCAGTACTTTGCTAAACGCAAAAATGTCACGCACAATGGACATTTTCAGGGCCCCAAAAATAAAATCGGTGAGAGATATCAAAAAATCGTTTTGAGTAAAGACGTTGCATACCGCGGAGATCTTACACCTATACCTTTAACATATTTCGATACGACCAACCGTTTCCGAGATATATCGATTCCAAAAAACAGTTTGAAATTCAGGGCCCCCCAAAAATATCCGGCCCTGCACCGTTTTTAACCCCCGACAACAGGTTTCCTCACACGGTCCAACTCTTTCACCGCTCCAAATTCAGCTCGATATCTTGAATATTGCAACCTGTACTTCGCTAAACCCAAAAATGTGACGCACAATGGACATTTTCAGGCCCCCCCCCAAAAAAAAAGAAAACGGTGAGAGATATCAAAAAATCGTTATAAGTAAAAAAGTTGCATACCGCGGAGATCTTACACCTGTACATTTAACGTTTTTCGATGCGACCAACCGTTTCCGAGATATATCGATTCCAAAAAAAAAGTTTGAAATTCTGGGCCCCCCAAAAAGATCCGGCCCTGCACCGTTTTTAACGCCCGACAACTGGTTTCCTCACAGGGTCCAACTCTTTCACAGCTCCAAATTTCAGCTCGATATCTTAAAAATTGTGACCTGTACTTCGCTAAACCCAAAAATGTCACGCACAATGGACATTTTCAGGGCCCAAAAAATAGAAAACGGTGAGAGATATCAAAAAATCGTTTTGAGTAAAAATGTTGCATACCGCGGAGATCTTACACCTGTACATTTAACGTTTTTCTACACGACCAACCGTTTCCGAGATATATCGATTCCAAAAAAAATTTGAAATCAGGGCCCCCCAGAAAGATCTGGCACTGCACCGTTTTTAACGCCCGACAACAGGTTTCCTCACAGGTTCTAGCTCTTTCACCGCACCAAATTTCAGTTCGATATCTTGAAAATTGCGACCTGTACTTCCCTAAACCCAAATATGTCACGCACAATGGACATCTTCAGGGCCCCAGAAAAAGAAAACGGTGAGAGATATCAAAAAATCGTTTAGAGTAAAATAGTTGCATACCGCGGAGATCTTACACCTGTGCTTTTAACTTTTTTCGATTCGACCAACCGTTTCCGAGATATATCGATTCCAAAAAAAGTTTGAAATTCTGGGCCCTCCAAAAAGATCCGGCCCTGCACCGTTTTTAACGTCCGACAACTGGTTTCCTCACAGGGTCCAACTCTTTCACATCTCCAAATTTCAGCTCGATATCTTGAAAATTGCGACCTGTACTTCGCTAAACCCAAAAATGTCACGCACAATGGACATTTTCAGGGCCCAAAAAATAGAAAACGGTGAGAGATATCAAAAAATCGTTGTGAGTAAAAAAGTTGCATACCGCGGAGGTCTTACACTTGTACATTTAACGTTTTTCAGTACGACCAACCATTTCCGAGATATATCGATTCAAAAAATAATTTTGAAATTCAGGGCCCCCAAAAAAGATCCGGCCCTGCACCGATTTTAACGCCCAACAATAGGATTCGTCACAGTCACTAACTCCTTTACCGTACCATATTTCAGCTCGATATCTTGATTATTGCGGCCTGTACTTCGCTAAACCCAAAAGTGTGACGCACAATGGACATTTTCAGGGCCCCAAAAAAAGAAAACGGTGATGGATATCAAAAAATCGTTTTGAGTAAAAAAGTTGCATATCGCGGAGATCTTACACCTATACCTTTAACATTTTTCGATACGATCAACCGTTACCGAGATATATCGATTCCAAAAAACAGTTTGAAATTCAGGCCTCCCAAATATGATCCGGCCCTGCACCGATTTTAACGCCCAACAACAGGATTCGTCACAGTCACTTACTCTTTCATCGTACCAAATTTCAGCTTAATATCTTGAAAATTGCGACCAGTACTTAGCTAAACGCAAAAATGTCACGCACAATGGACATTTTCAGGGCCCCAAAAAAAGAAAACGGTGAGAGATATCAAAAAATCGTTTTTTTGTAAAAAAGTTGCATACCGCGGAGATCTTACACCTATAACTTTAACATTTTTCGATACGATCAACCGTTACCGAGATATATCGATTCCAAAAAACAGTTCGAAATTCAGGGCCCACAAAAAAGATCCGGCCCTGCACCGATCTTAACGCCCAACAATAGGATTCGTCACAGTCACTAACTCTTTCACCGTACCAAATTTCAGCTTAATATCTTGAAAATTGCGACCAGTACTTAGCTAACGCAAAAATGTCACACATAATGGACATTTTCAGGGCCCCAAAAAAAGAAAACGGTGAGAGATATAAAAAAATCGTTTTGAGTAAAAACGTTGCATACCGCGGAGATCTTACACCTGTACATTTAACATTTTTCGATACGAACAACCGTTTCCGAGATATATCGATTGAAAAAATAGGATGAAATTCAGGGCCCCAAAAGAAGGTCCGGCCCTGCACCGATATTAACGCCCAAAAATAGGGTTCGTCACAGGCCCCAAACTTTTGACCGTAGCAAATTTCAGCTCGATATCATAAAAATTGCGACCTGTACTTTGCTAAACGCAAAAACGTCACGCACATACGTACATACGTACGTACGTACGTACATACAGACAGACTTTTTTTGATTATTTTTTTTTCGACTCTGATTCGATTGGAATAGGTTTGAACACTGGGCGGCGCTTAGTTTCCGAGATCTCGAAAAATCCTACCACCGCTATATGAAAGCCTATTCGATCTAGATCCAGCTTTCATAACAAGTAGGAGTCCACGCAGCACTTTGACCTGCTTTTGATTAGACGGTCGCGCAACATTGCGGCGAGCAAGATGGGCAATAATCTCACACAACAACTTCGTTGGCGGCAAGGCCTGATGCCTAGCATTTCGGGCCTTTGGCCCGATTGTGTGGCAATGAAGGAAAATTATAAAATGTTATTCTAGGCAATGCTGACACCATCACGAGGTTATGAAAGCCGGACGTTCTGGGAAATGGAAAGTATATTACAGCTGTAAATACATTATTTAACTTATTGAAAAGGTGAAAACGGGTTATTATAGATAATTTTCCGTAGAATTCAATTAGACCATCGTTAAAATTTTTACCTATTTTCATAAACATTTGGGTCCCATTTTTTTTTAAAACCAAAAACATTTAATAACATCTTCAGGGCTCCAAATTAAGAAAACGGTGAGAGATATCAAAAAATCGTTATGAGTAAAAAGGATGCATACCGCGGAGATCTTACACATGTAGATTTAAAGTTTTTTGATAAGACCAACCGTTTCCGAGATACATCGATTCCAAAAAAAAAATTGTAATTCAGGGCCCCAAAAAAAGATTCGGCCCAGCACCGATTTTAACGCTCAATAATAGGATTCGTCACAGTCACTAACTCGTTCACCGTACCAAATTTCAGCTTAATATCTTGAAAATTGCGACCAGTACTTAGTTAAACGCAAAAATGTCACGCACATTGGACATTTTCAGGGCCCTAAAAAAAAGAAAACGGTGAGACATATCCAAAAATCGTTTTGGGTAAAAAAGTTGCATACCGCGGAGATCTTACACCTGTACATTTAACATTTTTCGATGCGACCAACCGTTTCCGAGATATATCGATTCCAAAGAAATGTTTGAAATTCAGGGCCCCCAAAAAAGTTCCTGCCCTGTACCGACCTTAACGCCCAACAATAGAATTCGTCACAGTCACTATCTCTTTCACCGTACCAAATTTCAGCTTAATATCTTGAAAATTGCGACCACTACTTAGCTAAACGCAAAAATGTCACGCACAATGGACATTTTCAGGGCCCCAAAAAAGAAAACGGTGAGAGATATCAAAACATCGTTTAGAGTAAAAAAGTTGCATACGGCGGAGACCTTACACCTGTACATTTAATGTTTTTCGATACGACCAACCGTTTCTGAGATATATCGATTCAAAAAAAAGTTTGAAATTCAGGGCCCCCCAAAAAAGATCCGGCCCTGCACCGATTTTAACGCCCAACAATAGGATTCGGCAAAGTCACGATCTCTTTCACCTTTCCTAATTTCAGCTTAATATCTTGAAAATTGCGACCTGTTCTTGGCTAAACGCAAAAATGTCACGCACAATGGACATTTTCAGGGACCCAAAAAAAGAAAACGGTGAGAGATATCAAAAAATAGTTTGAGTAAAAAAGTTGCATACGGCGGAGACCTTACACCTGTACATTTAATGTTTTTCGATACGACCAACCGTTTCCGAGATATATCGATTCAAAAAAAAGTTTGAAATTCAGGGCCCCCAAAAAAAGATCCGGCCCTGCACCGATTTTAACGCCCAACAATAGGATTCGGCAAAGTCACGATCTCTTTCACCTTTCCTAATTTCAGCTTAATATCTTGAAAATTGCGACCTGTTCTTGGCTAAACGCAAAAATGTCACGCACAATGGACATTTTCAGGGCCCCAAAAAAAGAAAACGGTGTGAGATATCAAAAAATCGTTTGAGTAAAAAAGTTGCATACCGCGGAGATCTTACACCTGTACATTTAACATTTTTCGATGCGACCAACCGTTTCCGAGATATATCGATTCCAAAGAAAAGTTTGAAATTCAGGGCCCCCATAAAAGATCCGGCCCTGCACCGATCTTAACGCCCAACAATAGGATTCGTCATAGTCACTAACTCTTTTACCGTACCAAATTTCAACATCAAATCTTGTAAATTGCGTCCAGTACTTAGCTAATCGCAAAAATGTCACGCACAATGGACATTTTCAGGGCCCCAAAAAAAGAAAACGGTGAGAGATATCAAAAAATCGTTTTGAGTAAAAACGTTGCATACCGCGGAGATCTTACACCTACACATTTAACATTTTGCAATACGATCTACCGTTTCCGAGATATATCGATTCCAAAAAAAGGTTTGAAATTCAGGGCCCCCCAAAAAGATTCGGCCCTGCACCGATCATAACGCCCAACAAGAGGGTTCGTCACAGTCACTATCTCTTTCACCGTAACAAATTTCAGCTTAATATCTTGAAAATTGCGACCAGTACTTAGCTAGACGCAAAAATGGCACGCACAATGGAAATTTTCAGGGCCCCAAAAAAGAAAACGGTGAGAGATATCAAAAAATCGTTTTTGGTATAAAAGTTGCATACCGCGGAGATCTTACACCTGTGCATTTAATATTTTTCGATACGACCAACCGTTTCCGAGATATATCGATTCCAAAAGACAGTTAGAAATTCATGGCCCCCAGAAAAGATCCGGCCCTGCACCGATTTTAACGCCCAACAATGGGATTCGTCACAGTCACTAACTCTTTCACCGTACCAAATTTCAGCTTAATATCTTGAAAAAAGCGACCAGTACTTAGCTAAACGCAAAAATGCCACACACAATGGACATTTTCAGGGCCCAAAAAATAGAAAACGGTGAGAGATATCAAAAAATCGTTTTGAGTAAAAACGTTGCATACCACGGAGATCATAACCTGGTCATTTAACATTTTTCGATACGACCAACCGTTTCCAAGATATATCGATTCCAAAAAACAGAAATTCAGTGCCCCCCAAAAAAATCCGACCCTGCACCGAATTTAACGCCTAACAATAGGATTCGTCACAGTCACTAACTTCTTCACCGTACCAAATTACAGCTTAATATCTTGAAAATTGCGACCAGTACTTAGCTAAACGCCAAAATGTCACACGCAATGGACATTTTCAGGGTCCCCAAAAAAGAAAACGGTGAGAGATATCAAAAAATCGTTTTGAGTAAAAAAGTTGCATACCGCGGAGATCTTACACCTGTTAATTTAACATTTTTCGATACGACCAACCGTTTCCGAGATATATCGATTCCAAAAAACAGTAAGATATTCGGGGACCCCATAAAAGATCCGCTCCTGCAACGATTTTAACGCCCTACAAAAGGATTCGTCACAGTCACTAACTCTTTCATCGTACCAAATTTCAGCTTCATATCTTGAAAATTGCGACCAGTACTCAGCTAAACGCAAAAATGTCACGCACAATGGACATTTTCAGGGCCCTAAAAAAAGAAAACGGTGAGAGATATCAAAAAATCGTTTTGAGTAAAAAAGTTGCATAGCGCGGAGATCTTACACCTGTTAATTTAACATTTTTCGATACGACCAACCGTTTCCGAGATATATCGATTCCAAAAAACAGTTAGAAATTCAGGGCCCCCATAAAAGATCCGGTTCTGCAACGATTTTAACGCCCAAAAAAAGGATTCGTCACAGTCACTAATTCCTTCACCGTACCAAATTTCAGCTTAGTATCTTGAAAATGGCGACCAGTACTTAGCTAAACGCAAAAATGTCACGCACAATGGACATTTTCAGGGCCCCAAAAAAAGTAAACGGTGAGAGATATCAAAAAATCGTTTTGAGCAAAAAAGTTGCATACTACGGAGATCTTATACCTTTACATTTAACGTTTTTCGATACGACCAACCGTTTCCGAGATACATCGATTCCAAAAAACAGTTAGAAATTCAGGGCCCCCAAAAAAGTTCCGGCCCTGCACCGATTTTAACGCCCAACAAAAGGATTCGTCACAGTCACTAACTCTTTCACCGTACCAAATTTCAGCTTAATATCTTGAAAATTGCGACCAGTACTTAGCTAGACGCAAAAATGTCACACACAATGGACATTTTCAGGGCCCCAAAAAAAGAAAACGGCGAGAGATATCAAAAAATATTTTGGAGTAAAAAAGTTGCATACCGCGGAGATCTTACACCTATACATTTACCATTTTTCGATACGATCCACCTTTTCCGAGATATATCGATTCCAAAAAAATGTTTGAAATTCCGGGCCCCCAAAATAGGTCCGGCCCTGCACCGATTTTAACGCCCAACAACAGGGTTCGTGACAGGCCCCAACTCTTTCACCGTACCAAATTTCAACTCGATATCTTGAAAATTGCGACCTGTACTTTGCTAAACGCAAAAACGTCACGCACATACATACATACATACATACATACATACATACATACATACATACATACATACAGACAGACTTTTTCCAATATACCACTGCTATATGAAAGCCTATAGGATCTTTAGATCCGGCTTTCATAACAAGTAGGAGTCCCCGCAGCACGACCTGCTTTTGATGAGACAGTGGCGCAGCAGCAAGGGGCCAGCAAGAGGGGTTATAATCTCAAACAACAACTTCGTTGGCGGCAAGGTCTGATGCCTAGCATTTCGGGCCTTTGGCCCGATTGTGTGGTAATGTAGGAAAATTATAAAATGTTATTCTAGGCAATGCTGACACCATCACGTGGTTATGAAAGCCGGACGTCCTGGGAAATAGAAAGTATATTACAGCTGTAAAAACATTATTTAACGTATTGAAAAGGTGAAAACGGGTTAATATAGATAATTTTCCGTAGAATTCAATTAGACCATCGTTTAAATTTTTACCTATTATTATATACATTTGGGCCCCTTTTTTTTTTTCAAAACCAAAAATATTTGATAACATTTTTAGGGCCCCAAAAAAAGAAAACGGTGAGAGATATCAAAAAATCGTTATGAGTAAAAAAAGTTGCATACCGCAGAGGTCTTACACATGTATATTTAACATTTTTCGATACGACCATCTGTTTCCGAGATATATCGATTCCAAAAATAAGTTTGAAATTCAGGGCCCCCAAAAAAGATCCGTCCCTGCACCGAATAAAACGCCCAACAATAGGATTCGTCACAGTCACTAACTCTTTCACCGTACAAAATTTCAGCTTAATATCTTGAAAATGGCGACCAGTACTTAGCTAAACGCAAAAATGTCACGCACAATTGACATATTCAGGGCCCCAAAAAAGAAAACGGTGAGAGATATCAAAAAATCGTTTTGAGTAAACAAGTTGCATACCGCGGAGATCTTACACCTATACCTTTAACATTCTTCGATACGACCGACCGTTTCCGAGATATATCGATTCAAGAAAAAGTTTGAAATTCATGGCCCCCAAAAAAGATTCGGCCCTGCACCGATTTTAACGCCCAACAATAGGGTTCGTCACAGTCACTAACCCTTTCGTCGTACCAAATTTCAGCTTAATATCTTGAAAATTGCGACCAGTACTTAGCTAAACGCAAAGATGTCACGCACAATGGACATTTTCAGGGCCCCCAAAAAAAAAGAAAACTGTGAGAGATATCAAAAAATCGTTTTGAGTAAAAAAAGTTTCATACCGCGGAGATCTTACACCTGTACCTTTAACATTTTTTGATACCACCAACCGTTTCCGAGATATATTGATTCCAAAAAACAGTTAGAAATTCAGGGCCCCCAAAAAAGATCCGGCCCTGCACCGATGTTAACGCCCAACAACAGGATTCGTTACAGTCACTAACTCTTTCACCGTACCAAATTTCAGCTTAATATCTTGAAAATTGCGACCAGTACTTAGCTACACGCAAAAATGTCACACACAATGGACATTTTCAGGGACCCAAAAATAGAAAACGGTGAGAGATATCAAAAAATCGTTTTGAGTAAAAATGTTGCATACCGCGGAGATCTTACACCTATACATTTAACATTTTTCGTTACGATCAACCGTTTCCGAGATATATCGATTCCAAAAAAAAGTTTGTAGTTCAGGGCCCCCCAAAAGGATCCTGCCCTGCACCGATTTTAACGCCCAACAATAGGTTCGTCACAGTCACTAACTCTTTCATCGTACCAAATTTCAGCTTAATATCTTGAAAATTGCGACCAGTACTTAGCTAAACGCAAAAATGTCACGCACAATGGACATTTTCAGGGCCCAAAGAAAGAAAACGGTGAGAGATATCAAAAAATCCTTTCGAGAAAAAAGTTGCATACCGCGGAGATCTTACACCTATACCTTTAACATTTTTCGATACGACCAACCGTTTCCGAGATATATCGATTCAAAAAAATAGTTAGAAATTCAGGGCCACCAACAAAGATCCCGCCCTGCACCGATGTTAACGCCCAACAACAGGATTCGTTACAGTCACTAACTCTTTCACCGTACCAAATTTCAGCTTAATATCTTGAAAATTGCGACCAGTACTTAGCTACACGCAAAAATGTCACACACAATGGACATTTTCAGGGCCCAAAATAAAGAAAACGGTGAGAGATATCAAAAAATCGTTTTGAGTAAAAAAGTTGCATACCGCGGAGATCTTACACCTATACCTTTAACATTCTTCGATACGACCGACCGTTTCCGAGATATATCGATTCCAAAAAAAGGTTTGAAATTCAGGGCCCCCCAAAAAGATCCGGCCCTGCACCGATCATAACGCCCAACAAGAGGGTTCGTCACAGTCACTATCTCTTTCACCGTAACAAATTTCAGCTTAATATCTTGAAAATTGCGACCAGTACTTAGCTAGACGCAAAAATGGCACGCACAATGGAAATTTTCAGGGCCCCAAAAAAAGAAAACGGTGAGAGATATCAAAAAATCGTTTTGGGTATAAAAGTTGCATACCGCGGAGATCTTACACCTGTGCATTTAATATTTTTCGATACGACCAACCGTTTCCGAGATATATCGATTCCAAAAGACAGTTAGAAATTCATGGCCCCCAGAAAAGATCCGGCCCTGCACCGATTTTAACGCCCAACAATGGGATTCGTCACAGTCACTAACTCTTTCACCGTACCAAATTTCAGCTTAATATCTTGAAAAAAGCGACCAGTACTTAGCTAAACGCAAAAATGCCACACACAATGGACATTTTCAGGGCCCAAAAAATAGAAAACGGTGAGAGATATCAAAAAATCGTTTTGAGTAAAAACGTTGCATACCACGGAGATCATAACCTGGTCATTTAACATTTTTCGATACGACCAACCGTTTCCAAGATATATCGATTCCAAAAAACAGAAATTCAGTGCCCCCCCAAAAAATCCGACCCTGCACCGAATTTAACGCCTAACAATAGGATTCGTCACAGTCACTAACTTCTTCACCGTACCAAATTACAGCTTAATATCTTGAAAATTGCGACCAGTACTTAGCTAAACGCCAAAATGTCACACGCAATGGACATTTTCAGGGTCCCCAAAAAAGAAAACGGTGAGAGATATCAAAAAATCGTTTTGAGTAAAAAAGTTGCATACCGCGGAGATCTTACACCTGTTAATTTAACATTTTTCGATACGACCAACCGTTTCCGAGATATATCGATTCCAAAAAACAGTAAGATATTCGGGGACCCCATAAAAGATCCGCTCCTGCAACGATTTTAACGCCCTACAAAAGGATTCGTCACAGTCACTAACTCTTTCATCGTACCAAATTTCAGCTTCATATCTTGAAAATTGCGACCAGTACTCAGCTAAACGCAAAAATGTCACGCACAATGGACATTTTCAGGGCCCTAAAAAAAGAAAACGGTGAGAGATATCAAAAAATCGTTTTGAGTAAAAAAGTTGCATAGCGCGGAGATCTTACACCTGTTAATTTAACATTTTTCGATACGACCAACCGTTTCCGAGATATATCGATTCCAAAAAACAGTTAGAAATTCAGGGCCCCCATAAAAGATCCGGTTCTGCATCGATTTTAACGCCCAAAAAAAGGATTCGTCACAGTCACTAATTCCTTCACCGTACCAAATTTCAGCTTAGTATCTTGAAAATGGCGACCAGTACTTAGCTAAACGCAAAAATGTCACGCACAATGGACATTTTCAGGGCCCCAAAAAAAGAAAACGGTGAGAGATATCAAAAAATCGTTTTGAGCAAAAAAGTTGCATACTACGGAGATCTTATACCTTTACATTTAACGTTTTTCTATACGACCAACCGTTTCCGAGATGTATCGATTCAAAAAAAAAGTTTGAAATTCAGGGCCCCCAAAAAAGATCCGGCCCTGCACTGATATTTACGCCCAACTACAGGATTCGTCACAGTCACTAACTCTTTCACCGTACCAAATTTCAGCTTAATATCTTCAAAATTGCGACCAGTTCATGGCTAAACGCAAAAATGACACGCACAATGGACATTTTCAGGGCCCCAAAAAAAGAAAACTGTGAGAGATATCAAAAAATCGTTGTGAGCAAAAAAGTTGCATACTACGGAGATCTTATACCTTTACATTTAACGTTTTTCGATACGACCAACCGTTTCCGAGATACATGGATTCCAAAAAACAGTTAGAAATTCAGGGCCCCCAAAAAAGTTCCGGCCCTGCACCGATTTTAACGCCCAACAAAAGGATTCGTCACAGTCACTAACTCTTTCACCGTACCAAATTTCAGCTTAATATCTTGAAAATTGCGACCAGTACTTAGCTAGACGCAAAAATGTCACACACAATGGACATTTTCAGGGCCCCAAAAAAAGAAAACGGCGAGAGATATCAAAAAATATTTTTGAGTAAAAAAGTTGCATACCGCGGAGATCTTACACCTATACATTTAACATTTTTCGATACGATCCACCGTTTCCGAGATATATCGATTCCAAAAAAATGTTTGAAATTCAGGGCCCCCAAAATAGGTCCGGCCCTGCACCGATTTTAACGCCCAACAATAGGGTTCGTGACAGGCCCCAACTCTTTCACCGTACCAAATTTCAACTCGATATCTTGAAAATTGCGACCTGTACTTTGCTAAACGCAAAAACGTCACGCACATACATACATACATACATACATACATACATACATACATACATACATACAGACAGACTTTTTCCAATATACCACGGCTATATGAAAGCCTATAGGATCTTTAGATCCGGCTTTCATAACAAGGCGGCCAAGCGAAGTTGCGACTTTAAATAGACGTTTCTCGCGATTTTACCAACCAAACGTAATGAGACTTGGTACAGTATATGTTTATACACATTGTAATGCCCTGACATCTAAGTTCGTTCAATTGCTTACATAACCTCAAGATGGCGGTTGTGCGAAATATTTCACCAGCATTCTATATCTCTGAAATTATTACCGGTATCACCCTGAAATTTTGTACGGAGATAAGGGGCACCACTGGAAGTTCACTTATGAGACTTTCAAAATACGGTTAACTACAAAACGAACATGGCGGCCACGCGAATTTGAAAGTTTTATATAGACTTTTATCACGATTTAATGATCCAAACGCAATGAAACATGGCACAGTAAATGTTTATACACATTATAATGCACTGGTATTTAATTTGGTTCAATTGTTTACATAACCTCAAGATGGCGGCTGTGCTAATTTTCAAATTAAGTTTTTATTTTCATGTGTCGTAATCATGCGATCGAGGTGAAAGTTTGAATAATGAACCTACGCAATATTTTTCTTTAATGGTACATGACTCTATGGCCAATACATATAACAATCCAACATGGCGTCCATCCGAAATATTTAGATGGTTCTCAATATCTACGAATCTATTATATCAATCAAACTGAATTTTTAAATGTTCATAGGGGCTATGAACATAAGTTCACCTATAGGACTTTCAATAACCTGGTTACCAAAAATCCAACATGGTGGTGACCGCACCAAATTTCAGTTTGATATCTTGAAAATTGCGACCTGTACTTCTCTAAACCCAAATATGTCACACACAATGGACATTTTCAGGGCCCCAAAAAGAGAAAAAGGTGAGAGATATCAAAAAATCGTTATGAGTAAAATAGTTCCAAACCCTGGTGATCTTACACCTTTACATTTGACGTTTTTCGATACGAGATATATTGATTCCAAAAAAAGGGATGAAATTCAGGGCCCCAAAAAAAGGTCCTGGCCTGCACCGATTTTAACGCCCAACAATAGGGTTCCTCACAGGCCCTAGCTCTTTCACCGTACCAAATTTCTGCTTGATATCTTGAAAATTGCGACCTGTGCCTTGCTAAACGCAAAAATGTCACGCACAATGGACATTTTCAGGGCCCCCCCCAAAAAAACGGTGAGAGATATCAAAAAATCGTTTTGAGTAAAAAAGGTGCATACCGCGGTGATCTTACACCAATACATTTAACATTTTTCGATACGATCAACCGTTTCCGAAATATATCGCTTCAAAAAAAAATTTAAAATTCAGGGCTCCCAAAAAAGATCCGGCCCTGCACCGATTTTAACGCCCAACAATAGGATTCGTCACAGTCACCAACTCTTTCATCGTACCAAATTTCAGCCTAATATCTTGAAAATTGCGACCAGTACTTAGCTAAACGCAAAAATGTCACGCACAATGGACATTTTCAGGGCCTAAAAAAAGAAAACGGTGAGAGATATCAAAAAATCGCTTGGAGTAAAAAAGTTGCATACCGCGGAGATCTTACGCATGTAGATTTTTTTTTTGATAATATCAACCGTTTCCGAGATATATCGATTCCAAAAAACAAATGAAATTCAGGGCCCCCAAAAAAATTCGGCCCAGCACCGATCTTAACGCCCAACAATAGGATTCGTCACAGTCACTAACTCTTTCACCGTACGAAATTTCAGGTTAAAATCTTGAAAATTGCGACCAGTACTTAGCTAAACGCAAAAATGTCACGCACAATGGACATTTTCAGGGCCCCAAAAAAAGAAAACGGTGAGAGATATCAAAAAGTCGTTTTGAGTAAAAAGGTTGCATACCGCGGAGGTCTTACACCTATACCTTTAACATTTTTCGATACGATCAACCGTTTCCGAGATATATCGATTCCAAAAAAAAAATTGAAATTTAGGGCCCCCAAAAATATCCGGCCCTACACCGATTTTAACGCCCAACAACAGGTTTCCTCACAGGGTCTAACTCGTTCACCGCTCCAAATTTCAGCTCGATATCATGAAAATTAAGACCTATACTTCACCCAACCCAAAAATGTCAAGAACAATTGACTTTTTCAGGGCCCCAAAAATCAAAGCAGTGAGAGATATCAAAAAATCGTTTTGAGTAAAAAAGTTGCATACCGTGGAGATCTTACACATGTAGATTTAAAGTTTTTTGATAAGACCAACCGTTTCCGAGATATATCGATTCCAAAAAAAAATTGTAATTCACTGCCCCAAAAAAAGATTCGGCCCAGCACCGATTTTAACGCTCAATAACAGGATTCGTCACAGTCACTAACTCGTTCACCGTACCAAATTTCAGCTTCATATCTTGAAAATTGCGACCAGTACTTATCTAAACGCAAAAATGTCACGCACATTGGACATTTTCAGGGCCCTAAAAAAAGAAAACGATGAGAGATATCAAAAAATCATTTTGAGTAAAAAAGTTGCATACCGCGGAGATCTTACACCTGTACATTTAACATTTTTCGATGCGACCAACCGTTTCCGAGATATATCGATTCCAAAGAAATGTTTGAAATTCAGGGCCCCCAAAAAAGTTCCGGCCCTGTACCGATCTTAACACCCACCAATAGAATTCGTCACAGTCACTATCTCTTTCACCGTACCAAATTTCAGCTTAATATCTTGAAAATTGCGACCAGTACTTAGCTAAACGCAAAAATGTCACGCACAATGGACATTTTCAGGGCCCAAAAAAAGAAAACTGTGAGAGATATCAAAAAATCGTTTAGAGTAAAAAAGTTGCATACGGCGGAGACCTTACACATGTACATTTAATGTTTTTCGATACGACCAACCGTTTCCGAGATATATCGATTCAAATAAACGTTTGAAATTCAGGGCCCCCAAAAAATATCCGGCCCTGCACCGATTTTAACGCCCAACTATAGGATTCGGCAAAGTCACGATCTCATTCACCTTTCCTAATTTCAGCTTAATATCTGGAAAATTGCGACCAGTTCTTGGCTACACGCAAAAATGTCACGCACAATGGACATTTTCAGGGCCCCAAAAAAAGAAAACGGTGAGAGATATCAAAAAATCGTTTTGAGTAAAAAAGTTGCATACCGCGGAGATCTTACACCTGTACATTTTACATTTTTCGAGGCGACCAACCGTTTCCGAGATATATCGATTCCAAAGAAATGTTTGAAATTCAGGGCCCCCAAAAAAGACCCGGCCCTGCACCGATCTTAACGCCCAATAATACGATTCGTCATAGTCACTAACTCTTTCACCGTACCAAATTTCAGCTTCAAATCTTGTAAATTGCGTCCAGTACTTAGCTAAACGCAAAAATGTCACGCACAATGGACATTTTCAGGGCCCCAAAAAAAGAAAACGGTGAGAGATATCAAAAAATCGTTTTGAGTAAAAACGTTGCATACCGCGGAGATCTTACACCTATACATTTAACATTTTACAATACGATCAACCGTTTCCGAGATATATCGATTCCAAAAAAAGGTTTGAAATTCAGGGCACCCCAAAAAGATCCGGCCCTGCACCGATCATAACGCCCAACAACAGGATTCGTCACAGTCACTATCTCTTTCACCGTACCAAATTTCAGCTTAATATCTTGAAAATTGCGACCAGTACTTAGCTAGACGCAAAAATGGCACGCACAATGGAAATTTTTAGGGCCTCAAAAAAAGAAAACTGTGAGAGATATCAAAAAATCGTTTTTGGTATAAAAGTTGCATACCGCGGAGATCTTACACCTGGTCGTTTAACATTTTTCGATACGACCAACCGTTTCCAAGATATATCGATTCCAAAAAACAGAAATTCAGGGCCCCCCAAATAAATCCGACCCTGCACCGATTTTAACGCCCAACAATAGGATTCGTCACAGTCACTAATTTCTTCACCGTACCAAATTTCAGCTTAATATCTTGAAAATTGCGACCAGTACTTAGCTAAACGCTAAAATGTCACACGCAATGGACATTTTCAGGGCCCCCAAAAAAGAAAACGGTGAGAGATATCAAAAAATCGTTTTGAGTAGAAAAGTTGCATACCGCGGAGATCTTACACCTGTTAATTTAACATTTTTCAATACGACCAACCGTTTCCGAGATATATCGATTCAAAAAAAGTTTGAAATTCAGGGCCCCCAAAATGATCCGGCCCTACACCGATTTTAACGCCCAACAGTAGGATTCGTCATAGTCACCAACTCTTTCACCGAACCAAATTTCAGCATAATATCTCGAAAATTGCGACCAGTACTTAACTAGACGCAAAAATGTCACACACAATGGACATTTTCAGGGCCCCAAAAAAAGAAAACGGTGAGAGATATCAAAAAATCGTTTGGAGCAAAATGTTGCATACTACGGAGATCTTATACCTTTACATTTAACGTTTTTCGATACGACCAACCGTTTCCGAGATATATCGATTCCAAGAAAATGTTTGAAATTCAGGGCCCCTAAAAAAGATCCGGCCCTGCACCGATTTTTACGCCCAACTATAGGATTCGTCACAGTCACTAACTCTTTCACCGTACCAAATTTCAGCTTAATATCTTGAAAATTGCGACCAGTTCATGGCTAAACGCAAAAATGTCACGCACAATGGACATTTTCAGGGCCCCAAAAAAAGAAAACGGTGAGAGATATCAAAAAATCGTTTTGAGTAAAAAAGTTGCATACCGCGGAGATCTTACACCTATACCTTTAACATTTTTCGATACGATCAACCGTTTCCGAGATATATCGATTCCAAAAAAAAGTTTGAAATTCAGGTTCCCCAAAAAAGATCCGTCCCTGCACCGATTTTTACGCCCAACTACAGGATTCGTCACAGTCACTAACTCTTTCACCGTACCAAATTTCAGCTTAATATCTTGAAAATTGCGACCAGTACTTAGCTAGACGCAAAAATGTCACACACAATGGACATTTTCAGGGCCCCAAAAAAAGAAAACGGTGAGAGATATCAAAAAATCGTTTTGAGCAAAAAAGTTGCATACTACGGAGATCTTATACCTTTACATTTAACGTTTTTTGATACGACCAACCGTTTCCGAGATACATCGATTCAAAAAAACAGTTAGAAATTCAGGGCCCCCAAAAAAGATCCGGCCCTGCACCGATTTTAACGCCCAACAATAGGATTCGTCACAGTCACTACCTCTTTCACCGTACCAAATTTCAGCTTAATATCTTGAAAATTGCGACCAGTACTTAGCTAAACGCAAAAATGTCACACACAATGGCCATTTTCAGGGCCCCAAAAAAAGTAAACGGTGAGAAATATCAAAAAAGCGTTTTGAGTAAAAAAGTTGCATACCGCGGAGATCTTACACCTATACGTTTAACATTTTTCGATGCGATCAACCGTTTCCGAGATATATCGATTCCAAAAAAAAGTTTGAAATTCAGGGCCCCAAAAAAGATCCCGCCCTGCACCGATATTAACGCCCAACAATAGGATTCGTCACAGTCACTAACTCTTTCATCGTACCAAATTTCAGCTTAATATCTTGAAAATTGCGACCAGTACTTACCTAAACGCAAAAATGTCACGCACAATGGTCATTTTCAGGGCCCCAAGAAAAGAAAACGGTGAGAGATATCAAAAAATCGTCTGTTGTAAAAAAGTTGCATACCGCGGAGATCTTACACCTATACATTTAACATTTTTCGATACGACCAACCGTTTCCGAGATATATCGATTCAAAAAAATAGGATGAAATTCAGGGCCCCAAAAGAAGTTCCGGCCCTAGACCGATTTTAACGCCCAACAATAGGGTTCGTCACAGACCCCAACTCTTTCACCGTACTAAATTTCAGCTCGATATCTTGAAAATTGCGACCTGTACTTTGCTAAACGCAAAAACGTCACGCACATACATACATACATACATACATACATACATACATACATACAGACTTTTTCCAATATACCACGGCTATATGAAAGCCTATAGGATCTTTAGATCCGGCTTTCATAACAATAATGTTAGTGCCTTGTGATCGGTCCTGACAACAATAGGGTAGTCATAAATTATTCGTTTCCATTGTTGTAGCGCATGAAGTATGGCCAACAGCTCTAGTTTCGTTACCGTATAATTGCGCTCGTGCTTACGCAATTTTCGGCTGACAAATGCCAAATATGTTTTATGCTGCAGGTTAGCTTGATCCTCTTGGTAGAGCATAGCACCTATACCAATTAGTGAAGCATCCGCTTGGATTATAAATTTGTGCTTGAAATCTGGATATCCTAATTTAATGCAGTTTTCCAATAGCTGTTTTGTTGCTTGGAATGCCTTCTCACACTCCGCATTCCATAACCATTTATAATTCTTCTTTAACATTTCCTGCATAGGGGCGACAGTCTCCGTATAACCGGGACAGTTTTCCTTAAAGAATCCCGTTACGCCTAAGAAAGCCCGAATGTGCTTGACTCTCGTTGGTGTAGGGAAATTCTTTATCGCTTCGATCTTAGCTGGATTTGGCTTCACTCCCTCCTTGTCAATGATGTGACCCAAATATAAGATCTCGCTCTTGAATAAATGCGATTTCTTCAGGTTTACTTTGAAATTAGATGCATTCAGGTTGCCTAATACTTTATCTAAATTCTCCATGTGAGTTTCAATGTTGTCGGATGCCAGCAAAATGTCGTCAATGTAGCGTACCGTCATCTCCTTAACTTCCTCGGTTAGATTCCGGTCCAGGGCTCGGATTAAAGCACATCCCGCTGTTTTGACTCCAAAGGGCATTCGGACGCAGCAAAACGTCTGGTTATCGAATAAGAAGCCAGTTAGAAGCTGTGACTTCTCATCCAATTAAATATGGTGGAACGAGCTCGTCAGATCGACTGATGAATAAATGCTTTTGTTTTTAAAGCCTTTTAGAACGTCTCTGATAATTGGCGCTCTGTCATACTCAGGAAAAATGAGTCGTGTTGAGATTTCTGGCATCTAAACAAAGTCTAATAGATCCATTTGGTTTTGTGACTGCCAAAATCGCATTTAGATAAGGTGTCGGTGTCTTCCTTATCACTCCAGCTTGTAACATCTCATCTATAATGACCTTAACTTGACCACGATATTTTTCAGGAATTGGATACAACCTACTTTTGAAAGGTGACCAATCCTAAAACTTGCATTGAATATTTGAAATTTAATATTTTCCCAGGTACTGTATCAAATACTGTTTTGTGCTTCCTTAAAATCTCTTCCAATTGCTTTCTGTGTTCACCCCCAAGTTGAATGTCATTGAGCCGCTCCTGTAGTAACTCTTCAAATTGTGCCTCACTGTCGTCTCCTTCCGTTAATAAAGACCATATCTCCTGGGATTCACTCTCCTCATCTAGTTCCACAACAGCTCCTTCTATGATGTTATATTCTGCCTTTCGTACCTCCTCTTCCGATATTGCTTCCAATGCCCATGAATTTACATCTCTTCCGGTGGTGATTTCATCCATATGCAATCCCACGTTCTTCAGCTGATCATACTCTCTAAAACTGACAGTATTCTTGTGCAAATCTATCACTGCTTGATAGTCACAAATGAAATTTGCACCAAGAATTATATTGAAATTCATCTTTGCCATGATAATGAATGTTTGCCCAAAAGTGTGTTCCAATATGTTCAGCTCTAAGTATGCCTGACGTTTACAAGTGACGGTGCGTTCAGGAATAACACCCCTCACTTTGAGCTGTGGTACGGGAATTACAGGAATATTTTGACTTCGTCCCAACTCTCCAACCAAGGCCTCCGATACCAGACTGATCTGTGACCCCGTATCCAATAAACATCTTATATTAATTCCACCAATCCTCACGTAAATAATGGGTAATTGCCTAATTTCATCGTTCCGTGGTTTCACCGTCTCCTCCAGGCAGTCTTCTGGCAAAGCAATCCATTCTTGTATGTTCGCTACTATCCATCCCTCTTCAACTTCCGACTGTTGCGTTTGTAGGCTGTCTTCTTTATCCAAATTTAGCATTTTTTTAAAGCTCCGGTGCGACTCCCATCATCCGTTTGTCGCCGATGCCCTTGATATTCCTCTTGTCTCAGTAGACTTCCAGCTTCCTCAGTATGTGTATCAGGATTCTTCATGTTCCCAATGGCTTTTTCCCATCTTCCTAGCTCCCCACCTTGACTAGCGTGTAATTCCTCTAGGTAATTTTGTGATTGGGCGTGCCTATCATCCCAGTCATTTCGATAATTTCGTGGCTCTCCTTGATTTTGGTCTCTTCTTCCTTTCCATCTTTGTAGAAGTATTTATCAATTGAAGAAATAAAACATCGAATCATTTAACCATCAGAGGTTAAAAGGGTTCAATACAAAACAAACATGGCGGCCAAGCGAATTAGAAAATTTGAAATAAACCTTTCTCGCGATTTAATGCTCCAAACGCACTGAAATCTGGTACAGGAAATATTTATACACATTGTAATGCACTGGCATCTAATTTATTTCAATTGTTTCCATAACCACAAGATAGCAGCTGTGCGAAATTTAAAATCTCCTTGTTACTTCTTGTGTCCTGATCATGCGATTGAAGTTTGAATGCTACACGTACACAAGGATCTTCATGTAACAGTACATAACTCTAGTACCTACATATATAAAACCTAACAAGGCAACCATTCGAAATATTTAGTCGGAGCATTGCACTCTAGTCTTCGGTTTGCTTTCAACTTGAATTACGATTCTCACGTAACCCCTAGCTACAAAGCTCTTTCTTGGCTGAAACCTGAAGGGCGTCGAAATTTTCATATTTTGACGTCGGTATATCGAACCCTAGACGAAAATCTCCCACTGTATATTTCTTCGAAATTTCATTTCCTGTCCTCATTTCATAATATTAATTCTAGATCTGGCTCTTCCCTCGCTATTCCCGTTAACCACTCTTCCAAGTACAATAAATCCTTCGTTGTGACTGGGTCGCGACTTTGGAATACACTCCCAGCTGACGTAAGGAAATGCAAGACCTACACAAAATTTAAGACTGCTTGCAGAGATTTCCTTTTGAACACCGCTGACTGTTTCGTGTTACTGGTGATGGATGATAGACAGCATGATTGAGCCATTATGGTATATAAATAAAAATTAAAATACCCAGTTATTTACTAGATCTAACACTATCACTTATTATTATTATTATTATTATTATTATTATTATTATTATTATTAGTAGTAGTAGTAGTAGTATTAGTATTATTATTGTTTCAGGTAACGATTTTATGTTTCTTTGTTTGATGTACATTGCTATCTTTATTTTTTATGTCCTGTTTTATTCTAACTTAATTTCTAGTTTACGTATCTTATTCAATGGTAGAATTTGTGTATTTTATTATAACTATGTGGTTAAGTGTAAGAGAGGGCCACGAGCCCTAAATTCGCCACTGCAAAAGACATAAATAAATAGATAAATAAATAAATAAATATCTACGAATCTATTACAGCAATCAACCTGAAATTTTGTATGTTCATAGTGGTAATTAACTTGAATAAGATATATGAAAATAGGCTGTAGTGTTCTTCACGGGACTACTTGTTATATATTAGTACTAGCAGAAGTACCCGTTCTTCGAACGGTGTTCGGTGTTAACACCAGACATTATCAATTGAGCTACTGTTGCAATGGTTAGCGGTTTGTCATTCCTTCATAAGTTTATCAGAACGAAGTTATTTTTCTGGGAATATCACACACACTGTTAATTTAAGGGCCCTTAAAATGTGATTTTCGGAGACCCCCTATAGACTCGCGAATTTTGTGTCTCACATTGAGAAGCGCAACATATGCTTTGATCGTCCTTCTAGGATAATTTTTATATTTCGCCTATTTTAGCATGTATTTTGAGAAGTTTTCCCTATATCCACCCTTCTACTGTGTGAAAAGTACGGTGAAGAGTTTTATAAATGATTGTTGTATTGACTCATGTTTACCATACCTAATTTTACGATGCACCAAGCATCCGAACACGAGTTATAGGCACACAGAGAGACAGACAGACAATTCTATTGTCCACAACATATCACCCAGATATCCAAATATGGGTATATCTACCACACAGTATCAAACAAAATCATCCTTACGATGTACCCGTATGTCAACGGGAAAAAAAGATTAGTTAAAATGTGCTCTCAAACTAAATTCACTTAACGTGTACTTCCTGTCGTGAAATAGAATTGAAAGCAATACACGTCACATAAAAACTGACCCTCTACGTTGAGTTAGGTCCCCATACACAGGAAGACGCCTTTCATAAATTATAAAGCCACGTGGTGCATGAAAATTATGGTTCTTTAGCCTCAAATGGCCCAAATTCCTAAAAGCCGCAAGAAATGGTGATTCAATTCAGGAAATTTTGAAAAAAATGTTGCTGTTTGGAGATATAATAGACCTACTGCACTACATGTCGAACGTGAAAGAGGCATGAAAAAATTCTAGGTTACCCCTTGACCCCCTTAATTGCTTTGATGAATAATTTTGTCTACCTTGGTTCCGTGATGACCTTATAGCCATTTGCAAATTTTCACAGAAATGTAAAAATGGAGTGACATTGCTTCTTACAGAAATAGATGGAAAGTAGGAAGCCACCCCTTGAGATAATGTTGTCATGGTTACCGATTTGCATTCCTTCATTTGCTTGTTAAATTAAATTAAATTAGTTTTCTGGGAATATTTAGCTGTAGAATGTAGTTTTCGTGGACCCTTTAGGGCCCTCGAGTTTTGTTTCCGGCACCGAGGGGCTTTGTCTCGTCGTTGTACGCTATAATATAATACTAATAATAATATATAAGGATATGAATATAATAGACCTGCCGTACCAAACCCGCAGGTGTAAATCGCGTGAAAAAAATCTAGTCTACCCCTTGACCCCCTTAAGCGCATTATACGTATTGATGAATGTTAAGGCTTAATTTGGTTCCGAGATAACCTTCTAGCCATTTGCAAACATTTACACTAATGTAAGGAATGGAATTGCATTGCGTCTTACAGCAATAGATGCACCTCTGAGAAACTGTTTCCATGGTTACCGGCTTGCATTCGTTCATTAGTTAATTAAATGATATTAGTTTTCTGGGAATATCTCAAAAATGGTTGGTTTTATGGCCTTGAAATGTGGTTTTCGGGGCCGGGTCCCCGAGTTTTGTCTCTCACAATGAGGGGCTGAAAATGAGCTTAGTCTCGTCCTTCTACGCCTATTTCAGCATGAATTTTAAGGGGTAGGCCCCATTTTATGAGGGGTACGGAAAAGAGTTACATCAATGATTAGTGTCTTGCCTCTGATGGATAACTGTACCAAATTTTACGTTGATACACCCAACCGTTCTCGAGTTATAAGGAAACAAACTTGTCCACAGAAAAACAAACCAAGACAGAGAGACAAAAAAAATATTTTCGCGCGCATCCATCATAAAACAGTCTGAAACGCGTAAACAACTCAAATTTCCCTAGAAATTCAGAAAAAAAAACCAGACACACTTTCATTTTTATATATAGAGAGATATACTGCACCTCTCGGTGTTGACCGTGTTTTATTGCACAAATTTAGGTTTTACTCGCTAACCCTTGGAGATACACGAAAAGTGATAAGGAATTTTCGGATAGGAAATTAAATTTTAACGCTCGTATGTGCCATCAAAAGTTTTCTATTTCCTAGCGTTCTCTTTTTATTTGATATGGAAATATGAAATTTTGAATCCAAAGGGTGCAGTGACGTGATTAAAATGGTCGCCATTTTTTAATAGTGCAAATTTCGAAATCAAAAATATCATACGTAAACCTGGTAAATCAGCTACATCCATGCAAAATTTCATTTAAATCGGACCAGTGGTTCCTGCGTTATTGAGTAACACACACACACACACACACACACAGACAGACAGACAGAAAGACAGACACACACCATCTCATTTTTAGCCTATTTTCATTTTTGAAGAAAAAAAAGGCTTAAGAGATCACCTTTTGTCCGTGTGTGTGTGTGTGTGAGAGAGAGAGAGAGAGAGGAGTGTGTGCGTGTGTCCCCCCTAATAACTTCTAAACGGCTGGAGCGATTTCAATGAAACTCGGTAAGTTCATAGCACTATTCCGGGCGACCCCGACCGAGCGCTTCAAATTTAGTTACGTCTCACCGATCCAAAATGGCGGCTGTGCGAAATATTTCACCAGCATTCAATATTCCCGAAACAATTCCCGATATCACCCTGGATTTTTTTACGGTGATAAAGGGAACTACTAGAAGTTCACCTATATGACGTTTGAAACACTGGTAACTACAAAACCAACATGGCGGCCACGCAAATTTTCGACGTTGAAATAGACGTTTCTCGCGATTTAACCAACCAAACGCAATAAAACTTGGTACAGTATATGTTTATACACGTTGTAATGCACCGACATCTAACTTCGTTAAATTGTTTACATAACCACAAGATGGCGGATGTGCGAAATATTTCACCAGCATTCTATATCTCTGAAACTATTACCGGTATCACCCTGAAATTTTGTACGGAGATAAAGGGCACTACTGGAAGTTCACCTATAAGGTTTTCAAAAACCGGTTAACTACAAAACAAGCATGGCGGCCAAGCGAATTTGAAAATTTTAAATAGAACTTTCTCGCGATTTAATGTTCCAACCGCAATGAAATCAGGTACAGGAAATGTTTATACACATTGTAATACACTGGTATCTAATTTAGTTCAATTGTTTACATAACATCAAGATGGTGGCTTTGCGAATTTTAAAATTAAGTTTTTATTTCTTACGTCGTAATCATGCGGTTGATGTGAAAGTTTGAATAATGAACCTACGCAATAATTTTCCTTTAATGGTACATGACCCTATGGCCTATACATTTAACAATCCAACATGGCGACCATCTGAAATATTTAGACGGCTCTGAATATCTACGAATATATTTAGCAATCAAACTGATTTTATTATGTTCATAGGGGCTATGAACTTAAATTCAGCTATTGGTCCTTAAATGACCTGGTTATCTCAAATGCAACATGGCGGCGACGCGAATTATAAATATTCACATGGACGTCTCTCGCAATTTAACCATCCGAGTGCAGTGAACCTTTGTACAGTAAATCCTTATACGAATGTTAATCCACTGGAATTAATTTATTTCAATTGTTTCCATAACCATAAGATGGCAGCTGTGCGAAATTTTAAAATCTCCTTGTTATTTCTTGTGTCCTAATCATGCGATTGAAGTTTGAATGCTACACGTACACAAGAATCTTCATGTAACAGTACATAACTCTAGTACCTACATATATAAAACCAAACAGGGCGACTATTCGAAATATTTAGTTGGTTCTCAATATCTACGAATCTATTACAGCAATCAAACCGAAATTTTGTATGTTCATAGTGGTAATTAACTTGAGTAGGATATATGAAAATAGGCTGTATTGTTCTTCACAGAACTACTTGTTATATATTGGTATGATGATTATATGATCATAATACACCTGTATCAGCGGTTTCGAAAAACACAAATTGGCTGAGTACTAGGACAGAAGAGGCTACAGTGGATTGGCCACATATTTCGAGCTGATGAATCCATAAAAAATCGAGTCCTTTATTCACAACCTGCTGGAAGATGCCCGAGGAAACGACCCAGGACGCGATGGAAGGATCGAGTATTAAGAATACTTGAGCAAGTGGAGCCGAATGTGGTGGAAGATGAAGCTCGAGACCGGCAGCGTTGGAATGCTATCTGCAGTAAGTCCTATAGGTGGACTTATGTTCATAGCCTCTATGAACATTAAAAAAAATCAATTTAATTGCTGTAAAAGATTCCTAGTTGTTGAGAACCGTCTAAATATTTCGGATGCTCGCCATTTTGGATTGTTATATGTATAGGCCATAGAGTTAAGTACAATTCAAGGACAATTATTGCCCAAGTTCATTATTCAAACTTTCACTTCGATCGCATGATTACGACACAAGAAATAAAAAATTAATTTTAAAATTCGCACAGCCGCCATCTTGATGTTATGTAAACAATTGAACTAAACTAGATGCCAGTGCATTACAATATGTAAAATCATTTACTGTACCACATTTTACTGCGCTCAGAGAGTTAAATCACGAGAAAAGTCTATTAAAATGTTTCAAATTCGCTTGGCCGCCATGTACGTTTTGTACTTAAGAGGTTTATGAATGTTCCATAGATAAACTTGTACTAGTGACCTTTATCAGTACAAAATTTCAGTGTGATATATTTAATAGTTTCGGAGATATAGAATGCTGGTGAAATATTTCCCACAGCCGCCATTTTGAGTTTATGTAAACAATTGAACTAAATTAGACGCCAATGCATTACAATGTGTATAAACATTTACTGTACCAAGTTGCATTACGTTTGGATGGTTAAATCGCAAGAAAAGTCTATTTAAAAGTCTCAACTTCGTTTGGCCGCCATGTTGGTTTTGTAGTCACCAGGTTTTTGAATGTCACATAGGTGAACTTCTAGTAGTGCCTTTTATTACCATACACAATTTCAGGGCGATATCGGTAATAGTTTCGGAGATACTGAATGCTGGTGAAATATTTCGTACAGCCGCCATGTTGGATTGGTGAGAGACAATAAAATTTGAAGGGCACGGTCGGGGTCGGCCAGGATAGTGCTATGATCTTACCGAGTTTCATTGTAATCGCTCCATCCGTTTAGATGTTATAAGGGGGACACACACACGCGGAAAAAAGGTGATCTCTTAAGCCTATTTTTTCATCAAATGAAAATAGGCTTAAAATCCAACCTGCGAACCATCTGAAATATTTAGACGGTTCTCAATATCTACGAATCTATCACGACAATCAAACTGAAATTTTGTATGTTGATAGAGGCAATTAACACGAGTAGGATATATGAAAATAGGCTGTATAGTTCCTCACAGAACTACTTGTTTTCTTCTGCTGTAGGCCTTAAAGGCCCATAAGTGCAATAAATGATGACGGTGATTATCATCATCATCGTAATACAAGGGAATTAAGAAATACTAGTTCTTCATACGCATACGCGCGCTACGCATACGCGCGCTGCGCATGCATGCATAAACACACACACACACACACACACACACAACTACCTGTGTCGCTACGATCCCGCGTATCAATAAGTCTGGACCGGTGGTTTATACAGTTTCAAAGAAATATTGACGATAATAGCAACTCATGATCACGACCAGCATTTCTAGCTTGACTGTGTGATGGTAGTTACAACAAAAAATCAAGCCCCATTCGAACAGGAGACTATAAAGAGCTCATTTGGGCGTGCTGGGTATCATGTTGTTACACAGATACTTAATGAAGTTTTTTTCGATTGATTTTGCCTTCTAACTTGTCAATAATTAGCGTTTTTTGTGTGTGTGTACATTGTACACCATCCCACCCACTCTGTTCTACGTCAAAAAGGCTATGTGCTTTGGATGGGTGGGTGTGGGATTTGTTGTATGGGAGGGTTGGGGGTGGTGGATTGTGGTGTGATTCCTGTAAGCCCTACATCACATCCTTTTCTCGTAATCAGTGTTTTTTGATTGCACACGTTTACAACTCTTCAAAGGCTTAAAAATGGACATTCAGTTCACAGCCGACTGCATATCAAGTGCTCGTTCATTACGGCAGAGACCATTTAGTTTGTTTTGCACCAACTAATAAGGATTACTCAGAATACCAATTATCGTATTTTGCAAACTTCTCACAACATATGTTAAGTAGAGTAATGATTACACCGTCCGTCGATCACGGATTACACAAGGCTTGAATTTAGGGCCTGTGATGTTTGCATGCCCAATTATGTATAAAAGTACCTAAACGAAACATGTGTTAGCATTTACTTGAGTAGACGAGTTCTGGATCATTAATTGACTTTGAACGAATCTTTCTCCAAATTGGAAATAAAGCTATGGAGTAGTTAAAGCGAGAACAAGTGAATGGCGTTTTGTGTCTGTTGACAAATCACCAAAATTCCATTACAGATCCCCTACCGTTAAAACTGTAGCAATTAATTTAGTGGATATTCATTCAAACTAAATGAATATTTTATATGTTACTTTTCAAGCTAGATCAATGCGATGTATACCACCATCCAGTTTCTCTCTCATCTTCTGTATTACTACAAACAAGCCTATAAGAATTAGTGGTTATTATTATTTCTACTTAATGTCTCATTGCGTCAAAATATTAAGGTGATGCGTTCACCATGGTATGTCGGGCTCCTGAGTTGCATAACTAAAATCCTCCCCCCGTTATTTCTGAGCATCAGCCTGGAACCGATTGTTACTTTACTTCAAGCTAGAGCCATTTTATCTGCGCATGTAGGGCACTCTTCCGTAGTGAGTTATCTTCAGTGGCGATCCAGACCTATTTTCTTTATTCCGAGGATAATTTCAACAAAACTTGCTACCAGCTTCCCATTTTATTCATTTTGTAGAATCACCACAAACATATTTTCAAGATATACGGTATCTCACCTCAATGTGCTCTTGAAGAGACTGTCTATTTTTGACCCGCTTTCCACAAGAGAAGAAGGTGCGATTAGCAGTATCTAGTTCATTAATACAGTAGATGCTATCTGATTAATCCACCTTCCCCATCTCCTTAAGATACAAACATAAGCACCCACGACCAATCAAGAACTGGGCTAGATTATTAAATAATAATAATAAATAAAATAAATTTATGCCGCGGTTTTCAGAGATAATTTCCCGAAACAAGACCAAGAGAAGAATTATAGCCTACATAAATACTGAATCTAACACGACACTCATCAGAAAACGCAGAGTGAAGTTCTTTACACATATCGCCAGAATGAACGACACCAGACTGACTAGAAGAATATTCAACATAATGTCTACGTCTAAATTGGGTACTTCTTGGTACTAAGTAATTATGGAAGACTTACAACAATTACATATCACCATAGAAGACATTCACGACCGCAGAATTTGTAGAGAAAAAATCAAAAACCAGAAATTTGAATTTAGATGAAGTATAACATAAATTTCTCGCCAAATCAATACTTTTTACTTACTTAAAAATCCTATAGGTACATGTTTCGAAAACACACAATGTTTTCTTCCTCAGACCACTTATTGGTGTTAAACATCATAAAACATCGATAACCTCACTAAATAACAAAAAACACAGTTCACATTTCTTCTCTTGTTCTTCCTTTGTTAGGCCTGTGTCATTCGACACATTAATGTCACTCACGGAATAAACACTTTTAGTTGAAGTAATGAATATTGACACATTGACACATTTACTCATTGCTAGTTTCAACGTGGGTTGCTGAAATGCACACAAGTGTCGTATAACCTTGCCAAAAGCGGAGGAAACAACTAACCAGCACCCAGGAAGGTAATTGGGTGTGGCGTCATGAAAATAAATCGAGTCAGGAATGTATGTTGGAATTAAACTATTGCGGTGGGGGTTGAGGAGGTGGTTTGCGTTTTTTATTATTATTTAAATAATCTGCTAATAAATCTAACAATTCATTCGTTTCAAAATTAACCTCGTTTAGATTATTGCATTCCTTTGACCTCTGATAAGTAATGATATGAATATTTTCCAAAATATTCATATAGCTGCCCTTCGATGCGTAATGCAAAATTTTGACGTCATTATTTATGTCCGTGAACTTATGTCCTGTTTCTTCCATGTGTACCGCCATGGCGGAAAACTGCCTGTGTTTTGTGGCCGAAACATGCTCAGCATAACGAGTACGTATGCTCCTACCCGTCTGTCCCGCGTAATTTGAATTGCAAAAATTACATCTGAGCTCATAAACTCCCGATTTTAAATGTTTATCACTACTGTTGACTTTATTGGAGTTGAAACATTTGTTGAAATTAGAATTATTGGTTTTAAAGGCGACGTTCATATTGTGTTTCTTTAGGATGTTGGTTACTGTGTAAAAGCTTCGATTTACGAAGGTGAAGGTGGCAAGTGCTTTCTTTGTTGTGTCCTCTCTAACTAATTTTGTCAAGGGTCTGTTTTTCAACTTGTAAATTAATCTGCTGACATAATTGTGGTTGTAACCATTGAGTTTAGCTATTTGATATATAATGTCAATTTCTTGCTTCCGGTCATGATCAGAGGAAGGGATTCTTAACGCTCTATTAATGAGGTTTATGAACGTTGCATTCTTGTGTCCGCCCGGATGGTTAGAATCCTGCCGTATAACTGTACTCGTTTGCGATGGTTTTCTGTAAACTTTATAATGCAGACAATTGTCTTTTTTAATCACAGTTATATCCAGATAATTGATTTTTTTATCGACTTCTGAATCTAAAGTAAATTTAATATTGCTGTCAATTATGTTCAAATCATCCAATATTTGCTCTATCAATACGGAACCTGGAATGAGTGCAATTGAATTTAGATCATAACCCAAAAGAAATAGACGTAAATGGACAGATGAAGAGAAGAAGGCGCACAGTGAACGGATGAAAGGTTTATGGGAAGATACATGGAAGAAAATAGGCACCACCTAAAGCTAGATTTTTGTGTTTTTAGCGCTCTCCAGAAAGGGTAATGTACACAAATAATAATAATAATAATAATAATAATAATAATAATATTAATATTAATAATAATAATAATAAACTGTGTCCCAGGAATCACCCTGGGAGGAGTCATTGTGACTCTGGGCAAATGGAAGTGTAATGCGTTGTTGCTAGTCGCCTGCAACAGTAATATATTGGATTCAGCAAGAGAATCCAACTACTGTCGACCAAAGTATTATGTGCACTCGAGTTTGAAGGTTGTTTGTGAAGTACCCAATAGACCTACATAAAATCCAATAACATCATCATTTTTGTCGTTCTATTTTACGTTAGGTCATGTAGGTTTGGAATTTTTAATTTATATTTTAATATTTTTTTATTGCAGTTGGAACACAAAAAGTGCACGTTTTTAAGCGTGTTTCAACCATGCGTCACATTTAAGAATTATTATCTCAAAAACCTGTCATCAGATCGAATCCAAATTTGAACACAATATACATTGGAATGTTGTATAACTGGTTTATTAATTTCAAAATTGTGTGTGTCCAAGAAACAAAGTTGTTATCATTTTTGTAAGGTAACTTTTTCTCGGCTCGGGGTGGTTGGAAAATGTAGTTCTTGGTTGCATTGTAATCCTCATATATCGAAAAGTTATGCTGTATGACTGTGAAATACGTAAATTAATTCATTATATCGGTTTGTATTTCTACGGGGAAATAACACATGTTTCACCTGCTAGCCGCTCCAGCAAAAGCTGTACAGCGTTGCCGAAATGGTGCCCACACGCATCATGGAAAGTCTCACTCGGAAGTGATGGGCTCCATCTCAGCAACGCTGTCCAGCTTTTGCCGGAGCGGCTAGATGGAGAACCATGTGTTATTTCCTCGTACAAATACAAACCGATATAAAATAAGTGAATTAATTTACGTATTTCACAGTCATACAGCATAACTTTTTGATGGATAACGATTACAACGCAACCAAGAACTACATTTTTCAACCACCCCGAGCCGAGAAAAAGTTACCTTTCAACAATGATAACAACTTTGTTTCTTGGACACACAAAATTGTGAAATTAATAAACCAGTTATACAACATTCCAATGTATATTGTGTTAAAATTTGGATTCGATCTGATGACGGGCTTTTGATATAATAATTCTTAAATGTGACGCATGGTTGAAACACGCTTAAAATCGTGCACTTTTTGTGTTCCAACTGCGATAAAAATATTAAAATATAAATTTAAAAATCCAAACCTACATGAACTAACGTAGAATAGAACGAAGAAAATGTTGATGGTATTGGATTTTATGTAGGTCTATTGGTTACTTAACCAACAACCTTCAAACTCGAGTACACATAATACTTTGGTCGACAGTAGTCTCTTTCACTCCAACTCCAGCATGCAACCTACAAGAGGTGCCCCTTGTTAAGCCGAGCAACTCAGTGGAAGGTTGGGTAACCAATCCCAGCGGGAAGCTGGGTCGGCGAACAGATCAGTGCTGGCAGGGCCCTCGCGAGGGCGGTGCGAGAGGTGCGGTCGCACCAGGCCCCGCGCTCAGAAAGGCCCCGCGCTCCACGACATTTTTTTTTTTTTTCATAAATGAAAAAATAACGATAGTGTGTTTGATTCAGTCCAGCCCAAATTAAAATAAGCCAACAATGTAAAATATGCTGTGTTTGTATGGGGGCCCCAGCCCCCCGGGGGACTCCCCCCCCCCCCTCCCCATCCCATACATCCAAGTAATCAAATCCCCCGGGGAGTATTAATTACTTGGATCTGGATCGTCTGAATTAAAGTCAGTTTGTTGACAAAACTTGGGTCGGTCCTCGATCTCCCAAGCAAAAGTGACGTCACATCTTCTTGGAATATGAGTAACAGATTCTAACTTCTCCAATGGTTTATCTTTGATAATAAAGGGCCTGTGGCGGCCGAATGGGATGGGTTAGCTGAGGTTTTAGAGGAAGTATTGGAGGATAATGATCTTGATATCATGGACTGTAGGGCAGCGGTTCCCAAACTTTTTCGGTCACAGAACCCTTCAGAAGTCATGTCTTTTCCGCGGAACCCTAACTCTATCCGTGATTTTTACTGAGCATTGTAAACCCACATCGTTCTTCCTGTTTTCATCTATTCTTATTGCCTGGGTGTTTTGTATAGCCTAACGCTAACGTAGTAGGTTTGGAAACAAAGAGAAAACATATTAAATATAGTTACAAGCCTTTATTTTGGTACTGAACCCGATGGGGTTATGCTGACTGGAATCGAACATGGTTCTCAGAGACTGTGATCTCAGTAAAAAGGTTCCGCCAGGGAGCGAACCAGAGATCTGTACGGGGAGTTTCTTGGTAAAAACCCCTCGAGAGTGATGTATATTTAATCACTGGTGTGATTTTTGATGAAATGGCATTATTTATTAAAATAATGTAGGAAATAATGAGCAGATTATATCATTATAAGACGATTTGGTGTAAGCTATTGGGAGTTTGAAGCAGAGAAGAGGGCAGAGCTGACATTTACTAATCGGCCCAGAATTGTGGGTTGGTCCCAGTGGAGCCACGTCCATCTCTGTCACCCCATTATGTCGTCTGGAGCAGGGGAGAGGCCTGAAAAATGACACAGTTATTCCCCGACGGAGAATAGATGTAGAGGAGGGGCGGTGAAATGCCCAGAAAAATCATTGATTACTCGTGATTGGAGTAACGAATCGAGATGAGAGTTGCACACAGGTGAATATCTTGGCAAGAAGATAATTTTAGAATCTTTTACATGCGAAATTGGTGCATATTTAGTGATGTGCGTAAGGACTGTGAAGCGACCATTGTTCGCGGAGGGATGTGAAGATGTTGACGGGGAGTTCCCGGTTAGGTAGCGTCCCACGCCATGGAGAAAGGAATTAATATTAATTAATTGAACGAGCGATTCCTTTGCACACATATAGTTTTGGGACCTGTGAAGAGAGAGGAACACAATGATCATGGTTTGAAGACCGGAATCATGCTGTGAGAGGAGCGAAGATTACGCGGGAAGATGTTGCTCTACTTTCTGTGGAAATCCGATATAAGGGAGTAGACCCCAGGAGGAGCCCTCAGTTACTCAGTGTTACTCAGTCCTACTCTGTTCTCAGTTGTCACTTGAATCTCAGTTGTTCTCAGTGTTACTCAGTTGTTCTCAGTTGAACCTCACTTTGAAACTCACTCTGTTCTAACTCAGTCAAGCTCAGTCTACATGCCGCCAAGCGCAGTTACAGCCAGTTACAGTTTTACTCAATTGTCAATTGTAGCACAATGGCAATAAGTTGCAATCAGTATGCAGCAAATATGCAGCAGTACGAGACAGCGTGTAAGCCGCAGACAGAAGTCTTCAAATAAGTTACGTGCAGTCTTCGAGTGAAACTTCAGTCAGCTACAGCCAGGTTGAAGCAAGTTCGTCAAGGCAAAACGCATGACGATTCTATTCATCAAGACGCCGAACACAGACTGGTATGTGTAAAAGAAACAGAAAATATGTTTGTATGAATAATAGTCGTGATACAGGCATAATCAGCCGCACGAACTATGACGTGTTCAGTTATGAAGCACCGTATAGACTAACGGTAGCATTATTGTGTATAATTATTTGTGAAAGTGTTGAACTTTATTAAGCGCAGTGTGTATAGTATTAACTAATCGTGTGTGTGTAACTACGATAGAATGCGCTAAAGAAACCTTACTAAGTGTTTGGTATTGCCATGAGAATACCAGATGTTAACGCTCATGTTTAGGAGCAAGCGTATTGATGTAACGCAGGACGCTTACTGTAGGAGTAATGATCGTCACAAAAACTGTTGGAGAGTTCCGAGAGCAGATAACCAGACTTTCAATCAGGAGTTGATAACGTAAGATGCCGTCGACACCTGCAATTTCGATCTCTGCTAGGGAATTTCAGCATTGAAGTGTGTATAAAGTGACGAGTGTTCAGTGTAATGTATATGTAAAAATATCATTTAAAGTAGTGTTTGATGAAGTGTTTCACATGTTTAGGGAGTGATAACTTCCTGAAAGGTATGCAACGTGTCGTGGTGGTGATAGAAATGTATAATCAAATGTGTGTAAACAAGAGAAATATGTCGCGTTAAACCCATTATGGCGGGCGACATGGAAGAATATGATTGGTTGGAGCCACCTTAGATGCCTATAGAGATGTAAGTACCCCACAAATTATGGTTATAATTATGTAGAAGTATGGACCGATGCATGTCTGTGATTCCGTAAAGATATTGTGAATTCCTTATAGATGCCAGTAAAAGTCAGTTAGGAGGCTGATCCTCCATGTTTAATCAGTATTGAGTTGATTTTTATAGAGTTGAAATGATGATTTGCATCATTAAGTGGAGTAATTTTTCCCACTATGAATTAAGAATGGCAATCAGTTATGTAAATGTAACGAACGCGATTGTTCGAGTTTAAAACGTTTAGCTATGTCGGAAATTTTGGTAATTTATGTGAGAATAATAATAAATAATGATTTTGGTCATTTATGTCAGTGAGAAATGATGATAATAATAATAATGGTTATTAAGAGTATGAATGAACACATCAGGAAACAAATAAATTGTTGTAAGCGAGGATTATTAACGCTAAGTGCAAGACTTATCAATCTAAGCAGGAAGATGTTACAATGAGATTACATTTCAGTAATTATGGAAAGAAGCTTTATATCAGAATATTGTATATTCGGTAATGATACCAGTAATGAAAGAGCTTTTAGTGAATTGAATTTGCAGCTTAACTGAGAAGCTTATAGAGTAAATGTTAGATTTCTCTTAATATTATAGGTCGGTGTGTCGTAGCATGGAGCATTAGGGGCCAGATAGTCTATTCTACGTATGAATTCTCCTATGTCGTGGACATTGTTGGAGACATTATTTATTCCGGAGTTTTAGTGAATGGACCCTAACTCTGAAGAAAAGGATTGAAATGTGTTCCGGGCTGGAATCTTGTAAGAGTCGAGGAAAACAAGGACACCTCGCAGCTCTATGATTTCCCGAGAACTTATGATGAGTTATTTACGCTCGTGGGCAGCGAAAACTCATGGCGACAGTGGTTTTGTGCGCCTATATTATACTTGAGACATCGGTCACCGCCAGGCTCATGCATTACGAACCCCGAACCTTCATGTTGAATGGACCCATGTGAGGCCATTAATTAATCATTATCCTCGACGTAGGAATAATTACAAAAGCTCATTCAATACCTGTTGGCATAATAGTCAATTAAGATCCTTTGGGAACATGTGTGCCGGTTAGGACACAGTATTTGTCTTGTAAATCTCCACTGCTTAGAGAGGGAAGCTTTCAAACTTTTAGAAAGGTCGAGATAATTGGTGGAACGACCCATCCCACTTTCTATTGTGTAGCGATTTCCTTAGCCGAGGGTCGGTGCCAACCACCCGAACCGCTCAGGCAAGATAAAGGGAAGAGATTCTAGACCTTGTTAAAATGACATATAATGCGAGATTGTTATGTTGAGTATTATAGCCATGTGGTTTGTGAACACATGGATAATTATAGTTCATCCTGATGGTTCATTAATTTAGCTATCTGACGAATAGTTACATGATATATTTGTACTGTCACTGGAACCAAGTCATGTAGTTGATTACTAGATGCCAATCGCCATGAGCGCGAGGCAGTCTATCGTACAATCCGACATAAGCTATAACGTAACGTTTTATATAGGAATCACAGACAGCATGCGGTGAAACCATATAATTGAAGGATATGTAGGGGGTAGCTTACATAATTATGGAGTTGCACGTTGATTTTGGTGCAACGTCCAAATAGGTAAATGCATGCAAAGCATTTCATTGGTGAGAAGAAAAATATTAAAACACGCACGGCACACATAATTGTTTAACATAAAGAGATTTAAGGAATAATCCTTGTTGTAATCTTAAAGAAGTCACATTGTATGACTGTTATGTTAATGTACATTTGTTTTGAAGCCGTAGGTGCATCAGCGCACTAGTATATCCTTGTGAAGTTCACAGAAGGGTAAAGCATTATGGCTAGGTATGACTTTGTTGTGATTTCATATTTGTTTACTTATGGATTGTGGAAGTAAAAATTTTGTTTGCTTTTATTTTATGCTTTTTTGGGTATTGTTTTGTGTTTGAAACCATGATTTATTTTACTGAATTAAAGTTTTAGAATAGAGTTGTGCCTTATCATTGTAGAGTTGATACCTTTTAGCCTCAAATCCAAAATATGCACTGAAAAATTGGGGTTACCGTACACGCCTGAGAGCTGATGCTAGTTGGAGGCGGATGCATATTATCCAACGAGATTACTCACATGGGTACATGGGATTTGATGTCCTATACTGTGATTCGAGCTAAAGGTACGACTAAAGTCGGTCAGATTTAATGCACACAACTCTATTAATGTAAGAATTAACGAAGTAGGGTGTGACCGCTCCTAATCCATAGCTAAGTTCCGATACGTATATATAAATTTTGATAGATTGTGCTTATTCTCTACTCATTTATCATGACGCCCATCTGTGGAGTCTATGGTAGTAAAAGCTCTATTAATTTATCATGGCGCCCAACGTGGGGCTTTCGGCAGTAAAAACCACTCCCTGAACAGTTTTTATAGTAAATTAGAATATGGCCGATGTCCTACTAATACCACGACCCTCTGATATTAATTTATCATGGCGCCCAGAATACGTGGAACTTATGGGATTTAGGGAAAACCCATAGATTTTTTTATGGTATTTCATGGGGAAAACCATAGTAATTGTTTTGCCTCAAACTGTGTTTGAGTGATTTTTGAATTCAGTAGGCTTTTTGAGGTAACGCAGAATCTCTCTATTGAGAAGAGAATGGCCTAAGGGTACTAGCGTTACATACCCAATCCACAATCTACCATAATATTATCAGGTTTTGTACGACTTCACAATATGTGTGCAGTGTTTGATGTTTCTCTTCGAAACGTATCCACATATTTTTCCAGGAAGCCTGCCTGCATATTTAAGTGTGTTATTGTAAAATGCCAGGTACGGAGGAGATCTTGCAAGTTATTGCAGGACTGAAACAGCATTTTGACGCTGCTCACGTGCAGAACAAACTGGAAACCAAAGCTTTCCAGGATAGTATGAATGCTCGTTTAGATGCCAATCAGGTTGCAATGAACAATAACCAGATTGAAATAAACAACCGTTTAGAGGCAAATAAGGTTGAATATAAAGATGAATTAAACAATAAGTTAGGTCAAATGCAAGAAGTCATTAAGACCGAAGTAACAGATACTGTTGTAAGCATTGTATCGGAAATGCAGGTAAATACTGACAAACGTTTCGAGGCCATAGAAGCCAAACTTGAGGGTAATTTGCAAGCGTGTAGGCATGCTCAGGAGCAAACCAACAGTAAATTAGAGGCGTTGTCTAACGATATTAAGGATATTCAGATCCAAAATGAGGCGAATCTCGAACGCCAAGCGAAACAGTTCGCAGAGTTTACGAAAACAGTAGACCAGAGATTAGAGGAGAACGACTCCAAATGGGATCAGAAATTGAAAAGCTACGCTAGAGCAATTAACGGTGACCTCAAGAAACAGGACCAGAATATATTAGGTCAATGCCAGGGAATAGGCGAAATTAAGGCTATCGCTCAGGAAAATAAGGAGCTGGTAGGCAACGTGAAAGGTCAGATGGGTAAAGTTCATAAAGAACTGGACCAAGTGCAAAGTGATATTGTCATAGTCAATAAAAGACAAGAGGAAAACAGAGGCGAGATCACCAAGGTCCGGAATGAATTGTCTAAAGTCAATGGACACATTCAAGATGAAATTAAAGGTCTGAGAGAAGAACTCGAAATAAGAGATGGCCAGAAAACAGAGGCAAGCGACAAGACCCTTGCTCAAATTAAAGAGGACGTAGAGGATGAAATATCCCATATCAAACAAAGTCTGAAAGAAGACAAGGTGAAAATCTTTCAAGTAGCCGAGGAAAACCGAGATAGGCTTACAAGAATAGAGAAAGAAGTCATTACTCGCCTAGAAAGAGCAGAAATGCGCCATAACCAAATGGAGACTAGGATAATAGCACAGGAGGAGACACTTCTGAAATATCCTAAGTCAAGTGAAGGCAGCATAGAGGATATAAGAAAAACAAGGTGGGCAGACCTAGAAACCCAACCTATAAGCAGGAACGCTGCAGGCGCAGGAGAAAGTCCTTACATGACGCCAGGTGTACCAATTGCGGCATCGACGCCACATGAAAATGCGATGCACACCCAGGTGATAAACGTCATTAGGGCAAGCGAAGAAAAACCTAGGAAGTTTTCAGGTAGTCACTGTAGTATGACACCAAAATATTGGTTAAAGGAAGTGACCGAATATCTCAATGATGCACGAATACCGCAGGAGCGTAGGCTACGTGCTATAGAGAAGTTAACAGAGGGGGAGTGCGCATTATGGTTTCGCAGCTTCCGTTACACTTTTGATACTGTTGAGGAATTCCGCGAGGCATTCTTGAAGAGGTATTGGGACGCCGCGACTCAGCAGAATTTACGGCTGGATTTGTATGCCAAAAAGTACAGCACGAACAACCCGACGAAGTACGCAGAATTTTTCATATCGCAGATGTGTCGTTTTAAAGAGCTGGATCAAAAACCTAGTGAACTGGAGCTATGCATTGCTATCGCCAAACAGCTTCCATACGAGATCCAAAGGCTACTAATCTCGGCTAATGCGAAAACGGCTATGGAAATGGAGACAGTTCTAAGGCAACTGGACCTCACCACAGCAAATACTATGCGTCAGAGTCGAACCGTGGAACAAGTCCACGTGACCAACACACAGACTGACCAACAGCAAGCTCCAAGGAACAACAAGGCCACGAGCACAGAAACTTTAGATTCCTATGGACGGCAATGGGAACAGGAACCCAGAAAATGGCAGTCAAGGTACAAAGGAAATGCTAATAAAGCAGGAAGAGGTCGAAGTTCGTGGAATAAACACAATAACAGGGGCAAACCGTACCATAACAATGGAGGTAATAATGGCCAGGAAGGCAATAATAGAAATTGGAGACCCCAAGAGAGAAGAAATAACTTCGATGACGAGGCAGAAGAGCGATATCATGCTTCTTTGCGATACCTCGAAGAAAGGGGAGATGAGCCCCAGAAATCACAAGTCCGCTGGCAAGAAGTCATGCAGAACAGGACATCGCCAGACAGATATGGAGATGGAGCTAAGAGTTTGGAACTACAGCGCAGCGAACAGGAGAGAAGGAACTCCAAAGGGGCGGGCGCTGAAGAAAAAAAAAAACGCCAAAATTAGAAGAGCTCGAGACTGATGGATGGAAGTCTATTAACATCGTCAATTGGATAGCCAAACCAGAAGAATTGATTGAGGATACAGGAGGACCACAGGTCATGGTCAAGAGAGAATTGCCTATTATAATTGTGAGAGTGGCAGGATTAAAAGTCAGAAGTCTGCTAGACACAGGATCAACAGTGAGCCTGATGACACAAGCTCTATATAATGAAATAGCCCGGAGAGAGAACATTTTGAAGATACCGATCTCCAGTGTCAAAATTAAAGGGGTAATTCCAGACAGAACAATGATATGTAAATACCAGGTATTCCTAGATTTACAGATAGGAGGCTCTATTTTCTCACAGAGTTTTCTGTTAGTAAACAAACTACCTTATAACCTACTTATTGGGGCAGAGTTTATAAGGGAATACAGAGTGATAATTGACCTAGCACAGGACAGGGTTATGTTCCATGTGAATGAAGAAGCTGAAGGCTTAGAGGTCGCACTCAATGAAATTGAACCAGGATCCAGTGAACAAGTATGGCATACATACAGAGATGTGGCTGATGAAGAAGTGTTAGCTATTGAGCAGTTAGAAGCGGAGCTCAAAACACTAGCCACAGACTTGGAAAAAGATCTGGAACCCAAATTGGAAGAATACATTTCGGAGAAGCTAGAAGAAGCGAAAATTGGGCTAAAAGAGAAGGAAAATTTAAAGCAGTTATTGCTGGAACAGAAGGAAGTCTTTGATTCGAGACCTGGTCGGATAAAGAACTTCACTTATGCTTTTCAAGTCAGTGATTGGACACCATTTAGGCAGAAACCCTACCCTATAGCTGAAAAGCATTATGCTAAAGTGAAAGAGGCAATTCAGGAGATGTTGGAGGCCGGTGTTATTGAGAAAACACCTACGCCTTATGTAAGTCCATTGGTAATTGTACCAAAGACAGACGGATCTGTCAGAGTCTGCTTGGACCTGAGACGCTTAAATTTGAGAGTTATTCCGGAATTTGACCAAGTGCCACCTATTAAAGAGATCCTCAGGAAGTTTAAAGGGAAAACTATATTCTCAAACTTGGATATCACATCCAGTTTCCACCATCTTGAATTAGAGAAGAAAACTAGTCTGTTGACAGGATTTATGTTTGATCAACATACATTCACATTTTTAAGGCTACCTTTTGGGTTGAAAACAGCTGGTTCAGCCCTGATAAGAGCGTTAGATCGCAATCTATCAGATGAGGTTAAAGAGAGTACCATCAGATATGTAGACGACATTCTACTCACATCAGAATCTCTGGAGGAGCACATGAGAGACCTGAAGAAGTTGCTAGATGACCTTCGGGAGGCTAATTTTAAGGTCAATATCAAGAAATCGCACTTCTGTCAGAGGGAAGTTAAATTCCTAGGGCATGTTATTGATGCAAATGGAGTGAAGCCCAATCCAGATAAATTGGAGGTAATTCGGAATTTCCCTCGACCCACGAAAGTTAAGCACGTCCGACAGTATTTGGGAGTAATTGGATTCTTTTCGAACCACTGCCCAAACTATACTGCGACAGTAGCACCACTGCAGGACCTATTGAAGAAAGGCGGCAGATGGAATTGGACGGAGCAATGTCAGGAAGCATTCGTGAGGTCAAAGCAAATGCTTTTGGAATATGTGAAACTGGGATACCCAGATTATACCCAGAAGTTTATCATACAGACGGATGCATCACTTATTGGGATTGGAGCGATGCTATTCCAGGAAAATGTTGACCAGCCTGAGAAGAAAGTTTTTATCGCCTTTATCAGCAGAAGACTGAGAGCCCATGAGAAAAATTACACGATCACAGAGATAGAATTGCTCGCAATTTTGTACGCGTTGCAATCGTGGCACAAACTCGTGTACGGCTTCCGAATAGTCCTGAGAACAGACCATAAAGCTTTAACATTTTTGTTAAAGACAGATTTATCTAGTCAGAGATTGACAAGATGGTCCCTGTATATCCAGCAATTTGATGTGGAAATAGAATACTGTCCAGGGAAAGAGAATGTAATACCGGACATATTAAGTCGTTACCCTAGAGAAGAAGAAGTGCTAGCGGTCCAGATTGAGAATCGAGATCAGAAGACGTTGGATGACTTAAGGAACATTACCAACCTACAACGCGAAGACCCATGGTTGAAGATGATAATCGATTACTTTGAGGGACGATTAGCAAGGGGAACTGCGATATACAGAGAGGCGGAGGCATTGGCAACAGAATATGTATGGTATAATCAGATATTACACAAGTGGGACGATGTGGATCACACACGTCAAAGGATTGTAATTCCTGCATCTTTGCAGAGGAGGTTAGTATGGCTAGCCCACAGAGCATTTGGTCATCCGGGGATTGATAAAATCTGTGCTCTGTTGAAGGAAGCATTTACTTGGCCAAAATTGAGAGAAACGGTGAGAAATGCTATTAGAACATGTGATCTTTGCCAAAGGGTAAAGCCGAATCCCTTTTTAATGAGGCAACGACCTATCCCGTTATTACCAGAGAAGCCAAGGCAGCTATTGAGTATCGACAACTTTGGACCATTGCCTAGAGCACGTAGAGGCAATAGACACATTTTTGTAGCCATGGATGTATTTTCGAAAATGGTGGTGTTGTGCCCCATTCAAAAGACAAGTTCAAAACAGGTCTTGAAGCGCCTGAAAGAGAGAGTTATTCCGATTCTTGGGAAGCCGGATAACATTCTCTCGGACCACGGAAGTTGCTTTACTAGTGCAGAATTTCGTCGAGAACTGGAGACTCTAGGAATTAGGCAGATTTTATCTACCATTCGCCATCCTGAGGCAAGTCCCGTTGAAAGAGTAATGAGAGAGATCCAGAAATACATGAAGATCTACTGTTCTGAAGCGAATTGGCGTTGGATTGAATTTCTAGAAGTAATTGAATACTGTATAAATAATACTGTACATGAGGCGACAGGTCAGGTTCCCGTTACTCTACATCTGGATCAGAGACCAGAGAGACCGTGGAATGGTGTTATTCCATTACCTGTAGACGCACAGCTCGGTAGAGAATTGAGGATCCAACGAACCTCTGAATATCTCAAAGCACAGGCGGAGAGACGTCAGAGAAGGAATCGTGCGAAGAGGTATCATAAACCGCTTCTCGTGGGACAGAAAGTTTTAATTAAGAAACCCGCCAGTTCAGATCCAGAGGCACGGAAGTATAAGAAGTTTAATTTTTCTTACCACGGCCCGTTCGAGGTGATAAGAGACCTCCAGAACAATGCATACAGGTTAAGGCATTTAGAGAATGGAAACGAGGTCGTTATGAACATAGCCAACTTGAAAATTTATTACTCGCCAGAAGAATTCGATGAACCAGAAGAAGAATTAGTAACGCACACCCAACTCAACGTGGAGAGCGGAGGCAGCCAAGCAGGCAGACCTGAATGTTGGAACGGCGAGACGGGACGAGAAGCAGACAGTTTACCCAGTGTAAGCGGAGAGCAGAAAGAATGCCAGTGTTTGCAAGAATTCTATGAAGAAATGGTCAGAATGGCTAGAGAGGTTGAGGCTGTAAACGCGACCCTTCGCAGGGAGAATAGACAGCTCAGAAACAAGGCCGAGTGTGGAAGGGGGAATACTACTAACCCACTCGCAGCCAGACAAGGTGAAGGACCCCAGACGTAAACACAGACGGTGGTCGACAGTCAGCTGGTTACTTATATAAGCCACTTGCATTGGACTTTTATAAGTTTTGCAAGGGGAACATGAACCCGATGGGGTTATGCTGACTGGAATCGAACATGGTTCTCAGAGACTGTGATCTCAGTAAAAAGGTTCCGCCAGGGAGCGAACCAGAGATCTGTACAGGGAGTTTCTTGGTAAAAACCCCTCGAGAGTGATGTATATTTAATCACTGGTGTGATTTTTGATGAAATGGCATTATTTATTAAAATAATGTAGGAAATAATGAGCAGATTATATCATTATAAGACGATTTGGTGTAAGCTATTGGGAGTTTGAAGCAGAGAAGAGGGCAGAGCTGACATTTACTAATCGGCCCAGAATTGTGGGTTGGTCCCAGTGGAGCCACGTCCATCTCTGTCACCCCATTATGTCGTCTGGAGCAGGGGAGAGGCCTGAAAAATGACACAGTTATTCCCCGACGGAGAATAGATGTAGAGGAGGGGCGGTGAAATGCCCAGAAAAATCATTGATTACTCGTGATTGGAGTAACGAATCGAGATGAGAGTTGCACACAGGTGAATATCTTGGCAAGAAGATAATTTTAGAATCTTTTACATGCGAAATTGGTGCATATTTAGTGATGTGCGTAAGGACTGTGAAGCGACCATTGTTCGCGGAGGGATGTGAAGATGTTGACGGGGAGTTCCCGGTTAGGTAGCGTCCCACGCCATGGAGAAAGGAATTAATATTAATTAATTGAACGAGCGATTCCTTTGCACACATATAGTTTTGGGACCTGTGAAGAGAGAGGAACACAATGATCATGGTTTGAAGACCGGAATCATGCTGTGAGAGGAGCGAAGATTACGCGGGAAGATGTTGCTCTACTTTCTGTGGAAATCCGATATAAGGGAGTAGACCCCAGGAGGAGCCCTCAGTTACTCAGTGTTACTCAGTCCTACTCTGTTCTCAGTTGTCACTTGAATCTCAGTTGTTCTCAGTGTTACTCAGTTGTTCTCAGTTGAACCTCACTTTGAAACTCACTCTGTTCTAACTCAGTCAAGCTCAGTCTACATGCCGCCAAGCGCAGTTACAGCCAGTTACAGTTTTACTCAATTGTCAATTGTAGCACAATGGCAATAAGTTGCAATCAGTATGCAGCAAATATGCAGCAGTACGAGACAGCGTGTAAGCCGCAGACAGAAGTCTTCAAATAAGTTACGTGCAGTCTTCGAGTGAAACTTCAGTCAGCTACAGCCAGGTTGAAGCAAGTTCGTCAAGGCAAAACGCATGACGATTCTATTCATCAAGACGCCGAACACAGACTGGTATGTGTAAAAGAAACAGAAAATATGTTTGTATGAATAATAGTCGTGATACAGGCATAATCAGCCGCACGAACTATGACGTGTTCAGTTATGAAGCACCGTATAGACTAACGGTAGCATTATTGTGTATAATTATTTGTGAAAGTGTTGAACTTTATTAAGCGCAGTGTGTATAGTATTAACTAATCGTGTGTGTGTAACTACGATAGAATGCGCTAAAGAAACCTTACTAAGTGTTTGGTATTGCCATGAGAATACCAGATGTTAACGCTCATGTTTAGGAGCAAGCGTATTGATGTAACGCAGGACGCTTACTGTAGGAGTAATGATCGTCACAAAAACTGTTGGAGAGTTCCGAGAGCAGATAACCAGACTTTCAATCAGGAGTTGATAACGTAAGATGCCGTCGACACCTGCAATTTCGATCTCTGCTAGGGAATTTCAGCATTGAAGTGTGTATAAAGTGACGAGTGTTCAGTGTAATGTATATGTAAAAATATCATTTAAAGTAGTGTTTGATGAAGTGTTTCACATGTTTAGGGAGTGATAACTTCCTGAAAGGTATGCAACGTGTCGTGGTGGTGATAGAAATGTATAATCAAATGTGTGTAAACAAGAGAAATATGTCGCGTTAAACCCATTATGGCGGGCGACATGGAAGAATATGATTGGTTGGAGCCACCTTAGATGCCTATAGAGATGTAAGTACCCCACAAATTATGGTTATAATTATGTAGAAGTATGGACCGATGCATGTCTGTGATTCCGTAAAGATATTGTGAATTCCTTATAGATGCCAGTAAAAGTCAGTTAGGAGGCTGATCCTCCATGTTTAATCAGTATTGAGTTGATTTTTATAGAGTTGAAATGATGATTTGCATCATTAAGTGGAGTAATTTTTCCCACTATGAATTAAGAATGGCAATCAGTTATGTAAATGTAACGAACGCGATTGTTCGAGTTTAAAACGTTTAGCTATGTCGGAAATTTTGGTAATTTATGTGAGAATAATAATAAATAATGATTTTGGTCATTTATGTCAGTGAGAAATGATGATAATAATAATAATGGTTATTAAGAGTATGAATGAACACATCAGGAAACAAATAAATTGTTGTAAGCGAGGATTATTAACGCTAAGTGCAAGACTTATCAATCTAAGCAGGAAGATGTTACAATGAGATTACATTTCAGTAATTATGGAAAGAAGCTTTATATCAGAATATTGTATATTCGGTAATGATACCAGTAATGAAAGAGCTTTTAGTGAATTGAATTTGCAGCTTAACTGAGAAGCTTATAGAGTAAATGTTAGATTTCTCTTAATATTATAGGTCGGTGTGTCGTAGCATGGAGCATTAGGGGCCAGATAGTCTATTCTACGTATGAATTCTCCTATGTCGTGGACATTGTTGGAGACATTATTTATTCCGGAGTTTTAGTGAATGGACCCTAACTCTGAAGAAAAGGATTGAAATGTGTTCCGGGCTGGAATCTTGTAAGAGTCGAGGAAAACAAGGACACCTCGCAGCTCTATGATTTCCCGAGAACTTATGATGAGTTATTTACGCTCGTGGGCAGCGAAAACTCATGGCGACAGTGGTTTTGTGCGCCTATATTATACTTGAGACATCGGTCACCGCCAGGCTCATGCATTACGAACCCCGAACCTTCATGTTGAATGGACCCATGTGAGGCCATTAATTAATCATTATCCTCGACGTAGGAATAATTACAAAAGCTCATTCAATACCTGTTGGCATAATAGTCAATTAAGATCCTTTGGGAACATGTGTGCCGGTTAGGACACAGTATTTGTCTTGTAAATCTCCACTGCTTAGAGAGGGAAGCTTTCAAACTTTTAGAAAGGTCGAGATAATTGGTGGAACGACCCATCCCACTTTCTATTGTGTAGCGATTTCCTTAGCCGAGGGTCGGTGCCAACCACCCGAACCGCTCAGGCAAGATAAAGGGAAGAGATTCTAGACCTTGTTAAAATGACATATAATGCGAGATTGTTATGTTGAGTATTATAGCCATGTGGTTTGTGAACACATGGATAATTATAGTTCATCCTGATGGTTCATTAATTTAGCTATCTGACGAATAGTTACATGATATATTTGTACTGTCACTGGAACCAAGTCATGTAGTTGATTACTAGATGCCAATCGCCATGAGCGCGAGGCAGTCTATCGTACAATCCGACATAAGCTATAACGTAACGTTTTATATAGGAATCACAGACAGCATGCGGTGAAACCATATAATTGAAGGATATGTAGGGGGTAGCTTACATAATTATGGAGTTGCACGTTGATTTTGGTGCAACGTCCAAATAGGTAAATGCATGCAAAGCATTTCATTGGTGAGAAGAAAAATATTAAAACACGCACGGCACACATAATTGTTTAACATAAAGAGATTTAAGGAATAATCCTTGTTGTAATCTTAAAGAAGTCACATTGTATGACTGTTATGTTAATGTACATTTGTTTTGAAGCCGTAGGTGCATCAGCGCACTAGTATATCCTTGTGAAGTTCACAGAAGGGTAAAGCATTATGGCTAGGTATGACTTTGTTGTGATTTCATATTTGTTTACTTATGGATTGTGGAAGTAAAAATTTTGTTTGCTTTTATTTTATGCTTTTTTGGGTATTGTTTTGTGTTTGAAGCCATGATTTATTTTACTGAATTAAAGTTTTAGAATAGAGTTGTGCCTTATCATTGTAGAGTTGATACCTTTTAGCCTCAAATCCAAAATATGCACTGAAAAATTGGGGTTACCGTACACGCCTGAGAGCTGATGCTAGTTGGAGGCGGATGCATATTATCCAACGAGATTACTCACATGGGTACAGTACAAAAATATAGAAAGCTTGTAGTTTAACGTGACCGTTAATCTCGCGATCATAAGCCACGGGACCTCCGTTTTACGTGGAATCCGAACCTCAGGACATGGCATTTCACTTCGAAAATCTCACATGCATTGACCGGGAATCGAACCCGGTCCGCCTTGGTGAGAGGCTTACAGCTTAACCGCTGCTCCACCACGCCCCCAACAACACACAAAACTATAAATAATTATTTTAGAACAATAAGAATAGGGTTTCCATCTAATTTCTAATGTGATGGATGAAATTGTTTCATTTTCGTTCTTAAAATAGTTTTGAAATCGGGCTTTATGTCCGACAGCTGAATACGTAAATCTGGGGCAGCATTCAATTTACTCTTAAATTTGTTTTTGGTGTAAGCATAAGCAGAAAAGCCTGCTTCGCAACGATATGTGGACACGAAGGGGAGCAGAGCCTTTTCGGCTACTGACGGATATACGTCTATCAGTCCTACCCAAAAGTCATTCAACGGCACTAATTCAAATTTCGTTTTAAAAGCAGAGTACATTGAATTTCAATAAGATCTTCATAGTCAGGAACGGATATGTGAGGTTTATTTCGGTTGGCAAATGGATTTTGCTGTGATAAAAGTCATAAAGTGAAGTCCTAACGTTGGCGAATAGGAGCTTGGATATAACAAGAACTCCACCTATCTTCGCATTAGAGACAGTCTGATAGTTAGCCTCGTGTGGTTTTATTTTAAAATCAGTTTTAAATTTCATTTTTAAGATTTGTCGCGGAACCCCTGAGATGCCTTCGCGGAACCCAGTTTGGGAACCGCTGATAAAGGGGACAAGGGTATGACAACGGTGCTAATATGAAGGCCAAGTATAAGGGAGTGCAGACGCGAGTAAAAAATATTAATAAACGAGCAATGTTCATGGCATGTGATGCACATAATCATAATTTACTTTTGGGTGACATGGTTAAATGCAATAAGGACGCTATGACATTTTTTGGTATAGTTCAGCGTCTGTACATTTTGTTTGAAGCTTTCACGGAAAGGTGGGACATTTTGTGCGAACTATGTCCTGGCCTCCTCACACTAAAATATTTATCTAGCACGAGATGGGAATGTAGAATTGACAGTGTCAAGCCCATCAGGTACCAGTTAGGCGAAGTAAACGAAGCTCTCGAAAAAGTGGCAGAAACTACCAAAACCCCTGTTACCCGGTCAGAGGCCCAATCTTTATTGCTTCATACAAGTTCGTATGAATTTGTTTTAAGCCTCGTTATCTGGTACGATATTTTATTTTCTGTGAACTCAACAAGTGAAACTCTCTAATCTGAGAAGACTTCGTTAGATACGGCTTTAACCGAACTTCAGGGCCTAAAGTCATTTTTTCCAAAATTATCGCCACACTGGCTTTAACAGTGCAATGTCCACCGCTAGAGAAATAATGGAAAATTTGGGCTATGCAAATACATTTTCTATTCGCTGTCAAGGCAATCGCAAAAGGTTATTTGATGAAATAAATCAGCAAAATGGTCAACAGGTGGGAAAAAACGAAGAGAACTTCAAAATGAAGCTGAAAATAAATTTCGGGTAAATTAATTTTTATCTGTCGTCGATACTGCACTGAGCTGCGTTGAAAATAGATTTAACGAAGTTATTTTTTTTCGGAATACTTTGGATTTCTTTTCGATCCTTCCAAGCTTTCCAATTTGGAGGAAAAGCAATTGAAACACCATTGTCAAACACTCACTAATCTTCAAAAAGACGGGGAGCTTGAAGATTTGGATGCTGAAGATCTTTTTCTGGAGCTACAATTATTTAGGTACGCAGTACGCTGTTCCGTCATCTGTAAAAAGTGCTTTAGGTGCACTACAGTACTTAGCCCCGATAAAGGAGTCCTATCCTCATTTAACGACGGCCTATCGAATTATGCTTACAATTCCTATAACGGTTGCGTCGGGGGAAAGGAGTTTTTCCATTTTGAAAGTAATCAAAAACTATTTGCGATCAACGATGGCGCAGGAGCGTCTGAACGGTTTGGCTACTCTGTCAATCGAATGTGAAACGGCCAAAAAATTAGAAATGAACGATTTACTCAGCACTTTTGCCCTAGCAAAGGCCCGCAAAGAGCCTTTTACATAAATAAAAAGCTCTAAATTCTAACAAAAACAGGAATTATTATTTTTTTTTTAAGAAAGGAAAAAAACCATGTTATTTCTCCAACAAACCCTGCCAACTATGCCTACCGGAATTGCGTCTACGGTATGACAAGTGCATATTTATTGGAGAAAGTGGACTAATAGCACTTTTAGAAGTTTAGTTTATGAAAAACTGTATAGCCGTATAAATGTTGATATATGTAAACGTGATTGCGTATTATTATTAATTATCTGCGTTTTCCATAATATATTATTTACGCTAAAAAATCACTCATTATATCAGGTTTCCATTGATATTGCTTGTTGCTTTTATCTGATCAGGTTATCCTATTTGTTGAGGTTTGTTTAGAAACTAGAAATGTAATAAAATGAGTTTTAACTAGCCTAAAATTGTAATTTGTTTTAAAACATCACTCTCCGTACAACACAAGCACTTACAGTCTGACATTTGCATTTACTACCCCCGCCCCGGCCTGCGAACTCATGCTTCCTAGGCCCCGCGCACATTCTTGCGCCAGGCCCTGCGCACCCTCCCAACGGCCCTGAGTGCTGGGGACTCCAAGGCTCACAATAGTACTTTGGCCGGAGGAGAATATCATCGGCCCCAATCTACAGTTTAACAACTGTCAAAAGCTTGGTGGAAAGGTCAGCAGAGGCTACTACCCTAGGTGGTAACCAATCCACCGTCACCTTGGACGACGCATGCAGGCCTTCGGACTCTGGGGAGCCTGCACCAATATGCTTGGAGGTATCGGAGACTCCACGAAAGATTAAACACAAACGCCCAAACTACTTCGCCACCTTTTTCCCTCCTGAAGGTTGGTAAATTAAAACAACTCACAAATACCTTACACCAACATGAAATACTAATTGCGGAGGTTCAGGAAACGAGATTTACAGATGAGCATGCCTTCGAATCAGAGGGATTCAGGATTTTTAAAGGTAAAACTGGCAAACGAGTGGTAAAAACTATCCCTCATCTAGACACAGGATTTGTTGTCAACAAGAAGATTCTGGATTCAATCACAGACTTCAACTCCCCGAACAGTCGTGTATCTATTCTTTCATTCCGAAGCACAAATAAGGTATACGTCCATGCACCAATCAACCAGGCAAATAAGACAGATACAGGAAAAAACAGATCAATTCTGGGAAGAACTAGAAGATATCATCTCTAAAGTTCCAGACAAACACACCATTATTCTAGTTGGAGATTTTATTACGCAGCTTGGTAAAGAAAGGAAATTCCAGAGCATTGTAGGAAACAACCCGGCTCATAAAAGAATAAACCACAATGGAGAGAGACTCGTTGAACTGTCTAGGGCGTTCAACCTCGTACTGAAATCAACTGCTTTCAAGCATTTGCCTAGAAAACAGAAGACTTGGACATCTCCAAATCCGAACCTTGGAGAATTTCAAATTTATCACGTTGCCATCACCCGGAAAGAACAACGAGAGATCCAGAATGTAAAAGTTCTGAGGAGTGCCCGACTTGATTAGATCTTTCAAAGATAAAAGTTCAACTAATTCCTAGACATTCCAGAAAGACTCATGTGAAAAGGATAGATAGATTTGACACAGAGAAACTGAAGTCCAACCAATAGTTCACCCAGAAACTTGATTCCTTGACTCCCGTAAACTGGGAACAACTACAAGAGGCCCTGGTTGATACAGCAAGGGAAACAATTTCACTTTCAAAAGAAAGGAAACATGTATGGTGGAACAGTAGATCAAAGACAGCTCGCATGGTAGAAATGGAACTCTCAGAAGAACGAGGTTAACAGGGCAAACTTTCTTGATAAAAGAAAACAAGCTGCGAAGATCAGCGGGGGGTCAAAGCGTACATTCGACAAAACACAGCTGGTGCAAATTGATCAAGACTTTGAGAGGAACTATGTCCGGAACTTCTATAGAACCTTTAAACGCAGTCTTAGCAAATATAACCCACCAAGCCTTCATTTCAAAACAACCAATGGTAAAGTTGCGCATAATGATAAATACAACCGTCACATTCCAGTGAATTATTTTGCGTCACTTTTCAACTGCAAAGCTCCAAAGTCCACTTTTACTTTTGAAGACATCGTGAAAGTTTATCCAGATTCATTACCACCTACGAAGGAAGAAATCAAACAAATTATTCAATCGTTGAAGGATTACAAGGAACCAGGCGAAGACTCTATAATGGCCGAACTTTGGAAATATGCTGGTGATAAGACGCTAGATAAACTATTGGAAATTATCTGCGAAATTTGGGAAACAGAGAGACTCCCCAACGGCTAGACTTCTGCCTTGATTCACCCCCTTCATAAGAAAGAAGATAAAACAGACGTAAATAACTACCGTGGCATTTCCCTCCATCGGATAACCTATAAGATTCTCTCGAAATCTCTTCTGACTAGAGCAGAAAACAACTAGATCCACAACTGGGAGAATATCAAGCCGGTTTTCGGACAGGGCGATCATGCGTCGAACAGATTATAAACCTCAAATCTACCCTCCCCTATTTGAAGATCTGGAATAAGAAATTTGTGGTGACCTTCGTAGACTTTAAGCAGGCCTATGATTATATTGATCGCAACACCCTGATCCGAATCCTAAAAGAATTTGGCATGGACAACAAAACCAATCGCTGACCAACACCACCTCGAAGCTGTAGTTTAGGGGAGAGATATCAGATACCTTTGAAATCAAGTCAGAAGTAAGGCAAGGAGATGGATGGTCTCTCACCATTACACTTCAACTGTGTCCTCGAGAAGGTTTTCCGTGAGTGGCGTAAATAACTGAATAAACAAAGAATTGCAAGCGGAGTCAGACTGGGATACAGAAGCCGGAACATCACAATTGACTGCCTAGCCTTTGCCGATGATCTTGCAATCATTTCTGATTCATTAGAGACAGCCACGGAACAGATTAATCACCTTAGTGCACAAGCAGCGAAGGCCGGACTTCAGATCTCCTTTGAAAAGACAGTGCTCATGACTAATATCGAATCGGCGCCCACACACCTTGCTGTGGAACAAGGAAAAATTAAGAGAGTTGCAAAGTTTAAGTGCCTGGGAGAAATTATAGCACCTAGTTTATCAGTGAAAGAAGCATTCACATCGCGCATGAGCAAAATGGAAATGGCCTACCATTTAACTAAGGACATCTATAAGAAAAGGTCAATACCCTTCACCGCAAAACTAAAACATTACTGCAGTGTCATCCGTACGGAGGTCTTGTATGCTTCTGAATGCCTCACGGATGAGCAAAAAAGGCTTGGTCGAAAAACTGGACGCCAAAGAAAGGAAAATTTTGAGAAAAATATTGGGTTCCATCAAAGACAATGGGGATTACAGAAGACAGCATAACCATGAACTATATACTCATGTGGAGAAGATAAGTAACGTCATCCGGAAGAGAAGGATACCATTTTTTGGGCATGTGAACCGAATGAGCCCAGCGAGACTGACCAACCGCAACATAACTTACTTTCAGGAGAGGAAATCAAAATGGGCCTGGTTCATTGAACTGGATAAAGATCGGATAGAAGTGGGGATTACACCAACAGACATTCAGGAGCGCACCCCACTCCAAAGAAAACTTCTAGATTGGAAAGGTTTCCATGAAAAACTGAAACTGAAAACGGTAAAGATTTGGACCCAGGAACGGAAGGAAGTCCACTGAGAACAAATGCGGGCGTACTGGGCAAACGTCAAAGCCTGTAGGAGACAGTTGGAATGACGTGGTCCATAGATGGCCTAAACGAAATTAATGAATGAATAATAATAAACTACCTTTTGCAAAAGAGATCCCAGTCCAATGCGTGCTAATAATTATATTATTATTATTATTATTATTATTATTATTAAGTTAAACACCTATTTAAACTGCTGTCATTTTAGGGATGCTAGGTTATATTGGACACATGAACTTGACGTGCCTCTCCTGAAAACATAAACAACAACAACAACAATCAGTGGCATTAGGTATCGAGTCATGGGAATTTTATTCTAGAAGAATTTCAACGTTCTAATGGATATAATAACTAGGAATCTATAATTGCATATGAATATGATCCAATTAAGCATAGCGCATTAAGCTACGCACCCATCCAGGAAATGTAGTTGAAATATGAACAAATATTAATACATTTCACAAGGCTTTACCATTTTTTTACATAATAACCCCTCCGTCCGCCAAAATCCCAGGACTAGGTCTACCATTAACTCGTGTGTCCCAAAAGGAACTTGTTCACGTATTCCCTCCACAAAACAGCGAGCTGATGATCCCTAGTCTGTTTAGTTATTTATCTAGCTCTAGTGGTATAAAGTTACCAAATAAACTTTCTGACACGAGGGAAGCATTATTATTAAATACTCTTCCACGTGTACCTCCACCAATTTAATGTGGACGTCCGCAAATGAAATGTAGGTCACGGCTGATGGATTCCCAAACGTAAGCCCGCGCCAATAACAGATATAACTTTGACAATTAAAGCACAACTTACAGGCTAAACTGGGAGTAAATTACGTGGCGTGGTTGGTTACTACCGACACTGATTTCGATAGAAAGAGACAGTGGAATGGAAAGAAAATAACGCTAAAGAGAACGGGGAATGAGGAAGACATGTAATAATACTACCGTATAAAGGGAGGTGATATTTTTATATTTTATTGCTCTTGAGGCACCCTAAAGAGGATCTTTAACTTGCCAGTAATTCTACTGATACGTGTCTCCCGAATTTGAATATTCTCAAAAGCCAACTGATTTCGCCGTGATTCAATACCAAAATCTTGGGCAAAGGAAAAGGTAATAAAGAAGGAAACGGAAGGGAGCCAGTAGTTTTAAACGACAGTTGATCCTGCGATCAAAAGGCACGGGTCCTCCCATTTATCACGGTGTCAAATCACCGGACGTGACATCACACCTCCATTAATTAGAAATATATTCCAATCCATCTCGCTCAGAGACAAGCAGCTGGATCATTGCACCACCCGGTACTCAAAGAAAGAAAGAAAGAAAGAAAGAAAGAAAGACAGAAAGAAAGAAAGAAAAAAGAAAGATAGAAAAAGAAAGAAGAACTGAAAGAAATATTAATTTTACTATCACTGTTTTAAAGAACAGAGCAGCGATGTCATATATCCCTCGTACCATGATTATTAAAACAATGTTTTTTTAGTTAAACATTTTGAGGTGAATATTTTCAGTACATACGAAATCTGCCTAATTTAAAACATAAAATAAAATAAAATAAAACCAATAATGATAATAACAAACAAAAAATACGGAACACAAAAATTAGAATTTAATTATGAAATTAAATAGAGTTAATAGAATACAAGGAAAGAAAGAAAGAAAGAAAGAAGGAAAGAAAGAGAGACAGAGTAAACTAGTAATGGCATGAGAAACAAGAAGTTCCGTTAAGAACTATACAGCCTACTTTTCATGCCAATGATTACTCTACAGTATATGAACCTATCTAGAATAATGACCAAATTAAGTTGCTAATATCGAAATTTCCAATTAGTTCGAAATACTGTATACCTGGCATAATGTATCCTAATAGAGCACTACAGTTGGCAGCCCTGATGACTGAATATATTCTTAGTTCCATCTCTTAAGGTACAAAATACAAAATTTGGTTGAAGTCCAATGAATAGCATGGACGTTACATGCAGTTAAACATTGGATCTAACAGCGCGTAAAATCATGTTGGCAACAATGTCATGCATGTATTGGTCAGAAATAATCTGAAATAATATGATCTATTGTTGTGCCAATTTTGAATGAAATCCATTAGTTAGTATAGAAGTTACATGCATTTTAAAATTGGACCTATCAGCAGGCTTAGAATCATGTTGGCAGCACTGACGTATATTAGTTACTCCAAATTCGTCTAGAATGCCAGGTACTATACGTGTGCAAAGTTTAGAGCTATTGGTTTGCATACTTTCTGATATATTGATATTAGGGTAACAAAAATAGGGACAGCACATATTAACAGTTGGCAGCCCTGGTTGCTCCTTAGAATACGCATAGTCATATCTGTTATGGTACACATAGCACATACGATATTTGGTTGAAATCCAAATGATAGTATTGAAGTTACATGTATTTAAATTTGGACTTGTCAGCAGGCTTAGAATCATGTTGGTAGCACTGACGTATATAAGTTACTCCAAATTAATATAGAATGTCAGGTAGTATACGTGTACATAGTTTAAAGCTGTCGGCTTGCATACTTTCTGATATATTGGTATTTGGATAAAATAAATTAGGAGCATTTATTAACAGTTGGCAGCCCTGGTAGGTCTTAAGAATACGCTCAGTCATATCTAGTTATGTACACATTCAATATACGAAATTTGGTTGAATTCCAATTGATAGTGTAGAAGTTATATGCATTTAAAAATTGGACCTATCAGGAGGCTTATAATCATTTTGGCAACACTGCCATGTTTGGCCTCTTGGAAATTAAACTGAAATATTATGGTCTGTACGTGTGCCAATTTCGAAATAGCTCCCATTCATACTTTCCAAGATATCCAACATGGAGCTCAAATTTCAATTGCGATTTTTTAGCAGTTGGTAGTACTGACATCATTTTCAAATATGGCCGTGAAATATTCAGGTATAGATCTTTACTCCTACCAAATTTTGTTTCGATTGCTGCAGCCGTTTAGGAGTTGATAGGGGGGGGGGGACACACACACAGCCAGACAGACAGAAGGACAGACAGACAGACAGACAGACAGAAGGACAGATAGACAGACAGACATTTGCCCGATCTCATAAGTCTACTTTTTCCTCATTTTTGCAAAATGTGAAAAGTAGGCTAATACGGAACACAAAAATTAGAATTTAATTATGAAATAAAATAAAGTTGATAGAATACAAGGAAAGAAAGAAAGAAGGAAAGAAAGAGAGACAGAGTAAACTAGTAATGGCATGAGAAAAAAACATAGCAAGAAAGGAAGAATGAAAGAATGACATAAAGAAACACACAAACTAACAAACAAACAAACAAACAAACAGAGGGCAAAACTAAAAACTAGTAATTTAATGAGAATACAAAGTTAAAAGGGTCGGGGAAAGGTGCTTGTATTTAAACGTAACCACGTAATTAGTGATCATAAACCATGGGTCCTCCTCATTCACGTAAATTGTGAGCTAACAGACGTGATATTTTATCTCGAAACGTCCACATCCATAACCGTGATCGGTTCCAGTTCATTTTTGCTAAGATGCAGCTTGACCGTTGCACCAACACACTCCCAGAGAAAGAAAGAAAGATAAGGAAAGGACTACCAATGTTACGAGAAAACCCAAACCTCAAACCCAAAAAACAAAACAAAGCCAAACACCAAAAAAAACACAAAGCAAATGAACAACACACACAAAAAACACAAATTTCACAAAAGAAACAAAACACAAAAACAAGATGTTCAGTAAAGAACATATAGCCTACTTTCTCCTAAATGCATGGGTATTGTTATAACTCTTTGTCCTTTTCAAGGAGTATAATTGAATGTTGGTTGTAGTAGCTTGTTGAAATACAACGTGCTATACGGATATTAAACATGAATATGAGGTGCCCTTTGCTAGTGCTACCTCTGTACCAAATTTAATTCAATTCGGTTTTACCGTGTTTGAATTGATAGGGGGAATCGATTTGCACACATATATGGCCGCCAAATGCAAACTATTGGACTGATGACATTGTAGTTTGGTCAAAAGTATCTTTATACATAAAGGTATAATGTTGCAAAATTGGTAGAGATCAGATGATTAGGTTGGTCGTAATTTGATTCAATATTTTAACATTTGTGTGGCCGCCATTAAGTTTTCGTCAATATGGCGGCTATATAAAACATGACACTGGAATGCCCTTTGCTAGTGCTACCTCTGTACTAAATTTCGTTCAATTCGGTTTCATCGTGTTTGAATTGATAGGGGGAATCGATTTGCACACACACACACATGGCCACCATATGCAAACTATTAGGCTGATGACCTTGTAATTTAGTCAAAAGACGCTCTCTATATGAATATATGTTGTTGCAAAATTTGGTAGAGATAGGATGATTAAGTTAGTCGTAATTTGATTTAAGCTTTTAATATTTGGGTGGCCACCATTACGTTTTTGTCAAGATGGCGGTGATATAAAACATGACACTGAGGTGTCCTTTGCTAGTGCTACCTCTGTAGCAAATTTCATTCAATTCGGTTTCACCGTGTTTGAATTGATAGGGGGAATCGATTCGCACACATACTTGTTCGCCATCTGCAAACTATTGGGCTGATGACCTTGTAAATTAGTCAAACGACGCTCGCCATTTATATATATGTTGTTGCAAAATTTGGTAGAGATCGGATGATTAGGTTGGTCGTAATTTGATTTAAGATTTGAACATTTGGGTGGCTGTCATTAGCCTACGTTTCCGTCAAGATGGCGGCGATATAAAACAAGACACTGAGGTGCCCTTTGCTGGTTCTACCTCTGCACCAAATTTCGTTGAATTCGATTTCACCGTGTTCGAATTGATAGGGAGGGGGGGGGGGTGCAGACATTCAGAGTACACACACTCATACACATACAGACTCACTCACACACACACACACACACACACACACACACAGACACACAATTTTTGGCCCTGTGTGGATCTCATAAGTCCACTTTCATTCTTTGCAAAAATCGAAAGTAGGCAAATACAAAAATACAAAAATTAAACAAAAGGAAAACAAAACAAAAATATATTAAAATAAAGTAAAACCTAATGCCGATGAGAAGGAATGAAAGAAGGAAGGAATTAAAACAGATAGAAAGCAATACACATAACAATCGAAGGAAAGAGTAGAAAGAACGTAAGAACTAGCTATGCAATGAGAAAGAAAAAGAACAAAGGAAGGAAGAAAATGGAAAGAATGAAAGACAGAAGAGAAAGGAAGTGAAAAATTAGCAATGCAATAATAAATAATGAGAGAGGGGAGAAATAAAGAGAGAAACTAAAAACTGGTTATGTAATGAGAAAGAAAGAAGGGTAGGAAAAAGGAAAAAAAAAGAAAGAAACTAATATAGAAAGTGTAAACTGGTAATGCAATGGTAGGGCGAGATATGAATAAATAAATAAATAAATAAATAAACAAATAATGCAAGAAAGAAAGAATGAAAGACAGATAGAAAGAATTTGTGAACGGATAACACGATGAAAACTATAAAAACTATGTAGAAGAAATCGTGACATGAAATGTGTTTGTGTGAGTATATCAACCAAGATGAGAACAAACAGAAGAGGAATGTTGTCGACAACACACGAGTTGATGAGAAGCTAACAACGAACGAGCGGATATCTTGTTAAGAAATGTAAACATGATTGTGTGAACACAAAATATAGCGTGAAAAGCCGCACGCCTCGTGTTTATATTGGAACAAGGTAATCCCTTCTCTTTGTTACCAGCTAGCTCCAAAAGAAAATATATATTCTTCAAGTTTCCCTTCAATTTAGCTCAGGAAACACAAATAATTATGGAATCTAACAAGAGACGTGGAAGATAAAACCAGTTTCTTGTTTGTACGATAAGGCACTGTGAAGAATTCCACCATTAAGTTTTATTTTTTCTAATTATACCAGAGTTATAACATAATGAGCATACAAAATCTATAACGCGAACACATCTACCAATTTAGGGAAATGTAAGAAAATTGCCCTTTTGATTAATTTAGATTAATTTCCAGGTGTGAGCAAATATGAAACCCGCCTGTCCACCATCCCTCCTCAACCACCGAATTCCACTCCAGATTTCGCTCTCTCACACTGTCCTTCACCAAATCAATCCACCGAATTCTACATGACAGTAAAGGGAATTCCTATAGTGGTCGTTGAAAGGTTAGCCCAGTTCCCGTATAAGACATCGATATATATTATATTGATTACTGCATTACCGCAAAGTGGGTTAATATCTGAATAGCCATTGTGCAGAAACATAATACCGGCTTTGCCGACTAGTTACAATGTTTTATATTACATAATATCATCTTTTAAATACTAACACTAAGACTCTAAACATGAGGTTTGGGTTTCAATCAGTTGACACCAGAGCTCGCAAGAGCGTTTACCATTCAGTATGAAAGTGTTGAGCAAAGTTACTCGGGGAGTGGATGCCCATCACTTTTACCCAGAGATTGAAAAACAGGCTCTTAATAAATCATAATTGTTTTCAGCAAATATAATATAATGATTATTTTTACACCAATGAACGACAATTTGAAGATGATTTATTGTAGGAATATCTGTAATGGCGCCTCCAAACCTTGAAGTAATCCGTATGTGATATACATTTCATATGGCCGACAGTGCGTCATGGTACCAATCTCCGACAACGCGCGCTCATTGTTTCCTCTTGGGTCTTACACACTTCCGTCCGATCCATTTCCGTCCCCTTTTTCAAAATCACTCCCACAAAAATATCCAGCAACCGAGTGGAAAGATGTTACACATCAATAACCTAGTGTATGTATTATCAGATGGCTGTATTGGTTGTATGGAATGTACTCGTTTCTCTGCAGGCTGTGTAACCTTGGTTTCTGATCACACCTCGTAATTTGTAGTATTGGACGCCATTATTTATTTTTTCCTTTCTTTTTCCGTTGTTGCAACAGGAATGGGATGTGTAGTTCCAACAGGATAATGCTCGCCCACACACTTCCCGTGCAACTTAACATGTACTGCAAGACATGCAGCAACTTCCCTGGCCAGCACGATCGCCGGACTTGTCGCAAATCGAGCACGTGTGGGACATGAATCTTTTATAGGGCGACACATAGGAACCGAATGTTCTTGAAATGAACCGTACTCGGTTGATTTTCAAGGTAAACTTTGTTTTATTGTTACCACATTTAAGAATACGTTCCATAATTTCTATTACCATTTTTATGTGTGGAAGATAATGTCACTAACGTGGCGGCCATCCGTTTGAATACAGGTTTCAAGTCGTTCCGAGAAAGCATTCATTACTCTGCTGAACACCGTTAGGTCAATCGCACGCACCTCTTCTGTAATGACATCTGTCAGTGCCATTATTGTCAGTGGCGGCTCGTGAATTTTACCGAGGGGGACTCAACCGTTTTAAGATGTAAACCGTTTTTGTGATGTTTATCCAGTAATTGACAGAGATGATTTCATACATGAATTGTGTTTTTTCTTCTCACATATTTTTGTAGGTTGATCTCCTTAGGACTAGGCACTACTGTTTTTAAATAAATAACAAAGGTATTAAAAATATTTGCTCCCAATCACTGGAAAAAGAAGAAAACAGGAGCCAGCTCAGGAATCCATCGGGATCGCCAATTCCCAAGCTCACTAGCCATGAGCCCTTGATGGTGTATCCCCACCACAAGGGTTCACAACTAGGCCTAGTGGGACTTGGGTTGGAGACCATTGGACCCCAGCCGAGGCGGTTATTTCCACTCGTGCCTGGCTCTTCTCTGTCATCTACCTGTCGACCTCCATTAGTCAACTCTTGTTCTCTTCCAACCCGGATATCATTAGAGCATCCAAAGTCTAGGGAGGCATTCATTTTCCTGCCGTAACTGACCCTTATATCATATATCCTGATACCCTCATTCTTCGAGGGGTCAGCCCTATTCTTTTAGTTTCATAACATCTAATGCCTTCTACACAAGGCCCTAAAGGAGACAGGGTGTGTGAAGCTCCACCACACGTAATGCACTCTGGATAGGACTACACCTTCAAGAGCTCAGCTTTTGAGCTCGGGAGTTGGCGACCGTGATGTGCATTGACTTTGGGGTGGACCCTCTCCTATTTCCCTTTTCTATCTGCCTTTAATGGCTCTAGTAGTTTCCAAGTACCTCAATACCCATTGTTCGAAGATTGATTCTTGTTTTAAGGGGATAAACAGCAAGGTCATCTGCCCTTCGAAGATAGAGGGCATTTATTTTCAGTCATTTATTTCCCTTATTCGTTTCTCTCTTTTATTATTGTCGTTTTCTTCTTCTAGTACATAAGTTAGTTGTAAGTCAGTAATTAGTTAAGCCTAGCTGTAGATTTCATTTCATCATAATTTCTTACCATCACCTAAACCACTAAGGGTAGATGACCTAGATATTTCACCCCTTTATTATATTAAACAACAATTATCTCCATCATTGAGGGTGTATCGATATCTAAGGTGCACCGTGCATGGTGGGACAACACACACCCTACCTCTTTTAGGGCCTCTTAGAGAAGGCAGAAAAAAGGACAAAATGAGGTCTGATTCTAAAAAAATTAGGGCATCAGGAAAGAAAAAGACAAGAGCCAATTAAGGCAGGGAAATGAAAGACATCCAAGGCCTCCGATACCCTAATAACGTTGGGGTAAGAGTTGACATGAAAGATATAAGAGAGGAGCTCAGCACAAGGAAACTCAGCTGGGGTCCCATAGCCGCCAACCCACATCCCACTAGTTGTAACCAATTTGATAATAATTTATGTGATCTGAAGCTCTCAGGAAGAAAATGAAGACTACACGCAACAGAGCGATCAGAAGGTAACCATTTGCTTCCTCTCTTGTCACCTTCTCTGGAAATTGCACGTAACCACTTCTCACGCAATGAATTGTCCGATTGTATCTCATGAAATGAGATTCCTCGGTATTCTAACTTGCCCAGTTCTGATTTATAAAAGGGCACGCAGCAGTACAACATTATAAAATCATTCCGAATACATTCCAACTTCGCCATTAACATCAATACAAAACTTATGTCTGCCAGAGTGACTTGGTGCTGCTTCCTAGCGCGCCAAGAGGGAAGCTTTCCAGTGGCTGCATCAGACCACTGCCAGCTGGATCGCATCCCTCCTGGCTGCTTTAGAAGCAGCCAGGAGGGATGCGATCCAGCTGGTAGTGATCAGACTCAAGCTGACTGAGTCCACATACTTCGTGACGTAGCGCGTGAGAGGAGGGAGAGGGGAAAAGTGGAGGTATTCGTTGTCATGACAACGTAAATAACAAAGCGGGCGATTTTTGATGAGTCCTCATGAGTATCCGGTGCGCTCTATCGACAGGGAGAGGAACTACACACATTTTGTCACGATGGCAAAACATTAGGTGCGAGGAGAGAGAACATTAGGGATGATGAGAAGGGAGGAGGGTGGGAGGGTGGCGTCCTCGAGTCCAATATCACCGGCCGCCTCTGATTATTGTACTGATTTAGTTGGCATAGACACGTTCCTTTAGGCACCTCCACAGGAAGAAATAGCAACAGGATAAGTCGGGGGATCTTGTTGATCAAGGGTTTCAAACGGATGGCCGCCACATGAGTGCAATTACCTTTCCCACCAAAAAATAGTAAATGAAATGGTGGAACGTATTCTTAAATTTGGTAACAATAAAATCAGTTTTCCTTGTAAATCAAACGAGTACTGTTCATTTCAAAAACATCCGGTTCCTATGTGTCACCCTGTTTCCAATCTGTCAACACAAATTGCGCCCAATTACATTAGGCGGGAAAATAAGTATTTAAACAACAAATCTAAATCTGAAAGAAATATTACATGAGTAATTTATAACTTAATAACACGCTTTTAGGTGCAAAGAGAAAAGAAAAGGGGTTGAGGTACTTTATTGGATGACATATTTGGATCGTCACGCAATCATCATCCTCAGACAGTGCTCACTTACGCTTAGATAAGGTACAATGTTTATGTATTACACTTATGCACATATATACACAGCCGGAAAAAGAGATTAAGTCACCTGAAAAGACGACGTCGATTTTGATCCGATAACGGCAGACGCCACCTGGGGGATAGTAGATGTACTGATAAGGGTTTCAACGTCGTCCGCCAACAGATAGCGTAGTGTCATAGCTACCAGAGAGTCATCTGTGTCTACCATTTAATAGGGAAAGCTCACAGCCATACGGTTCATTGTGGTGCGAACGTGTGAAGCAAGCAGGTACAATGTCACGGAGACGCAATCGTGCTTACTACAGCCAACTGAGCGAGTTTGAAAGCGGTCAAATTGTGCCTTCTGAGTGGCGGGATGGTCCTTTCGGAGAATTGCCACACAAGACGGACGTGCTGGTATCAGTGGTCACGTGAACATTCTCACACCCATAGACGAGGTTCTGGACGTCCACGCATCACAGACGTTCGCCAGGATCGTCGTATTGTAAGGGCAGCAGTGGCACATCGTACAGCTACCACAGCTCAGATACGAGAGTGTATGAGCACAGAAGTGTCAACACAAACTGTTGCGAACCGGTTACTAGCTGTGGGACTATGGGCACTCACACCTCTAGCCAGTCTTCGACTCACGTCACAGCATCGACGTGCACGGCTCGACTGGTGCCGTCAGAGGATCACTTGGAAAATGGAATGGCGCACTGTGGTCTTTAGCGATGAAAGCAGATTCTGCCTGCACGCAAGTGATGGTCGTTGGCGCGTTCGACGTAGACCTGTTGAGCGCTGTCTCGTAGAGTGCAATCACTCAAGACACACTGGCTTCACCCCAGGCCTTATGGTTTGTAGAGGGAACGTTAACCATCGCTCTGTACGAGCAGGACGTTGTTAGACCCTTTCTTTTGCCGCTCTTACAACAGGAAAGGGATGTGTTGTTCCAACAGAATAATGCTCACCCACACACCACCCGTGCAACTCAACATGTACTGCAAGACGTGCAGCAACTTCCCTGGCCAGCACGATCACCGGCCTTGTCGCAAATCGAGGACGTGTGGGACATAATGGGTCGACAAGCGACTCTTGCGACTCGTCCACCCAGAACTCTTATAGAACTGTGTAAACAGATCGAACAGGCGTGGAATAACGTATCTCAAGACAGTAGTCGCCCTCTGTATGATCGACTGGATGCAAGAGTCAGTGCAGGCATCTCCGCCCGTGGAGGCTATACCTCGTACTAATATGGGTGTTTCAGCATGGGTCGATACCTGGTATCTCTGAACCACTTGGCCTATTGATCTGTATATTTAATAATTTCATGTACTCCATATTCACTGTGGCCGCAATAAATCTTGAGTGAATTGTTAACCTTTAAAAGGGTGACCTATTTTTATTTCCGGCAGTGTATATGCACTTTATTTTGATTACAAGAGTTTGTAAAGGCTACTTAAGTGTAGACTACTACATGAACATCGTACTTTATCTAAGCCGATGTGAACAAGAACTGATAATGATTGCACGACGATCGAAACATGTCATACAACAGTAATCTCTTCCCCCCCCCCCCTTACAAGCTATTCTACAGTATATATCGTAACTATACCGTACATTTGTCATTTATGCAATTCCTCAAAAAACACAGTAATTCACAGTAAGGAGGGATCGGACCCACAGACCGGAGAGTGAACAAAGACGTGAACCAAACTGAGGATTAAGAAAATAAGTTCTAACGGCATCCTTCTGCCTGAATTCAGGTCACTGCTCGTCTATGTACCGAGTGTCGCATAGGATCGAAAATACCCGGTTTAGCGCACAATGCATAACAGGCTGCCAACAGAGAGATAATTCGCCATCATCAACAGCAGCTGAATAGGTGATAGATTTTACTTGTTCCCAAAGGTTTAAATTCTCGAGATTTAGGTCAGGTGACCGTTGTGGCCATTCAATTGGTCGATGGACATAATGACTGATATTCTTTACGGATCTTACTCTGGCAATCAGGAAGTGTCAGCATGCCATCAGTAAATACTCGCTGGTGTAATTATGCATTTCCTGACCCATGTTGTCATCTTCTGTTTCTCTCTTTCGAGATTTACCATTGATTTTTGATGCACTCTGCACATACAGAGTGTAATACAGGTGACTTCTACCTGTCCTTATACAGCACGCACACTATGGCACACCAGACGAGAATAACAAAATCTTACAAGGCTCCGAAATCGTACCTGAGATCCTGGTACACAGGCATGACGGCTGTCGTAGCTGGACATCCCTGCGGCACTAATCACGTGGAGGGGCATATATGCAGACTGGAGTGTGCGTCTGCTACCCACTGGCCTTGAGTGTTTGGGCCGTCAGGGTCTGCCCCTTCCAACATGCACGGTTCTCGCTACTCCCCATTGATGTATATGAGAGATTCGACAGATGATTTTGGAGCCTTGCAGTTTAATCTGGTGGCTGATTTTCCGCTCGTTGTCCTCTTATAGTACAACGATTACGTCCACAAATTTTCAAGGTATGTTTCGGCCTGTCTTACCTGATACTTCCCTTGTTAGGGAAGCAGAAGTTGCAGGGGGAAGATTGTCCTATACATAGAATCAGAAATGCAGGTGGCTAAGAAAGTATTGATGTTTCAAATTAATCAAAAGTACAGGGTGTCTCAAAAGATGTACTAACACTTTGACTAAAAAAAGATTATTTATGAACATAGAGACAAGTTTAAGAGTTTCAATTATATAAGAGGCATGTAATTAAAAACTCACGTTCGCAAATGTTCAAATTGACCACCGTCAGTGTCCAGGAGTTCGACAAACCGCCACAAACGCACCGGACCATTGCTTGCATCAGAGATAAATTTGAAGCAGATGGAACCGTTCACAACGACAACAAGAAACGTTCTGGACGACCACGGACATCCACCAGTCATAGAAAAGAAGAACAGGTGCAGGAAACCCTCACTCGACCCCCAACGAAATCACTACGACAAACGGCACGAGAGACACACATCTCAAAATATAGCGTCCATCGTATCATGAAGCGTCTGCGCTGGAAATCCTACATTCCAACACGAAATTAATTGAAAGACAATGTAACGAAATTCCAAATGAACTTTGTCGTAACGTTTGCGAATCGATTGCATCGCGTCATCAGCTTTGTCTGGACACTGACGGTGATCAATTTTAACATATGCGAACATGAGTTTTTAATTACATGTCTCCTCTATAATTGAAGCCCTTATACTTGTACCTATGTTCATAAATAATCATTTTATAGCCATTCAGAGTGTTAGTACATTTTTGAGACACCCTGTATTCACCAATAGTTAGTTAATTATTATTGAATTAAGGGAAGGAACAGTAAGGCCATCTGCCCCTGTTCCACCAATAATATCTTACCATTCGCTCGCTTTCATAACATCCAAGATTACTCCACTGGGATGATTTGTACTCACCTGGAATTCAGAAAAGAGAAACACATTAGTACAATAATAATAATAATAATAATAATAATATTGCATGCCATGTGGATGGAAAGTACAGATTTAAACTGTCAGATGCAGTTCCCGCTCAGGTCAAACAATTTAATTCCCTAACTTCAATGTCCATGGTTTGCACTATTGTGCAATAAAAAACAGTATAAAACCCTCATTTGCATCATTATTATTCTGAAAATATAATTCTTGGAACTAAGTTACACTATTGAATGCTTACGTTCCCCAGCAATCCGTCTCCAAACTCGTGGAACAATTAACATTGAAAAGGAAGCTTGTAGTTTAACGTGACCGTTAATCTTGAGATCATGAGCCACGGGACATCCTTTTTACGTGGAATCCGAACCACAGGACATGGCATTTCACTTCGAAAATCTCACATGCATTGCCCGGGAATCGAACCCAGACCGCCTTGGTGAGAGAATTAACATTGACATACAGTACAGACTATAGCGCCATCTTCGGAAAAATATCACTGACAGCTGACGTCGCTGTTGCAAGCCAAGACTGTTCAGACGAGTAATATAGTACATTATGCAACGAGCCTATAATGGCTATAATTAAGACACGAGTATTTTTTATAAAACGAGCGTATGCGAGTTTTATAATTTCCATACGAGTGTCTTAATTACCATTATAGGCGAGTTGCATACGACTGTTTATGTTCGACGATAATTATAACTTTATTATATGTTTTAACATAAATATTCATAAATATCTGTTGAGAGTCAGCTACTGGAATTTTGTGATCGCAGAGCGAGCGTTGGGTGTTATATCTCTGTCTTTCAAGAGCTTTGAACGACCGACGCATGCGCTCTGTGTGTTTGCAATGCCATATGCAAACCATATGTTTACATCTGCCGTCCCTCAGTAATATTGTCACCGGTGTCAGTTGAAGACAATGCGCTGTGTAGAAATTAGTGTTGTTGATTTTAAGGTACAGTGCTATTTCTTGTCTCATATTCGCCAGTTTATTTACGCGAACATATGGACGGTGGGTATTCCATATCGGTAATTTATTATAGTTCGATGTTGTGTTTATGTCCGACATGTTGGATTTTGAGCGCATGCGCGAAGTTATCGTTACCTAATTGGTCAATGAACGAGCTCTGATTGGCTGGAGAAACTGTATCATAATGGAAATCAGTGTTATAATGACCATCATTATGATACAGTTATCTGACACATAATAGTGAGGGTCGAACATAAATAATATTAGTGTATATAAGTATATTTATTCGTTACGGCCTAGTGTAGACCAAGTTTGACAGATTTTAAATTATGTTTTGTCTTCCCTCTCTAACAATATCTCTTCAACCTCTCTCCAACTTCCTTCTCCTGTACCTCCGTGTAAGTTCTTCCTTTCCTCAATGACAACTCCCCGGTCTCCTGGAACCCTGGAAACTTGTCATCGAGTCATTTAAATTGGTCTCTGTCCTTAATAATAATAGTAATATTTGGAGAAACTAAAGGATTTCCTTTATGATTCAGGACCAAGTTGTGTGCACTAAGAATTTTGAGCGCAGCCTTCTTGGGAAGGATACATCCGACAAATGCCATCTGTGCAATCCTTCAGTATGCCTTTCCTCCGTAGGGGAAGTAAAGTCGGCGGTCCCATGTCATATATTCATGCCTTGTAAAAGAACCATCCCCTAATTAAACTTGTTTAAAGATAAATTTGCAGGTTAGATTTTGTTGAAACGCTCTATCAAAGTTCCAACGGTCACCACTACGTGTCAGTGACATTTGGTAGCGAAAGTTGGAACTACTTGAAATTGAACGAAACTTGTAGCTCACTCTATGGTGTCTGCATTGAAACTGCAACAGCCTCTGGCGAGCCGAACATGTCGTCGGACACTCCCGGCACTAAAGGTCATACGCTAAATAATAATAAAAATGAGATGGTGTGTGTGTCTGTCTGTCATCCCGTCTGTTACACAATCACGCAAGAACCACTGGTACGATTGAAATGAAATTTTGCATTGATGTAGCTGATTCACCAGGTTTACACATAAGCTACTTTGGATTTAGATATTTTGCACTATTTAAGAAAGGTGACCATTTTAGTGACGTCACTACACCCTTTGGTTTCGAAATTTCATATTTCAACTACAAATAAAAAGAGAACGCTAAGAAATAGAAAACTTTTGATGGCACATACGAGCTTTAAAATTTAATTTTATACTCGAAAGGTCATTATCACTTTTCGTGTATCTCACACGGTTAGCGAGTAAAGCCTATAAAAACCAGTCAACGCCGAGCGGTCCAGTATATATAAAACAAGTAGTTCCGTGAAGAACTATACAGCCTATTTTCATATATCCTACTTTGTTAACTACCACTATCAACATACAAAATTTCAGTTTGATTGCTGTAATAGATTCGTAGATATTGAGAACCGACTAAATATTTCGGATGGTCGCCATGTTGTATTATATATATGTAGGTCCTGGTGTTATGTACTGTTACATGAAGATTATTGTGTACGTGGAACATTCAAACTTCAATCGCATGATTAGGACACAAGGTGTAACAAGGAGATTTTAAAATTTCGCACAGTTGCCATCTTGTGGTTATGGAAACAATTGAAATAAATTAGATGCCAGTGGATTAACATTTGTATAAGGATTTACTGTACCAAGTTTCACTGCACTCGGATGGTTAAATTGCGAGAAACGTCCATGTGAATATTTATACTTCGCGTCGCCGCCATGTTGGATTTGTGAACACCAGGTTATTTTAAGTCCTATAGGTGAACTTAAGTGAATAGCCCCAATGAACATAAAAAAATCAGTTTGATTGCTATAATAGATTCGTAGATATTCAGAGCCGTCTAAATATTTCAGATGGTCGCCATGTTGGATTGTTAAATGTATAGGCCATAGAGTCATGTACCATTAAAGGAAAATTATTGCGTAGGTTCATTATTCAAACTTTCCCTTCGATCGCATTTTTACGACACAAGAAATAAATACTTAATTTTAAAATTCGCACAGCCGCCATCTTGAGGTTATGTAAACAATTGAACTAAATTTAATACCAGTGCATTACAATGTGTATAAAATTTCCTGTTCGAGATTTGATTGCGTTTGGATTATTAAATCCCGAGAAAGGTCTATTTGACATTTTCAAATCCGCTTGGCCGCCATTTTCGTTTTGTAGTTAACCGGGTTTTGAAAGTCTTATAGATGAACTTCCAGTAGAGGCCTTTATCTCCATACAAAATTTCATGGTGATACCGCTAATAGTTTCAGAGATATAGAATGCCGTTGAAATATTTCGCAAATCCGCCATCTTGTGGTTATGTAAACAATTGAACGAAGTTAGATGTCGGTGCATTATAATGTGTATAAACATATACTGTACCACGTTTTATTGCGTTTGGTTGGTTAAATCGCGAGAAACGTCTATTTAAAAGTCGCCGATTCGCCTGGCCGCCATGTTGGTTTTGTAGTTACCAGTTTTTAAAAGGTTACATAGGTGAACTTCTAGTAGTTCCCTTTATCACCGTAATAAATTCCAGGGTGATATCGGGAATAGTTTCGGAGATATTGAATGCTGGTGAAATTCTTCGCACAGCCGCCATGTTGGATTGGTGAGACGTAACAAAATTTGAAGGGCACGGTCTGGGTCGCCTGGAATAGTGACATGAACTTACCGAGATTCATTGAAATCGCTCCGGCCGTTTAGAATGTATTAGTGGGGGACACACGCACACCTCACACACACACACACACACACACACACACACACACACACACGGACAAAAGGTGATCTCATAAGCCTATTTTTTCAAAATTGAAAAATTGAAAAGCGGGGGCGTGGTGGCGCAGTGGTCAAGCTGTATGCCTCTCACCAAGGCGGACCGGGTTCGATTCCCGGTCAATGCATGTGAGATTTTCGATGTGAAATGCCATGTCCTGTGGTTCGGATTCTACGTAAAACGGAGGTCCCGTGGCTTATGATCGCGAGATTAACGGTCACGTTAAACTACAAGCTTCCTTCCTTCCTTCCTTCCGTCAAAATTGAAAATAGGCTAAAAATGAAAGTTTGTCTATTTCTTCTGAATTTCTACGTAAATTTGAGTTATTTACGCGTTTCAGACTGTTTTAAGATGGATGCGTGCGAAAATAATGTTTGTCTGTCTGTCTGTTTGTTTGTTTGTTTGTCTGTGGACAACTTTGTTCCCTTATAACTCGAGAACGGTTGGGTGTATCAACGTAGAATTGTGTACACATATCCATCAGAGGCACGACACTAATCATAGAAGTAACTCTTCTCCGTACCTGTCATAAAAGGGGGCCCAACCCCTTAAAATACATGCTCAAATAGGCGTAGAAGGACGAGACAAAGCTCATTTTCAGCCCCTCAATGTGAGAGAAAAAACTCGGGGCCCTAAAGGGTCCTCGAAAACCACATTTTGAGGCCCTAAACACAACCGTTTTTGAGATATTCCCACCTTTTAACTAATCTTTTTTTTTTTTTTCGACATAAGGGGTCATAGTAAGGATGATATTGTTTGATACTCTGTGGTAGATATACCCATATTTGGATATCTGGGTGATATGTTGTAGACAATAGATTTGTCTGTCTGTCTTTCTGTGTATCTTTATGTAGATCTATAAATTAGGCATGAGGGTCCATGAGAGTCAATACACCAATCATTTATAAAACTCTTGACCGTACCTTTCATACAGTGGAAAGGTGGATATAGGGAAAAACTTCTCAAAATACATGCTAAAATAGGCGAAATATAAAAATTATCCTAGAAGGATGACCGAGCGCTTCTCAATGTGAGACACAACATTCGGGAGTCTATAAAGGGTCTCTGAAAACCACATTTTAAGGCACTTACATTAACAATGTGAGTAATAATAATAATAATATCGTATGGCCTCGGGTGCCTGGTGCAAGCTTTGCTATTTGACACCCAGAGGGTAGCTTGCATGTCGAATTTCGTAGTTCTTTGACTATGAAAGTCAAGGAGGTTAGATGTTAGATATCTAATCTCCTTGAACACAATAGCGCTTTCTAGTAGAGAAATGAGGAACTTTGTGCTGGCGGAAACTCCCGAGATTAATTTTGCCATTATGAACTCGGCCTACAGAATTCAAGTGGGTTCTTTGACATGCCAACATCGTATGACATGCGTATCGTATTTTTGCCGCCTTTCAAAAATCACTTACCACGGTCAGGGGCGAACCTGCAATCTTGGGGTTAGTAGACCGACACGCTATCCACTCACCCACCGTGGCAAGCCGAAACAATGTGAGTGATATTCCCCGAAAACTAACTTCGTTCTGATAAACTTCATAAGGAATGACAAACCGCTAACTATTGCAACAGTAGCTCAATTGATAATGTCTGGTGTTAACGGGTACTCCTGCTAGTAAATAATAATACAATAATAATTGATCCAGCACATCACGGAGGGGGGGATGCCAAAAACTTGCTCCAATAGAATACTTGGAGAGGCATAACAACGTAGCGAAAATAGTCCAAAATAGTCCATCAAGCTTTTGCTAGGCGATACGGTTTTGTTGAGAAGGAAGTCCCATATTATAAATGCAGACATGATCAGATTCTGAATAATGACAAAACCAATATCTTATGGGATTCCACTCCAATAACTGATCGTTCTGTAGAAGCCAACAGACCAGACCTTGTGATATTCGATAAGGAAGTATAGTGCGTATGCTTTTATCTCTTCAGTGACTCTGAACATCTTGAGATTGAGTGCTATTATTAGTGCTCGGAAGGAGTCCGTAAACTGATAGTTTTGTATTTTAATGTACATAATTTCATATGTATATAATAACAATATAAATAATAATAATAATAATAATAATTAAGTATATAAAATGTAGGTTGCCTCAGGTAAGGAAATCATGCATACAGAATAGGAATCTGTTGACATCGAATATAGATTTAGGTATTATAAAGTCATTTTTGAAGGCCTTTGTTTGTCTGGAGCGTGGCGCTCTATGGAAGTGAAAGTTAAGACTGTTGGAGCAGCAGAAGAGAGAAGAATTGAAGCGTTCTCATTGTGGTGTTGCAGGAGAATGAAGAAGATCAGATGGGTAGACAACGTTAGGAATGAAGAGGCATTAAGACGAGTGGGGGAGGAGTGATGTTTCTGGCGACTACTAATGAAGAGAAGACATAGATTGGTAAGACACAACTTAATTATAGAAGAATAAGAACTCTAGGGGTAGACCAAGTTAGAATATGTTTAAAAAAATCCTTGGATGTAGGGTGTGGTAGCTATGTAGGGCGAAACGATTAGCTCAGGACAGGGAGGCTTGGAGACCTGTATCGAACCAGTCGAAAGACTGAAGACTCCAACAACAGCAACATAATAATAATACTAATAATAATAATCAATATAATAGTCTAACAATTAGGCTATATTATTATGTGAATAAAAAGAAATATGACGTCAAGAGAGGTTTGTATTTGTACGGGGAATTAGGACATGATTCACCAGTTAGCCGCTCCGGGAAATGCTGTACAGCGCCATGGAGCCCATCTTGGCATCGTTGTACAGCTTTCACTGGAGCGGCTAACTGGTTAACCATGTCTTAATTCCCCGTACAAATACAAACCGATATAAAATAAGTGAATTAATTTACGTATTTCACAATCATACAGCATACCTTTTTGATGTGTACGGATTACAACGCAACCAAGAACTACATTTTACAACGACCCCAAGTTGAGAAAAAGTTACCTTACAAAAATGATAACACACAAAATTTTGAAATTAATAAACCGGTTGTACAACATTCCAATGTATATTGGGTTAAAATTTGGTTTCTATCTGATGACGGGTTTGTGAGTTAATACTTCTTAAATGTGACGCATGGTTGAAACACCCTTAAAAACGGGCACTTTTTGTGTTTCAACTGCGACAAAAAATATTAAAATAGAACGACGAAAATGATCATGTTATTGGATTTTATGTAGGTCTATTGGTTACTTCACAAACAACCTTCAAACTCGAGTAAATATAATATTTTGGCCGACAGTAGAGTAATTACCACCTCAGGTGGTGACAGCCAAAAATGCTTGCCACTGCGCCACGAAGGGGGACGAAAGACCAGTATAAATGTATTCTTAACAATCACCATTACAAGCGATGGCTTTTTATCTGTAAAAGAAAGTACGAGAACAAACCTATCATTAAGGGAAGAAAAGAGACCCGACATTATCTTCCTTTTGTGTGAAGTGCTCCCGCACATTGTATGACCTACATTTACAGAAAGTTTAAAAGCTATTTTATTACTACTACTGAGACACTTCATCTACTCCTTTTCTTAATACTTATTCTTACGATTGTCTCCCAAAGGGAATAGAAAAAGAAAGTACTGCATCACATTTCTACTGCAAACTCCTTAGAGACAAGACAAGAACATCGCATCCACGTAACTTCTCCACCAATACTTGTGCTACATAATTGAGCATTTCAATTCGCTCACTGACTCACTAACTCGTTCACTTTCGTGGAGAACTAGGTTACATGTGAATGAATTACTAAGTTTATTTAAACATTGAGTAGCTCTGGTAAAACTTTCTCCAAGAGACGTATGTAATTTAATAGAAATTTATCATAAACTAGATACTGCATATTTTATTTAGGTGTACTGCTCAATGAAGGCTCTTTTTAAAATAACTTGTAAAAGAGATCTGATGTTTAATTCATGGTGCAGAGTGACACGGGCCATGTTTTATTAAACATTCTTTAAAGTTTAACGCTTACTTCGAGTTGGATTATCCGACCTATTAACGCTGTACAATCCCTAGTCAATAATTAAGACCACTTTATATTTTCCATGTTTATGGATTCATTTCATCGTTTCATTTCAGTATGCCTTCCTTCGGAGGGGAAGTAAAGCCAGCGGTCCCATGTCATAGATTTATGGCATGTAAAAGATCCTTCCACAGACTAAACTTGTGTGAAGCTAAATTGTTAGGTTAGATTTCGTCAGAAAGCTCCATCAAAGATCCAACGTTCACCACTAGGTATCATTGGTATCTGGTAGCCAAAGTTGGAACTACTTAAAATTCAACGGAACTTGTAGATCACCCTAAGGGTGTCCGCTGGAAGCAGCTCAGACTCAAGCGAGCCGAACATATCTTCTGACACTCCCGGTACTAAAAGCCGTACCTACGCTAAATAAATAAATCATTTGGGACGGTGAAAACAGTCAGTAAAAATATTGTAGGTGATTCTCTTTTAGCTTATTTTAATTTTATGTAAAAATAGGCTCATGAGATCACCTTTTGTCCGTGTGTGTGTCTGTGTGATGGTGTGTGTGTGTGTGTGTGCCCCCAAATAACTTCTAAACGGATGGACCGATTTCAATGAAACGCGGTAAGATCATAGCACCATTCTGGCCGACCCCGACTGTGCCCTTCAAATGTTTGTGTGTCTCACCATTCCAACATGGCGGCTGTGCGAAATATTTCACCAGCATTCAGTATCTCCGAAACTATTACCGATATCACCCTGAAATTGTGTACGGTGATAAAGGGCACTACTAGAAGTTTACCTATGGGACTTACAAAAACCTGGTAACTACAAAACCAACATGGCGGCCAAGCGAATTTGAGACTTTTAAATAGACTTTTCTCGCGATTTAACCATTCAAACGTAATGAAACTTGGTACAGCAAATGTTTATGCACATTGTAATGCACTGGCATCTAAGTTTGTTCAATTGTTTATATAACCTCAAAATGGCGGCTGTGCGAAATAATTCACCGGCATTCTATAACTCCTAAACTATTACAGATATCACCCTGAAATTTTGTACGGTGATAAAGGGCACTGATAAAAGTTGATCGATGTAACTTTCATAAACCTATAAAGTACGAAACGAACATGGCGGCCAAGCAAATTTGAAATATTTTGATAGACTTTTCTCGTGATTTAACTCTCTGAGCGCAGTGAAATGTGGTACAGTAAATGATTATACATATTGTAAGGCACTGGCATCTAATTCAGTTCAATTTTTACATAACACCAAGATGGCGGCTGTGCGAAATTTTAAAATTAAGTTTTTATTTCTTGTGTCCTAATCATGTGATCGAAGTGAAAATTTGAATAATGAACCTAGGCAATAATTGTCCTTGAATGGCACATAACTCAATGGCCTATACATATAACAATCCAAAATGGCGAGCATTCGAAATATTTAGACGGTTCTTAATATCTACGAATATTTTACAGCAATCAAACTGATTTTTTTAATGTTCATAGAGGCTATGATCATAAGTTCACCTATAGGATTTTCAGTAACCTGATAAGTACAATTCCAACATGGCGGCGACGCGAAATATAAATATTTAAATGGACGTTTCTCGCGAATTAACTATCCGAGTGCAGTGAAACGTTGCACGTTAAATGCTTATACAAATGTTAATCGACTGGCATATAATTTATCTCAATTGTTTGCATAACCACAAGATGGCAGCTGTGCGAAATTTTAAAGTCTCGTTTTTACTTCTTGTGTTCTAATCACGCGATTGAAGATTGAATACCACACGTACACAATATTCTTAATGTAAAAGTACATACTGTAACTCTAGGATCTACATATATAAAATCCAACATGGCGACCATCCGAAATATTTAGTCGGTTCTCAATACCTACGAATCTAATACAGCAATCAAACTGAAATTTTGTATGTTCAAAGTGGCAGTTAACATAAGTAGGATGTATGAAAATAGGCTGTATAGTTCATCACGGAACTACTTGTTTTTTTTAAGATTGTCCCAACTAAAGAAAGCCAAAAATTTTCACGTGTCTGGGGCCATGGGTAAATCTAACTCGACCGTAAATAATATAGAAATAATTTGAGTGTTCCAAAAGCTAAAGTCAGGGTCAAGTTCAAGGCTAACAAGAAGTTCCGTGACGAACTAAAGAGCCTACATTTCTTAAACTTGAAGATTCATGCCAATGATTAATCTATATGAATCTATCTAGAATAATGACGAAACTAAGTTGCTAATATCGAAATTTCTAATTAGTTCGAAATACTGTATACCTGGTATAATGTAGCCTAATAGAGCACTACAGTTGGCAGCACTGGTGAATGAATATATTCTTAGTTCCATCTCTTAAGGTACAGAATACAAAATTTGGTTGAAGTCCAATGAATAGCATGGATGTTACATGCAGTTAAACATTGGACCTAACAGCGCGCGTAAAATCATGTTGGCAACAATGTCATTCATGTAGTGGTCAGAAATAATCTGAAATAATATGATCTATTGTTGTGATAATTTTGAATGAAATCCATTAGTTAGTATAGAAGTTACATGAATTTTAAAATTGGACATATCAGCAGGCTTAGAATCATGTTGGCAGCACTGACGTATATTAGTTACTCCAAATTCATCTAGAATGTCAGGTACTATACGTGTGCATAGTTCAAAGCTGTCGGCTTGCATACTTTCTGATATATTGGTATTTGGATAAAAGAAATTAAGAGCATTTATTAACAGTTGGCAGCCCTGGTGGGTCTTAAGAATACGCTCAGTTATATCTGGTTATGTACACATACAACATACGAAATTTGGTTCAATTCGAATTGATAGCGTAGAAGTTAGATGCCTCTAAAAATTGGACGTATCAGCAGGCTTATAATCATTTTGGCAACACTAAGCAAAAGGCACCTCAGTGTCATGTTTTATATCGCCGCCATCTTGACGGAAACGGAATGACGGCCACCCAAATGTTAAAAGCTTAAATCAAATTTCGACCATCCTAATAATTTGATCTCTACCGGATTTTGCAACAACATGCCTTTTTGTGGAAAGCATCTTATGACTGACTACAAGGTCATCATCCCAATAGTTTGCAAATAGCGGCCATGTATGTGTGCAAATCCATTCCCCAGATCAATTCAAACACGGTGAAACCGAATTGAATGGTTTTTTTTACAGAGGTAGCACTAGCAAAGGGCACCTCATATTCATGTTTAATATCCCTATAGCACGTTGTATTTCAACAAGCTACTACAACCAACATTCAATTATACTCCATGGTAAGGACAAAGAGTTATAACAATACCCATGCATTTAGGAGAAAGTAGGCTATATGTTCTTTACTGAACATCTTGTTTTTCTTTTACATTTATTAATTTTCATCATGTATTCTTTCCATAAGACGGAGTCCATACCATTCAAAACTCATTCAAATCCTCAGGCTTGTCGGCCAAGATGACGATGTCGTCAGCAAATTTCAAGAGTTGAAATTATTTCTCCTTGAATCTTCACTCCCGCTTTAAATTTTTCTCCAATTTCTTTCAATACTTTTTCAATGTAAAGATTGAAAAGTATGGGTGATAAGTTGCAGCATTGTCTTACACCTTTCTGAATACCTGCTTCTCGCTCATGTTCTTCAGCTCGAATGACTGCTGTCTGGTTTCTGTATAGATTGCAGATCACTATCCTATCGCTGTACTTTATTCCAATAGATTTCAAAATGTCAAACAATTTAATCCAATCAACGTTATCAAAAGCCTATTCTAAGTCTACAAATGCCATGAACTTTCTCTTATCTTTCCTTATTCTACCTTCCAAAATCAGCCTAAGACTTAGTACAGCTTCCCTTGTTCCTACATTTCTCCTGAAACCAAACTGGCTACACTGTTAGATGCTAAAGGAATGGGACCCAATGACTACGTGCAGTAAGAGCCCACGTGCAAGTTTGGAACATTCCTCGCCCCTCAACATGAAACAATACAAATAAATGTCTCTAGAGAAGTTGTGTTTTAAAACTCACCGGGGAATACCTCTTGAGAGAAAGAATAATATTACCAGTTATCAGACTGACAAAGTTTTTTCTACGGAAATGGAAAAGCGCTCTTCAAATGTTCTCGAGACACACAGTGCAGACAAGAGACGAGCAAGATATTTAAAGACATCTTATTGCTTTTCTCATATCGACGTTTACTAGCTACTACTCCGGGCATGACATGTGAGCTGACAATACAATATACTACGATGAAAACTGTGAAAACGTTTCAAGGACGATTTCTATTAAACCTTTCTTACGGCGAAGTATTTTTTTTTCAAATATTTTAATTTCTTGGTAATTATAAGGTGCGTTCAAAAAATAACGAGCCGGAGGCTGTAATACGCAAACCGGTGACGACATCGGCTAATCGTGGCGTGTGTAACGAGGTGTGGTTCCAACCAGAGCGTGGAAGGTCACAGCCCGTCGCTATTGGGCACGCGTGCACGTAACCTGACGATACAAAGCAAACAGCAGCATGCATCAATCGTCCAACGCTGCCAGTGGCATTGCAGACAGTGACATGGAGGCGTCAACCGAAGAGCAAAGAGGTGTTGTTCGGTTTCTGACAGCGGGAGGAGTAGGGGGAACGGACATTCATCGCCGAATGTCACAGGTGTACGGCGAACACTGCATGTCCCTTGCAAGGGTCAAGGCGTGGTACAAGCGCTTCAGGGAAGGGCGGGTGTCGTTAGCCGATGATGCCTGTTCTGGGGCACCCCCCTGCATTACCGATGACAACGTCCAGCTGGTTGATGCACTCATTACCCAGGACCGCCGAGTGACAGTGAACGCCATAGCCGCCGTGGTCGGAAGTGTGCACACCATCATGAAGGAACGACTGCACTTGCGGAAAGTATGTGCCCAATGGGTGCCCCACAGTCTTCAACCACACCAGGAAGCATGTCGAATTGCCTACTGTCTTGGTCTTGGTTGGACGATTGATGCATGCTGCTGCTCGCTCTGTATCATCACGTGACGTGCACGCGTGCCCTCTAGCGTAGGGCTGTGTCCTTCCACGCTCTGGTTGGAACCACACCTCGTTACACACGCCACGATTAGCCGATGACGTCACCGGTTCGCGCATTCCAGCCTCCGGCTCGTTACTTTTTAAACGCACCTTATATATACATTTAATATCAATCATTATTATATATATACTAGTACCGACAGTAGTGGCTACGCTGGCTATAGCTCAGCATTAGGTCATGGGGCCAAGCTCTGTGCTGACTCGGTAGACGCGTCGGTTCGAGCCCCACCGTCGGCCGTCCTTGAAATGGTTTTCCGTGGTTTCCCATTTTCAACACCAGGCAAATGCTGGGACGGTACCTTCTGACAGGCCACGGCCGCTTCCTTCCACATCCTTGCCCAGTTTCATTCACCATCATTCATTTCATCTCTCATTAACTCCTCTCATGAGGTTGGCGTCAGGAAGGGCATCCGGCCGTAAAAATCATCGCCACAAAGACTTCCATCGCATCTCATCCCCGACCCCGTTGGAAAAACGGGAATAATAAGGGGTAGACATACATACATACATACATTATACTAGTAACCTGTCTGGGCTTCGTCCGGTATCTTAAAACGATTTACCCAGCGTAATTTTAAAAGGCGCACGGACGACAGGTCCTAAACTCAATTCAGAAAAGCCGAGGTGAACAGCGAAACTCCAAACACATTATGCTCTTCTCTGAAGTCGTACCTCAACACGACTTGAAAGTTTGATGCTGGCCGAAGCTGGGGCGATAGGCTCGCTTGCTCCGAAGCTAGTAATTTAAATTTCCAGGAAGAAATGAAAACTTATAATCACTGTTAGTGGACGATGCATTACAGACAGAGATATGCTGTCGGGGACTTTTGTAGAACTTTTCATGCTGCACAATTCTTTTACTCATAGTATATAGATATTTTGAACGGTTTACCCAGCGTAAGCTCAAAAGGCGCATGGACGGCAGGTTTTTCTTCGACTCGATTCGCTGAAATCGTTATTGCTCGGCTTCCTTTGGTTATAAATGAATGTTTTTCTATATTCACCTTCCTCAATAATTGCTTTACAGAACGGTGAAAACCACATAAAAATCTATCCAGTGGTTCTCGACGTTACATCCAAGAATCGGGGACTTTGTTTTATACTACGTAGAGATAAAATGCGTTAGGCCAATTTGCGCTTTGAAATCTCCGAGGAGAATTTTGGTTGGTTGGTTGGTTCGTAAGTTTAGGGACTGCGACAACGCGGTCATGTAGCCCCGTGTACTTTGGGTGTGTGTGTAGAATTTGTCTGATAACCGGTGTTAATTGTGATGGCTCTATTAGTGTGTCTATCTGTTTTTTAATTCAAGTAAGGACTGCAACTTTGAATTTTTTCAAATAGTTCCTACTTTTGCCGCCAAACGCCACCGTCAACGACTACTAGGCCTAGTTCAGAACTTAACTACTAGACGCCACCGCAGTCGGCTCTTGGCAACTAACGTGGAAACCTAAGAGCGTTGTTTACATTCCTAACCTATACAATTTAGCTTCACACAGGTGTAATTAGTGGAAGGTTCTTTAACACGCCATAAATCTATGACATGGGACCGCCGGCTTTACTTTCTCTCCGAAGGAAGGCATACTGAGGGATTTTTAACGCCCTTAAAAAATCGGACGGCTTCGGCCGGGTTTGAACCCGCGATCTTGGGCATAGAAGATCAGCATGCCACCAAACACGCCGCCTAAGCCGCGAGGAGGATCTTGTAGTAGTGTTGAGTGTCCCTTCAAGTTGTGACCAAAACTTCTCAACTCTGTTATTTTTGTCAGGATCATTGTTAACTGGAGTATGTGTGTTCATCAATGTATAGGAAATATTGGCGCATTTAACTTTGAGTAGAGAGAGAGGATAGAAGGTGATGTGAAGTCTATCACTGAGTTTTGGATAAATCTATACTAATATATAAAATTAAGATGGTGGGTGTTTGTATATCTGTTTGTCTCTGCATTACTCAATCACGCAAGAACCACTGGTCGGATTTACACGATATTATACATGGAAGTAGCTGATTTACCTGGTCAACATATAGGCTGCTTTTGATATCGATACTTTGCACTATTTAAAGATGGTGACCATTTTAGTGAAGTCACTACACCCGTCGGTTTAAAACTTTCTTATTTTCACTTCCAATAAAAAGAGAACGCTAAGAAATAGCAAACTTTTGATGGCATATACGAGATTTAAGATTTAATTTTATATCCGAAAGGTTCTTATCACATTTCATGCATCTCCAACGGTTAGCGAGGAAAACCAAATTTTGTGCTATACAACAAGGTCAACGCCGAGCGGTGTAGTTTGACAATATGCTCCATCCTAACTCTCCCTCCGCGCAGCATCATGCCTGTCCCCTGTTTTAACTGTCACCTTCACATTTTAATTTATGAATGACCCGTAGCGAAGCACGGGTACTTCAGCTAGTTGTTAATAAATCATACCCCGAGATTCGTAGGTCCAGCTTGTTCACTCAAGGATTAATTTGTATTGATAGTGGTAGTATTTATAAGTGTAATCTATTAATCTATACCCCCCAGGGGCTCACAACTAGTGGGACGTGTGTTGGCGACCACGGGGCCCCAGCTGAGTCCCGCATTGCTTCCACTTACTTTTGACGGGATACTCTCCGTCTTCTTTCCTATCGACCTCACTTGGTCAACTCTTGTTCTCTTCCGATCCCGACGGTATTAGGGTATCCGAGGCCTAGGGAGTCTCTTCCATTCCCGCCTTTATTGGCCCTTGTCTCATGTTTTCTGATACCCTCCTTCTGCGAGGGGTCAGCCTTCTTTTTCTTTTCATCATATCTCCTGCCTTCTGCCTAAGGCCCTACAGGAGGTAGGTTGTATGTAGCCCCACCAGTCCTGGTGCACCCTGGATAATGCTACACCCTCAGGGGCTCACGGCTGGTGAGTTCGGGAGTTGGCGACCCCGAGGGATTCCTGAGCTGGGTCTGGTTTTCCCCCTTTTGTCCCTTACCTGTGGGGAAAAGCCTCTCCCCTTTCACTTTCCTATCTGCCTTTCATGGCTCTCCTTCCTTCCAAGTCCCTCAATCCGCATTCTTCGACGGTTGAGGGCATTTCTTTTCCTCCTGTCCTTTATTTGCCTTATTCTCTTTTGTGTTCCATTTCTTCTTCTAGTATGTAAGTTAGTAGTTAGTTTTAGTTATAGTTTACATTTCATTATCATCTTCACGATCACCCAAACCATTAGGGGCCGATAACCTAGATGTTAGACCCTTATAACAACAAGTATCATCATCATCATCATATTAATCTATACGGCGACTATCATACATCTTTCTAACATGGTAAATGCAATTGCATTATATGGTCATTTTCTGTATATTTACCATTTCTATTGAACCAAATCTCTGGGAAACGAATGATAATTGTATTATTGTTAATCAATGTGTTTATTCATTACTACAGCGTGCTACTGTGGTGTGTTTGAGACAAACACAGGCACCCATACAATAAAACATGACTATACCTCGTACCTAGACCGTAATTAGAAAATGTTTAATTTAAACTCTCTTTTGTTTATCTTCATTGCGCCGTATTTTCCTTAATTATCCCTCGCATGCGTTATTCCTCTCTCTCTCTCTCTCTCTCTCTCTCTCTCTCTCTCTCTCTCTCTCTCTATTATATCTCTCTCTTGCAGGAGTACAACTTCATTTTAGTTTTTTTTTTTTTCGTTCTCTTTCTCGCGTTTTTATTTAATTGCCCCCGAACACTTTACAGAATTTCATTCCTTGTTCAAGGCGGAAGAGAGGAATTCTAGAAGAATTATATCGAGGCGTCTGAGTTGATTTCGAGCATGCATTGAAAAATTCATTTAACCTGGTGCCAACATACAAAAATATATCCAAGAGTAGGAGTTGTTCTTGATTCTTTAAGGGACTTTGCGACATCGTTGCCATGTAGCCCCGTGCGCTTGGAAATGTAGGTAATTCGTCTGATAACCTGAGTTATTGTGACGGCTGTACCATCAGTATCAGCACAGAAAATCTGCAGAAGACATGCATTTTAAGTACTTGGGGTCCACTGTCACTTCAAATTGTGACACCACTCCTGATACTCGGATGAGGGTAAACGCAGCCTGGCTCAAGTGGAGACAAGTTACTGGAGTTCTCTGTGATAAAAAGATGCCTCTGCATTTAAAGGCAAAGGTATATAAGTCCGTGGTACGCCCAGCAGCCATCTATGGGACTGAATGTCGCCCTATGATCAAACGACATGAGCAAATTTTGAATACAATGGAAATGAAGATGCTCCGATTGTCGATGTGGCTGACCCGATTTGACCACGCAAGGAACACAGACGTCCGGTGAACATTTGGTGTTGCACCAATTGGCGAGAAGGTGAGGGAGGCTCGTCTACGCTAGTACGGTCACGTCATGAGAAGACAGAACAACTCAGTTGCCAAAACAGCACTCCACATTATCCCAGGTGGAACAAGACCACGTGGAAGACCTGCAAAGCGGTGGAAAGACAACATCAGGGCTGACATGCATGCTGTTGGTCTAACACCAGAAGATGTCAACGATCGAAAGAAGTGGAGGAGATATAGCCAAATAGCAGACCCCGCAAAGGATTAATGCTAGGAAGAAGAAGATTGTGACGGCTGCATTAATGTGTGTGTTTGTAATTCAGATGAGTATTGTACTGTGTGATAAGAAAATACCTATCCACCTGGAAGGAAATGTTTGCAAGACCACGATAAGGCCAGTGGCACTGAACGGCAGAAAATGTTGAGCAGCCTCAACCAAACACAAACAAGCCCTCTATGGTATGGATATTAAAATGCTGCGTTGGTCCATGGGTATTACAAGACTTGACCATGACTGAAATGAACACGTAAGGAAGCAAATGGGAGTTGGAACAATGAAGACAAAATGAGGGAAGCGCGTCTTCGCTGGTATGGGCATGTCACTAGAAGTGATGAGACCTCTGTGGTGAAAACAGCCATCCTATACGAACCAGGAGGGCATATAACCCGGGGGTGCCCAAAAAATGATGGATTGATAGAATGAGAGATGATGATGATGATGATGATAATTGTTGTTTTAAGGGGCATAACATCTAGGTTATCGGCCCCTAATGGGTTAGGTGATAGTGAAAGATGAGATGAGAATGAAAACTATAACTAATATTAAGTACAGACTTACATACTAGAAGAAGAAATGATAAAAAATAAAGGATAAGGCAAACTAAGGACAGGAAGAAAACAAATGCCCTCAACTCTCGAAGAATGAGGATTGAGGGACTTGGAAGAAAGGGGAGCCATGAAAGGCAGATAGGAAAGGGGAGAAGGTGAGGGCCCGCCCCAAAATCAGTGGAAATAAGGGGGGAGAAACGGACCCAGCTCAGGAAACCTTCGGGATTGCCAACTCCAGAACTCACCAGCCGTGAGCCCCTGAGGGTGTAGCAAAATCCAAGATACACTAAAGTGGTGGGACTACATACACCCTGCAACTTTGAGGACCATGATCAGAAGGCAGGAGATAACATGAAAAGAAAAAGAAGGCTGACCCCTAGCAGAAGGAGGGTATCAGGCAAGATGAGGCAAGGGCCAATTAAGGGAAAGGAAGAGACTCCCTAGACCTCGGACACCCTAATAACGTCGGGGTCGGAAGAGAACAAGAATTGACCAAAAGAAGTCGACAGGAAAGAAGACGGAGAGAAGCCCAGCACAAGTAAGTGGAAGCAATGCTGGACTCACCTGGGGTCCCGTGGTCACCAACCCACGTTCCACAATTTGTGAGACCCTGGGGTGTAGAATGAGTGAAGGCCTACTGGTGTGCGGCCTAAAACCTGAAGATGCCCTAGACCGGAAGAAGTGAACAACAGCCAAGCTAGCGGACAGTGCGCCAACGCGGTAAATACGCTAGGAAAGAAGAGGAATGAGGATTGTAAAGGAGGCCACCGCGCCGTGACCTTACGTTAGGGATTATCCCAGCATTTGCCTGGAGTAAAAGTAGGAAAACACACTAAACCACCTTCAGAATGACTGAGATAGAAATCAAACCCTCCGTTTTTCAGATTTATTTCACGAGGCTTAGTGTACCCCGTTTCAGCCCTCACACCAGAATTACGATTTCTTGTCGGAGTCGGGAATCAAACCAGAACCTCCAGGGCAACAGTCAGGTGTCGATCTCATAGCGATCGGAATAATACTCTATATATTTTAAAAGAGCGACAAACGTTTGAGGTGCCTGATACCCTCCTTCTGCGAGGGGTCAGCCTTCTTTTTATTTTCATGTTATCTTTTTGTGATGAATGATAGAAAATTTTCTTGTTAATCAATTTGAAAGGCATGAGACAACTTAGTCTTTAGCCCCGTATACTTGGGCGTGTATTAGATTCGCCTGATAATCTGTGATTATCTGCTGACTGTAGTGGAGTGTGTATCTCCAATTATAGGGTCATTCATGGGCTAGGTACTATCCCAGCATGCTCTTGGACGGTGTGTGTGAGGAAAACCCAGACTCAGAATAGACACCGTCAGCACCGGCATTTGAACCTATGATCTCCAGACTTGCTGCAGGACCCCAATCGCGGCCATGGTGCGAGATTTAACACTCACGTCTGAGTTGATGAAGGAATGTTGTTGTCGTTTCATTTGAGGAGTGTACAGAGAATGTATGTGATAATCTGTTTTATGTTCGACCCTCACTATTACGTGTCAGAAAACTGTATCATAATGATGGTCATTATAACACTGTTTTCCATTATGATACAGTTTCTTCAGCCAATCAGAGCTCGTTCATTGACCAATTAGGTAACGATACCTTCGCGCATGCGCTCAAAATCCAACATGTCGGACATAAACACAGCATCGAACTATAATAAATTACCGACATGGAATACGCACCGTCCATATGTTGGCGTAAATAAACTGGCGAATATGAGACAAGCAATAGCACTGTACCTTAAAATCACCAACGCTAATTTCTGCACAGCGCATTGTCTTCAAATGACACCGGTGACAATATTACTGAGGGACGGCTGATGTAAACATATGGCTGCATAATATGGCATTGCAAGCACATAGAGCGCATGCGTCGGTCGTTCAACGATCTTGAAAGACAGAGATATAACACCCAACGCTTGCTCTGCGATCACAAAATTCAAGTACCGTAGCTGACTCTCAACAGATATTTATGAATATTTATGTTAAAACATATAATAAAGTTATAATTATCGTTGAACATAAACAGTCGTATGCAACTCGCCTATAATGGTAATTAAGACACTCGTATGGAAATTATAAAACTCGCTTACACTTGTTTTATAAAAAATACTCGTGTCTTAATTATAGTCATTATAGGCTCGTTGCATAATGTACTATTATTGTGGCGTTTTGTCTTTGTGTGTGCATATGTAGCCTAATTCACATGACCCCTACCCCCCCCCCCCCCCCCCCCCCAGGGGCTCACTGGACTCCAGCCGAGTCCGGTATTGCTTCCACTCACTTGTACCGGGCTCCTCCCCTTCTTCTTCTTTCCTGTCGACCGCTCTTAGTCAACTCTTGTTCTCTTCCGACCCCGACGGTATTAGGGTATCCGAGGACTAGGGAGTCTCTTCCTTTCCCGCCATAATTGGCCCTTCTCTCGTCTTTCCTGATCCCTCATTCTTCTAAGAATCAGCCTTCTTTTTCTTTTAATTATAGTTCATTTTCTCCTTAAGATTCCCGCCCTTTCTTATGAATTGTCTCCCCATGTCCCTAACTTTTTTGTGAGTATTTTGAATCTCAACCACATTTTTAAGTATTTTCAATGTACATTGCATTTTGAAGGCATTTTCGATCTAAACGCCATTTAGTAAGTATTTTCAATTTAAATTGTATTTTGTAAGTACAGTATTTCGAATCGCGGGCATACACATAATGTGAGAATTTTGAATCTAAATTACATTTTGTAAGTATTGTCAATTTCAATTGAATTTTGTGAGTATTTTGAATCTGGTAAGGCATTTCAATCTAAATTCCATTGTTTATTTTCGTATTCAATTGCATTTTGTAAGTATTTTGAACCTAAACTATATTTTGTGCGTATTTTTCAATCTAAATTACCTTTTATAAGTATTTCCGCTCTACATTTTGTGAGTTGTTTCAATCTGAGTTCCATTTTGTAAGCATTTTCAGTCCAGCTTAATTTTTGTTATGGTTTCCATTTCATTGTCATTTTCGCTGTCACCCAGACCATTAGGGGCCGATAACCTAGATGTTAGGCCCCTTAAAACAACAATTATAATCATCATCATAATTCAGATGAGGTTTAGGAAGGGGGCGGCCGTGTCCTTAAGTTAGGAGCCATCCCAGCATTTGCCTGCAGTAGAAGTGCAAAGCCACGGAAAGCTGCTTCCAGGATGGCTGGGATGGCAATTAACACACTTCTACACAGTTACTTCTCACGAAACTGAGTGTACCCCGTTCCAATCCTCATACCACTTGTCAAATTTCGTGACAGAGCCGGGAATCAAACCTCCGACCTCCGGGGTGGCAGCTAAGCACGCTGACCACTACACCACGGGGGTGACGAAGAGAATGATAAGAGAGTATAGTATGATAATGTTATTGGTTTTTAAGACCCTTTCAACTACAGTAGTGCGGCTTTTAGAGACACCGGGGTACCAGAATTTTTCCCCAAAGCGGATCTTGAACGTGTCAGTAAAAGTACTGACACGGCTCCCTTGCATTTGCGCACACTCGAATGCCAGTTGACTATTCCAGGATTCGATCTTGCAACCTTTGGCACAGCAAGTTAACGCTGAGCCACGCAGTCAGTCTAGGACGTTAAGAGAGAAAAAAAGGAAGTTTGTAATTTTACGTGACCATTAATCTCGCGATCATGAGCGATGGGACCTCCTTTTTTTTTGCGTGGAACCCGAAGCACAGGACAGAACATTTCACTTTGAAAATCTCACATGCATTGACCGAGAATCGAGCCTGGTCCGCCGTGGTGAGAGGCTAACAGCAAGAAAGAATAAAAGTCTGCTAAAATAAAGAGTAAATTTTCTACGAGAGAAGAAAGATTTTAGTTTGTTGCTTGCACTAACCTTTGTTTTCCATCCATTTTAAATATAAAGCGAGCAAGCAAGCAAGCAAAGCCATATGCAGCAGTACTTTGGTCCTGGCGTGTTGTTTTGTTGTCCTGGTTTATAATAGGAGGCTTAGTTTTGCACCCACACTTTGCCGCGGTGGGATATGGCGATATTTGCACCACCCCAGGGAGGAGAAAGCTTCCCCCACTCCATCCATGTGACACTCAAAATGTGCAGCCTGGGAGTACTTCTGTTGCCGAGGGCTCGTTCGTTCTCATGACTGGCTTGGCTGAAGCCGTGTTGACGGCACACACGAAAAACAAAACAAAATTAGAGAGTGTGCTACCACAACTGCACTATGCTACGCCAAACCACTTATTTTTATTTTCACCAGAATAGTCTGCATAGTTGAAAGCCTTACGGAGTTCAAAACTGGTTCAGCAAGAGTCTTTCTAACCCTACAATAGGATAGGATACAAGTTTCCAAGTTTCTTGGTTCTGTTTTGTCAATGTTTAATTTTAATTTCAGGTTTAGTGACTTTTGCTCTTTTTGGTTTTCTTTTTCCTTTTATTTTGAATTTTTCTTTTGATTTGTGTTTTTATTTTGATTTTGTATTTTGATTTTTGTTTTTGTTAGGTTTTCAATTCTAGTTTTTGTTTTATTATTTTGCCTATGCTTCTGATTTTTTTTATTTTGTTTTGCACTTGTTTATGATATGATTTAGTTCATCGTTTTTTATCTTTACTGTTTCTTGTTTATTTATTTGCTATCATTTTTGGTTTCGTTTTTGTTTTGTTATTTGCATTCTTTATTTTGTTTTTGCATTGGGAATGCTATTTGTTATGGCTTTTGGTTTTGCATTTAGGTTTAGAATTCTTATTTCGATTTGATTTTGTTTTGCATTTTCTGGTTTTTATTTCAGTTATGGTTAATTTTGAGTTATATTTTACTTTTGTCTTTCGTTACTCTGGGTAAACCGTGAACAATATCTATGTATACACTATTTAGTGTAAGAATTGTTCAGTATGAATAATCCTACAATAATGTTCCCAGCGGTATATCTTTTTCTCAGGTTGGTTGGTTCCTAGATTAGACAAGGGCCAATTAAGGCAGGAAATTGGAAAGCACCCTAGTCCTCGGATACCCTAATACCTCGGGACCGGATTAGTTGACCAAAGCTGGTCGAAAGGAAATATGACAGAGAGCCCAGCACAAGTAAGTAAGTGGAAGCAATTTCGGACTCAGCTGGGATCACATGGTCACCTACCCACGTCTCACTAGCTGTGAGCCCCTGGGGCAGAAATTAAATAATTTTGTCTATATGAGCATTTCAGATATTCCACACAAGATTTACGGAATGAGAATAAAAAAAAGGAAGCACAGCCACAGTAGTTTCAAACAAGTGCCGTGGGTTTCCCCTTGAATATTTCGTGAGGAGACTTTGGTAAACTGAGACTTGAGCCCAGTAAAAGTTTCAACTGGGTAAACTATTCTGTTGAAAACTAAATAAGTGGTTTGGCGTTACGTAGTGTGTTTGTGGAAGCATTACTTTTTCTCCCTCTCCCTTACTGTCGTCCAAAATATTATGTGCACTCGAGTTTGAAGGTTGTTTGTGAAGTAACTAACATGCCTATATAAAATCCAATAACATCATTTTTGACGTTCAATGTTACGTTAGTACATGTAGGTTTGGAAATGTTACTTTATTTTTTTTCAATATTTTTATCGCAGTTGGAACACAAAGGTGCTCGTTTTTGGGCGTGTTTTAACCATGCGTCAAATTTATGAATTAGTATCTCCAAGGCCGTCATCAGATCGGATCCAAATGTTAACAAAATACATATTGGAATAATGCATAACTAGTTAATTAATTTTAAAATATTGTGTGTCCAAGTACCTTTTTCCCGGCTCGCGGTGGTTGGAAAATTACGTTCTTGGTCGCGTTCTAATCCTCATACTGTATACCAAACGGTAATGCTGTATGACTGGGATGAACTAACGTAATACTAATAATAATATCGTATGGCCTAGGGTGCCGGGTGCAAGCTTTGTAATTTGTCACCCAGAGGGTAGCGTGCATGTCTAATTTAGTTGTTCCTTGAATCACTATGAAAGTCAAGGAGGTTAGATATCTAAGCACCTTGAACACTACAGCGCTTCCTAGTAGAGAAATGAAAAACTTTGTGTTGGCGGGAACTCCCGAGATTAATTTTGCCATTATGAACACGGCCTACCGAATTCAAATAGGTTCTTTGACATGCCAACATCGTATGACATGCGTGTCATATTTTTGCCGCCTTTCAAAAATCACTTACCACGGCCAGGAGCGAACCTGCAATCTTGGGGTTAGTAGACCGACACGCTATCCACTCACCCACCGTGGCAAGCTACGTAATACGACGAAAAAGATGATGTGATTGGATTTTATGTTGGCCTACTGCTTACTTCACAAACAACCTTCACACTCCAGTGCACATAATATTTTGGACGGCAGTAGTGTACCATAAACTAAATACAGTATGAGTAGGTTGGAGCTTCCATCTCCTTTCCGTTCTGATTAGCCAACATGTACAGTCAAATATAAATTTTCGAAGCCATTTTTTGCCTACTTTTGACATTTTGCAAAAATGTTGAAAATGTATCACTGCTCTTCTGATGTACCAGTAAACATTCATTATTCTATCCTTTCTTGTGACTTTTTCTCAGAGTTGTGTTTTTGACAACCATATTAATGATAACTCAAAAACTAAATGACAAATACTAATGAATGTTTTTGTGTGTATTTCTGCTTACTATATCTACGAAATGATGTAAATTCATGTCTCGAAGATAGTTTCTTAAAAAAAAAAAGTATCAAAAATATTGTAAAATTTTGACAGTTTCTTTTCAATACAAAAGTAAAAATATTGTTTTTTAAGATATGTTGCTAAAAGTGCTTGCATTTCTAGAGGAATACCTTTGCAATAAAATAAAATTAACAGAGCCTAAAAAAATTGAAAATTACAGGAGTAATCACTAAAACGCTGCTGCCTTGTATGATGAAAAACCACCATTTTGAATTTTGAAAAAAATACCCAAATTATTTTTGACATAAATGTAATGCTGTTATTTCATATAAAATTGTGCCAGTGTTTCATGTGCACAACAATTCATTGCTGTAACTGTTGTAGTTTTGATGAAAAAAAAAAAACGATAATTGTTAAAATTTTACCATGGTAACCTGTACCTAACCCCTTAACTCATCAACCTTAACATTCTCATTTCCACCACTTCCATATTTCTCCCTTTGGGCTTTTGTAATCGGCCAAAATTCTGCACTATAGAGCATAGTAGGTCTCACCGCAGATTGCTTCGGTGGCGTATTCGGTAGCATGCTGAATTGCTATGCCCAAGATAGCGGGTTCAAACCCGGCCAAAGTCGTCGGATTTTTTAAGAGCGTTAAAAATCCTTCAGTATGCCTTCCTTCGGAGGGTAAGTAAAGCCGGCGGTCCCATGTCATAGATTTATGACATGTAAAAGATCCTTTCACAGACTAAACTTGTGTAAAGCAAAAATTGTTAGGTTAGATTTCGTCATAACGCTCTATCAAAGTTCCAACGTTCACTACTAGGTATCATTGATATCTGGTGGCGAAAGTTGGAACTACTTGAAATTGAACGGAACTTGTAGCTTACCCTTTAGGGTGTCCGCTGGAAGCAGCTACAGACTCAGGCGAGCCGAACATGTCCTCGGACACTCCCGGCACTAAAAGCCATACGATAAATAATAACCGCAGATTTATAGATCTTTCCTTTCAACCTGTAGCTGACCTTATCACACAGTACTCCACTCAGGTTTCCCCCAGTTCATCCAACCACTGTTTACCCTGTGCTGTAATTCAGTCTCCAGTCACCCATCACTTGGCACGTAGGAACCCAGATATTTCGTTGTTGGTGATGATGATAATTATTGTTTTGAGGGGCCCAACATCTAGGCTATCGGCCCATAATGGTTATGGTGATAGAGAAAGAAGATGAGAATGAAAACTATAACTAATACTAACTACAATACCACCAAAAAGAAGAAATGGGATACAAAGATTAAGGCAAAGTATGGACAGGAGGAAAAGAAATGCCCTCAACACTCGAAGGAATGAGAATTAAGGGACTTGGAAGGATGGAGAGTCAGGATAGGCAGATAGGAAAGGGGAAAAAGGAGAGGGTCCGCCCAAGAGGCATTGGAAGAAGGAGAAAAACTGGATTCAGCTCAGGAATCCCTCGGGGTCACCAACTCCAGAACTCACCAGCCGTGAGCCCTTGAGGGTGTAGCACTATCCAGAATGCACTAGAAGTGGTGGGGCTACACACACCCTGCCTCCTTAAGGGCCTTGAGCCGAAGGCAGGAGATACTGTGAGCTCTTGAAGGTGTAGCAGTATCCAGAATGCACTAGAAGTGGTGGGGCTACACACACCCTGCCTCCTTAAGGGCCTTGAGCAGAAGGCAGGAGATACTGTGAGCTCTTGAAGGTGTAGCACTATCCAGAATGCACTAGAAGTGGTGGGGCTACACACACCCTGCCTCCTTAATCTTGAGCAGAAGGCAGGAGATAGGAGGAAAACATAAGAGGTCTGACCCCTCAAAGAATGTGGGATCAGGAAGGATGAGACAAGGGCCAATTAAGGCGGGAATTTAAAGACTCCCTATGCCTCGGATACCCTAATACCGTCAGGATCAGAAAAGAACAAGAGTTGACCATGGGTGGTCGATAGGAAATATGACAGAGAGGAGGCCGGCACAAGTAAGTGGAAGCAATGCCGAACTCAGCTGGGGTCCCGTGGTCGCCAACCCACGTCCCACTAGCCGTGGGTCCCAGATATTTCAATTTCCTGGCTAATGGTAGCTCTTCTTCCTGCAAGTTAATACGGAAATCTTCCCTCGTACACATACATTCTGTTTCACTTTAGTAAATGCCTATAAATGTTAAACTGCAGTTTTCTACGATGCAATACCTCAGTCACATTATGCGCAACAGAAGCAGTTACCATCTATTGCATGCAATTCAGCAAGGAAATATACCCGGAAATAGAAGTATTGGCAGGAGACTAATCTCTTGGCAAAATTATCTCAGAGACCTCTCAAGACATCGGAAGAGTTATTCCAAACGGCTCAGAACAGAGAATGCACAGCCAAGACTAGGGACTAGGAGAAGACGATTTTTATACACTGGTCAAGCAACATTTTGCGTATTGCATGATGTCATATTTTCATTGCTGTGTGACAACATTTCGTTTTTGCACATTGGCTCTTGTGTTAACTCTAAGATAACACGTTGGTTTGTTTGAACCGTACACTGTTTTCGAACATTGAGTTTGTGCATACAACCTGCACAAATGGGGGAAGTTGCCAAATCTCTGCTGTGATTGTGGTAGATCGTATCAGACCATCAGGCACATTGTCGAAGATTGTAAACTAAGAACGTACTTAGGTGACTAACGACTTTTTCAGTGCTACACTATCGAGCCTGGACTGGAGAAAATAGACTGGACATAAGGTCTTAATAAGGTTGATACCTGTGCTAGTATGTAATTATTATTGTGTTTCATGTGTAATACCATACGCTAAATAAATAAATAAATAAATAAATAAAAACAGTTATCGGATAACGCACGTGTATTATATTTAGTCCACAAATACAAAAGTTTGCAATATGCAAAACTCTTTTTGACCAGTGTATTTCAGTTATATCACTGTTGTAGCAAAGAAGCGATATGTCCTCGGCTCCCTAATCACTTAACATTCACCCTGAAAGACTGCACTACTTTGGACATATTTTAGATCATTAGAAGAAAAGACTAACTTTAGCGTAAGTTCTCAACTTTAATAACAAACAAGGCAGTCAGAGCTCACAAAGGCAGCTTGGGATTAGGCCTTGTTTCTCGTTCCTTTGATCTTTTCACGACGAGCAGAGCCAGATGCCATGAATGAGGAATGTACTGTGAAGGAGATGGAAGTAGAAAATGATCCTACATGGTACTCTTCATAACTCCGACCTTTTGATAAACTAGAGTGTCATCACTTTGTTGGTTTGTAGTGTAGTGTCATCGGCTACTATGCTTGAAATGTAGATATTTGAAGCCATTCCTTTCAGTGTTGCCAATACAAAATTGTCATTTGTAGCTTTACAGTTGGTGATCATAATTGTTCCAATTGGATGGGCGGGGTACAAGATATAAATAGGCTATGCAAACAAACTCCTGAAGAAAATTACATAATCTAGCCTATATATACATAGTGGTCCATCAGCCCCTTATTATTTAATTTTATGAAACCCAACTAAGATTAATTTCACCCGATGATCGATATTGCTCTGCGCTCTGTCTGTGTGACAGCAATGCAATTGAGCCATGGGTCTAGCAAAGAAAAGACGGGCCTGAAGATTCCCGCGCCAAATAGTAAGGACCATTCTACTAGCATGTGATTTATTGCTCCTTGAAATAACACACATACACGTAATACGATCGAAATAATAGTTACGCTACGTGATCTGTAATAGTAGAAAGTTAAATAAACACCATAAACCATGAGTGAAGACTTTTACATGGATAATAACGTTTGAGGTGGGTTGGCCACTGTAACTAGTACACGTTGTAATAGGGGCTGAATCGGTAAAGTTCCGGCTGGATATGGTGGTTGAGAACTGGTAGAATGGTGCTTCGAATCTAGCCGTAGGCATGCTTTTTTCGAACGACTGACCGTGCTCTATTTTGGTGGGGATGTAATATTAAGCCACTCGTACAAAGTCACATTGCCACATTTATTAACTTACGATGTATTCCTTAAAGAGTACGTTGCATTTTCTGATTTAAAAGGAGAATGAGATCGAATCATCAGGTTGTGCCATGTGACCTGTAATGGCAGAAAGTTATAGGTCAGAACGAGAGATCAGCTGCCATCTTGTCAAATAACCGAGAAGACTCAGCTTTTTAAAATCACTTCTAGACTATAATATTAAAATATAAACTTTTAATTTCAAACGGACCACGTCGTTTCAAACAGATTAAACGATTCTTGGTTCGAAAGTCGGAACTTGTGGGTTCCATGTTAAGGATTATAAAGTTTGCATAATTCACAGGGCCGCCATTCTGAAATGGTACGGTTGATGACTTCGTAGTTTGGGTACAAGACGCGTCTCATATGAAGGAACGTTGTTACCAAATTTGGTAAAGATCTGATTATTAGTTTGGTTGTAATGCATTATTACGTTTTGACCATTTGAGTGGCCGCCATTAAGTTCTGGTAAAGATGGCGGCGATATAAAACATGACACTGAGGTGCCCTTTGCCAGTGCTACCTCTGTACCAAATTTCGTTCAATTCGGTTTCACCGTGTTCGAATTGATAGGGGGGGACAGACATTCAGAGTACACACACTCACACACACACACACACACAGACTCACACACACATACACACACACACACACACACACACACACAGACAGACAGACAGACATTTTTCGCCCTGTAGTGATCTCATAAGTCTACTTCCATTTTTTGCAAAAATCGAAAGTAGGCTAAAAACAGGATGTTCGGGAAAGAACATATAGCCTACTTTCTCCTAAATGTATGGGTATAGTTATAACTCTTTGTCCTTATCATCTCCTAATTTCTTCCTATTTGAAGTGCAAATTGGCACACAGGATTTGAACAGTGGCGTTCAAACCATAGTTTATAATTTACCCCAGCATTTTGCAATTTCATCAGCAAACACTCCAAACACCGACTACTTACAATAATTGAAACTTCGTTGCTCTAATAAGGCCCATCTACAATGCGCAGTCGGCAGTCCGTAGTTGGTAGTCCTCGGTCGGCAGTCGCGATCGACTCCGTGTATACTATAGGCACCATACACACCATGAAGTTGCAGTTGGTAGTCGCGAATTTTATCCTTGACTGCTAACTACCCGACTGCAGCAATGTAATAGCCAATCAGAGCAGATCAGAAACTGACGTCACGTTGTTGTTCTGTGTCGTATACGAATGATATAGGACTAAGTGAAGTAACTTCGCAACCCGTTAATTTATAGGCTAATCTTAAATACACGGTATAACAAAATAATCCATCTCCAAATCATCCATATTGCAAGTTTTGAGGTTATCAACAACGCCTCTGTGCACAAGGAATAAACGAATGTTACGGTATTATTACTCCTAGCAGTCGTTAAGACTGGGTTCACTCACTGGCCGGTATATAGCGCTGCTCGAATCTATAGTTTCTGCATAGTACAACTGAAGGCTGGTAGATGTCACTCCGGTGGAGAATGTCGTTTTTTTTTAATATATAATTTCCATTGCAAAACGCACCATATAACGCTTTATTTTATAACGTCTCAGTACTCAAGAAACAATAAATATAAAAAAATCAAGCAAAAAAGTTCTACTCTGATAGGATTTGAACCCCGGCCAGCCACATGAGAGACGGGAGCTCTAACCACACAGCCAATCGTACACTCCTAACTCACGCGTTATCGATCAAATACATATAACGTACTGTATTAGCAAATAATCACTTGGACTGAAGATTTCTTCACTGGAGTGTATTTCAAACCGAGTTCATTTCATATTAAGTTCATATAATTTTTATCAGTAGGTTATATAGCATGCAACATACTGAAATTAGTAAAATATAGGTCAGAACGAGAGATCAGCTGCCATCTTGTAATAGCCGAGACTCAGATTTTTAAAGTCACTTCTAGATTATAATATTACAATATAAACTTTTAATTCCGAACGAACCACGTCGCTTAGAACAGATTAAACGATTCTTGGTTCGATAATCGGAACTGGTGGGTCCAACGTTATGGATTATAAATTTTGCATAATTCACACGGCCGCCATCCTGAAATGGTACGTTTGATGACCTTGTAGTTTGGGCACAAGACGCGTCCCATATGAAGGTAGGTTGTTACCAAATTTGGTAAAGATCCAATGATTAGTTTGGTCGTAATGCATTATTAAGTTTTGACCATTCGATTGGCCGCCATTACCTTTTGGTAAAGATGGCGGCAATATAAAACATGACACTGAGATGCCCTTTGCCAGTGCTACCTCTGTACCATATTTCGTTCAATTCGGTTTAACCGTGTTCGAATTGATAGGGGGGGGGTACAGACATTCAGAGTACACACACTCACACACACACACACACACACACACACACACAGACTCACACACATACACACACACAGACAGACACTTTTTTTCGCCCTGTAGTGATCTCATAAGTCTACTTTCATTTCTTGCAAAAATCGAAAGTAGGCTAAAAATCTGACACGGATATTAACATAACATGTCGAAGTGTTGCTCAGGAGGTCCGGGTTCATTTCCCGGCTCTGCCAAGATATTTAATGCTGCTCTGGGGCTGGAACGGGGTACTCTAAGCCTCGTGGGGCAAATCTGAGAAGAGGTGGATTCGATTCCCACCTTAGCCACCCTGGAAGTGGTTTTCTGTAGTTTCCCACTTCTACTCCTGGCAAATGCCGGGATGGTTTCTAACTTAATGCCTCGGCATACTCCTTACCAATCTTCACCTTAATTGCTAACACAAACATTAATACAGACACCGCTATAGCACAGGTTATCAGAGAACTTCTACACACACACACACCGAAGTACACGGGTGTCAATGACTGCGATGTTCTAGTCCCTCAAATGAAACAACTACATATCGAAGTAGATTCTGATCGCCAGTGGTCACATCGAAGTATACATATCCCTGAGAAATTCTCTTGGTATTATTTTGTTATTAAGATGTTTCGTGTAATACCGCATTGGAACACTATGTAACGTTCTTGGAATCCAACATGAAAATGCATCTGCTTGCTATATTACTAGTACCCCCTCCTCAATAATTACGGTAGTTGTGACCTCTTGTATCATTTATGTCGTAAGGCATTGGTAAAGCGGTCGACACAGACTATAAAACGTAGGGGAAGGTACCCCAGTATCGGACACTTAAGGTTCCTTTTGTATAATAACTTAAGGAAAGGGTAAAATTATAATTAAAAATTATTTTTGAAAACTTGATTTCATTCTCTTTCAGTGTAGCAAATCATCTTTCTACATTATATACTGACATAAAAGAATTTAAAACATTTTTAAATCTCACATTTTTTCACAATTCAAAAACGAGGCACACAGTATCGGACAGTCTCAATATTGTAAGATTATTCTATTATTATGCTCATGTAGACTATGTACATTATGTCCATATTACTTTTTAGCACATACGTCACATTGATAATAACGAAGTGTCCCTTCAAGGAAACCTTTGCATATTTTGCACTGGATCCAGTCCTCACTGAAATTCTCACCACCAATTATGCAGTGAGTTGTTTCGCAATCAAAATTCAGTGTCTTCTTTGCTTTTTTTTCCCCAATTACGCCAAAGATTGTAAATTCAGGTCAACACGCCTTGAGTTCAATTTATGCTTTGTATATAACATAATAATAAACTTAGGGAAAGGATTTCCAAAAATTAACATAGAAATTAAAGTATTACATAATTGTGACATAAATTCAGTTCTAAAAAATTGTCTAAACATGTTATATCAGCGTCTTGCTCATCAGGAAACGTGATTTTAAATGCACCCATGGTAGTTTTCATTTGTCTCTCTTTCGCTGGAGAAATTAATTTCAATCTATCGCCTAATGTACTTCTAGGGACACAGAACTGCTCACTTGCGTACCTAATGCTCATTCTAGCCCCTCTTACTTCATCAATTGCTAATTTTATGTTTTCCATCACCCATCGTCACCTTTATACTCCCATATTTGTCTGAAACAAACGAAGTTATTGTAAGAATTGGTAAGAAAACTTCGGGTACGTTTGTCCGATACTGTGTGCCGGAAGCTTGTCCGATATTGGGTGCCCAACACGTAAAATTTGAACGGGTCATCATACGTAACACATTTAAACAAAAGCTACGCCATCATCCACATTTCTTCATTAACGTATGGTTAACAATCAACAACCCTTAAAATATTTCACTCATCAGTATTAAGGTGCCGAACAGGTTCACTAAATTATCTTCGTGCAGCAAGAAACAGTCACAAAAGAGAGAGCATCTCACCACGTGCTTACTTCTTTGTTTATGGACACACAATGGTCACCCTCCAACGTTCCTCGTGAAGGGTCAGTACTACCATCACAAAAGTTTCCGCAACATTGTGCTGAACATCAGAAACTGACACTGTCCGATATTGAGTTCCGTCCGATACTGGGGTACCTTCCCCTAAAGAAAACAAATTTAGAACTCTGCTGTAATAAGTATCGAACCCCAAATATTTCAATCCGCAGTCCAACGCGTTACCATTTCAGCCACGGTCCCTTACACACTATACGAAAGTGTGAACTTTTTGCGTTGGACAATCACCACGGCCTGCTCGATCGCTTGCCCAGGCCACCTGTGTATCATGGGTTACAGAGGGCTTTGATTTGGCACAGCGTAAGAATAAGGAATGGTTAAACCTGTTGTTACTGAGGGCTCTGACGTAACACGTGCGGCAGCCTGAGTGAGTCTGAGTTTCCCTTTAAACCAAGGTGGTCAACATTTCCAAACACTTGCTACCGTGGATATACAGAGTACTTTGCTTTTGTTGTACACATCATTATGTCGTCGTCCAATCTGGCTACGTACTATCGGATAAAAACGGTCCTTTTCAGGACCTAATAAAAATCACTCGTTGGAACAGGTTGACACGATTATGCATCCACTATAAACGACATTAAGCAAAAAATAGTACTAGCTCGGGATCCGAACTTGCTACCTAAGAGCTGACGCGACTCTAGGACTGCTTGATTTAGCCACCATAGCTACTGAGAGCCATGCTATACTGCTGGCACATATTGAATCTATTCGTTAACACTTCCTGTCCAAAAGTAAGTGAAGTTATTCGAAGCTGTGATCGTTTTAATCATGCATTATATTTGAGGCCATTGAAGTAACACTGCCGCTAATGATTTCTACTATAATCCCGAGTTCAAACTCAATGGTAAAGATGTACTAAGGCCGTAAAGGATCAGATACTAATTGCGAAACATTAATTTATGTTCGACGAAGTCGAAATGTATATATTATGTCAGAATACTGTATCATACTGAGGGTCATTCTGGTACTATGTTTCATTATCAAACAGTTTCTCCCACCAACCAGAGCTCAAAAAACAGTTGTGTGACTAATTAGGTAAGGATAGCATCGCACCTGCACTGACTTCCATGGCCCCCTATTTTAAATTTCACCGCGTGGCTAGTGTAGTAGTAGTAGTAGTAGTAGACCTAGTTATTGTTGTTTTAAGGGGCGGAACTACTAGATCATCTGCCCCTCCTGTGGCTAGTGTCATAGTGGGGTATTTGAGGAGGCCATGGTTAAATACAAGGTATTCTCTGCGTCTCATGCGCTCTGTTCAGTACATAAAACTGGTGAAATCTCGACAGATATTTATGAATATTTATGTTCGAACATAAAATAGTTATAATTATCGTCGAACATAAACAGTCGTATGCAACTCGCCTATAATGGTAATTAAGACACTCGAATGGAAATATTCGTGTCTTAATTATTGCCATTATAGTCTCGTTGCATAATGTACCATTATACATATATAATTTTCTTCATGATTGTGTTTACATATTTATGTCTTGTACCCCACATGACATTAGTATTATTATTATTATTATTATTATTATTCTTTAATCGTATTGGCCTGCTAAGGGCGACGTAATTTCAAATGTTTTCTCTGGGTTTTGATATTTCCCCAATGCTCCATCATACGTTTCCGGTGTTGCTCTTTTCTTTCTACCGTCCACATCTTTCCTGTCTTCAAATTTTTTTTTAAATCATGTTGGTCGAGGGGATTGCGATCTTGAATATCTCCACAGGTAATCTCCATATCTTGTAGGTCACTTTCCACTTGGTTGTCTTACCTTTAAAATAGATTCATCAATCGTGTGGGTTTCATTCTTAACAATTGGCGATAAAATGCAATTCTCCTTTTCCTCATAACATTATTATTACTATTATTATTATAGTGGCTTCGGTGGCGTAGTCGGTAACATGCTGAGCGTCTATTCCCAATATCACGGGTTCAAATGTGGCCGAAGTCGTCGGGATTTTTTAAGAGCGTTAAAATCCTTCAGTATGCCTTCCTTCGGAGGAGAAATAAAGCCGGCAGTCCCATGTCAAAGATTTATGGCATGTAAAAGATCCTTAAACTAATTAAACTTGTGTGAAGCTAAATTTCTAGGTTAGATTTCGTTGAAACGCTCTTTCAAAGTTCCAAAGTTCACCATTAGGTGTTAGTGACATCTGGTAGTGAAATTTGGAACTACTTGAAATTGAATGGAACTTGTAGCTCACACCATGGGTGTCCGCATTGAATCAGCTACAGCGTCTCCTGAGTCGAACATGTTCTCGAACACACCCGGCACTAAAAGCCTTACGATAAATAATAAATAATATTATTTTTATTATTATTTTAAATATGATTAGTTCCTGTGAGTGAACTCAATCCCCACATTGAATCCAAGTTATCTCATCGATTAATACTATCACGGAGAAGCTTTACATCTTGCTTGTGAGGGTTTTATAATCTTTCTTGAGGTGATAACAGAATTTGGATAATTAATGGGTCAGGAGGGGGGTTACATTCAGTAACTAACTAGTTCTGGAATGTATAATCGATTAATTTCCTTTTTAGAATAATCGATTAATCCAAACAGAAAATTCGATTATTTGCTACAAAACGATTAATCGATTGGTCGCTCATCGATTAACCGGTTGATCGAATAATTGATTTACTTCGCTCCTTTCACTACGATCTCGCAGAACCAAAAGAGATAGTCTATATAGTTAATTAATATAATTTGTATCATAGGCCTATATGTTTAAATAATGTACCTTCTTTGTGAAAACTATGCTAAAACAAAGTTAAACCAAAATGCTCCTGTGCTAAGTTGTAAACATTGAACAAGACTTCAAAATTGTATCTGAAAAATCCTCGTTTTAATTTTTTCGAAACCTTTCCCTATTTAATTGATGCTTGTCCTTCCATTGTCACTAACTCTTATTTCGTTATTTGAAAACTTTGTATGAAAATGAAAATCCACAGCCTGCTTACAGTAGACCGACGGGGTCAGGGAATGGAATGAATGAAGCACCCATCTAGCGGCAAGGATATGAACTGCGCTGGCTGTCGAAGCCTATCGCACTCCCTTGGGGCAATGATTAAATTAATGAATGACAGATGAAATTATAGTGGAGAGTGAAATGAAATTGTGACAGAGGAAACCGGAGTACCTGGAGAAAAACCTGTCTGCCTCCGCTTTCTCCAGCACAAATCTCACATGGAGTGACCGGGATTTGAACCGCGTACCCAATGGTGAGAGGCCGGAGGGACACTTTGTATATTTTGGCAAAAAGTAACTATAATAATATATAATATCGTATGGCCTCAGGTGCCGGATGCAAGCTTTGTTAATTGACGCCCAGAGGGCAACTTGCATGTCAAATTTTGTCGTTCTTTGGAACGCTATGAAAGTCAAGGAGGTTAGATATCTAGAAATTTAAAGTGGGAGTGAAGATTCAAGGAGAAATAATTTCAACTCTTGAGATTTGCTGATGACATCGTCATCTTGGCCGACACGCCAGAGGATTAGAATGAGTTTTTGAATGGTATGGACTCCGTCTTGAGGAAAGAATTCATGATGAACATTAATAAACGTAAAACAAAAATATTGGAATGCAGCCGCAATAAATCAGAAACCTCTTTGGACATCAAATTGTTAGGGGAGAAACTAAAGGAAGTAGGAGACTTCTGTTACTTAGGAAGCAAAATAACCAGTGATGGACGAAGCAAAGTGGATATAAAAAGTAGGTTGGCTCAGGCAAAGAAAGCATTTCTAAAGAAAAGGAATCTGTTGACGTCGAATAGAGATTTAGGTATTAGGAAGACATTTTTGAAATACTTTGTCTGGAGCGTCGCACTCTATGGAAGTGAAACGAGGACTATTGGTGCAGCAGAAAAGAGGAGAATTGAAGAGTTTGAAATGTGGTGTTACAGGAGAATGATGAAGATCAGATGGGTAGATAGGGCTACAAACGAAGAGGTATTAAGACTAGTTGGAGAGGATAGATGTTTCTGGCGAATGCTAATGAAGAGAAGAGATAGGTTGGTAGGAAACATACTAAGACACCCAGGAATGGCAAGCTTAGTTATGGAAGGAAGGGTCGAGGACAAGAACTGTAGGGGTAGACCAAGGTTAGAATATGTTAGACAAATTGCTTCGGATGTAGGGTGTGGTAGCTATGTAGAGATGAAACGATTAGCTCAGGACAAGGAGGCATGGAGGGCTGCATCAAACCAGTCAAAAGACTGAAGACTCAAACAACAACAGACACTATAACGCTTTCTAGTAAAGAAATGAGGAAATTTGTGTTGGCGGAAAATCCCGAAATTCATTTTGTCATTATGAACACGGCGTACTGAATTCAAATGGGTTCTTTAACGTGCCAACATCGTACGGCATGCGTATCGTGATTTTTGGCACCTTTCAAAAATCACTTACCACGGCCAGGAGCGAACCTGCAAGTTTGTGGTTGTCAGTCCGACACGATAACCACTCACCCTCCGTGGCAAGCTAAAAAGTAACATAAATTTCAATACATCATTCGGAAAATAAGCGCTACTCAACTTACTGTAAGCGATGACCTATCATTTAAATATCTTTTCTTATCTCATGTCTACTAATCAATTGATCGATTCTTTGGTTAGTCGATTAACTGCCAGTCGATTATTCGATTAATAGTTTTCGATTAATTTCAAATTACTCGATTATTAATCGATTTACCGAACAGTGCTTATTTCCAGCTCTATAACTAACTTTCCAGCATTGTTCAAAGCATTGCAATTTCAACTGAACCATTTCATTTCTCCTCGTGTGTACGTCGTTTACATTGACGGTGTTACTAACGTTGCAAATGAAAGCTCTTCAAATATTCAAATAGCCTGCCACATGCTAAACGTTTGGCGCCATCCACGTGCTGTGCAAATAGGAGGCTATGAGCACGCTTTAGCCCATTTCCCATCTGCACTGAGCGACAGATGTTACAATTGCACGATCAACACCTCCACTGGAAGGACTGTCGCCAACACACATTCACTAAGGAGTACTCAAGAGTCACTATATCCATATGTTAAAACTAGGCACTGTTTTTTTTAGCCTATTTTCATTTATTAAAAAATAGGCTTACGAGACCACCGTTTGTCCGCGCGTGTGTGTGTGCTTAGGAGTATGTGTGTCCTCCCCCACCCTCTCCCTAATAAAATCTCGGTCAAGTCAAAGACATCGTAATATTCAGTCCAACCCCACCCGTGCCCTTCAAATTTTCATGAGATTAACTAAACTAACATGGCGGCTGTGCGAAATATTTCACCGGCATTCTATATCACTGAGCCTATTACCGATATCGCCTTGAAATTTTATACGATGATAAACGGCACTACTATAAGTTCACCAATGTGATAGACTGTTAGGTACAAAACGGTCATGGTGGCCAACCGACGTTGAAACAATTGAATAGACATTTCTTGCGATTTAATCAACCGAGCGCATTAAAACATGGTACAGGAAATGTTTATATACATTGAAACACACTGGCATTTAATTTAACTCAATTGTTCACATAACCTCAAGATGGCGGCTGTGCGAAATTTTTAATTTAGGTTTTATTTCTCGTGTCCTAATCATGCGATTGATGTTTGAGTAATACACCCACGCATTAATCTTCATGGAACAGTGCATGACTCTATAGCCTACTTATATAAAAATCCAACATGGCGACTTTCCAAAATATTTTGACGGTTCTCAATATCTACGAATCTATTACAGCAATCAAACTGAAATTTTGTATGTTGATGGAGGCAATTATGTAGGATAGATGAAAATAGGCTATTTGGTTATTCATGGAACAACTTGTTAGGTTTTTAAAATCGTCATTTTAGCTTTTCAAAAAAAAGTTGTTTTAGGTTTTAATAGGTACAATAGGTTTTTAAATATGTTTATATGTTTAAAGTCTAGAAGAAGTTGATATAAACTGCACAAAGCTTAATATTAATGTCTAATTCTTAGTAGAAAATCTGATTGTAACGAGAGTGTAAATATATTACATAGTGATACGTCATTTATCAAATAATCACTGAGAACTTCATACTTTTAAGAAATATTTGCTGTCCTTAAATATGTTAATAATTCAAATTCAATAAAAACAATGATTCCTCATTCCAGCCCGTTTAATTCACTTTTTAAATTTAGAAAAAAAAAGGAACTTGGAAACAATACGAGATTTATCCTCATTTTCCTGACAGAGAAAACGAAACAATAAGATACAGTATAAGCTGAAAAGTGTTTAAAGTATTTGCATTTTCCGGCGGTTAGCATTTCTCCCAATCACCAAGAGCTAAGAATAAACACTGTCTTGTGGTTTACAATTAAAAATTATGGATTAAAAATTCAAATGTACTACAATTAATGGAACAAAACTACAATTAAGTATTTTTAGGTAGGCCTACTCTCATTTCATTTAGGTTTTTTAGTTACTACAGAATTCATCAAAGTTATCAAAGAAGGTTCAAGAGAGGAGACTACAGTGGTATGGACATGTCATGAGAAGGGGCGACACTTATGTTGGCAAGAGAATGACAGTAATGTTAGTGGAAGGTGACAGAGGAAGGGGAGGACCAAGAAGAAGATGGAGGGACTGTGTACGAGATGACTTAAGGGAGTAACATATAAGGGAAGAGGAAGTATGTGACCGAGGGTAATGGACAAGACTTGCCAGGAACATCAACCCCACGTGTGTGGGAAAAGACGAAGGAAAGGAAGAATAATAATTCATGAATATGGCTCTTTTGAGTGTGATTTGGAAAAGTATAAAAGTATTTTTGTATTTAGAAGTAAGGGAAAAAATAGGTAAAAACCTAAGAAATCACTATAAAAACAATGTTTCTCTCAGAAAAGATATTTGATGTGCAACATCTTTCCACTCGGTATCTGTATATTTTTTATGGGGGTGATTTTGAAAAATTAAACGGAAATGGATGGGACGGAAACAATGAAACGGAAGTGGATGGGACGGAAACAATGAGTGCGCGGAAACATACAAGTTAAAAATTTTCAAAATTGAAATGATAATTATTTTTTACAATTTTTTTAAAAATTGGTTCTTGTTTTGTGCTGACCTTCACCGTTTCCCTATCTCCAGTGTTTATAGGGATTTTTTGGAGTTTTCTTTTTTTTAATGTGGGTGTTAAATCTTCTGCTACAAAATGAATCTCACTCAAAACCGTTGTGACTTTAATTAGTCTTTCTATGAAACTTTAACATATTTTTGAATTTGCTCAGAATAAAAATCTAAATAATGACGCTTAATTAATGAATTAATTAATTGAAAATGAAATTCCACAGCCTGCTTCCAGTCTCCGACCGGGTCAGGTATGGAATGAATGAAGCCCCCATCTCGCGGCGAGGATATGAATTGTGCCGGCTGCCGAGGCCTGACGCACTCCTCTGTGGGCAATGATTAAATGAATGACAGATGAAATGAAATGATAGTGGAGAGTGTTGCTGGAATGAAATTTTGACAGGGAAAACCGGAGTACCCGGAGAAAAACCTGTCTGCCTCCGTTTTGTCCAGCACAGATCTCACATGGAGTGACCGGGATTTGAACCATGGACCCAGCGGTGAGAGACCGGCGTGCTGCCGCCTAAGCCACGGAGGTTCACTAATTAATTATATAATTAATAATGTGAAAATATGCGAGATTCATTTTGTAGCAGAAGGTTTAACACCCACATTAGAAAAAAAAAGAAAACTCCAAAAATCCCTATAAACACGGGAGATATCAGGGAAACGGTGAAGGTCAGCACAAAACAAGAACCAATTTTGAAAAAATTGTTAAAAATAATTATCATTTGAATTTTGAAAATTTTTAACTTTGCTTCTAATAGCAAGGTGTGTGTGTTCCCTTGGAAATATATATCATTGTTGTACAAGATTTGTGGCAGGCACAGTTATAACATTAAAATCGTTATTGTTGTGGCTCCTTAAGCTGTATGTACCCCCTTACCGAGCTTGTGGCGCGCCACGGCCCCCTGCTGTAGTATTGAAAGCGCGCTCATAATACATACTTGACGTTGCAATAATCGTGCAGGTGTTCAGTGTGAACCTCAGCTGCTAACATGGTATTTTTGTATGTAAAAACTTATTTTAACAAATCCTCACACATTGGAGGAACTGAAAGGAAACATTACAGTAGGAGAATTCACTCGCGTCAGCCAGAATGTGGTTACCAGGAAACCCCAGAAAGGACGACATTTCCGGCATGTTGTATAAGGTAAAATTTCATATAGGATTGTACACACGCTTAAAGCAGGAGACCGTGGAGCGTCACAAGCTCGGCCAAGGCCACCGCAGCAGCGAATAACAAAACTGCCGCTGGCCGTTCTTACTTTATATGAAAGACCCTGCATATATGAGCAATATATTCCGCAATATAAGCAAGTGTAAAGCAATGTTTTTCTTGTGCATTTGTTGGATCTGACCCGCCACAGTGAACAAGAGCACTAAGGTGCTAGCTTGTGCTTCGCTGGCATCAGGAGAGAGAAGTAATATTGACTGTAACTTAGTTATTTTGAGAAGTAATGGAAGTTGTAACGGTGACTTCGTTATTATTTTAGCAATTAATGGCAACTGTAACAGTTACTTAGTGATTTTGGGAAGTTGTAAAAAGTGCAGAAACCACTTGCTGAAGCTACCGGAATATTTCACAGAAGTGGTCATAGGATTTGAAAAGAAAACCAAAGCAATTTGGAAGTTGAACAATATTTTTCAACGCCGCGTAAAAACTGCCCGAAGGAAAGAGTTAAAACGGAAATAGATGACTTTGAGAAATACGTAATTAGAAGAACTATTAATGAATTCCATGAAACACATGGTCAACGTCCAACGTTACGAGCTTTATTACCAATTTTAACGGAGAAAATTGACTTTAAACGTTCGAAATGGGCCCTTAGTCAAGTAATGAAAACTTTAGGTTTTAGCTGGAAGAAATCATGTGACAACAGGAAAATTCTGATAGAAAAATCTGACATAAGATAAAAAAAAAAGGACTAGCCTATTTGAGATCAATCAAACAGTATAGGAGTGCCGAACGACCCATAGTGTATATGGATGAAACATAATTATATACACTCCTCGTTTTCCTATCAATAATGCTAAACATCTGCAATAAGTATGTACTGGGGAGCGTGATGGCGCAGTGGCTTTGCTGCTCGTCTTTCAACCGGACGGTCGGGATTCGAAACCCGGTGACAGCGGGACGGAATTTTCACCTGAAAAATCACGTGGCGTCAGGAAGGACATCCGGCCTTAAATCCTCGGCCAAATCCAAAATGAGCCTGGTTGGCTTCGGCGACTCCAATTCATTGGAAAAAGTCGAAGAATGTTTATCTGCAATAAGTATGTACGAAGTGTTGTAACTGAATTTATTTCAAATTTATATGTCACTGCTTTATATTAAAATAATATCTAGTAAGTTATATTCTTTGTATAAGTTATTCTTTGCCGATATACAGTATTGTTGCAATAAGTCCGTACATATCATTTAAGATATTTTATACATGTCCGATGAATGATTGATTACACGGGACGGCGAAAACAAGCAGTGACCAGTTGCGCGCTGAATGCTATTTTTCTTTTCTTTTTAACAACCCACAGACAGAAATCTATTCGTCCCACAAACAAGAACTTTTTCTAACATTAAAATTCAACTCATTGCCTCAAACTTTTACGCTTACATAATTTATTCAGCCCAAAAATACGAACATTTACCGCATACTAAATTGTTATGCCATTTAGACCATTTAATAAAAAGGATCAACTTTTAAAGCATCATTACATGTTCATAAATTACTAAATATAGCATTGTTTTTCATATTTTGCATGCCAGATTCCTGTTATATAAATTTGCGAAGTTTCAGAATTTTATTTTCATTTCAAGTGGTCTAATTCTTGGTGTAACCGAAGTGCTCAATTGGCGCACTTACTCTGTAGTTCATTCGAAGCAGCTATAACCTTCCGGCTCCATGCTCCCTGCTTCACAACCCCCACCACTTACGCTGCAACTTGACGTTGAAGAGTCACGACATTCCTTCCGAACTATACTTCGTTATTATTTTAGCAAGTAACGCCAACTCTAACGGTTATGTAGTTATTTTGGCAAGTAACGTCAACTGTAACAGTTAATTTATTGTTAATAAGGGAAGTAACGGTAACTAACGTGGGTTAGGATATCGCGCGCTATGAAGCCTGCACCACTCTGCTGTGTGTTTGTGCGTTAAACTGTGTTATATGCTGCTGCAAATTGATATGACGGTGGAACAGCGAGGAATCTTGATAGCAAACATCAATCAGTTTTTACGATGAGGCTCACAGAATTTACACCGAACGGGAAACGGCCTGTCATACATTAACTCAACCTCCACCACAACTGACATCAACAATAATCGTAAATAGATTTTTTTCATCTTTTTTTTTTTTTTTCAAATGTAGCCAAACCACATATACGTATACACACATCATATAAACTATCGCATACAAAAACACATTAATGTGTTTGTCATCTAACAAAAAAAGAATGTTAATATTTATGCGGTGTTGCCACATTTACAACATGTAATTACCGTGCTTAAATTTAATTGTAAAATATCACCAAGAATTCCATCATTTGCCTCAACGTACGTTATGGGAAACAATATTGCGTGGATATTGAAGAAATCTTTTGCTAATACAATATCATTTTAGAACTTTCAAGATTCATTCTGGTTCGGTATTGATAAACTAATTGAATAATTAATAGGTTGAAAGTTCCGCCTAATCAATACTTTTTATTAAATAAAGATCACTGTATGGTCATTGGTGGGACATGTTTCAAGGCCTAATTGTTTTTGGCCCCTTCAGCCGATTTGAATAAATAAATGTCAATGACACAACAAAATGTTTAGTGTGCTATAGTATGTATAGTGTGTATGCTATACATTTTGTTGTGTCTTTGACATTTATTTTTTCATATCGGCTGATGAAGGGGCCAAAAACAATTAGGCCTTGAAACATGTCCCACCAATGACCATACAGTGATCTTTATTTAATAAATAGTATTGATTATGCGCAACTTTCAACATATTTCTTACTACAGTTCTATTTCTTCGGCATTTCCTAATTAATTGGGGTCGCCGGAGCTAACCAGGCTCATTTTGGTTTTGGCCGGGGATTTAAGGCCGGATGCCCTTCCTGACGCCACGTGATTTTTCAGGTGAAAATTCCACCCCGCTGTCATCGGGATTCGAACCCCGGCCGTCCGGGTGAAAGACGAGCAGCTAAGCCACTGCGCCATCACGCTCCCCATATTTCTTACTACAGTACATACAAAATAACGTAAAATGAACACCGGTGCAATGAATATTACCATTCTTTATAGAGCTTACTGTATAATATTGGCTTGGAGAAAGTAAGGCGAAGGATGCAAGAGGGTGACACAGGAGGAGCATTGATTAAGCTAGTGATGCTAGACCTTGCTTATGCAGATGATATTGATAACTAGATGAAATCAGGATTGATAAGTGAAGCAGGGGAAACTAGAGGATATGCGGCAGAGACTGGACTGACGATTAATCTGTCGAAAACCAAGTAGAGTATTGTTACGTGCCACCCCCCTAGTGGCACTTTTGTTAACTGGATTACGGTGGGTATAAAGCACCACACCAATTACTGCTTAAAGAAATAATTAATTTTATTGCAGCCAGAAAAATACACTACTCAACAGCAATTATTACCTTACTCCAGTTCCCTCACGTCGAGAATACCTTCCTTTTCACTTGTCAACAGACCACAGTTAATCCTCTTCGCTAATGAGTCCGGTCCCGTACGCTAGCTGGAAATAGCTGCACTAGGTCTGTCACTGTACTATACACTGTTTCACAAGCACCACAATCACTTCCTCGGTGTCAAGAGAATCAGCTGCACAAGGGGTTTCGCAAGTCACCACACTTCTGTCGCTCAGGATAATCGCTCACACTAGCTCGTAAAACACAACAACAACCACTGCTTGACAGGTCGCACTTATATAGCAGGCCGGTGACTCAATAAATGCTTCTAGATCCATCCAGGGTTCACGGCTTCTCGAGGTTTCCATCGCTGGTCCAGTCACGAATATTCTGGACTATCCCTTTGTCCTAGTAGCCCTGTTGCATAAGGTGCACGCAATACAGGAGGCAGGGCAGAGCCCAGCCCTGGGGCAGTTGTGACTCATGCGGCGAGCGATGACACAAACTCACAGCCGTAACACTATATTTTAGCATCTAGGAGAAATTATAATGAATTAGAGAAGAATGTGAAATAATATGAATGTTGTAAAAATCTCATTATATAACACGCTAAGGTGTATGTTTCACAAAACTCAAGCTCCTAAACCAGAGGGAGTTAGAAGGTGTGGTTTGTACCAAAATCCTCCAAATCGTCTCAATAGTACAGGAGATAATCTTGCATTTCTTGAATGGTCAACGGAAATATATATATTTGTTTATAAAATGCTTTTAAACAAATAAACAAGACTATATCCCCTGGCAGAACTGTGTCGCATGTAGCCCGCATACCACTAGCGCCGGGCGGGTAGTATGCACAGATGGGGCGCACACAACCCAGTATGCGAGAGTTCTCGCACGGGGCCGCCAGTATTTTAATATTTAGATTCATTGATAGCAATCATTGCCCCAGCGGTGTGCGACAGGCCTCAGCAGCCGGCACAGTTCATATCCTCGCCACTAGATGGGTGCTTCATTCAATCCATTCCCTGAACCAGTCGGTTGACTGGAGGAAGATTGCGGATTTTCAATAGTATCTGTAAATAGGAGTTAGCCTACTTTGTTTTAATCGAAGTATTTAAACCAAAAACCTTAGTAGGAATCTAAAGTTGATTGTATATTATACGGGAATGAGACCTGCGGTGTTGGTTTAGAGACTTTGACCATTAACACAATATGAGGAATTGTTAAGAAGATGGGAAAGGAAGACGTTCAGGAATGTACCCTGACTGAGCAAATGTCATAGGATAGTGGAGCACTGCTGCGCAGGTGTGTTGTCTGGGCACCACATGGCCCCTTTACCAGCCGTAGATGTATAGGAGACCTTGTGAGAAGTGGTTGTGCACGTGACAGGTGTCGTCGTGAGCTGACCCCGTTCGAACGGGGTATGGTGGTCGGTGCCCGACGGATGGAAACGGCGATTTCGGCAGCAGTGCGAGAATTCGGTTTCACACGGTCAACCGTGTCCTGGGTGTATCGTGAATGGTTGAAGGCGGGTGTCACCGTCCACAACAGACGAACGACCGGCCGTCCAGCCATCCTCAATGACCATGACGGGCGACATCTGAGAATGATTGTCAATAATGACAGAAGGGCAACAGTGCAACAAACCACGGCTCAATTCAACACAGGCAGTGCTAGACACGTCTCCCAGTGGATAATCCGTAGGAACATGGGTTCCATGTGATATGGGAGCCGGCACCACACACGGGTGCCAGTGTTAACCCAACGTTATTGGACACAACGGCGCGCATTTGTCGCCAATCACCAGGGGTGGAGACTGGAACAATGGCGTCCGACGAATGACTTGGCCACCCAGGAGCCCTGATATGAACCCTATTGAGCATATCTGGGATGTCATGGAACGCGGATTCCATACCATGAATCCTGTTCTCACGACCAGACCAGCATTGGCGGCCGCTCTGCAAACGATTTGGTGTCAGCTGCGTCCAGAGTACTAGTAGGGACTTGTCGACTCACCCTCACGGCGCGGCGTCTCACTTCAGTCCGCAAGGACAGAGGAGGCCCCACACGCTATTAGGTGACTATCGCATGGCATTTCCTATGTCAGTGTAAATGGACCAGTAAAACAGAATCAGAAATAATATGGAGGTAAGAGAGTTGTATGGGAAACCAGGTATAGTAGTGGAAATGAAGAGTAGTAGACTGCGTTGGTTGGTACATGTACAGAACAGGATTAGTATAAACAGGTTAAAGGTTCCACCTGATCAATACTTTTATTAAATACTTGCTGAAGTACCCGTTCTTCGAACGGCTTTTAGTACTTGCTGGCCTAAATCATTAATATATATAATCATTTTTAGCCTATTTTCAATTTTGAAAAAATAGGCTTATGAGATCACCTTTTGTACGTGTGTGTGTGTGTGCGCGCGCGTGTGTGTGTGTGTGTGTGTGTCCCTAATAACTTTTAAACGGCTGGAGCGATTTCAATGAAACTCAGTAAGTTTATAGCACTATTCCGGGCGACCCCGACCGTGCTCTTCAAATTATGTTACGTCTCACCAATCCAACATGGCGGCTGTGCGAAATATTTCACCAGCATTCAATATCTCCGAAACTATTACCGATATCGTCCTGATTTTGTGTACGGTGATAAAGAGCACTACTAGAAGTTCACCTATGAGACTTTCAAATACCTGGTTACTACAAAACCAACATGGCGGCCAAGCGAAGTTGAGACTTTTAAATAGACTTTTCTCGCGATTTAACGATCCAAACGTAATGAAACTTGTTACAGCAAATGTTTATACACATTGTAATGCACTGGAGTCTAAGTTAGTTCAATTGTTTACATAACCTCAAAATGGCGGCTGTGCGAAATATTTCACTGACATCTCTATCTCCAAAACTATTACAGATATAACCCTAAAATTTTGTACGGTGATGAAGGGTACTGATACAAGTTTATCTATGTAACTTTCATAAACCTGTAAAGTACAAAACGAACATGGCGGCCAAGCGAATTTGAAATATTTTAATATACTTTTCTCGTGATTTAACTCACTGAACGCAGTGAAATGTGGTACAGGAAATGTTTATACACATTGTAATGCACTGGTATCTAATTTAGTTCAATTGTTTACATAGCCTCAAGATGGCGCCTGTGCGATTTTAAAATTAAGTTTTTATTTCTTGCGTCGTAATCATGCGATCGAAGTGAAAGTTTGAATAATGAACCTACGCAATAATTTTCCTTTAATGGTACATGACTCTATGGCCTATACATTTAACAATCCAAGGTGGCGACCATCCGATTTATTTAGACGGCTCTGAATATCTACGAATATAGCAATCAAACTGAATGTTTTAATGTTCTTAGGGGCTATGAACTTAAGTTCACCTAAAGGACTTTAAATAACCTGGTGATCACAAATCCAACATGGCGGCGACGCGAAGTATAAATATTCACATGGACGTTTCTCGCAATTTAACCATCCGAGTGCAGTGAAACTTGGTACAGTAAATCCTTATACGAATGTTAATCCACTGGCATCTAATTTATTTCAATTGTTTCCATAACCACAAGATGGCAGCTGTGCGAAATTTTAAATCTCCGTGTTATTTATTGTGTCCTAATCATGCGATTGAAATTTGAATGCTACACGTACACAATAATATTCATGTAACAGTGCATAACTCTAGGACCTACATATATATAATCCAACATGGCGAGCATCCGAAATATTTAGTCGGTTCTCAATATCTACGAATCTATTACCGCAATCAAACTGAAATGTTGTATGCTGATAGTGGCAATTAACATACGTAGGATATATGAAAATAGGCTGTATAGTTCTTCACGGAACTACTTGTTATATTTTAGTATGATGATGATGATATACTGTAACATTGTGAAACAGCGTCAAGATCCAAATACTCACATACAATAACCGGCACAAAGAGTATAAAATTTGACTCAAAATCACGTCTTGTTTCGGACCCCAGAAACTACCTCTATAAATAAAACAGTTCGTGTAGACTGTAGAGACTAACATAGACTAACATCGCTCGGCGTTGACCGTGTTTTATAAGACATATTTAGGTTTTACTCGCTAACCGTTGGAGATACACGAAAAGTGATACGGACCTTTCGGATAGAAAATTAAATTTTAAAGCTTGTAGTGCCATCAAGGGTTTGCCATTTCTTAGCGTTCTCTTTTTATTTGAAATGGAAATATGAAAATAGTCGCCATTTTAAATAGTTCAAACTATCGAAATCACAAGTATCCTATATGTAAACCTGATAAATCAGCTACATCCATGCCAAATTTCATTTATATCGGACCAGTGGTTCTTGCGTGATTGAGTAACAGACAGACAAACACCATCTCATTTTTAGCCTATTTTCAATTTTGAAAAAATAGGCTTATGAGATCACCTTTTGTCCGTGTGTGTGTGCGTGTGTGTGTGTGTGTGTGATTCGTGTTTGTGTCCCCCCCTAATAAAATCTAAACGGCTGGAGCGATTTCAATGAAACTCGGAAATTTCATAGCACTACTCCCGGCGACCTCGAACGTGCCCTTCAAATTTTGTTACGACTCATCAATCCAACATGGCGGCTGTGCGAAATATTTCACCAGCATTCAATATCTCCGAAACTATTACCGATATTACCCTGACATTTTCTATGGTGATAGAGGGAACTACTATAAGTTCACTTATGTGACTTTTGAAAACCTGGTAACTACAAAACCAACATGGCGGCCAAGCAAATTTGCGACTTTTAAATAGACGTTTCTCGCGATTTGACCAACCAAACGCAATGAAACTTGGTACAGTATATGTTTATATACATTGTAATGCACCGACATCAAACTTCGTTCAATTGTTTACATAATCACAAGATGGCGGATGTGCGAAATATTTCACCGGCATTCTATATCTCTGAAACTATTAGCGGTAAAACCCTGAAATTTTGTACGGAGATAAAGGGCACTACTGGAAGTCCATCTATAAGACTTTCAAAAACCGGTTTACTACGAAACTAACATGGCGGTCAAGCGAATTTGAAAATTTTAAATAGACCTTTCTTGCGATTTAATGTTCCAAGCGCACTGAAACCTGGCACAAGAAATATTTATACACATTGTAATCCACTGGTATCTAATTTAGTTCAATTGTTTACATAACCTCAAGATGGCGGCAGTGCGAATTTTAATATTAAGATTTTATTCATTGTGATGTAGTCATGCGATCGAAGTGAAAGTTTGAATAATGAACCTACGCAATAATTTTCCTTTAATGGTACATGACTCTATGGCCTATACATTTAACAATCCAACATGGCGACCAACCGAAATATTTAGACGATACTGAATATCTACGAATCTATTTTAGCAATCAAACTGCATTTTTTAATGTTCATAGGGGCTATGAACTTAAGTTCACCTATAGGACTTTAAATAACCTGGTGATCACAAATCCAACATGGCGGTGACGCGAATTATAAATATTCACATGGACGTTTCTCGGAATTTAACCATCCGCGTGCAGTGAAACTTGGAACAGTTAATCCTTATACAAATGTTAATCCACTGGCATCTAATTTATTTCAATTGTTTCCATAACCTCAAGATGGCAGCTGTGAAATTTTTTTAAATCTCCTTGTTTTTTTCTTGTGTCCTAATTATGCGATTGAAGTTTGAATACTACACGTTCACAATAATCTGCATGTAACAGTACATAACTCTGGGACCTACATATATAAAATCCAACATGGCGACCATCCGAAATATTTAGTCGGTTCTCAATATCTACGAATCTATTACAGCAATCAAACTGAAATTGTGTATGTTGATAGTGGCAATTAACATAAGTAGGATATATGAAAATAGGCTGTATAGTTCTTCACGGAACTACTTGTTATATATTAGTATGATGAATATTTATTTTTATTTATTTATTTAAACCAAGTCTACTTGTTAATTGTCACTTTAACTCAGAGAGTCATATCGTGACCTACAGACAATAAACACATAGATAACATAAATTTACAGGAAAAATCTACAGACAGCAATATGTACAGATAGGCTCTCCTAGGCTTTAACAAGATTTATAGCTTAGGAAGCCATCTCCTGTACTTGAATGCTTAATTTACATGCATCTTTGTTCTGAATCTCATCCGACGCTTTCTTATTCCACATTGCCCTGATGGTATTAAAATATTTTGCTAATTGACCTGCTTTCCCCCATTCCCTTTTTAGTAATTTAATTAAAGTGTGATACTCATTTTCATTTTCTATTCTGTTTATATCTGCTTTGTCTACAAACCTTGCTCTTATCATTTTAATTCCCTTGCATTCCCTGATCAGGTGCGCCGCACCCATAACCTTCCCACAAAACAGGCAAATGTCCTCTTTTCCTACTTCTCTCAACGCTTTGTTCTTATACACCCCCATTAACCACCAAATTATCCCTCTCATTTCTCTTTTCATTAGGCATTGAGGCTTTATGCTCATAAAGTTCCTTATTTCGCAGAACTCCGTTAAGGTTCTCCTACTGGTGCACTCTTCCCTTAGCACCTGCAACTCTACGTCATTAACCCTTCTGCACACTTTTTTACACACCCTACCTTCCTCTCTTTGTAAGTCCCTATCCCATAGATAGCCCATTCCTAATCTTTCCAGTACACTTCTTACCCCGTCCACCCAGTAGCCCTCTTGCTGATGCTTCATTTGGTGCAGGTAGGCTACCTTAAGCATTTCCCCCCCTCCACCTGCTTTTAAACGAATCCAAGACTTTATGACCCTTTTTATGATATGTTGTCTAATGCTTACATCCTCACACAACATTCTCGCTCCACAATTCGCCGTGCAACTAGGTAGCCCCAAAATTATCTTGGCAAACCTACTTACAATACTGTCCAGGGTTTTCGTTCCTTCCTCTAAACCCCATACTTCCACTCCATAGAGTGCTCTTGAAACGATGAGTGCGTTGAACACATTCTTATACACTTTGTAGTCAAGATTCGGTAACCTACGCTCTAACACTTTAACATTCGCCAATGCCGCTAGCCCTTTCGATTTTGCCCTTTTAATTTGTTCGGTCCATTTACCATTACTCGCCATTATCATCCCTAGATACTCAAGTTTTTTCACCGTCTCTAACTGAGACCCATACATGACCCACTTTTCATTCTTAGCCAGTTTAACTCCCTTTTTGCAGACCATAACTTTGGTCTTACTCGGGTTAATTTTTAAGTTCCAGTCCTCACAGTATCTCACAATCTCGTCAATACTATATTGCATATTATAGGGTGTTAGAGCAAGCAGAAGGATGTCATCAGCGAAAGCTAGGCCCGGGATATCATAATTGTCCAAGCAAGGGTTGGACCGTTGCTCAAAGCCCTTTGACTCGAAAATATCGTTGATAAATAGCAAAAAAAGCACCGGGGATAATTTGCATCCCTGTTTTAGACCTATATTAGACGTTATCTCTCCTACAATTACATCATCTTTAGTTTTAATTGCACATTTCACTTCGGAATACACATTCTCAATTGCTCGTATCATTTTGTGTGACACCCCGATTTTTCCCAGTTTAGCCATGACAGCTCCCCTGCTCACTGAATCAAACGCCTTCTCCAAATCAATAGCTGTGATATACAGCTTACCTCTTTTCCTTCTTATGTACTTGTCCATCACCGTTTTAACCACCATTATATTGTCACTGGTCCTCATTCCTTTTCTGAACCCTGTCTGGAGTCTCGAGAACACCGAACAGCCCTCTGCCCATGCTATTAAACGCTTGGATAAGACCCCGGTGTACATTTTGCTCAAATTATCAAGCAAAGTTATGCCTCTATAGTTGCCTGGGTCTAGTTTGTCCCCACGCCTCTTATATATTGGACAAATTATCCCCTCCCGCCACGCCCTTGGAAATCTACCTCCGTCAAAGATTTTGTTAAAGATTTTTACCAAGCTGTCCATCATGAACCTATTGCTACTCAACTCTTGCCAAAATTCATTTGTTATCCCCGAAATAGCACCTGACTTCCCTCCTTTACTTTTTGTCATTATTTCCTTAATTTCCTCTATCGATATGACTTGGTCCAGCATAGGCAGAGTGACCCCCAGCCCCCTCGGGACGCCAAACTCATCCCTCTTCCTCCAATTATCTTCAGCATTTAACAGATTCTCATAATATGTAATCCATATTTCATCACTTATAGAGCTCCCCCCACCACTTCTGCTCCCCCTACAGTAAGACTTTATACTGCTCCACACTTTGCTACAGTCGTTAGCTTTAGAATCCTTATTTAGTGCTGTTGCTTCCTTACCCTGCCATTCATCTTTCATTTTACTGAGCAGTTCCCTATATTCTTTCCTTAGACGACAAAATTCTACTTTCATCGTATCATCCCCTCCTCTCTTGTATAACTTCAGTGCCCTAATAACTTCGGTTTTCTTCCTTCTACAAGATTCATCGTACCATCCTTTAATTCTCCCTAATTTTCCCCTAGCCTTCACGCGCATTTTCCGCCCTGCCATCATAATTGCATTCTCAATCATACGTATTACCCCTTCAATTTCATCATTACTGATCATTAAACTTATTCCTACCTTTATCAGCTCAAAATTTTCTCCCTGGAAGTAGTTCTGGAACTCTCTGCAGTTTTCCTCCCTCCATCTGAATCTATTCACTTTTCTCTCTATAGCTTTAACTTGTGGGTTCCCTTTTGATTTTGTCACCGCTCCCTGCATGTTGACGACAATTGGTAGGTGGTGTGATTCCCCCCATTCTTCAACAGTGAACCTCTTAATTAGGGCTAGTGCTCCTCTGGAACATATTGCTAAATCTATTACACTTCCTCCAATCTCTGTTATATACGTCAGGTTACCTTCTTCATCCCCCACACAGACACCATTTAATATATATATAGCTCTTCTGCACCACATAGTTCCAAAATCTTTTCTCCGTTCTTGTTACATTCCTTGTCTTTGCTGTGCCTATCACCACATACGGCCTCGGCAACCCCCTTGCTGTAAAGGGGCTTTCTGTCTGCAACCCTCGCATTGAAGTCCCCTAACAGCACAATCTCTGCCTCTTCATATATATTTTGAATTCTGTTTATTTCAATAGCTAACTCATCGAAAAAGCTTTCTCTTGCATACGGGGAATTCTCCGGAGGGTTGTAGACAAAGCCGAAACATACCGTTCCTTTCCCCCCTCCCCCTAATATCTGCTTTTACCCACACTACTTCTTCCAGTTCTGAACTAATAAATTCTGATAATTCCCTCACCTCTTCTTTAATTAAAACAACAATACCCCCTGGGAACCTACCGGTGCGAGCTTTCCTAATCTTAGGTTTTGTATATATATTGAAGCCATCTAATTTAACCTCGCAACCTACAGGGAGCCAACTCTCAACAAATCCTACAATCTGCATATCTTCTATTAGGGTCAAAACTACATCGTTGCCTCTCTTATTTAAAAAACCCTCTATATTTACGCTAGCAATATTCCAGTTTAGTTATTTTTTCCCCTACCCTCCTCGCTGGCGGTAGCTTTACTTCTAGTAACTCTAGCTTTCTCTAACTCTAGTATACTACCACCTGGAGAAGAAATGACCTCCTTCTCCACATTAAACTGCTCTGCCAAGGTTTTCTTGCCCCAAAGTTCTTTTAGACTAGTAACTCGTTGTTTGCCAGTCTCACCTTTCTGCAAACCACGCACTTGTCCGGTGATCCTGGCGCTGACGTTAGTCGTTCCTGCTCGCGCCACTTCCGTGTTGGACTTGGAGGTCGCTGCTCTCTGTTGACTCATCACCGCACTTTCCTCTGACCCGACAACTGCTTCCACCTGGTTGCTAGGTCTAACTGTCTCCTGTTGTTGTTGCTTCTCCATATCCTGGAGTTGTGCCACTGTCCAAATCCGATCCCAGTTGTTGCCGCTAACCGCCAGTCTATTACCTTTTACATAAGCCTTGAGACCAGAGCTCCTTGCCTTCCTTAAATGAAACTGCAAGGTCCGTTGCTCGCTTGCCTCTTCTTTACTCATTTCTCTCCTTATCCATATCCTCTCCCCTTTCAAGTTCCTTGTGTTCGCCAGAATTCTGTGAGCCATCAGGGAAGAAACTAATGACACTTTCACGGGCCTGGTGCCCCTTCCTCGCCCTATCCTGGTCACATTGTCAATCTCTGAGACTCCAATGTTTATCCGCATGCCTTCACTAATCACTCGGAGCACCTTGGATGTTAGATCCTCGGTGCTTTCCTTGGCATCTTCCTTTATTCCGTAAATGAAGACGTTTTTCTTTCTCTCATCCAGCTTGGTCTTCCTTAATTCATTTACCTCCACCTCTAATATCTTCACCTTTTCTCTCAGGTCTTTTATCTCTCTACTATTCTCGGCCAGCCTTTCTGTCACTATTCCCATCTCTTCTCTTATACATGTCTTCATCTCCTTGAATTCCTTACATTGCTCACGAAGAATGTCCCGGACCTGGTCATTTTGTGACACTTCCTTTACAATTTCCCTTATTTTTTCCATTTCTTGCCATCCCAGCTGACCAGGCCCTGGGTTTGACTCCACTCCTCCAATTAATAGTAGCGTCGCCACAACCAGCGCTACCATCCCCATCGCCAAAACCCCCATCTGTTCAGTGACGTTGCCCACTATCACCTTCCCGACACCGAAATCGCACTTCACTCTAGCCTGCCAGCGGCCGATGACCGCCAGGTACTGCTGAATAGCGATTCCCATTCTTCCTTACACTTCACTGCACGTCTGTTCACCTTGCTTGCTTGGTTGAGGCCTAATTAATAGTTTTGGCCCCTTCGTCAGCCGATATGACAGAAAACGATACAAGATAATTGTTTGGCGTAACACTAAAAATTCCCTTAAAATTGAATCTTGTGTGGTGCACCATAAACAGAGATTGAACAATTGTTAACGCCTAAAGTAATATAAATCATGTCAAAAGTCTTATGAACTATGAACACTTTCAATACACGCCTCACTGTGGTCTGTAGATGCTAATGAAAACACAAATGTACCGGTTCAGTATGGCAGCAACAGTTGAGAACACCATGAAAACATGTTGGAAACCATCAGTAATGATGGAACACTTAATATCTCAATACTTTACCAGCAATGTAGAAATATACAAATATTAAAACCAATGAAGTCACTGCGCTGAAATTTTATCTTGCCAATAGAAAGCTTACGAAGTGCATAACTTCAACACTTACAATGGTAGAGATTGGCCTCAATCCGTCTGGTTTGAGCAACGTTTAATAACATAACTTAATTAATTGCCAAATTGCATGAGGTAAAATTGTATGCTATGTCGGATGGTAAGAAAGGTTTTCAATGGGAAGCCAGGAGAACGTCATACGAGAGAAATACCTAGCGAAACAAATAGTTCCGTGAAGAACTATACAGCCTATTTTCATATATCCTGCATATGTTAATTGCCTCTATCAACATACAAAATTTCAGTTTAATTGCTGTAACAGATTCGTAGATATTGAGAACCGTCTAAATATTTCAGATGGTCGCCAGGTTGAATTTTTTATTTTTGTACTATTATATTAAAATTATTGTTTACGTGTGGTATTCAAACTTCAATCGCATGATTAGAACACAAGAAGTAAAAACAAGATTTTAAAATTACGCACAGCAGCCATCTTGTGATTATGCAAACAATTGAAATAAATTAGATGCCAGTGGATCAACAATTGTGTAAGCATTTAACGTGCAACGTTTCACGGCACTCGGATAGTTAATTCGCGAGAAACGTCCATTTAAATATTTATACTTCGCGTCGCCGCCATTTTGGATTCGTGCTCACCAGGTTACTGAAAGTCCTATAGGTGAACATATGTTCATAGTTTCTATGAACATAAAAAATTCAGTTTGGTTGCTGTAAAAGATTCATAGATATAGAGAACCTTCTAAATATTTTGGAAGCTCGCCATTTAGGATTGTTATATGTATAGGCCATAGAGTTATGTACCATTCAAGGACACTTATTGCCTAGGTTCATTATTCAAACTTTCACTTCGATCGCATGATTACGACACAAGAAATAAAAACTTAATTTTAAAATTTCGCACAGCCGCCATCTTGAGGTTATGTAAACAATTGAATTAAATTAGATGGCAGTACATTACAATCTGCAAAATCATTTACTGTACCACATTTCCCTGCGCTCAGAGAGTTAAAATATTAAAATATTTCAAATTCGCTTGGTCGCTATGTTCGTTTTGTACTTTGCAGGTTTATGAATTATACATAGGTAAACTTGTATCAGTACCCTTTATCACCGTACAAAATTGCAGGGTGATATCTGTAATTGTTTCGGAGATATAGAATGTCAGTGAAATATTTCGCACAGCCGCCATTTTGAGGTTATGTAAACAATTGAACTAAATTAGACTCCAGTGCATTGCAATGTGTATAAACATTTGCTGTACCAAGTTTCATTAGGTTTGGATAGTTAAATCGCGAGAAAAGTCTATTTAAAAGTCTCAACTTCGCTTGGCCGCCATGTTGGTTTTGTAGTCACCAGGTTTCTGAAAGTCTCATAGGTGAACTTCTAGTAGTGCCCTTTATCACCGTACACAATTTCAGGGTGATATTGGTAATAGTTTCGGAGATATTGAATGCTAGTGAAATATTTCGCACAGCCGCCATGTTGGATTGGTGAGACGTAACAAAATTTGAAGGGCACGGTCGAGGTTGCCGGGAATAGTGCTATGAACTTACTGAGTTTCACTGAAATCGCTCGAGCCGTTTAGATTTTATTAGACACACACACACACACACACACACACACACACGCACGCACACACACACGGACAAAAGGTGATCTCATAAGCCTATTTTTTTCAAAATTGAAAATAGGCTAAAAAGGGCAGATAACGTGGATTTTCATTCATTTTCATTCGAGAGTTAGAAAATGGAGAATCAAAGCAGTCAGCAGGGAAGAATGGACGGAGAATGTCCAGGATGACAATACCCTACAAGGGCTGTAGTGCCAAGGAGTAAAAGTATGTAGGTTTAATTGATTAATTTTAACCGAATTTTTACACGTCATTGGCCAAAATTAAAGGAATGACTTAAGTAGTCACCTTAATTTTGGACAGCCTTTGGAGGTGCACATACAAGAAATTACGGCATTACGTGTTCATTACTTGCTAATTTGGTTCTGGTGAATTATTATAGTAATTTTGTAATTACAACCCTTGTGTTATGTGACCTTGACGGAGGTTTTTTCTTCTCAATCGATCAGTCAGAACAATACTTAGTTCAGATATAGGCCAAGGTTATTCCTCTTACAAGCACACAATCAACAAAAGTAGTCTACGTCAAAAGCCAAGTTAAAATCGATTATCATCGTGCACTCACTTTGGCTCTGCTACCTTTGGACAGAGGGTGACAGGGATAATGTAAAGGCAAGTGTTACCTTCTTAATTATTAATTATTGTTGTTGGTTGGTTGGTTCCTTAGTTTAGGGGCTGCGACAACGCGGTCATGTAGCCCCCATGGACTTTGGGTGTGTGTAGAATCTGTCTGATAACCGGTGTTAATTGTAATGACTGTATTAGTGTGTGTTATCTGTTCTTTTAATTCAAGTAAGACCGCATGAGTTAGCCAAGATCGTTACGGCGTGGCTGCTGGCAGTCGCTCACATCCAGGAGGCGAGGAGGTTTGAATCCCCCCGCCGGCAACCTTGAAGATGGTCTTCTGTGGTTTCCCGTCTTCCTTCCAGGCAAATGCCGGGGTTGGTCCCTAACTATAGGCCACTGCCGCTACCTTCCAAATCCTCGTCCTTACATTCAAACATTCCTCCCCAGACAATACCCCACAAGTGACGGTACTTGTAGCTCACCTCATGGGTGTCCGCCTAGAAGCAGCTACAAACTGGCCAGCCGAACATGTCTTCGGACACTTCCGGCATTAAAAAGACATACGCTAAAAAAAAAGTAAGGACTGCAGACGATAATTTCAAGTAGTTCCTACTTTCGCTTCCAAATGCTATCGTCCACGACACCTACTACTAGATACCATCGCAACCAGCGCCTGGTGACGAGCGTTGGAACTTGAGAGCATTAATCAAACCTAACCTACAAATTTTGCTTCACACAAGTTAGTGCAAGGTTCTTTTACATGCCATAAATCTATGACATGGGCCCACCGACTTTACTTCCCTTCCGAAGGAAGGCATACTGAGGGATTTTTGATGATGATGATGATGATGATGATAATTGTTGTTTTAAGGGGCCTAACATCTAGGTTATCGGCCCCTGATGGTTTGGGTGATCGAGAAGATGAAAAAGAAAAGCGAACTTAAAACTAAAACTAACTACTAACCTACATACTAGAAGAAGAAATGGAAAACTAAAGAAGAATAAGGCAAATAAAAGGACAGAAGGAAAAGAAATGCCCTCAACCCTCGGAGAAGGCGGATTGAGGGACTTGGAAGGAAGGAGAGCCATGAAAGGCATATAGGAAAGTGAAAGAGGAGAGGGTCCGCCCCAAAGGTAAGGGACAAAAGGGGAAAACGGAAACAGCTCAGGAATCCCTCGGGGTCGCCAACTCCCGAACTCACCAGCCGTAAGCCCCTGAGGGTGTAGCATTATCTAGGGTGCACCAGAAGTGGTGGGGCTACATACACCCTGCCTCCTTAAGGACCTAGAGCACAAGGCAGGAGGTAAAAGGAAGAGAAAAAGAAGGCTGACCCCTCGCAGAAGGAGGTGTACAATACCCAAGGGGTATGCACCCCTTAGAGATCATCCCCCCCATCATCTGTCTAAATCTCATAAAAGGCAACCCTTTAAAAGCCTACCCAATATCCATCAATACTATAAGGGCAGCTGGCTACTCCATAAAGCAGCTCAACCCTTGCGTAATTATGACACACAGCGACATACTACAAACTGGTTCAACTATGCCACAACGCGCTGACAGAACAGAGGCTAAAGGTATAAAAGGTGCCTTAAGTGGGTCACGAGAATCTCTCCATCACCAGTGCTTCGACGAGACAGCCGGAGGCTAACGACAGTGTCAACCGAGGTGAGTCAGTCAGTCAGTGTTCAGAATCCTACTTTTGTAACCTAACACCCACAGTTTGTACTCACATTATAACATCACAAGATCCCTTAAAAGGGACTAACAGTTACTCATTGCTGACCAATAAACACTTGGTCAGTCTCTTACACTTGCATTACTGATCTACACTCTTCTTCACGTCCCCACGTCCTTCCTTACTCCCGTCACAGTCGGACGTGACACACCGTAGTAATAACGCCAACTCAGACGTCCTTGTATTCCTCACAGCGGCTCGCGTGCTCAAGTGAAGTGCGTGCCGAACCGCTGACACTAGCAAGGTGATTATATAATAAGTAGCCGGCTGGGCGACTAGTACATCGACCCGCGTGCTAAGGCTACATCCCTTAAACCACATTTACAGTCTTTATAGGAGCGCCCCCTAGTTCCTAGCACACCACAACACACTACACTGGTCAGCTTGCCCTGTCAAGGGGAGCTACCCTTCTTTAGGCACAAACTCATAAATTAGTACAGCAACTCTCCCTTTTAGATCCACCCCCAAATAAGGGATCTAAAACACTGGTGGAGGCGCGGTCCTACGCATAGAGAAAAGGGACTCAACCAACGAGCCCTCGTAGGTAAAACGACCCCTTCCGTACCGCAAAAAGCCAAGCAAATTAGTGAGAAAATTTTTCCCCCAGACAGAAAGCACCATATTTTTTTTTGTGTGCTCTAAACTAGCCACACAAGGGAAAGGCTTGATAAACCAACCCCCTAGCCCCATACAGAACCAGGGAGATATAGGAAGACACTGGCAAACACGCACAGATTTTTTTTTTCTCTCTATTGTTACTTTAGGCCCATACACTTCAGGCAGAATGGCACCTCATGAAGAGATTGCAAGCCATGACGGTAATAGGGGTATGCCAATATTAGTAGCATTATTGGCTAGATGCCAAAGGCACATACAGATCAGGCAAACACAAATACGGGCACTCCAAACAAAAATCGGGGCAATACAGGGCAAACAGCCATACACCCCGTCAGAGGGTAGGACAGCGCGATTAAGATGCGCACATACACCCTTGAATCACATACATGAACACCTCAATAGGTTCCATATACAAAGACACAGAATATACCAACAATTAATCACCACACATGGTCCCGTAATAGATAATGCAACCCTCGAGAGAATGAGGGTGCACTACACAAGTTTACACGCCCAATACAGGGAGCTAATTCGCGTCCAAGCGCTTCTCCAACTAGCGGCCACAAAACAATACAGAGCACAGAAACATTAATACATTAGTACAGTAATTTGCAAGCAGGCCATGAGCCTCAATAAGGCAGTACACCCAAATTTGGGACAAATACCGTGAGCTACAAGCCAATAAGGCCATTTTTGAGTTCATGGTAGGGCCATCAGCCCACCCGAGAGAGGACATAAGCGTGGATACGCTGACTCGACAATTTGCGAGGATGTCCCTCTCGCCACGTACTGCCACAGAATGGAAGGAGTTCGCCGTGGCCACAGTCCAGGAGACGGCCAGGTTAGGCTCCAACATACTAAAGAATACATCCTACACAGACACACGTCCTCCAGCTCCGGATCGGAAGGCAATTTTGCCAAGCCGAGGGGAAGAGCCTAGAACAATCCCCTCGGACCGGATGAACGAGAGGGAGTTGAAGCCAGGACCTTCAATCACACATAATACGACAGAGGGACAACAGGAGGTAACCTCGTCATGGGCTGACGACGTAGAGCCTGACCTACCACATATAAAGCCTACATACACTCACACAGATAGGATAACACAGTGGCAGGAGTCTGCCGTGGCCACGGGCCAGAAAGCGGACAGGCTACACGACACCACATTGGCAGGACAAAAACAGGCACTTAAGCGGCCTTCACCGCCAGTTCAAAGGGCAAATTTGCCAGAACGGAGGCGAACACCGGCATTAGTCCCTCAGGATGCACGGTACACGCACATACAGATTAAACAGGCATTACCACACAGTACACGGGGATAGGAAAGGTGTTCTCACCTACCCCACAAAACCACGCAGGCAAATATATACACACTCCCGTAAAATCTACTAGGGCAGCGTCAAGCACAATTAGGCCCTCGAATACAGGTACATTTAAACCTATAGACACGCGCTACGGTGGAAGTAGGGCAAGGCTTACTTTGCTAGAAATTCCGCCGGAAGGTAGCAAAGGAACACCCCAGTGGATTCCAAAGGCCTATAATATCGTAACAGGGCAAAACCCTTCACCTTTCTGAGCACTGAAGCTCGAAAGACGATAACGACTTCCACCAAGGCCACAGAAATAAACTAACATCGCTAACACCAAAATTATAGGCCACATAAGTTCTTTCACACGGGGGCGATAGGAAAATGGTCCAACAAGTACATAATCAACATGAAATCGCATATTTTTCTTTCTTATTTTATGTATATACAGTGCAATATAGCCAAAGTAGAAGGAACAATTCTAAATCCTTCTTGTTTTTTTTTTCGGAACCATGGCATTTTTCTCTCAGGCCATCAATGGTTATTGGGCGAAGTGATTAACGCCATAACGTAAAGTCTCTAATATGCTAAGCCAAGTGGAAGCCAAACAGGCTTCAGGCCGAAAAAGAGATATTTTGAACACAACTTAAGCATAAAATCACAGCATAAAGCTTAAGTGAGTCTTTCTAAGTAGAAATGACTAAACGTTCTATGTTAGGGTTCCACAGTTTGATAGATTCTCCTGTTGCGGGCGAAAGCCGTAAGTGTGGCAAGAATTAAGAATCTCAAACTAGTTTCAAAAAAAAAAAATTTTTGGAGGTGTGCTTTAACCAACTAAAAAGCCCAATTGCACACCGGGATGAGACACTGTCATTTTGGTGAGTTACAATTACTTTGATAGGCAGGTTTGACTCCCACAGTGCACTGGCTTTGCTCGTGACGTGGATACAAGGGTATCAGTTACGTCTGGCAATGGCCTTCCTAAGGTGTACTAGACAGTGTCGGCAGATTCCCCTGAGACGTAACCAGATTACGGTAGTACTCACGTTACCAAATTGGTAAATACTACACTCAGGTCCCAATCACCATTTTTTTTCAAAAACATAGTGCTCACGACATAATTTTTAGAGACTAACGCCACCTACTATTATTTTCTTTCAATGTGCTCTCTTAATGCAGAGCGGGGCATAAATAATTTTTTTTGTTTCACACATTTAGCCCAAGAAAGAAAAATGGCCAAATAAACTATATATATATTTTATACATAGGTATACATAACACAACACTCGGGGACACAAGTGTAGGCAATGGAAGGTTCTTTTGCAGACGGCCAATGCATATGAGATTTCCGAAGTGAAATGCCATGGCCTGTGGTTTGGATTCCAAGTAGAACGGAAATCCCGTGGCACACGATCTCTAGAAATGGTCACGTTAAACCACAAAATTCCCCTCTTGCCTTTTTATAATGCGAAGAGCACTAACAGAAAAGCAGGCTGATTAAGAACACATGTTCGGATACACAGCGTTATCGAAACAAGTAAACAAGCGACCGCGCAAGACATTGCAACCCAACACCCTCATACTCAGCAGTAAAGCAGACCTCCGTGATAAACTGCGAGCCTTACAAACGACAGTTCCCAAAGCACACTGCACGGAATCATTCATAGCCAACCTAAGAACCCTATATCTTCAAAATTTACACTACGAGGAGAGGGCAAAAATAAGCAAACTCCTCGCAGGAAGGTATACTAGGGGTTGCGCACAGAAAAACACACAGCCCATTTGCCATAGTGTAGGCGGCACAGAAATGGCCACCAAATCTTTACAGACAACCGGCTTCGAACCCATGTCCACACACAAAAACCTCGTACCGAAAACTAACTAAACAACGGTATTTTCGGTACGAGAAACACAAACAAAATACAGGCAGAATGCCCGCAGAACATGAACAACGCAGACATATAACACAGAGAATTACATAGAACACGGGTTCGAACCCCAGAGAAAATTGCACGCCAGGGAAAAACAAGCAGACGGCCTTCCAATCACACCAAAATTGGCCCATATAACGGCTTAGACAGATAATACTACATTCCTGCGGCCAAATGACAGGCATAAAATTCCAGAAATACACTTGACAGGGAAAATGGACTTTCCAGACAGAGACATATAAATTTCGTAAGACAACGGTCTTACGGAATAATGGCCACACAACGGCAATAGTAGCAGGGCGGATTACCACATCGGGCCGCCAGGAATTTAACACAATGACCACACTGGCATACGTGCAGAAAAACACGCAACAGTGGTTAACCTACATAAAATCCCGGCCTGAAGTTACACACACAAACTGATGACTTGCAGACTTAGCCACTTTGCAACACTGTCGATGACAAAACGCGATTGGGTAGTGGCAGTGACCATGAATAAACAAATGCAGAACAATCATAACACTATACATTTTTCAACACTGCGAAAGCATTTATCAACAAGCAGACGTCACAGACCAAAACTTGTCGCAGGCCCAGAGTAGCACGTTCGTAAAGACGTTGGCAGGCCACGGGCGCTTCCTACCCATACACAATATACACAGTAGGACTTAGCCCTACAGCAGACCAGGCGTCCGCGTGGTGTAGCGGAGCGTAGTCACACACACACACACAAACGCGCTCACCAATCAGGGGCGAACATAGGGACTTTGAGGAAACGGGACCTCCCCTTAACAACTTCTTTTTGCGACCCTAGTCCCGAAACAAATCATTCCAGGCGATCGTCCTAGGCCAAATTTAGTTATAGACGGTTGCATTTGACACGCAACCTAGGATTAAGCAAATTTAATGAACACTGTTGCAATTCAGCACAGCATCTTTCGGCAATAGATTAAGGCAACCCTCTCGGCTTAGATGTAGTTTTTTTTTATATATATACCATAAGTAGAATAAGTGGTATAAGAGAACGCCGTTCGGCGCCTGATGACCCACAAATCCGTCATCAGGGTAAGTCCGATAATTCATGATAAGTTATTATAATGTAGCATAGTCTTACATTTAAGACAATTTTTTTTAATACATATATTGAGGTAAAATTTCGGCGCCTGGCGGCCCAAATTCGTTGCCAGGGTAAGCCCAATACTACAACACATTAGGAAATGACGTCACGGCACCATATAGGGTAAGCCCGGCCATATATCGAGTAATAATAACCATGCCATTCTTTTCACAGGTAAAAAGGGGCTTCAGACTGTGGCAACGCTGCCACAGGAAGCGGCATATGGAATAGGGAATTTCAATGTTTTGTTAACCTCTCCATTTTTTTTTGCAGGCATTGTCACCTAGAATATGACACGTGTAATTATGATTTTGCTGCCAGATAGCAGCAACATGCTATTTAATGCCCCCTTATTGTAGTATTATACCTGTGCATACTAACCTCCATTTAACATTCATTCTCACTTACACACTCACTACATTTTTTTTTTACAGCTACACGTCAATAATCTGCACAGCGGGAATGATGCCTGTGGGGCATCAAGCTTGCTGGCAGATCTACATAAAACAAAAACACTTGAAGCGTCAAAATGCGACGCAGCTTACGGCGATGAGGGCGCAACCGGCATGTGGCGGCGACCCTCATGGCCAAGTGTGCAAGCATTCACCCACAGAGGATGCTTCACAGACTAGGTATTAAGAATACACTGCAAGCGGTACGACCACTCAACCGTGCCAAGAGGTGGCCGTATAGGATCAGCCGTGATACGGCAAGCGTACGTACAAACAGGTAGCGTGCACGCGAGGATCCAAATAAAAACTAGAATTATAAGGGTTTAGCGCGCTTAAGTAGACATAAGGTCATTGTAGTTCATAATTTTAAAGAGTAAACTACATACATATTCATGCGCCCACGGGCAATTATTCCAATGGAAATTCCTAAATGTCAGCATCGCAACATAATATTTTTGTCTGTTTATCAAGTTCACGTGTACACGATGTCTATATTTTTGTTTTGTTTTGTTTCGTTTGCTAAGGTAACACGTAACCAATGTCTGTGAATTGTTTTCTTTCATTTTTCTCTCTTCTAACTTCCCCATTTGTCAGGGTGTTCCGTTTTATCCCACACCAATAAATACATTTTAAATATTTCCTTTAAATTATACCCTGGAACACCCATTTTTTTCTATTCTCTCCTATCTTCTTTATTGCGGGGAGCACTTTTTCCCCAAGATAGGGCGGACGACGCAATCATCCGTTCGGCCCTGGGTTTTTCCTCCCTGCACAACTATGTAACCATGTATAACCATGTTTTTTTTCTTTTTTATGCCGACAACGGCAATGGCGATTGTGCCTCAATAGCAATTATTTTCTTTATTCAACAATGTTAATGCACATTTCACCATGCAATGTAAAATTTATATACATATATATCTATGTACACCCCATAACCCTCCCCTCTGAACACGGGCTGACCGCACACCTACACTTCTGCACGACGACACCCGTTCCATACGACGACGCTTACGACGCCACCACCAGAAGAGACGAGGGGGATTCAAAAACTACTACGACAACATCCCAACCCCAAGTGCCCTTCCCGGTCGCGAGGACGCGACCAAATGGAGGAAGAGGCTTGTACAATACCCAAGGGGTATGCACCCCTTAGAGATCATCCCCCCCATCATCTGTCTAAATCTCATAAAAGGCAACCCTTTAAAAGCCTACCCAATATCCATCAATACTATAAGGGCAGCTGGCTACTCCATAAAGCAGCTCAACCCTTGCGTAATTATGACACACAGCGACATACTACAAACTGGTTCAACTATGCCACAACGCGCTGACAGAACAGAGGCTAAAGGTATAAAAGGTGCCTTAAGTGGGTCACGAGAATCTCTCCATCACCAGTGCTTCGACGAGACAGCCGGAGGCTAACGACAGTGTCAACCGAGGTGAGTCAGTCAGTCAGTGTTCAGAATCCTACTTTTGTAACCTAACACCCACAGTTTGTACTCACATTATAACATCACAAGATCCCTTAAAAGGGACTAACAGTTACTCATTGCTGACCAATAAACACTTGGTCAGTCTCTTACACTTGCATTACTGATCTACACTCTTCTTCACGTCCCCACGTCCTTCCTTACTCCCGTCACAGTCGGACGTGACACACCGTAGTAATAACGCCAACTCAGACGTCCTTGTATTCCTCACAGCGGCTCGCGTGCTCAAGTGAAGTGCGTGCCGAACCGCTGACACTAGCAAGGTGATTATATAATAAGTAGCCGGCTGGGCGACTAGTACATCGACCCGCGTGCTAAGGCTACATCCCTTAAACCACATTTACAGTCTTTATAGGAGCGCCCCCTAGTTCCTAGCACACCACAACACACTACACTGGTCAGCTTGCCCTGTCAAGGGGAGCTACCCTTCTTTAGGCACAAACTCATAAATTAGTACAGCAACTCTCCCTTTTAGATCCACCCCCAAATAAGGGATCTAAAACAGAGGGTATCAGAAAAGATGAGACAAGGGCCAATTAAGGCGGGAAAGGAAGAGACTCCCTAGGCCTCGGATACCCTAATACCGTCGGGGTCAGAAGAGAACAAGAGTTGACCAAGGGAGGTCGACAGGAAAGAAGACAGAGAGGAGCCCAGCACAAGTAAGTGGAAGCAATGCCGGACTCAGCTGGGGCCCCGTGGTCGCCAACCCACGCCCACTAGATGTGAGCTCCTGGGGGATGAGGGATTTTTAACGCTCTTATAAAATTCGACGACTTCGACCACGTTTGAACCCGCGACCTTCGGCATAAAAGCTCATTACGCTACCAACGACGCCACCGAGATTAGGAATATCTGTTAAGTTACTAACATTCGAGAGGTCGCGCCCGTTTTAGTATGGGATAGATCGCACGAAGGCACGATAAATCAACAACTACAACAACAGTTCTCGTGCTCAAATAATCATCATCATTCTTCATTTTCGCTCAAACCATTAGGGGCCGATGGACTCGATGTTAGACCCCTTAAACCACTAATCACTTCAGCATCAAAATCTCAAAGAAGTAACAGCTCATGTGAGTTTAAAAAAATGAGAAGCCATTCTAAAGCATAGTTCCGATAAGAGTTAATTATGTAAAGAAGAGTTATAATTGTAGGAGCCACATTAGCATGTGTACATTTTGTAATTGAACGTTCCGGTCCATTGGCGTTCAATACAAATGATTGTAAATGTACAGATCGTTAGCGAGCATGTATAATGAACCGCTAAAAGCTTTAGAATATCATCAACTTCCCGCTTCCGTGATACACGCAGTCCAACGGAAATCACAAATGTGTACAGTGATAACCTGGTAATATTCATTCATTACTTTACTTGACAGGCTTCCGTTGGAACTCCCAGAGTGTTTAACGATCCCTACTCCCGTACAGCCATTTCTAGTCTACTTTTTAACATTTTGTAAAAATGAGGAAAATCTACAGTAGACTAAACCTATCCGTGACTTTGCATGGTTCTGTCTGTTCTTCTGTGTGTCTGTGTGTGTGTTTACCCTGTCAACTCTTAAGCATTGATTCCAGATCCACGTGGAAGTCATTGTACAGGCTTCGCACTGGTATTGGTAGATCAAGAACCAATATGGTAAGGTGGGGTTTTCCTGGCACATCCAGGCTATGAGATTGCGGGGAAGTCCAAACCACGGTCCATTTCATGAATTATTGCAGTAAGTGTCCTCTAAGTTGCACTATGGAGGACATGATCGCTGTGACACCTAATGCCCGTGACTTGGACAGACACTATTTGATAACAGTGTTATTAAGTACTATTTTTAGCCTATTTTCATTTTTGAAAAAAGTAGGCTTATGAGATCACCTTTTGTCATTGTGTCTGTGCGTGTGTGGTACGTGTGTTGGTGTGTCCCTAATAAAATCTAAATGGCTGGAGCGATTTCAATGAAACTCGGTAAGTTCATAGCACTATTCCGGACGACCCCGATCATGCCATTCAAATTTTGTTACTTCACACCAATTCTACATGGCGACTGTGCGAAATATTTCACCGGCATTCAATATCTCCGAAACTATTACCGATATCACCCTGGAATTTTGTACCGTGATAAAGGGAACTACTAGAAGTTCACATATGTGACGTTTGAAAACCTGGTAACTACAAAACCAACATGGCAGGCAAGCGAAGTTGCGATTTTTAAATAGACGTTTCTCGAGATTTAACCAACCAAATGCAATGAAACTTGGTACAGTATATGTTTATAAACATTGTAATGGACCGAGATCTAACTCCGTTCAATTGTTTTTCGTAACCTCAATATGGCAGCTGTGCAAAATATTTCACCGCCATTGTATATCTCTGAAACTATTACCAGTATCACCCTGAAATTTTGTACGGAGATAAAGAGCACTACTAGAAATTCATCTCTGAGACCTTGAAAAACCGATTAACTACAGAACGAACATGGCGGCCAAGTGAAGTTGAACGTTTTAAATAAACTTTTCTCGCGATTTAATGATCCAAACGCAATGAAACTTGGTAGAGCAAATGTTTATACACATTGTAATGCACTGGTATCTAATTTAGTTCAATTGTTTACATAATCTCAAGATGGCGGCTGTGAAAATTTTTAAATTATTTTTTTATTTCTTGTGTCGTAATCATACGATCGAAGTGAAAGTTTGAATAATGAACCTAAGCAATTATTTTCCATTAATGGTACATGACTCTATGGCACATGGCGATCATCCGAAATATTTAGACGGTTCTCAATATGTACGAATCTATTACAGCAATCAAACTGATTTTTTATATGTTCATATGGGTTATGAACATAAGTTCACCTATAGGAATTTCAATAACCTGGTGATAACAAATCCAACAAGGCGGCGACGCGAAGTATAAATATTCACATGGACGTTTCTCGCAATTTAACCACCCGAGGGCAGTGAAACTTGGTACAGTTAATCTTTATACAAATATTAATAATGTTATAATCTCGTTTTTACTTCTTGTGTCCTAATCATGCGATTGGAATTTGAATACTACACGTACAAAATAATCTGCATGTAACAGTAGTCTACATAACTCTAAGACCTACATATATAAAAATCCAACATGGTGATCATCCGAAATATTTAGTCGGTTCTCAATATCTACGAATTTATTACAGCAATCAAACTGCCATTTTACATGTTGATAGTGGCAATTAACATAAGTTGGATATATGAAAATGGGGTTTAGTTCTTCACGGAACTACTTGTTTCAAAATGTAAAATGTATAATTCTGATACGAATAAATGAATAAATAAAATCATCATTGTATTTCGCCACTTTGGGTGAGGCATGGCCAAATGTGATATGGGTAAAGACGTATACGAAGGTCGTATCATAATACAGTAATACCTGCCTAAATCGGACCCTTTATATACCGGAAACCTGGACAAACTCGTGAGCTGATGACCAAGGTGTCCCTAGACCCTAAACATGGATGAACAAGAACACGAGCTATGTGATTGTGATGCGCCACGGAAACGTTATGCGTACTTGTGTGAGTGGACAGTGCAAAGGTCCTAAGTTCGACGTGACATGAAGGCAGATACGGGGGCTACAGGGGGACTCTAGTAGGAGCTACTCTGTTGGACGTCGCCGAGCGGAGACTGGACTGTGAACTCGTGAGATCTGGGCAAATAATTGAACAGTGTATTAATAGTATAAGGTGCGTTCAAAAAGTAACGAGCCGGAGGCTGGAATGCTTAAACCGGTGACGACATCGGCTAATCGTGGCGTGTGTAATGAAGTGTGGTTCCGACCAGAGCGTGGAAGGTCACAGCCCGTCGCTAAAGGACACGCGTGCACGTCACGTGACGATTCAAAGCGAGCAGTAGCATGCATTAATCGTCCAACGCTGCCAGTCGCATTGCAAACAGAGACATGGAGGTGTCAACCGAAGAGCAAAGAGGTGTTGTTCGGTTTCTGACAGCGGAAGGAGTAGGGGAACGGACATTCATCGCCGAATGTCACAAGTGTACGGCGAACACTGCATGTCCCTTGCAAGGGTCAAGGCGTGGCACAAGCGCTTCAGGGAAGGACGGATGTCATTAGCCGATGATGCCCGGTCTGGGGGCACCCCCCTGCATTACCGATGACAACGTCCAGCTGGTTGATGCACTCATTACCCAGGACCGCCGAGTGACAGTGAACGCCATAGCCGCCGTGGTCGCTCCACGATAATGCACGACCTCATACGGCCAACACAGACGCGGCGCTCCTGCAGAAATTCAAATGGGAGGTTCGCGGCCCCCCTCCATACAGCCCAGACCTCTCTCCCTGTGATTACGCCATGTTTGGTCCCCTGAAAAGGGCTCTGCGGGGCCAACGTTTCACCTCGTACGTGCGGCATTGGTTGAATTTTATGAGACAGCCATTCACCGCCTCGTGTCACAGTGGGGCAAGTGCCTCAACAGCCAGGGCCAATACTTCTAACATACAGGTACTGGTTTCTGTAATTATGCCTCCGGCTCGTTACTTTTTGAACGCACCTTATACATTATGGAGTTTGAAGCCATTATTATTATTATTCTCGTAACAGAAACATGTTATACAATTACAAAACATTTCATTGGATACAATTAGACCAGAACTTGGCGACTTGTAGTGCATTCTCTGAGGCTTGGTGTAGATCATCCGTTGTGCAGGTGGTTAGACACATACGACATTGGATCATGTGGTTGATAATCTGATCTTCTCCGCAATCACACTTGATGTTTCCGTCTTTAGCGTATTTCCATCTTACCATATTAGCCCTTGATTTGCCGACTCCTGATCACAAACTATTTAGGGATTTCCATGTCATCCTTGCCTCGTTATGACCCGGTGGTAAAAATTCAGATGGTGTTGTACAGCCACCAGGAAAAAGACCTTTAGCTTTCCAAGATTATAGTCTAGCATTTTTCTCGGTGATTTCCTTTGATGTTTTTAAGAAACTCTTCCTAGATTACAGTCTTGGTGTGTGAATTCGTACCCATTAAACGGATAAGTTTTTGAAGCTATGCAGTGAAGAGTGTAGCTACTCTCAGCCGGACCACAAATTACCTCAAACAGCTAAATTCACAATGCATTCTATCCTGACAATTTAACAAGAAGTTCCGTGAAGAACTATACAGCCTACTTTTCATGCCAATGATTATTCTACAGAATATGAACCTATCTAGAATAATGACGAAATTAAGTTAGTAATATCGAAATATCTAATTAGTTCAAAATATACCTGGTATAATGTAGCCTAATAGAACACTACTGTTGGCAGCCCTGGTGACTGAATATATTCTTAGTTCTACCTCTTAAGGTACAGAATACAAAATTTGGTTGAAGTCCAATGGACGTTACATGCAGTTAGACACTGGATCTATCAGCACGCGTAAAAGCATGTTGCCAACAATACCATGTGTGTGCTGGTCAGAAATAATCTGAATTATTATGATATCTTGTTGTGGCAATTTTGGATGAAATCCAATTGTTAGTATAGAAGTTACATGTATTTTAAAATTGGACCTATCAGCAGGCATAGAATCATGTTGGCAGCACTGCCTTGTATTAATTACTCCAAATTAATCTAGAATGTCTGGTGCTATACGTGTGCAAAGTATAGAGCTGTTGGCTTGCATACTTTCCGATATATTGATATTAGGGTAAAAAGAATATAGACAGCATTTATTAACAGTTGGCAGCCCTGATTGCTCTTATCAATACTTATAGCCATATGTGTTATGGTACACATAGCACATACGAAATTTGGTTGAAATCCAACTGATAGTATAGAAGTTACATGTATTTAAAAATTGGTACTATCAGCAGGCTTATAATCATGTTGGTATAACTGACGTATATAAGTTACTCCAAATTAATCTAAAATGTCAGAATATACGTGTGCATAGTTTAAAGCTGTTGGCTTGCATACTTTCTGATATATTGGTATTTGGATGAAAAAATAGAGAGAGCAATTATTAACAGTTGGCAGCCCTGGTGGCGCTAAGAATACGCTCAGTCATATCTGTTTATATACAGATATTACATACAAAGTTTGGTTGAAATCCAATTGATAGTGTAGTAGTTATATGCATTTAAACATTGGACCTATCAGAGGGCTTAAAATTATTTTGGCAACACTGTCATGGTTGGTCTCCTGGAAATTAAACTGGAATAGTATTATCTACATGTGTGCCAATTTTGGAATAGCTCCCATGCATATCTTGCAAGATATCCAACATGGAGCTCAAATTTCTAGTGCGTTTCTTCAGCAGTTGGTAGCACTGACATCATTTTCAAATATGGACGTAAGCTATTCCGGTGCACATCTTTATTCATACTAAATTTGGTTTTGATTGCTGCAGCCGTTTAGGAGTTGATAGGGGGGGACACACACACAGCCAGCCAGACAGACAGACAGACAGACAGACAGACAGAAGGACAGACAGACAGACTGACACACAATTTCCCGGATCGATCTCATAAGTCTACTTTTTCCTCATTTTTGCAAAATGTGAAAAGTAGGCTAAAAATAATCACATAATCACACTAGGCAAGCAAACTTGAAGGTCAATCACAACTATCTGTTTATCAACAAAAAAAAACAAGATGTTCAGCAAAGAACATATAGCCTACTTTCTCCTAAATGTATGGGTATATTTATAACTCTTTGTCCTCATCCCTAACACAACCACCTCTACCACCATGTAGTGTTTGTTTTCTTTTATTTTGATAATTAGCCAGTAAGTGTCAAAATCAATATTATATACTTTATGATGATTGAATAACAAAACTACTAACTTATTGTAATGCATTCACGTCCGTTAATCTCTATATTAAGCCAGCCTGCAAACTTAAGGATCTATCGTTTTGGGTACCTTCCCCTTAAAAAATCCGCGCCAATCACAGTAGGTTGGTGCTGCGACCTAGCAGTGAATTCATATTTATCTAGTACGCCTCTGGGTGTTCAACGAGTAGGCAGTTTAAAGTAGCCAGGAGGGAGGCGATCCAACTGGCAGTGTTTAATGATAGAGCGTACAGTCACTCGTCCTGCTAGAAGGACCTTCCGGAAGTACTTTTGTACACAGCGGTGCGTCCTTCCAGCAGGACTTTGGACCCTTATGGCAAATGTTTGAACTGGCCTTCCAGCAGGACGCGTCCTTCCGGCAGTACTTTGGGTTATCAGAGCGTAATAATATTGCAGTTCTGGTACTGGGCAAACAATAAAAGTCTGTAAATATTCTACAATATTCAATATGACTCATATTGACTAATACAATAACTGTCTCTTAACAACATATTGACTCTAAAATATATAAACGTATAAAGTATAAACGTGTTTTCTTATAGTACAGAGACTAAATAAATGTATGAGCGACGGCGCATCCATCACTCGAGAATAAATAAATAAAAAAAAGCCTAGTTGTGTTTTTGTCAATATCCCACTGCACAGTTGCACAACTACACGTAATTTAAACTACAGTACCATGACATTTACTGATATCATAATTACTAGCAAATAACGAGCGACTCCATGCATCTCCGCTGTTTGGAGCATCGAAATAGGTAGCAAAAACATAAACACAGTCACCATTACGTATAATCGCCGCCATTACTGAACGGTCAGAGCTACCAACTTCAGACTTGCATGCGCTGATTCGTTACATTTCCCTCTATATAATGGAAAAAAGAACGGTCCTGCCAGCAGGACGCTTCGTCCTCATATAAGCAATTGAATTACGTACTCAAATGAGGACCTAACTTCCTGCCGGCAGTGCCTTGTACGTTCTAACATTAAAGGTAATCGGAGCGCGATCGTGGCTAATAGTCGAACTACCAGTATTACAAAATTGCCATACTTTAGGAGGCCAGGTATTGACACAGCGGTATATTTGGAACAATACTACCCACATAACCCACAAGAGGACAGCACCGTACAGAGACATTAAGAAGGCTGTGGTTGATAACAACGTGTATCTATTTCTTCTATTCTCCTTTTCGTAATGTCTTCTGTTTATGTGCAATGCTGGGACTGTGATTTTATTAATAAACGAGTGAATACATTAACCTCCCCTTTGAGCTAAATTACATTTTATTCAGTATCTGTGAAAAGAGCTTGTGCACATCATTTATAAAAGAATTCAAGAAAAAAAAGTCAACTGTAGAAGTATTCGATCCCCAGTCAACTGCGTGACAGGCTAACACGCTAGCCCAGAGCTAAACATGTCCGTAACATCATGGCGATCTTAACTGATATATTAGATTCAGCCTGTTGGCAAATAATGACTTGAAATAAACTATTTCTTCACTGCAGTACATCTTCATTATAGATCATTTCATACAAAGTTTATATTATTGTTACGGCTGTGAGTTTGTGTCATCACTCGCCGCATGAGTCACAACTGCCCCAGGGCTGGGCTGTGCCCTGCCTCCTGTATTGCGCGCGCCTTATGCAACAGGGCTACTAGGACAAAGAGATAGTCCAGAATGTTCATGACTGGACCAGCGAAGGAAATGTCGAGAAGCCGTGTGTCCTGGACGATTCTAGAATTTATTGAGTCACCAGCCTGCTATATAAGCAGCTTCAGCAGTGAGGGGACCGAGTTTTTCTGTTGTTGTGTTTTACGAGCTAGTGCGAGCGATTATCTTGTGCGACAGAAGTGTGGTGCCGAAGTGCTGTGCGAGTTACGAAATCCTTGACATTGTTTCTCCCAGCTTGTGGACAGCGTACATCAAGTGCTCGTAAGTAACTGTATTTGTTGTACCTGAGGAAGAGGGGCAGGCAGCTTCTGTCAAGGCCACCGGACTCATTAGGACGGATTAACTTCTGTGGTCTGTTGACAAGTGGAAGGGCCAAGAGCGCTCAAGGAAAAGTCTTGAGGAAACTGGAGTAAGGCTCCTAATTGCTTGTATTTGCTGATTAGTGTAATTTTCTGGCCACAATAAAGTTAATTATTTCTTTAAGCAGAAATTGGTGTTGTGCTTTGTACCCCCACCGTAATCCAGTTAACAAAAGTGCCACTAGGGGGTGGCACGTAACAACTAGTGTCAGAAGCCGGATTACGAACTCAAGCACAACACCTGACGGTCCTGGTTTCAAAACCCGAGCAGGTCATTTTCTCTAATTTTCCTGTGAGTGCATGCCCTTTACAAGACAAACAACTAAAATGGAGGAGAAATTGGCAGCATTGCTAGAAAAGTTAACTGGCATGGAAGATGGCCAGAAGAAATTAGCCAAGGACCTGAAGGATGACCTGAAGAAGATGGAAGACGGCCAGAAGAAATTAGCCAAGGACCTGAAGGATGACCTGAAGAAGATGGAAGACGGCCAGAAGAAGTTAGCCGAGGACCTAACTGCCAAACTAGAAGACGGCCAGAAGAAGTTAGCCGAGGACCTGAAGAAATTAGAACTGGGTCTGCGTGAGGAAGTCACGGCAGTGGAAAAGAAGTTCGACGCCTTACAAGTGGAAGTTGCCGAGCTGCGCCAACGCCCGCTGATGGGGGTGGAGGAGAAATTCAACGTCTTACAAAAGGAAGTTGCCGAGCTGCGCCAACGCCCACTGACGGGGGTGGAGGAGAAATTCAACGCCTTGCAAGTGGAAGTTGCCGAGCTGTGCCGACGACCGCTGATGGGGGTGGAGGAGAAATTCAACGCCTTACAAGTGGAAGTTGCCGAGCTGTGCCAACGCCCGCTGATGGGGGTGGAGGAGAAATTCAACGCCTTACAAAAGGAAGTTGCCGAGCTGCGCCAACGCCCACTGACGGGGGTGGAGGAGAAATTCAGCGCTCTACGAGAGGAATTTTCCGAGCTGCGCCAACGCCCGCCCACCGTTACACCGGGAATATCAGGAACGGGACGTAGCAGAGTGACGCCCCCAACCTTCGACGGAAAGGTCCCGTGGAGCACCTACTTACGTCAGTTCGAGGCAGCCTGTTCCATAAATAACTGGAACACAGAAAAGGCTACAGCTCTCATTGTAGCGCTGAGAGGCGACGCCCTTAACGTCCTTCAGGCCATCCCGACTGGATTCCAGGACTACGCTGCACTGATCGCCCATATGGAGTCCCGATATGGAGATAGCCATCTTCAGCAGGCCTACCAGATGCAGCTCCGGACCCGGGTACAGAAGAACGCGGAAACCATGCAGGAGTTCGAGATGGACATCGCACGCCTCGTAAGGCTCGCCTACCCAACAGTGACGGCCGACTTTCTGGAGCAGATAGCGACGCAGACATTCACCGACGGGCTACGGGACTCGGACACTCAACAGGCGCTGCGTCTCGCACGCAATAAGACCCTGGCAGATGCGCTGAGCCACGCACTTGAGTTCGAGACGGCAAAGCAGGTATCTAGAATGCGCGCGCGGGTGCGTCATGTGGACGTCGACGAACCAGTAAAAACCAACGAGACCAAGCCCCTGGCCGACGAATTAATGGAGGCGCTAAGCCGTTTCTTCGATAGTCGCGGTACCACCAGCAACGACACAGCCGGAAGACAACCGGAGAGGCGGCCCGGAAGAGGATTACCGACCTGCTGGGCCTGCGGTAAGAAAGGCCACCTGAGCAAGGACTGCGGTGATCGCCGCCGCCGAGGGTACCCGACGGGAAATCAGTCGTCTGAAAACCGCGCGGCCCAGGGAAACGAGTATTAGCCAGCCTTGGTGGGCAAAGGTTGGCTTGTGACAGTCGTCAAGCCCCAGCAGTCCAAGTGCGTGTGACGAAGTTACGGAGGGACAATAGCAGCCTGATGGTCGACGGAGTCGTCAACGGAGTGAGCTGGCCCATGCTGATCGACACAGGAGCGTCGAGGACCATCGTCAATCCCACCGTGATCCCGAAGTGGAGAGTGCAACCCACACAAAGGAACCTCCAGCTAATAACCGCGACCGGAGAGACCGCACCGGTACATGGCGAAGCATCACTGGAGCTCGTCATTGGTCGACGGGCGGTGAAGCATCCAGTGCTTGTGGCTGACGTATCAAACGAAGTGATCATCGGACTGGACTTCCTGGACCAGAAAAACATCATCTTGGACTTGAGTACCAACACTCTGCACTTCGGAGGTGAGGAACTTGCTTTGCAACCAGCACACGAGGCCGTCACCGCACGACGAGTAAGGCTGAGAGAGGACGTCATCGTTCCTGCCAGGACGGAGGTCAGCGCCGCCGTAATTGTCGACGGAACTGCTGAGGGAGTGGCGGCTGTCATCGAGCCAAAATATGAGGACATCCAGACAAAAGGATTGCTAGTTGCCAAGACCCTCATCAACACGACGCCTCGGCCGTACGTCCGCCTGTCCATCCTGAACGACTACGATATTACGGTTCACCGGGACACCAACCTAGGAGTCTGCGAGCCCGTTACCTGGATTGCCCACATCACAGAAACGACGGACGGACACCTGCAGACGGACAACCGAAGAAGACGCGCCCTGCCAGAAGAACTACAGAAGCTGTACCAAGGATCCCAGGACCATTTAGACGAAGAGCAATCACGCCATCTTCAGGACCTGCTACGCGAATTCCAGGATGTCTTCTCCGTGGGGAGCAAGGACTTCGGCAGGACAAGCTTGGTCCAGCACAGAATCGACGTTGGGGACAGCGCACCGATTAGGGCCCCATTCCGACGTGTCCCGCTCGCCAAGCAAGCAGAAGTCGACCGGATGGTAGAAGAGATGAAGGAGCAAGGGGTGATCGAGCCATCACATAGTCCTTGGAGTTCTCCGGTCGTGCTTGTGAAGAAGAAGAACGGTTCCACAAGGTTCTGCGTGGACTACAGGCGGGTGAACGACGTCACGAAGAAGGACAGCTACCCTCTACCCCGGATCGACGACACGCTGGACACCATATCAGGGTCAAGATGGTTCTCCACCTTGGATTTGAAGAGTGGCTACTGGCAGGTGGAGGTCCACCCTAAGGACCGCGAGAAAACGGCGTTCTCTGTGGGCAGCGGGCTCTGGCAGTTCACCATCATGCCATTCGGTCTGTGCAACGCCCCTGCGACCTTCGAAAGGCTAATGGAGTCCATTCCGAGGGGACTACACTGGAAGACCTGCCTGGTCTACCTAGACGACGTCATCGTTCTGGGGAGGAGCTTCGAGGAGCACTACAGCAACCTGAAGGAGATCTTGCTGAAGCTACGGGCTGCCCAGCTGAAGTTGAGCCCCAAGAAGTGTCAGCTCTTCCAGAAGCGGGTCCAGTACCTTGGGCATATCGTCTCCGAGGAAGGGGTGCGCACCGACCCAGAGAAGACCGCAGCTGTGAGGGAGTGGCCAGTTCCGAAGGACAAGTCCCAACTACGAAGCTTCCTGGGACTCTGCACTTATTACCGTCGCTTCGTGAGAGGATTCGCCGACATCGCCAAACCATTACATCGACTGACTGAGAAGGACCAACTCTTCACGTGGACAGCAGAATGCCACAGTGCCTTCGAACAACTCAAGCAGGCTCTGTGCACCGCGCCTATTCTGGCCTACCCCAGACATGGAACAAGGTTCATCGTCGATACCGATGTCAGCGACTTTGGCATAGGGGGAATCCTGTCGCAAGTAGTGGACGGCGAGGAGAGAGTAGTGGCCTACTTCAGCAAGGCCTTGTCAAAGCCAGAAAGGAACTACTGCGTCACCAGGAAGGAGCTGCTCGCCATCGTGAAGACCATTGAACACTTCCACAAATACCTGTACGGGCAAGAATTTCTCATCAGGACCGACCATGCATCCCTGCGGTGGCTCCTGACCTTCAAGCAGCCCGAGGGTCAACTCGCGCGGTGGTTAGAGAGGCTTCAACAGTACAACTTTGAGATTCAGCACAGGAAAGGCCAACTGCATTCTAACGCCGACGCTCTGTCACGAAGACCGTGCCCCGAAGACTGCACCTTCTGTACTAGGAGGGAGGAGAACACCGGGATACAGTGCCGAAGGACTACCGTGGAACTTCAAGGGAGCTGGAGCCGCGAATCTTTCACGCGGGCACAAGCAGAAGATGATGACCTGGGACTGATAGCCGAATGGAAGAGGGCCTGTGTCCCCAGACCCGGATGGAACATTGTGAGTGACTGCAGCCCAAAGTTTAAGTCCTACTGGGCGCAGTGGGACTCGCTGATTGTAAGGGATGGCCTCATCTGCCGTACCTGGGAGAGCACCGACGGGAAGACATCTCGGGAACAAGTCGTCGTTCCAAAGGCTATGACGGAGGAAGTCCTGAATTAAGTTCATGGAGGATCATCTGGTGGACACCTAGGGATAAAGAAGACCCTGGAGAAGCTGAGAGAGCGGTTCTACTGGATCGGATGCTGAACAGACGTGGAGAACCACTGCGCGAGGTGCCACGATTGCGTAGCCAGCAAGGGCCCAGGACGAAGACGACGGGGTCCACTGAAGACCTACAACGTGGGCGGCCCCATGGAGAGAGTGGCCATCGATGTTGCTGGGCCATTCCCATTAAGCGAGGCAGGGAACCGCTACATATTGGTTGTCAGCGACTACTTCACCAAATGGCCGGAGGCGTATGCGCTCCCTAACCAGGAAGCCGCGACGATTGCAGAGACCCCGGTGAAGGAATTCGTCAGCCGGTACGGAGTACCCCTGGAGCTGCACTCCGACCAAGGGAGGAACTTCGAGTCGCAGGTGTTCCAGAACCTATGCCAGCTGCTGGGAATCCGGAAGACAAGGACAACGCCGCTACACCCTCAGTCCGACGGGATGCTAGAGCGATTCAATCGCACCATCGAGAACCATCTCCGAATAGTTGTCAGCGAGCACCAGAGGGATTGGGACAAGCATCTTTCACTATTTCTCCTGGCCTACCGCGCCGCCGTGCATGAAGCCACCGGGTGCACACCAGCCCGGGCCATGTTTGGGAGGGAGCTCCGTCTACCCGTCGATCTTGCCTTCGGCCGACCTGGGAATGATCCGATCCCGGTAAGCCAGTATTGTCAAGAACTGGTCGACCAACTGGAGGACGTGCACGCGTTCGCGAGGAGGAAACTGCGGATCGAGACCGACCGAATGAAGACCCGATACGACCAGCAGACGGATGCCGGAGGATTCCACGAGGACGACCTGGTCTGGCTCTTCAACCCATTACGGAAGAAAGGCCTGTCACCCAAACTGCAGAAGTCCTGGGAGGGCCCGTACCGAGTCGTGAAACGGATCAACGATGTCGTCTACAGGATCCAGCGGAGCCCGAGGGCGAAGATGAAGATCGTGCATCGAGATCGCCTGGCAGCCTACGGAGGGACACAGACGGACCAATGATTGATCGGGACGATCAGCCTTATTAGGAAGGGGGTGGTGTTACGGCTGTGAGTTTGTGTCATCACTCGCCGCATGAGTCACAACTGCCCCAGGGCTGGGCTGTGCCCTGCCTCCTGTATTGCGCGCGCCTTATGCAACAGGGCTACTAGGACAAAGAGATAGTCCAGAATGTTCATGACTGGACCAGCGAAGGAAATGTCGAGAAGCCGTGTGTCCTGGACGATTCTAGAATTTATTGAGTCACCAGCCTGCTATATAAGCAGCTTCAGCAGTGAGGGGACAGAGTTTTTCTGTTGTTGTGTTTTACGAGCTAGTGCGAGCGATTATCTTGTGCGACAGAAGTGTGGTGCCGAAGTGCTGTGCGAGTTACGAAATCCTTGACATTGTTTCTCCCAGCTTGTGGACAGCGTACATCAAGTGCTCGTAAGTAACTGTATTTGTTGTACCTGAGGAAGAGGGGCAGGTAGCTTCTGTCAAGGCCACCGGACTCATTAGGACGGATTACCTTCTGTGGTCTGTTGACAAGTGGAAGGGCCAAGAGCGCTCAAGGGAAAGTAATGAGGAAACTGGCGTAAGGCTCCTAATTGCTTGTATTTGCTGATTAGTGTAATTTTCTGGCTACAATAAAGTTAATTATTTCTTTAAACAGAAATTGGTGTTGTGCTTTGTACCCCCACCGTAATTCAGTTAACAAAAGTGCCACTAGGGGGTGGCAAGTAACATAATTGTATCAGTAGGGTATATCGCATACAACATACTAAAACTACTGAAATATAAGACAGGCTCATGAGGACAGCTGCCATCTTGTCGTGTGGCAGATACAGCTCAGCTCTTTTAAGCCAGTCATACAGAATAATATTATAATATTAAATTATAATAAATAACGGATCACGACCTTCAGGATAGCATAAACCACCCTAGGCTTGATAATCTGAATTTGTGGGTCTTAAGCTATTGATTATAATGGTTGCATAATTCACACGGCCACCATCCTGAAATGGCAAGGCCGATGACCTTGAAGTTTGGGTGATAGACGCGTCCTATATAAAGGTATGTTGTCACCAAATTTGGTAGAGATCGGATGATTAGTTTAGCCGTAATTTGAGTTTACGTTTTGAACGTTTGAGTGGCCGCCATTCAGTTTTGGTAAAGATGGCGGCAATATAAAGTATGACACTGAGGTGCCCTTTGCTAGAGCTACCTCTGTACCAAATTTCGTTCAATTCGGTTTCACCGTGTTCGAATTGATAGGGGGGGACAGACTTTCAGAGTACACTCACTCACACACACACACACACACACACACACACACAGACAGACACACAATTTTTCGCCCTGTGTTGATCTCATAAGTCTACTTTCATTTTTTGCAAAAATCGAAAGTAGGCTAACAAGAAGTTCCGTGACGAACTAAAGAGCCTACTTTTCTTAAAATTTAAGATTCATGCCAATGATTAATCGATATGGATCTATCTAGAATAATGACGAAATTAAGTTGGTAATATCGAAATTTCTAATTAGTTCGAAATACTGTATACCTGGCATAATGTAGCCTAATAGAGCACTACAGTTGGCAGCCCTGGTGACTGAATATATTCTTAGTCCCATCTCTTAAGGTGCAGAATACAAAATTTGGTTGGAGTCCAATGAATAGCATGGACGTTACATGCAGTTAAACATTGGATCTACTGTCATCGCGGCAGGAGATGCCAGTTGAACACGCTGCGACGGGGTGCGAGGGGTCTTGCAGTACGCATGCGCGGTTCACCTATTCCTAACTTAAATATATCAGCTTCCCGCATGCCAATGGTTGTCATCGCAGCAGGCGACACTCAGCCAGTGAATGAAGGAATGTGCTGAGTGAGTGAAGCACGTAGTGACCAACTGAATGTTTTTGGAATGCGCGATATGCAGTGAGCGGGAAGACCTCTGCAGTTCAAACCCGACTGCCATCTCCTGGCGCGATATCAGTAACAGCGCGCATAAAATCATGTTGGCAACAGTGTCATGCATGTATTGGTCAGAAATAATCTGAAATAATATGATCTATTGTTGTGCCAATTTTGAATGAAATCCATTAGTTAGTATAGAAGTTACATGCATTTTAAAATTGGACCTATCAGCAGGCTTAGAATCATGTTGGCAGCACTGACGTATATTAGTTGCTCCAAAGTAATCTAGAATGCCAGGTACTATACGTGTGCAAATTTTAGAGCTATTGGCTTGCATTCTTTCTGATATATTGATATTAGGGTAACAAAAATAGAGACAGCATTTATTAACAGTTGGCAGCCCTGGTTGCTCTTAAGAATACGCATTGTCATAGCTGTTATGGTACACATAGCACATACGAAATTTGGTTGAAATCCAAATGATAGTATGGAAGTTACATGTATTTAAAATTGGACCTCTCAGCAGGCTTAGAATCATGTTGGTAGCACTGACGTATATAAGTTACTCCAAATTAATATAGAATGTCATGTACTATACGTGTGCATAGTTTAAAGCTGTCGGCTTGCATACTTTCTCATATATATTGGTATTTGTATAAAATAAATTAAGAGCATTTTTTAACAGTTGTCAGCACTGGTGGTTCATAAGAATACGTTCAGTCATATCTGGTTATGTGCACATACAACATACGAAATTTGGTTGAATTCCAATTGATAGTGTAGAAGTTATATGCATGTAAATATTGGACCTATCAGTAGGCTTATAATCATTTTGGCAACACTGCCATGTATGGCCTTCTGGAAATTAAACTGCAATATTATTATCTATGTGTGTGCCGATTTTGAAATAGCTCCCATTCATAACTTCCATGATATCCAACATGGAGCTCAAATTTCAATTGCGATTTTTCAGCAGTTGGTAGCACTGACATCATTTTCAAATATGGCCGTGAGATATTCAGGTATAGATCTTTACTCCTACCAAATTTTATTTCGATTGCTCCAGCCGTTTAGGAGTTGATAGGGGGGGACACACACACAGCCAGATAGACAGACAGAAGGACAGACAGACAGACAGACAGACAGACACACATTTTCCCGGATCGATCTCATAAGACTACTTTTTCCTCATTTTTGCAAAATGTGAAAAGTAGGCTAATTACATAATAGTACATTATGCAACGAGTCTATAATGGCAATAATTAAGACACGAGTATGTTTATAAAACTAGCGTCGCGAGAGTGATAATTTCCATACGAGTGTCTTAATTACCATCATAGGCGAGTAGCATACGGCTGCTTACGTTCGACGATAATTTTAACTTTATTATATGTTTTAAAATAAATATTCATAAATATATGTGGGATTCAGTAACTTCAGTTAGTGAACAGAGCGCGCTGGATGGTTTGCTGACTGAACAGAGCGCATGCGTGGGTCAAAGAATTTCGAAAGCAGAGACCATTTACTTAGCTTGGCAATGCTATTGCTTACAGCTTGCATGATGTCTAGTGCCGATTAGAACTATCATTCACTAATATGGTCACCGATGTCGTTTGAAAGCAATGCGCTGTGTAGAAATTGGAGTTGGGGATATTAAGGTAAAGTGCTATTTCTTGTCTCATATTCGCGAGATTATTTACGCGAACAAATGGGACGGGGCACTTTCCATGTCGGTGATTTATATAGATGGATGCTGTGCTGCTAACTTCTGGACGTAGATTCATAAATTCCTTGCATATGTCATTGTATTTTCTTGTTACCGTAAAGGTTCGTGCTGATTTTGACTTTGTGTTTGGGATTGTAACTACAATGGTTGATCCCATATCCAATTTGAACTTTCTGGAGAAACTGTTACTGTACATAATGAAGAACAGTACTATAATGACCCTCATTGTGATACAGTTTTCTGACATACAGTATAATATTTACATTTCTGACATCGTCGAAAATAAACTAACAAATATTTACCAGTCGTGCTAGTTTAACTACTACGATTGGCGGCTTCGGTGGCGTAGTTGGTAGCATGCTGAGCATCTATGCCCAAGGTCGTGGGTTCAAAGCTGGCCGATGTAATGGGATTTTTCAAGAGCGTTAAAATCCCTCACTATGCCTTCCTTCGGAGGAAAGTAAAGCCGCTAGTCCCATTTCATAGATTCATGGAATGTAACATAACCTTCCACTAATTACACTTGCGTGAAGCTAAATTCTAGGTTAGATTTGACTAACGCTCTTAGGATCCAATGTTCGTCGCTAGGAGCCGACTCCGGCGGCATCTAGTAACCAAGTTCAGAACTAGTTGTCGTTGACGTTGGCGTTTGGAAGCAAAAGTAGGAACTACTTGAAAATTGATTGTCTGCAGTCCTTACTTGAATTAAACCAGATAACACACACTAATACAGCCATCACAATTAACACCGGTTATCAGACAGATTCTACACACACACAAAGTACACGGGGCTACATGACCACGTTGTTGCAGCCCCTAAACTGAGGAACCAACCAACCACCTACTATGACTAAATAAGTGTATATATTTTAAATGTGTAGAATCAGGCTGCAGTGAGGGTTGATGGTAGGATGAGTTCTTGGTTCAAGGTTACTACAGGAGTGAGGCACGGCTGTAACCTCTCGCCACTACTGTTTATATTATATATGGAGTACTGGTGTGAGCGGACAGTGCAAAAGTCCTAAGTTCGACGCGACATGAAGGCAGACACGGGGGCTGTCTGCCTTAGTCTGGAGCGTGGTGCTCTATGGAAGTGAAACTTGGACCATTGGTGCAGCAGAAAAGAAGAGAATTGAAGCGTTTGAAATGTGGTGTTACAGAAGAATGATATCAGATGGGTAGATTGGGGTTACGAATGAAGTGGTATTAAGACGAGTGGGTGAGGAGAGATGTTTCTAGCAACTGCTAATGCAGAGAAGAGATAGGTTGATAGGACACATACTAAGACACCCACGAATAGCAAACTTAGTTATAGAATGAAAGGTCGAGGATGAGAACAGTAGGGGTAGAGCAAGATTAGAATATGTTAAACAGATTGCCTCGGATGTAGGCTGTGGTAGCTATTTAGATATGAAACGATTAACTCATGACAGGGAAGCAAGGAGCGCTGCATCAAACCAGTCAAATGACTGATGACTCAAACATGGACCATTTGCTGAAGGGCATAAACTGGCTGGGTTGGCTACAAGTAAGTGGGAACCAGGTAAGCAGTCTGCCCATGCTAGTAATGGTGGACTCCATCGAAAGCTTGCAAGCCAACATGTTAGAATTTTAAATGAAATGTTTGGAGTATGGTATGAAGATAATTTCAAAGACGAAGGTTCGGTAGGGAAGAAACCTAAGAAGATTGAATGCCAAGTAGAAGAAATATTTTAAATACTTAGGCTGTGTATTCTCTCAGGATGGTCACAGTAAGGGGAAAGAAATGGAGTTGAGGTGTAAAAAGACAATGCAATGAGTTTTCAGTTGCGATCTACAGTATTCTGCAAGAAAGAAGTTAGTGTGGCGAAGAAACTCTCCCTACATCGCTCAGTATTCAGACTGACCTTGCTGAATGGAAGCGAAAGTTGGGAAGAAGCAGGATGGCGGATACATAAGTTAGAAGTAACTGATTTGTGGGTAACACGATGATTGCTGGGACAAATATAAGGTGCGTTCAAAACGTAACGAGCCGGAGTCTGGAATGCGCAAACCGATGACGACATTGGCTAATCGTGACGTGTGTAACGAGGTGTGGTTCCGAAGAGAGCGTGGGAGGTCACAGCCCGTCGCTAGAGGGTACGCGTGCACGTCACGTGACGATACAAAACGAGCAGCAGTCTGCATCAAGCGTCCAACCAAGTCGACAGCACATAAAGCTGTAAGAGACAAGCTTCAGTTGTTCCCTTATAAAGATACCTTGGTTCGTGAATTCAAACAAACTGATTACGGAAAAAGAGTGATGTGCTGTGAATGGTTCCAAAGATTCATAAATCGTCATGGACTTGACGTTTTAAATAGAACTTTTTTTCAGATGAATCATGGTTTCACTTATCCGGCTATGTAAATTCCCAAAATTCACAACACTTCCAGCATCTGTTATGAATGGCTGTGGTGAGTACAAAGTTTACTGTTCGTTTGTTTGTTTGTGTATTTGTTATGATGCAAGCGGCTGTCGAGCTGCCAACGAAACTGCTGTAACTAGCTCTCGCAGACGCATGTTGGCGCTGCGGAGAACATTCCCGGACTCACTGTACCATCACCCACACTTTTAGACATCGATTTAATAGCCTAATTATAATGGATCTGATGATGATCATTTAACGATCGAAACTAGTCATCAACGTGTAGCCTATTTATTAAGGACACCACGTACTCTTGCATGATGAAAACATCGTTTTTAATTTTGGCGCCATAAAATCTTCATTCTTTTCTGAATCCAAATTTATATAGTTTGTTGGGGTTTTGATGTCTACAAATACCTTAAATTCGCATTTTAAAATTAGCGTCCCATGCTCTGAATAATACACTTTAAACTTTGCCAGCTGTTTTCCGTTAATACTCATTTTTCATGTTTTGGTACCAATAACTAGGAAATCATTTAAGATAGAGGGCTATTTTTTTACATTAACTTGCCTAATGGAGTACTTGAATGTCAACCTATTTTCACTTCCAAAACATAGTAGGCATGGAATTGGAAGAGAAAAATTGATACATATTTTTGAATATATTTAAAAAGAAAGAGTTCGGATATTTTTCTTGCATTCTGTCCCAATAATAATGAAACAAAGTGGTTACTCATCTGCCATGATCCATTCCAAGTATGTGAACAAAATTTGATAATATTTGATTGAAAAACAACTGAGAAATGTGTGCCTGAAGCAACTTATACAACATTTTTTTGAAAATGTATCTTTCCAAATTTGTATTCATTTCATACATACTATAACCGACAGTAGTGGCTACGCGGGCTAAAGCGCTGCGTTAGGTCAAGGGGCCTAGCTCTCTGCTGACTCGGTAGACGCGTGGGTTCGAGCCCCACCGTCGGCTGTCCTTGAAATGGTTTTCCGTGGTTTCCCATTTTCAACACCAGGAAAATGCTGGGACAGTACCTTCTGACAGGCCACGGCCGCTTCCTTCCACATCCTTGCCCAGTTTCATTCATTCATCTTCATCCATCCCATCTCTCATCCCGACGCGCAGGTCGCCCACGGGCGTCGACTAGAAAGACTTGCACTCGGCCTCTCAAGAGGCTACACGACAAAAAAAACATACTATAAAAGTAAAGTAGCACTACATGGTCAAAAACAGCTCAGAATATGCCGCTTCTTATATGTGACAAGAATCATAGCTGTACCTTTTGCATAAACCCAGAAAATACTTATTAAAATGATGCCACAAAAATAGACTTTTTCTTCGTGTAAGAGTACGAGGTGACCTTAATCTCCTTGTAAACATTTTTTTCTATTAGGGAAACAGCCAAGACAATTAGGTACAATCATGTTGACTGAGTGAAAAAACATTTCATTTCAATAATAAAACTTGGTGTTTTGTAACGCACGCTAGCAGTGCGAGTGGTTGCCTTTATTTAGCAAGTAAACCCTGGTCCCCGTCACAATGTGTACCATATTTCTTCGAGCCTCGTTGGTGACGTATCTGGGACTCAATAAATATTATATTCATTTGCACAGTGGATAGTTCTCGTGAAAGGCACATATTCATCTCCCCTGCTGTATGTACCGTAACAGCTAATGACCATGGCAGAGCGTCATAAATTTCAATTCAATAATCGAGGGTATTCATTAGAAAGCGATGGTGCCAGGTGTTTGGACTCATCAGCCAATGGGAAGAGAGTTTCCATTTGACCTCGCACTCGATGACTAATGATAACACATCCTCTAATTGCCATTTTGCCTGCTCTCTGCTACTGGCTTGTACGTTAGATCTCTGTTGATTTCCAACTTACCTTCAGGCAGTAGTCTAATACAGAGGGCGAAGATAAATCTCTCACTCATAGTAACAAGAAGTTCCGTGACGAACTAAAGAGCCTACTTTTCTTAAAATTAAGATTCATGCCAATGATTAATCTACAGTATATGAACCCATCTAGAATAATGACGAAATTAAGTTGGTTACATCGAAATGTCTAATTACTTTAGAACATACCTGGTATAATGTAGCCTAATAGATCACTACAGTTGGCAGCCCTGGTGACTGATTATATTCTTAGTTCCATCTCTTAAGGTACAAAATACAAAATTTGGTTGAAGTCCAATGGACGTTACATGCAGTTAGACATTGGATCTATCAGCACGCGTAAAAGCATTTTGGCAACAATGTCATGCTTGTGCTGGTCAGAAATAATCTGAAATATTATTATATCTTGTTATGCCAATTTTGGATGAAATACATTTGTTAGTATAGAAGTTACATGCATTTTAAAATTGGACCTATCAGCAGGCATAGAATCATATTGGCAGCACTGACATATATTAATTGCTCCAAATTAATCTAAAAAGTCAGGCACTATACGTGTGCATAGTTTAAAGCTATCGGCTTGCATACTTTCAGATATATTGGTATTTGGATAAAAGAATGGATAGAGCAATTATTAACAGTTAGCATCCCTGGTGGCTCTTAACAATACGCTCAGTCATATCTGTTTGTGTGCACATATTACATACAAAATTTGGTTGAAATCCAATTGAAAGTGTAGAAGTTATAAGCATTTAAAATTGGACTTATCAGAAGGCCTAAATATATTTTGGCAACACTGTCATGTATGGCCTCCTGAAAATTAAACTGAAATAGTATTATCTACATGTGTGCCAATTTTGGAATAGCTCCCATACATACAGTACCTTCCAAGATATCCAACATGGAGCTCAAATTTCAAGTGCGTTTTTTTCAGCAGTTGGTAGCACTGACATCATTTTCAAATATGGGCTTGAGATATTCCGGCATACATCTTTATTCATACTAAATTTGGTTTCGATTGCTGCAGCCATTTCGGAGTTGACAGACAGACAGTCAGACAGACAGACAGAAGGACAGACACACATTTTCCCAGATCGATTTCATAAGTCTACTTTTTCCTCATTTTTGCAAAATGTGAAAAGTGGGCTAAAAAGGGAGGAAATCATGGGTAGTGAATACAACTTGAAAATAAGTCGGACAAAGACGAAAGTTATGATCTGCGATAAGAAAGCAGACTCAAGTATAACAAGAAGTTCCGTGACGAACTAAAGAGCCTACTTTTCTTAAAATTTAAGATTCATGCCAATGATTAATCGATATGGATCTATCTAGAATAATGACGAAATTAAGTTGGTAATATCGAATTTTTTAATTAGTTCGAAATACTGTATACCTGGCATAATGTAGCCTAATAGAGAACTACAGTTGGCAGCCCTGGTGACTGAATATATTCTTAGTTCCATCTCTTAAGGTACGGAATACAAAATTTGGTTGGAGTCCAATGAATAGCATGGACGTTACATGCAGTTAAACATTGGATCTAACAGTGCGCGTAAAATCATGTTGGCAACAGTGTCATGCATGTATTGGTCAGAAATAATCTGAAATAATATGATCTATTGTTGTGACATTTTTGAATGAAATCCTTTAGTTAGTATAGAAATTAAATGCATTTTAAAATTGGACCTATCAGCAGGCTTAGAATCATGTTGGCAGCACTGACGTATATTAGTTACTCCAAAGTAATCTAGAATGCCAGGTACTATACGTGTGCAAAGTTTAGAGCTATTGGCTTGCATTCTTTCTGATATATTGATAATATGGTAACAAAAATAGAGACAGCATTTATTAACAGTTGGCAGCCCTGGTTGCTCTTAAGAATACGCATAGTCATAGCTGTTGTGGTACACATAGCACATACGAAATTTGGTTGAAATCCAAATGATAGTATGGAAGTTACATGTATTTAAATTTGGACCTCTCAGCAGGCTTAGAATCATGTTGGTAGCACTGACGTATATAAGTTACCCCAAATTAATATAGAATGTCATGTACTATACATGTGCATAGTTTAAAGCTGTCGGCTTGTATACCTTCTCATATATATTGGTATTTGGATAAAATAAATTAAGAGCATTTTTTAACAGTTGGCAGCACTGTTGGTTCATAAGAATACGGTCAGTCATATCTGGTTATGTACACATACAACATACGAAATTTGGTTGAATTCCAATTAATAGCGTAGAAGTTATATGCATTTAAATTTTGGACCTATAAGTGGGCTTATAATCATTTTGGCATCACTGCCATGTATGGCCTTCTGGAAATTAAACTGCAATATTATTATCTATGTGTGTGCCGATTTTGAAATAGCTCCTATTCATACCTTCCATGATATCCAACATGGAGCTCAAATTTCAATTGCGATTTTTCAGCAGTTGGTAGCACTGACATCATTTTCAAATATGGGCGTTAGATATTCAGGTATTCTTTACTCCTACCAAATTTTATTTCGATTGCTTCAGCCGTTTAGGAGTTGATAGGGGGGGACACACACACAGCCAGACAGACAGACAGAAGGACAGACAGACAGACAGACAGACAGACAGACACACATTTTCCCAGATCGATCTCATAAGACTACTTTTTCCTCATTATTGCAAAATGTGAAAAGTAGGCTAAAAATAGTGGTGGGCAACAAAACACTACAAAATATTCAAGAACTTAAATATCTCGGAAGCAAAATTACCAAAGAAGGAAGAAGCAAGAAAGAAATCAAATGTAGAATTTTACAAGCCAAATTAGCATTTCGCAAAAAGGAACGTTTATTTACTACAAATTCCATTAATCATAAAACCTGAAAAATATTATCAATAGCGTATGTTTGGAGCATTGGCCTTTATGGTTGCGAAACGTAGACAATTGGAAAAGAAGAAAAAAGGAGGTTAAATTCTTTTGAAAAATGGTGTTATAGAATGATGCCAAAAATTAGCTGGACAGAAAAAATTGCGGATGCTGTAGTATTTAAAGAGGCGGAGGAAAATTGTATCGTACGGAAAAAAGAGGAGGAGGAGGAGGACTAGACTGATAGGACATATTTTGAGACAAGATAGCCTGATGAAAACGGTATTTGAGGGAATAGTTGAAGGCAAAAGATGTCGCGGAATACCACGCCTACAATATGTACAGCAAATTATGTCTGATGTAGGACGCAGAAGCTAGGAAGATATGAAGAGGAAAGCTATAAATAGAGCCGACGGAAGAACTACCGCAGACCAATCCCTGGATTTAATACTTAAGGAGACTTGTACAAGACTAGAAACCCACCCCGGCTTCGCCCAGTATCTTTAACGGTTTATCCAGCGTGCCGTAGTTGGTAGCATGCTGAACTGCTGTGCCAAAGATAGCGGGTTCAAACCCGAACGAAGTCATCGGATTTTTTTAGAAAGTTAAAAATCCTTCAGTATGCCTTCCTTCGGAGGGGAAGTAAAGCCGGCGGTCCCGTGTCATAGATTTATGGCATGTAGAAGATCCTTCCACAGACTAAACTTGTGTGAAGCTAAATTTCTAGGTTAGATTTCGTTCGAACGCTCTCTCTAAGTTCCAACGTTCACCACAAAGTTGTCAGTGACATCTGGTGGCGAAAGTTGGAACTACTCGAAATTGAACGGAACTTGTAGCACACCCTATGAGTGTCCGCTTGAAGCAGCTACAGCCTCTGGCGAGCAGAACATGTCCTCGGACACTCCCGGCACTAAAAGCCATACGATAAAGAAATAAATAATACCCAGCGTTAGCTTAATAGGCACACGGACGACAGGTCCCAGATGCAATTCAGAAAAGCTGAGGTGAACAGCAAAACTCCAAATACATATAGTATTCTCTGAAATCTTAACTCTACAAGACTCGACAGTTTGATTCTAACCGAAGCCGGGGTGATATGCTCGCTCGTTAGCTCGTGAGCTTGCTCTGAGGCTAGTAATTTAAATTTCCACTGAATGGAGATTTTTTGAAGAAATAAAAACCTAAAAACACTTATAGTTGCCGATTTGTTAAACATAGAGATATGCTGTCCCGGACTTTTTTGTAGAACTTATCCAGCTGAACAATTCTTACACTCATAGTATATAGATATTGTTAAAGATTTACCCAGCGTAAGCTTAAAAGGCGCATGGACGGCAGGATTTTCTTTTACTCGATTCACTGAAATCATTACTGCTCAGTTTCCTTTGGTCATATGTGAATGCTTTTCTACAGAAACCTTCCTCGAGATATTGTTTTACCCTTTATGAGGGTAGAACGGGGCGTGTGTGTGAGTGGAGGCTGGTGTGTAACTAGGGGAAGTGTAAATGATGTTTTTAAACGTTCGGGCTCTCTACGCGGGATAGCGGAACGGAAGGTGCTGGGGAAACGGGCGAAGCTCTACAAGATAGGGGTTATAATGAACGGGGTACGTCTCCTAGATAAAGATAGCGTTTAACGAGCGAGACGCAGCGATCAAAGTAAAAGGATTGCTGTCAACGCAGTTCTACGAAGTGTACGCACATGCTTGTTTAGAGGGCAATGTCAAATGGTGACAGACAGGTTGGTATCGCTTACGCAGCGATCTTATGGTAGGCCGGTGTAATTGTAACGTGTGCAGAGGGAAGCAGGCAGAGGGCAATGACATGGTAATAATGGTAAACAAATGGGCAGTTATGATACAATCTGTCTTGTTTACTGTAGGCTTATAAAGGTGTGCTGGCTTCCCTAGATGTAGGGATAGCTCAATAATTTAGTGTTACAAAATAAACAGGTATAAATGTTGATGTTTGTGGAAGCACTTGGGAAAGAGCTGCAGTGTGTCTCTCCTGGCTTGGTGTGGAAATGAAGTGTGTTGTTGTTGATTCCCTTGGGTGATTAGGGTGTTGTTTAGAGATGGGGGCTGAAGGGGGTGTAGGCGGTGGTCTGATAGTGTACATAATGTGGGTGTGATTGGTAGGTAATTGTAGATAATTGTAGATCAATAGATGTATGCGAATGTACCTCTTAAGGGCATTGGGTGCCCTTAAATGTATAACAATATCATTTACTTAGTGGTGAAAACCACATCAAAATCCATCCAGTTCTTCTCGGGATTACCCGTTACATACAAGAATCGGGGACTTTATTTTCTACTGTGTAGAGATTATAAGTAGTTCCGAATTTTAAAAAATATCTCTAAAATAATTTAACTACAACTAAGGATGGGGGGGGGGAGGTATGGGGTGGGGGGGGGGGTAAGGTAAAAAAATAACAGGCATCCTGCAACTATAGGTTGTCTAGGATCAAATAAACACATTTTTGAAATGAAGCACAGGAAATTATTCTAATTCCATAACTCTTTATATTGTTTTAATTGAAGGACTTGGATGTCATGGCCCTTTAGCCCCATAAACATCTTGTGAAATGTGAGCAATCCTCGGAACATCTCTTGTGAAATGTGAGCAATCCTCGGAACATCTCTTGTAATCTGTGCAGTCCTCGGAACATCTCTTGTAATCTGTGCAGTCCTCGGAACATCTCTTGTAATCTGTGCAGTCCTCGGAACATCTCTTGTAATCTGTGCAGTCCTCGGAACATCTCTTGTAATCTGTGCAGTCCTCGGAACATCTCTTGTAATCTGTGCAGTCCTCGGAACATCTCTTGTAATCTGTGCAGTCCTCGGAACATCTCTTGTAATCTGTGCAGTCCTCGGAACATCTCTTGTAATCTGTGCAATCCTCGGAACATCTCCTGTAATCTGTGTAATCCTCGGAACATCTCCTTTAATCTGTGCAATCCTTGGAACATCTCCTTTAATCTGTGCAATCCTTGGAACATCTCCTTTAATCTGTGCAGTCTTCGGAAGATCTCTAGTTAGCTGTGCGAATAATAATCAATTGCATGCATATTTTTATCAAGTAGAATCACGTATATATATCTCATATTATAATGGGACATGATTCTTGTCCACCGACTGAATGTTATCAATCAAATGCTAACCACCAAGCTACGGAGCGGGACAGACCGCTCCTCCCCACTTAATGAAAATACATAAAACGGATCTTGATTAGCATATAGCGCCAATTCTTATTCATCTATTCTCTCTGTATTCTCTCTGCACTTGGATGGTAAAGCCCGTTTTGAAAGTATTATAAGTAGCATCTGCCTCTGTTTGCCCTTAATTGTTAACGATCTTTTACAGATGGAATATTTTACAACAGCGCAACAGATTATGGAGCGGGATCAAAGAGATTAGGCAGGGATACAAGCGCACCAGATTCACATTCAAAAATTGATGATATAAACTTTTCAGAGAGCAATCTCCTGGTTTTGAAAGCAATGAGAGAACTTAATATCGAACGTCCACGACTGAAGTAATTTTTTGTTGTGTTTGATTCATTTAGGGGCGTTGTGAGATGGGATTTATTCATCCACAAACATTTGGGTGCGTGGGTGTGGAATCTGTCGGATAGCACGTGTTATTATTTGGGGCGTTCAAAAATGATGGCACTACTTTTCATTCACAAGAACCAATTGTTGAACAAACTCATTCTGAATTCATTACAGGTATTCTCCGCCAATGTCTATGCACTCTGTCCGTCGTTCTGACAGCTTCCGTATTTGCGTAGCAAACCATTCTTTGGGGGGTATCCCGGCGCCATTGTTGGACACCTGCATGGAGTGAACTTCTTACCCCGCATATCCTCCTTCATTGCGTCGAATCGGTCATTGTCGCTGGGAGCCAGATCCAGCGAATATGGAGGATATGTGGCAGCATACAGGGTATTTCATATAAAGTAAAAACGGCAAGCGGCAGTTTTGTTATTCGCTACTGCCGTGGCCTTGGCCGAGCTTGTGGCGCGCCATGGTTCCCTGCTGTACTATTGAAAGCGCGCGCATAGTACATACGAGGGCTGGTATATTTAAAAAAGTTCCAATGGACTGTATAAAAATAATAGATTGACATACCAAACCGATTTTACTACTAAATGTTTGCTTGTGTTATTCTTATGTCTCAACTTAATCGCCAAAACGATTGAAACACTTGTCGTATCGTTCCCCCAGCTTTCCAATGCCCTCGGCAAAATATTCTGCCGCCACTGAGGTGGGTACGTTTGGAGAGTCTCCTGAAGTTTTTCCTTCTTGGCTAGGCATTGCCGCCCAACCATACCTTCAATTCTCGAAAAAGGTGAAAACCATTCACGACCGCACTGTACCAACGTTACGATAGATTTTTCAAAGAATTCAAGTGTGAAGTTTTGGACCATCTGCCGTTTAGTCCAAACCAGCACTGAATGATTTTCACCTTTTTCGAAAACTGAAGGTATGGTTGGGCAGCAAAGCCTCGTCAAAAAGGATTTTAAAAAAATCAGGAGACTCTCCAGACGTATCCACCTCAGTGGCGGCAGAATATTTTGCCGAGGGCATTGGAAATCTGGAGTAACGATACGACAAATATTTCAATCGTTTTGGCCATTATATTGAGGCAATCGAATTTAACAAGCAAACATTGAGTAGTAACATCAGTTTGGTATGCCAGTCTGTTGTTTTTATACAGTCCATCGGAACTTGAAAAATAAAACAGCCCTCGTATATACTACGCTTTCAATGGTACAGCAGGGGGCCGTGGCACGCCATAAGCTCGGCCAAGGCCACCGTAGCAGCGAATAACAAACCTGCCGCTTGCCGTTCTCATTTTATATGAAAGAAAGGAAGGAAGCTTTTAGTTTTACGTGACCGTTAATCATGCGATCATGAGCCACGGGACCTCCTTTTTACGTGGAATCCGAACCACGGGACATGGCATTTCACTTCGAAAATCTCACATGCATTGACCGGGAATCGAACCCGTTCCACCTTGGTGAGAGGCCAACAGCTTGACCGCTGCGCCACCACGCCCCTTATATGAAAGACCCTGTAGTAAAGCCTAGTTCACGAATGGTGCAATGGTCTGTCGACTTTGCGCTGCCTCCCCACATATGGCTTCTAAACTCGTGTGGATGTCTGAAGCAGTCACGCCTTCCCTCCAGAGAAACCACACTGTCCACCTTTGCTCATGCTTGTCGGCTTCCATGTTGTTTCATCGATGTCCACAAGCATACTCGCACGTCGGAACATTTGTCGCAACAGTGCGCTACCTATGAGAAGAAGCAACAACATCTGGTGGCATTTGACAGTACTATAGTCCATCTTCACCTATACATGACACATTTCAAACTGCTATTTTTTGCCTATTTAAATTTTATGAAAAAATAGGCTGATGAGAGAGACCACCTTTTGTCAGTGAGTCTGTGTGTGCGTGTGTGTGTGTGTGTGTCTCCCCCCTGATAACTTCTAAACGGCTAGAGCGATTACAATGAAACTCGGTAAGATCATAGCACCATTCTGGCCGACACCGACCGTGCCCTTAAAATTTTATTGTCTCTCACCAATCCAACATGGCGGCTGTGCGAAATATTTCACCAGCATTCAGTATCTCCGAAACTATTACCGATATCGCCCTGAAATTGTGTACGGTGATAAAGGGCACTACTAGAAGTTTACCTACGAGACTTTCAAAAACCTGGTAACTACAAAACCAACATGGCGGCCAAGCGAAGTTAAGACTTTTAAATAGACTTTTCTCGCGATTTAACCATCCAAACGTAATGAAACTTGGTACAGCAAATGTTTATACACATTTTATTGCACTGGAGTCTAATTTAGTTCAATTGTTTACATAACCTCAAAATGGCGGCTGTGCGAAATATTCCACTGGCGACCATTTGAAATATTTAGACGGTTCTCAATATCTACGAATCTATTACAACCCTCAAACTGAAATTTTGTATGTTGATAGAGGCAATTAACATGTAGGATATATGAAAATAGGCTGTATAGTTCTTCACGGAACTACTTGGAGTTATAGAGGGAGTGCTAATCATAATTGAACGACCTAAATATTTTGACTGTAGTGAGTTAGTGTTTGTATTCGTAATTGAGGCAGGGATTTAAAAGCAGGCGTTCATGGCCTTAAGTAAGGAACCATCCCTGCATTTTCCTGCAGCATAACTGGGAAACCTCGACAGGTGACGTATTTTTAAGCGTTATTCTTGATGGGTAACAGTGAACATTGTTGCAGATTAATGTAGCTGAGTTCACCATGATATTCTATGAACAAGAAGTTTCGTGACGAACTAAAGAGCCTATTTTTCATGCCAATGATTATTCTACAGTATATGAACCTATCTAGAGTAATGACGAAATTAAGATGGTAATATCGAAATGTCCAATTAGTTCCTCCTGGTATAATGTAGCCTAATAGAGCACTACAGTTGGCAGCCCTGGTGACTGAATATAGGCTATTCTTAGTTCCATCTCTTAAGGTACAGAATACAAAATTTGGTTGAAGTCCAGTGGACGTTACATCCAGATAGACATTGGATCTATCAGCACGCGTAAAAGCATGTTGGCAACAATGCCATGCGTGTACTGGTTAGAAATAATCGGAAATATTATGATATTTGTTGTGCCAATTTGGGATGAAATCCATTTGTTAGTATAGAAGTTACATGTATTTTAAAATTGGACCTATCAGAAAGCATAGAATCATGTTGGCAGCATTGACATATATTAATTGCTCCAAATTATCTAGAGTGTCAGGTGCTATACGTGTGCAAAGTATAGAGCTGTTGGCTTGCATACTTTCTGATATATTGATATTAGGGTAAAAGAATATAGACAGCATTTATTAACAGTTGGCAGCCCTGATTGCTCAATACTTCTAGTCAAATCGGTTATGTTACACATAGCACATACGAAATTTGGTTGAAATCCAACTGATAGTATAGAAGTTACATGTATTTAAAAATTGGTCCTATCAGCAAGCTTAGAATCATGTTGGTAGAACTGAAGTATATAAGTTACTCCAAATTAATCTAATGTCAGGTACTAGACGTGTGCATAGTTTAAAGCTGTCGGCTTGCATACTTTCAGATATATTGGTATTTGGATGAAGAAAATAGAGAGAGCAATTATTAACAGTTGGCAGCCTTGGTGGCTCTTAAGAATACACTTAGTCATATATGTTTGTGTACACATATTACATACAAAATTTGGTTGAAATCCAATTAATAATGTAGAAGTTATATGCATTAAATTTGTACTTTTCACAAGGCTTAGAATATTTTTTGGCAACACTGTCATGTATGACCTCCTGGAAATTAAACTGAAATTATATTATCTAAATGTGTACCAATTTTGGAATAGCTCCCATACATACCTTCCATGATATCCAACTTGGAGCTCAAATTTCTATTGCGTTTTTTCAGCAGTTGGTAGCACTGACATTTTCAAATATGGGCTTGAGATATTCCGGTATACATCTTTACTTATACTAAATTTGGTTTCGATTGCTGCAGCCGTTTAGGAGTTGTTAGGGGACACACACACACACACACACACACACACACAGCCAGCCAGACAGACATAAGGACAGACAGACAGACAGACACACATTTTCCCGGATCGATCTCATAAGTCTACTTTTTCCTCATTTTTGCAAAATGTGAAAAATAGGCTAAAAATGGACGGGGACAAATCAGAGCTGTTCGGTTCGATAGACAGCTACGCGGACAAGAGAGGCGAACTCGACAGAGACTTATAACATTTATTAATAAGGAAATACAACAATCACATTTATAGTCTTTGCTCTAGTCTGTTATAGATTTTGTTCCCATTGCACATATCAACTCACATATTGTAATGTCAGACAGAAGGACAGACAAACAAACAGACACACACACATTTTCCCGGATTGATGTCATAAGTCTACTCTTTCCTCATTTTTAGCCTATTTTCAATTTTGAAAAATAGGCTTATGAGATCACCTTTTGTCCGTGTGTGTGTGTGCGTGCGTGTGTGTATGTGTGTGTGTGTGTGATTCGTGTGTGTGTGTGTCCCCCCTAATAAAATCTAAACGGCAGGAGCGATTTCAATGAAACTCGGAAAGTTCATAGCACTGTTCACGGCGACCTCGACCGTGCCCTTCAAATTTTGTTACGACTCACCAATCCAACATGGCGGCTGTGCGAAATATTTCACCAGTATTCAATATCTCCGAAACTATTACCGATATTACCCTGACATTTTCTATGGTAATAGAGGGAACTACTCTAAGTTCACTTATGTGACTTTTGAAAACCTGGTAACTACAAAACCAACATGGCGGCCAAGCGAATTTGCGACTTTTAAATAGACGTTTCTCGCGATTTGACCAATCAAACGCAATGAAACTTGGTACAGTATATGTTTATATACATTGTAATGCACCGACATCAAACTTCGTCCAATTGTTTACATAATCACAAGATGGCGGATGTGCGAATTATTTCACCGGCATTCTATATCTCTGAAACTATTAGCGGTATCTCCCTAAAATTTTGTACGGAGATAAAGGGCACTACTGGAAGTCCATCTATAAGATTTTCAAAAACCGGTTAACTACAAAACGAACATGGCGGCCAAGCGAATTTGAACATTTTAAATAGACCTTTCTCGCGATTTAATGTTCCAAGCGCACTGAAACCTTGTACAGGAAATATTTATACACATTGTAATCCACTGGTATCTAATTTAGTTCAATTGTTTACATAACCTCAAGATGGCGGCAGTGCGAATTTTAAAATTTAGTTTTTATTTCTTGTGATGTAGTCATGCGATCAAAGTGAAAGTTTGAATAATGAACCTACGCAATAATTTTCCTTTAATGGTACATGACTCTATGGCCTATACATTTAACAATTCAACATGGCGACCATCCGAAATATTTAGACGATACTGAATATCTACGAATCTATTTTAGCAATCAAACTGCATTTTTTAATGTTCATAGGGGCTATGAACTTAAGTTCACCTATAGGACTTTAAATAACCTGGTGATCACAAATCCAACATGGCGGTGACGCGAATTATAAATATTCACATGGACGTTTCTCGCAATTTAACCATCCGCGTGCAGTGAAACTTGGTACAGTAAATCTTTATCCGAATGTTAATCCACTGGCATCTAATTTATTTCAATTGTTTCCATAACCTCTAGATGGCAGCTGTGAAAATTTTTAAATCTCCTCGTTTTTTCTTGTGTCCTAATTATGCGATTGAAGTTTGAATACTACACGTTCACAATAATCTGCATGTAACAGTACATAACTCTAGGACCTACATATATAAAATCCAACATGGCGACCACCCGAAATATTTAGTCGGTTCTCAATATCTACGAATCTATTACAGCAATCAAACTGAAATTGTGTATGTTGATAGTGGGAATTAACATAAGTAGGATATATGAAAATAGGCTGTATAGTTCTTCACGGAACTACTTGTTACAAAATATGAAAAGTAGGCTTAAAACCAAATAGCAAGGATTTTTCCAGATCATTTTGAGGTTAGAAGAAACTATACCGATACACTTTACTTTACTCCACCTGGTAGACGGATTTCATAAGAAGTTATTTTTGGCAAGTTAATTGATAATTAATGGTTACATATCAAGTATGCTTGAATATTAATTGCTATTATAGAATTTTCACGCACATTGTGTTGCCAGTGAATCAGACAAATCTACAGAGAGAAGAATCATCTTGAATTTCCGTCTGATTTTTGATAATATTTATTGACGTTTTCTTATCGAAAATTCTTCCAATTTTAACGACGGTTTACTTGCCATCTTACAAACAGTATCTACATTAATACATTTTTTGTAATACTAATAGAATTCAACATAGTATTTTAGTGTAGTTTATGTTCGACCCTGATTATTATGTGTCAGAAAACTGTATCATAATGAGGCTCATTATAACACTACTTTTCATTATGAAACAGTTTCTCCCACCTATCAGAGCTCAAGAAACAGTTGTGTGACCAATTAGATAAGGATACCTTCGCGCATGCACTCAAAATCCAACATGTCTATATAAATTACCGAAAGTGCACCGTCCATATGTTCGCGTAAATTAACTGGTGAATATGAGACAAGAAATAGCACTGTACCTTAATATCCCCAAATCCAATTTCTACACTGCGCGTTGTTTTGAAACGACTTCGGTGACAGTTTAACTGAATACTGGTGCACAATCTGAACATATGGCATTGAAGCACACAGAGCGCATGCGTCGGTTGGCCAGAGAGCTTGGAAAACAGAGATATATTACCCTGCGCAGCACCCGATCACAACATTCTAGTGACTGAACAGATATTTTTGAATGAATGAAAATCCACAGCCTGCTTCCAGTCTCCGACCGGGTCAGGAATGGGATGAATGAAGCCCCCATCTAGCGGCGAGGATATGAACTGTGCCGGCTGCCGAGGCCTGACGCACTCCTCTGGGGCAATGATGAAATGAATGACAGATGAAATGAAATGATAGTGGAGAGTGTTGCTGGAATGACATTTTTGACAGGGAAAACCGGAGTACCCGGGGAAAAACCTGTTTGCCTCCGTTTTGTCCAGCACAGATCTCACATGGAGTGACCGGGATTTGAACCACGGATCCAGCGGTGAGAGGCCGGCGTGCTGCCGCCTAAGCCACGGAGGCTGACAGATATGTATGAATATTAATGTTAAAACATATAATAAAGTTATAATGATCGTCGAACATGAACAGTCGTATGCAACTCGCCTATAATGGTTATTATAATGGAATCTTAATTATAGCTATTAAGTGAAAAATGTCCGTAATAATCCTAATTTCTCAACTTACTGTATATGTAGGTATTTGAATGCATGTGTTTGTAATTTTAAGATTTGTGCTTTTTTTGAAAAATAATGAGGTGGGCGAAAAAAACAAGAAGTTCCGTGACGAACTAAAGAGCCTACTTTTCATGCCAATGATTATTCTACAGTATATGAACCTATCTAGTGTAATGACGAAATTAAGATGGTAATATCGAGATGTCCAATTAGTTCCTCCTGGTATAATGTAGCCTAATAGAGCACTACAGTTGGCAGCCCTGGTGACTGAATATAGGCTATTCTTAGTTCCATCTCTTAAGGTACAGAATACAAAATTTGGTTGAAGTCCAATGGACGTTACATGCAGATAGACATTGGATCTATCAGCACGCGTAAAAGCATGTTGCCAACAATGTCATGCGTGTACTGGTTAGAAATAATCGGAAATATTATGATATTTGTTGTGCCAATTTGGGATGAAATCCATTTGTTAGTATAGAAGTTACATTTGTTTTAAAAATGGACCTATCAGAAAGCATAGAATCATGTTGGCAGCATTGACATACATTAATTGCTCCAAATTATCTAGAGTGTCAGGTGCTATACGTGTGCAAAGTATAGAGCTGTTGGCTTGCATACTTTCTGATATATTGATATTAGGGTAAAAGGATATAGACAGCATTTATTAACAGTTGGCAGCCCTGATTGCTCAATACTTATAGTCAAATCGGTTATGTTACACATAGCACATACGAAATTTGGTTGAAATCCAACAAGAAGTTCCGTGACGAACTAAAGAGCCTACTTTTCATGCCAATGATTATTCTACAGTATATGAACCTATCTAGAATAATGAAGAAATTAAGTTGCTAATATCGAAATTTCTAATTAGTTCGAAATACTGTATACCTTGCATAATGTAGCCTAATAGAGCACTACAGTTGGCAGCCCTTATGACTGAATGTATTCTTAGTTCCATCTCTTACGGTACAGAATACAAAATTTGGTTGAAGTCCAATGAATAGCTTGGACGTTACATGCAGTTAAACATTGGATCTAACAGCGCGTGTAAAATCATGTTGGCAACAATGTCATGCATGTTTTGGTCAGAAATAATCTGAAATAATATGATCTATTGTTGTGCCAATTTTGAATGAAATCCATTAGTTAGTATAGAAGTTACATGCATTTTAAAATTGGACCTATCAGCAGGCTTAGAATCATGTTGGCAGCACTGACGTATATTAGTTACTCCAAATTCATCTAGAATGCCAGGTACTATACGTGTGCAAAGTTTTGAGCTATTGGCTTGCATACTTTCTGAAATATTGGTATTCGGATAAAATCAATTAGGAGCATTTATTAACAGTTGGCAGCCCTGGTGGGTCTTAAGAATACGCTCAGTCATATCTGGTTAAGTACACATACAACATACGAAATTTGGTTGAATTCCAATTGATAAGTGTAGAAGTTATGTGCATTTAAAAAATGGGCCAATCAGCAGGCTTATAATCATTTTGGCAACACTGCCATATATGGCCTCCTGGAAATTAAACTGCAATATTATTATCTATACGTGTGCCAATTTCGAAATAGCTCCCATTCATACCTTCCAAGATATTCAACATGGAGCTCAAATTTCAATTGCGATTTTTAGCAGTTGGTAGCACTGACATCATTTTCAAATATGGCCGTGAGATATTCGGGTACAGACCTTTACTCCTACCAAATTTTGTTTCGATTGCTCCAGCCGTTTAGGAGTTGATAGGGGGGGGACACACACACAGCCAGACAGACAGACAGACAGAAGGATAGACAGACACACATTTGCCCGATCTCATAAGTCTACTTTTTCCTCATTTTTGCAAAATGTGAAAAGTAGGCTAAAAATATAAATCTCGAAAGTGGGCGATGGTCAGAAAAGGTTTGGGAAACCCTGATTTAAATTAACAGTATTTGTAAGGATACAAATTTTTTTGACAATGTTTAACTAAGTTTTAAGATATAATATTTTTCACGCTGAGGATGGAATCATGGACATTCCGAAACATGTACGTCGTTTAATATTTCATTAAACAACTTCCCTTAGTATTGATAAGGCGAATTTTCAATTTTTCAAAACTGAAGGTCTCCCTCATGAGTACGTATACCAGTCGTGAAGGCACTGTTTTTTCCAAATTCTAGTATTATTTTCATGAATATCGTAATGACCTTTCCTTATCTTTTCATGGTACCTATATTGAGTTTATCCCAGACGATTTCTATGTCGTATGTTATGATTGGCACCACTACCGTTTTGAATAGTGGCATTGCTGTGTTTGTCGATAGTTTGGTTATGTTTGGGATATCATCTGAGGCTTTGATGGCTGCTGCTGCTCTCTCCTGTATGTGTACACTGAATGATGTTGTAGTTGTAGTTGTCTGTAGTGAAACTCCCAGATATTTGTAATGTACTATTAAATGTCGAGTCTCGTTGAATAGAATTAGCTCATCTTTAGGTGTTGTCTTTCCACCGTTCCTGAACGTCATTTGTACTGTCTTTTCTTTGTTAATATCCATGTTTTCCTTTGCACCGACCTGTAATTTGTGGAGCAAGTCTCTTACGTCGTCTTTGTTTGCCGATTCTCGATCCTATCACCATATCGTCTGCGTATTGAGCCCGAGAAGCTCATTTGAAGGATATTACTTTAGGACCATTAATGGAGGAACCAAGGAAGATGATAAAGATAACCTTTGACTTGAAAGCTGGAGATGTGTTACTCATTAAACTCTTAAATATCCCCAGAGGATAATTTCTACAAATGGAATGAAGATGTAAGAACTTGAGATTCAAAATTGAAGAGGTTATTTAAATTGAGGATTTTTCGACTGGTTAAAAGTAATATTGTCATGCCACGAATATGTTTTGGCAAAATACAGTCGCTCAACGTAGCGGAGTTCTCTCATGATTCGAGAAGTCATGTCCGAAAGAGACAGTTCTGCTCATTGTATTCCCGCACGAGGGCGGATGGATTTTTCTTGAGTGATGTAATACGTGTTTTTAGCCTATTTTCAATTTTGAAAAAAATAGGCTTATGAGATCACCTTTTGCCCGTGTGTGTGTGCGTGTGTGTGTGTGTGATTCGTGTGTGTGTGTCCCCCTAATAAAATCTAAACGGCAGGAGCGATTTCAATGAAACTCGGTAAGTTCATAGCACCATTTCCGGCGATCCCGACCGTGCCCTTCACATTTTGTTACGGCTCACCAATCCAACATGGCGGCTGTGCGAAATATTTAACCAGCATTCTATATCTCCGAAACTATTACCGATATTACCCTGACATTTTGTATGGTGATAAAGGGAACTACTATAAGCTCACTTATGTGACCTTTGAAAACATTGTAACTACAAAACCAACATGGCGGCCAAGCGAACTTGCGACTTTAAATAGACGTCTCTCATGATTTAACCAACCAAACGCAATGAAACTTGGTACAGTATATGTTTATATACATTGTAATGCACCGACATCTAACTTCGTTCAATTGTTTACATAACTACAAGATGGCGGATGTGCGAAATATTTCACCGGCATTCTATATCTCTGTAACTATTAGGTATCTCCCTGAAATTTTGTACGGAGATAAAAAGCACTACTGGATGTCCATCTATAAGACTTTCAAAAACCGGTTAACTACAAAACGAACATGGCGGCCAAGCGAATTTGAAAATTTTAAATAGACCTTTCTCGCGATTTAATGATCCAAACGCACTGAAATCTGGTACAGGAAATATTTATACACATTGCAATGCACTGGTATCTAATTTAGTTCAATTGTTTACATAATTTCAAGATGGCGGCTGTGCGAATTTTAAAATTAAGTTTTTATTTCTTGTGATGTATTCATGCGATCGAAGTGAAAGTTTGAATAATGAACCTACGCAATAATTTTCCTTTAATGGTACATGCCTCTATGACCTATACATTTAACAATTCAACATGGCGACCATCCGATATATTTAGACGGCTCTGAATATCTACGAATCTATTATAGCAATCAAACTGAATTTTTTAATGTTCATAGGGGCTATGAACTTAAGTTCACCTATAGAACTTTAAATAACCTGGTGATCACAAATCCAACATGGTGGCGACGCGAAGTATAAATATTCACATGGACATTTCTCGCAATTTATCCATTCGAGTGCAGTGAATCTTGGTACAGTAAATCTTTATACGAATGGTAATCCACTGGCATCTAATTTATTTCAATTGTTTCCATAACCTCAAGATGGCAACTGTGCGAAATTTTAAAATCTCCTTGTTACTTCTTGTGTCCTAATTATGCGATTAAAGTTTGAATACTACACGTACACAATAATCTGCAAGTAACAGTACCTATCTCTAGGACCTTTATTTATAAAAATCCAACATGGCGACCATCCGAAATATTTAGTCGGTTCTCAATATCTACGAATCTAATACAGCAATGAAACTTAAATTGTGTGTGTTGATAGTGGCAATTAACATAAGTAGGATATATGACAATAGGCTGTATAGTTCTTCACGGAACTACTTGTTGGGGGTATGTTCTCTTTGGGCAGTTTTTTTTATAACCACTGACCTCTCACCCAACCTGACACTACCCGGGTGTAGCTATCTCGTGCGGGCTAGTCTGAGAACATATTCCATCCTCTGAGTATATGGGTTCGATGGATGGGGGCGTCGAGAAGGCCGTTGGTGGTCTGCGGTCCCCCGACATTCCTGTCTGATCGGGCAAAGTATAGTCCCATTTCTGCTGCGGAATTTTGTCCCATGATGCTTGTTACGTCCGCTCTACAGATGCTGAATAGCGTTGGGCTCCGCTTGTAATATTTTCTCTGGGATTTCAACAGTTTGTCTGGTGAGATATCGATGGATGTAGTATTCAATTGCTCTCACTATAGGTACCATCTCCTCGGTCATTCGTCTTAGTTTCCCGATTAATTTGTATCTGTTCATTGAGTCAAACGCGTTCTTGAAGTCAACAATTACTGTATAGTAATTTCTTTCTTGGTGCCTTAGGGTGTCTTAGATCTGGTCCAGTAAACCACCAGTAGTGTGCTCCTGCCCTTCATAAATCTAAACTGTTGTTCTGGGATGTTTCTTTCAACATTTTCCAGTAGACGTTTGTTGAGTATTGTCGTGAATACTTTGAAGGAAGTGCTTTATGTGCTTCTCTGAACGGATGATTTGTCTCCTTTTCCTTTGTAGATCTTGAACGTCACTGTCTCCCAACTTACTGCGATTTTTCCTGTAAGCATTTGTTCATCAGGTATGTCCATAATTCTTCCATGTAATCTGGGATGTCTTTGAGATGTTTCATGTATATATTATCTGGGCCTGCTGCTAAAACATACGACGCTACTATTTGTGTAACTCTGGCTAAGCTGAACGTCATTAAAGATTTGCTACCTTACATACCTATGCCATGGAACCAATAACTTCACCAGATACTCCAAACTCAATCAAACTGTTCAACCATCACAAATGATATCGAATCGGATGAAGACGATACTTCTGTAGAGTAAATACATACAAAATCATGTACACGGGGGTGAATGACTACGATGTTGCTAGCCCCTAAATAAAATCATCATCATCAACAACAACAATTGTTCCCTCGTACTCTTTCCGTAATGTCTTCCCTTGAGTTGCATTGATATTAAACTAAACAAGATGTTCAGTAAAGAACATATAGCCTACTTTCTCCTAAATGCATGGGTATTGTTATAACTCTTTGTCCTTTTCAAGGAGTATAATTGAATGTTGGTTGTAGTAGCTTGTTGAAATACAACGTGTTATAGGGATATTAAACATGAATATGAGGTGCCCTTTGCTAGTGCTACCTCTGTAAAAAAAAATCATTCAATTCGGTTTCACCGTGTTTGAATTGATCTGGGGAATGGATTTGCACACATACATGGCCGCTATTTGAAAACTATTGAGCTGATGACCTTGTAGTCAGTCATAAGATGCTTTCCACAAAAAGGCATGTTGTTGCAAAATCCGGTAGAGATCAAATTATTAGGATGGTCGAAATTTGATTTAAGCTTTCAACATTTGGGTGGCCGTCATTCCGTTTCCGTCAAGATGGCGGCGATATAAAACATGACACTGAGGTGCCTTTTGCTAGTGCTACCTCTGTACCCAATTTCGTTCAATTCGGTTTCACCGTGTTTGAATTGATAGGGGGAATCGATTTGCACACATACTTGGCCACCATCTGCAAACTATTGGGCAGATGATCTAGCAGTTTGGTCAGAATATGCTTCCCACATAAAGATTTGTTGTTGCAAAATTTGGTAGAGACTAGATTATTAGGTTGGTCGTAATTACATTTTAGCCTTTAACATTTGGGTGGCCGCGATTACGTTTCCGTCAAGATGGCGGTGATATAAAACATGACACTGAGGTGCCCTTTGCTAGTGCTACCTCTGTACCAAATTTCGTTCCATTCGGTTTCACCGTGTTCGAATTAATAGGGGCAATTGACTTTCACACAAAGATGGCCGCCATCCGCAATCTATTAGGCTGATGACCTATTAGTTTGGTCAAAGGATGCTGCCCCTATAAAGGTATGTTGTTGCACACAGACAGACACACTTTTTTTCGCCCTGTAGTGATCTCATAAGTCTACTTTCATTTTTTGCAAAAATCGAAAATAGGCTAAAAAGTCTTAGTAAGTTATAGAGATTACTATGACCTATCCATCAGATGATCATATAACGTGCATATGGGTTATAAAGATTAGTACCATTTCATAATGGTAGCATTACAGAGCTGTCGCGTGCATGTGGAATACGGTCATGTTCCTTTTCTCTTTTCCCATGCCAGTGATGGCCTTATAAAACACAGAAGGGAATTAGCCAGCGTGTTGTGGTGGAGAGGAGAAGGAATTGGAGCAACAAGTCAAAACGATACAATTCAATCTCCTGAGAAAGGCGAGTTAATTAATTCATACGAGTTTAATCCGTTTTATATTTTGTGTGCAAGTCATATAGGAGGTTTGCGACATCTTAGTCTGGCGTAGCAGAGAATGTCAGGAGATAGGAGGTTTGTATCCCGGCCCTAACAGCGACTATCACGACTCTGGTTTATCCTTGATTTTTCTAACTTTTTTGCAAGAAAATGTCGGCATTTAACCTTATTTCAAGCGTCGACGATGCAGTGGTGCCATCCATCGTCCTTTCGTCCCAAGAAGTTCAAGAGCTTGCTTATTGATTTCGAAGAACCTGGTGTCTCCATCACTGAACAACAGTACTGTGCAATACTGGAGAAATCACGGCGTGCAATTAAGGCGAAACGTTAGAATTACTGCGGCAAGGAGTGCTGCTGCTTCATGATAAAGCACGTCCCTATACTGCAAAGGTCGTAACGAAGAATGTAGGCCAACTCAAGCGGGAGACACTTGAGAACCCGCCCTATAGGCCCGACTCTTCCCTATGTGATTATCACGTCTTTGGTCGCTTAAAACTGTCTTGAAGGGTTATAGCGAGAAATTGGAAAAAAATCTTTTTCCAGTTCTCACAACATAGCATTGTCATAGGATTTGTAGTCTTCCATTTGAAGCACTAGCATCCATTATGCTGTTGTTCATGTCCCTTTGCCCTTGCTTCTAATGCAGCGTCCTTCTTAACATTTCCACGTATAGCCTAAATCGTCTAATAGGAATATAAATAAACAGGACCCTAACAACTAGGTTATCGGCCCCTAACGGTTTGGGTGATAGTGAAAGAGAATGAAAATTATACTAACTACAGACTTACCTACTAGAAGAAGAAATGGTAAACAATTAAAGGATAAAGCAAAAAAAGGAGACGAAGAAAAGAAATGCCCTCAACCCTCATAGATGATGATGATAATTGTTGCTTTAAGGGGTCTAACATCCAGGTTATCGGCCCCTAATGGCAACTCTCTAAGAGGGTGTAGCAATATCCAGGATGCACCAGAAGTGGTGGGGCTACATACGCCCAGCCTCCTTGAGGGCCTTGATCCGAAGGCAGGAGATAACATGAAAAGAAAAAGAAGGCTGACCCCTCGATCAAGGACGGTATCAGGAATGATGAGACAAGGGCCAATTAAGGCGGGAAAGGAAGAGACTCCCTAGACCTCGGATACCCTAATACCATCGGGGTCGGAAGAAAACAAGAGTTGACCAAGAGAGGTCGACAGGAAAGAAGACTGAGAAGAGCCCGAGACAAGTAAGTGGAAGCAATGCTGGACACAGCTGGGGTCCCGTGGTCGCCAACCCAAGTACCAATAGATGTGAGCCCCTGGGGGGAAGTATAAGAAAACAGCCTCAGGAATGGGATGTGAAAAGAATTATGTACCGTACCATTAGAAAGCTATACAATAAGTAGTGTTGAATAGTTCGGATATTACGGAGTTCCTTAACACGATCATGGCTATCATAACCAATCATTCATAATAAAAGCGGCTTCGGTGGCGTAGTTGGTAGCATGCTGAACTGCTGTGCCCAAGATAGCGGGTTCAAACCCGGCCGAAGTCGTCGGATTTTTAAGAGCGTTAAAATCCTTCAGTATGCCTTCCTTCGGAGGGGAAGTAAAGCCGGCGGTCCCATGTCAAATTAATGGCATGTAAAAGATATTTCCACAGACTAAACTTGTGTGAAGCTAAATTTCTAGGTTAGATTTCGTTGGAACTCTCTATCGAAGTTCCAACGTTCACCACTAGGTGTCAGTGATATCTGGTAGCAAAAGTTGGAACTACTTGAAATTGAACGGAACTTGTAGATCACCCCATGGGTGTCAGCTTGAAGCAGCTACAGCCTCTGGCGTGCCGAACATGTTCTCGGACACTCCCCGGCACTAAAAGCCATACGGTAAATAAATAATCAATAATAAATATCAAATAATAAGAGCGTCAATATATAAACATGCGCAGTGCATTCATTTCAAGCCTGAACCATCACCTTCTTAAAAGATGAGGAAAGAGGTTGTCTGGAACAATTCTTTAGTCTTGTGTGGGATGACTCCCATCTCTAGGTGGACAAGTCAAGAGGCAGTGACCTCTGTCTGACCACATGGTGTACATGGCACCCACGAAGATGGCTGAAACCAAGCACGGATGAAGTTTCTAGTGGACCATTGTAAGTACTTTATGAAATCATGATTGCATTTAAATCAAGTTAAATCCTTAAAAGTTTGATACAAAAAGCCATCTTTAATACTTTCTTTCTGTCTTTCTTTCTTTCTTTCTTTCTTTCTTTCTTTCTTTCTTTCTTTATTCGTGTCAGAATCATCAACTTAAAATACAAATATTTAAAAAAGAATATTAACTATTAATACAGGACATCTAAATCTCCTCCATACACATACGCAGGCCCATTACACAAACAAAACTCACACCGAGCAACAAATTTGAGAGCTAGATTATTTTTGCCCAGTATTAGGCGACGTCAATAGTGCTGGAGGAGGCTGTAATCAAATCTTTCACAGTGCACTTTGAAGGACAAATTCACACTGACTTAAATGTTGGATTGTCAGCTGCTCTCCACAGTCACAGAGTGATGAGTCGCTTGAGAAACTCCTCTTCCGCCGACTCCTGTACGGAGTCAGTTAAGGTCTTTCCTGGTTGTCCATTTCTCTTGGGTGTCCACATGGAAGAATTTCCTTCGGCTCCATCCAGTTGGAATGGTGGTTAGTTCTTTCACTTCGCACCTTGATCCTAGAATTCTCTGCTTTCCCTTGAAGCTTAACCGATGTGCGGAGGAAACACTTTCTAGATTGCAGCCCCCGTGTGGTAGGATGGTATCCATAGAGGAGATGGGCTCCTGAGGTATGATTGGAACCTTTCTTTTAAACTATATAGGCAGTAATTCACCGAGCAAATAGTAGCGAATTCAATTAAACAAAGATGAGGCTCTCAACTGTATTCGATTTCTTTTAAGGAGAACATCTTGCCGCTTATATAAGCTGGAAAAAAGCTCAAAAATCCTTCGTTTTAAGTGTTTACACTTTGTGACGTGCTTGAATACTATTTCAGAAATGTTCATTTAATCTGAAAATAAGTTGACGCATGAAATTGGTTGCTATGTATTTTACAGGGTGTTCCTAAACTCCCATTACAAACATTGCTTGTCACGGCGGTTGAGTTTTTTTTTTTTTTTTTTTTTTAGCGTATGGCTTTTAGTGCCGGGAGTGTCCGAGGATATGTTCGGCTCGCCAGTTTTGTAGCTGCTTCGAGACGGACACCCAATGGGTGAGCTACAAGTACCGTTGTGGAGGCAAGTTGGAAGGGAAGGTCGAGGAGTTGGAAGGTAGCGGCTGTGGCCTATAGTTAGGGACCTACCCCGGCATTTGCCTGGAAGGAAAATGGGAAACCACAGAAGACCATCTTCAAGGTTGCCGGCGGGGGGGATTCGAACCTCCTCGCCTCCCGGATGTGAGCGACTGCCACCAGTCATGCCGTAACGACCCGGTGGGTGAGTGGTTATCGTGTCGGACTACTAACCCCAAAATTGGAGCTTCGTACCTGGCCGTGGTAAGGAATTTTTGAAAGGCGACAAAAATCACTGCATGCATGTCATACGTTGTTGGCTTGTTAAAGAATCCATTTGAATTCAGTAGGTCATGTTCAAAATGGCAATATTAATCACGGGATATTCCGCCAACACATAAAAAGTTCCTCCTTTCTCAACTAGAAAGCGCTTTAGTTTCAAGGAGCTTAGATATCTAACCTCCTTGACTTTCATAGCGTTCCAAGGAACAACAACGAAATTCAACAAGTAGTGGGGACCTCGACAGTTAAGTTTAGCCTAGGAACTTGTGTCCGGAAATGTAGTCTTCCCGCTACCCGCAAAATACCACCACAGATCATGTTCACATCTCCCACATTTTCAGCGCTTAGTCCGACTTCTAGTGCTTGTCGTCTGGGTCCAATTGCAGGTGGGACTCGATGTGACGAGCATTGACATCAATGCAGACACGGTACCTCCCTACCATGTTCTGGTTCACATGATCACCAATTCCTGGTCCTCCAACATCGCCGCAGCCATAACCCGCGCCAGTAGATCTTCCTCGGATTCCACGTACATCAAGGTCTTCATGTGACCACACAGCGGTGTCAAGTTGGCCAAGCAATCGGGCCATCACGAGCTAACCATTGTTGTCCAAATCTCTGGTGCAGATGATCTCGGACCGGAAGTTAAAAATTGAGGTGGTGCCCCATGGTGCAGAAACCAATTGATTTTGCCGCACATGCAGTGGCACATCGTCAAGAACTCGTGTAGTTCGTCGTCAAGGAATACCAAGTACGTGGCAGCCCCTGAGAGATTTTGTGGAAGAAGGTAGGGGATACAACTTGTAGGGGATATGGGACATCAGGCAATGACGCACGTACCAGTGCACAGTGGGTCAAAATCGAAATCTAGGACAAAATTATTTATTTTCATATTTAAACAAGTAGTTCCGTGAAGAACTATACAGCCTATTTTCATATATCCTGCTCAGGTTAATTGTCTCTATCAACATACAAAATTTCAGTTTAATTGCTGTAACAGATTCGTAGATATTGAGAACCGTCTAAATATTTCAGATGGGTCGCCAGGATGGTTTTTTATTTTTGTACTATTACGTTAAGATTATTGTGTACGTGTGGTATTCAAACTTCAATCGCATGATTAGAACACAAGAAGTAAAAACGAGATTTTAAAAGTACGCACACCAGCCATCTTGTGATTATGCAAACAATTTAAATAAATTACATGCCGGTGGATCAACATTTGTATAAGCATTTAACGTGCAAGGTTTCACGGCACTCGGATAGTTAATTCGCGAGAAACGTATATTTAAATATTTATACTTCACGTCGCCGCCATGTTGGATTTGTGCTCACCAGGTTACTGAAAGTCCTATAGGTGAACATATGTTCATAGTCTCTATGAACAAAAAAAAAAATCAGTTTGGTTGCTGTAAAAAATTCATACATATTGAGAACCGTCTAAATATTTCGGAAGCTCGCCATTTAGGATTGTTATATCTATAGGCCATAGAGTTATGTACCATTCAAGGACAATTATTGCCTAGCTTCATTATTCAAACTTTCACTTCGATCGCATGATTACGACACAAGAATAAAAACTTAATTTTAAAATTTCGCACAGCCGCCATCTTGAGCTTATGTAAACAATTGAATTAAATTAGATGGCAGTGCATTACAATGTGTACAAACATTTGCTGTACCAAGTTTCATTACGTTTGGATAGTTAAATCGCGAGAAATGTCAATTTAAAAGTCTCAATTTCGCTTGACCGCCATGTTGGTTTTGAAGTAACCAGGTTTTTGAAAGTCTAATAGGTGAACTTCTAGTAGTGCCCTTTATCACCGTACACAGTTTCAGGGCGATATCAATAATAGTTTCGGAGATATTGAATGCTAGTGAAATATTTCGCACAGCCGCCATGTTGGATTGGTGAGACGTAACAAAATTTGAAGGGCACGGTCGAGGTCGCCGGAAATAGTGCTATGAACTTACCGAGTTTCATAAAATCGCTCCAGCCGTTTAGATTTTATTAGGGGTACACACATACACGCACACACACACCCCTTACACACACACACACACACACACACACACACACACACAATGACAAAAGGTGATCTCATAAGCCTATATTTTCAGAATTGAAAATAGGCTGAAAATGTAAATTTATTACTTCTACAGCATTCTCATATAAATGCCGCTCACTATTCTGGGATATAAACGCATTTTAGTGTAAATCTGTCACCACTGATCGAGCAGTCTGAATTGGAGGGTGAATATAGGCTAAGTGGCTGTGGTTTGGTTTTCTTTGTGGTTAGTGTGATGCTTTAAGATGGAACATGCAGCTAAAGGTATGATCTTTGTAACGTGTTTCAGTTATTAATGGGCGTAATTGTTACGTAATTTTAGCTATAATTGCATTATATAATATTTAACTATTCTTTTTTAAATTATATTTTCACATAGATTTTTAGTATGTTGCGTCACTCTGCGTCACTTTCTACTGAATGTTATAATGTAGATAAAGTCTTGTAGTTTACGCCTGTTATAAGACTTTTTGCATCATTTTGCTACTTACTTATTTATTTTACGTTTTAGAAGATGCCGCGCAACCATTTCTCACACGTTTACAACTGTTTGAAGCACTGGGATCGACGATTATGTCAAAAGTAGAACTTTGTGACTTTGTTAAAATTAAATTAGGGGTCGAAGATTGTTCTGAGAGATAACTGAATGCTCTATCCAACTCCTAGTCATAGACAATTTCTTGCATGTGTAGACGTAGCATAAAAGGTCTTAACTGATGTTTTTTATGAAGTAAACAAATTATATACGTTGCTTTCACTCTAAATTCATGATTAAAACGTAAACATAAAATTGTCTCCCTATATTTGGATTTTGACCCACTGTGCAGTGGCGGCCGGTAATATGGTTACAGTGCTGCAAAACGACCAGACTAATTCAAGAAAAACAATTAATACCAAATGATATTGTTACGGCTGTGAGTTTGTGTCATCACTCGCCGCATGAGTCACAACTGCCCCAGGGCTGGGCTGTGCCCTTCCTCCTGTATTGCGTGCGCCTTATGCAACATGGCTACTAGGACAAAGGGATAGTCCAGAATATTCGTGACTGGACCAGCGATGGAAACCTCGAGAAGCCGTGAACCCTGGATGGATCTAGAAGCATTTATTGAGTCACCGGCCGGCTATATAAGAGCGACCCGTCAAGCAGTTGTTGTTGTGTTTTACGAGCTAGTGCGAGCGATTATCTTGAGCGACAGAAGTGTGGTGACTTGCGAAACCCCTAGTGAAGCTGATTCTCTTGACACCGAGGAAGTGATTGTGGGGCTTGTGAAACAGTGTATAGTGCAGTGACAGACCTAGTGCAGCTATTTCCAGCGAGCGTAAGGGAGCGGACTCATTAGCGAAGAGGATTAACTGTGGTCTGTTGACAAGTGAAAGGGAAAGTATTTTCGACGTGAGGAAACTGGAGTAAGGTAATGATTGCTGTTGAGTAGTGTATTTTTCTGGCTGCAATGAAAATGAAAATCCACAGCCTGCTTCCGGTCTCCGACCGGGTCAGGAATGGAATGAATGAAGCCCCCATCTAGCGGCGAGGATATGAACTGTGCCGGCTGCCGAGGCCTGACGCACTCCTCTGGGGCAATGATTAAATGAATGACAGATGAAATGAAATGATAGTGGAGAGCGTTGCTGGAATGAAATGTTGACAGGGAAAACCGGAGTACCCGGAGAAAAACCTGTCTGCCTCCGTTTTGTCCAGCACAGATCTCACATGGAGTGACCGGGATATGAACCACGGACCCAGCGGTGAGAGGCCGGCGTGCTGCCGCCTAAGCCACGGAGGCTTCCTTCTGGCTGCAATAAAATTAATTATTTCTTTAAGCAGTAATTGGTGTTGTGCTTTATACCCACCGTAATCCAGTTAACAAAGGTGCCACTAGGGGGTGGCACGTAACAATATATTTAGTAAAAGAAGCTGTACATTTCTTTTTATATGTATAGGAATTCATTATTCTGTTCTTTAATAATTCAGGAAATCTTATAGTGTAGTAAGTGACTGAAGTGCCTGAGAAAGCGAAGCGCGCCAAATGTATAGGAGCGCTCATTCGTTTGGTCGTTGCCAGTCCCAAGCACCGACCAGAACTCATTAGTGAAGGGTACGGCAGAGATGCTAGACTGATTAAGTTCTATCCCAACCGTCAACTCGGCTGGTCGTTGCCCGCAGATTGCAACAAGGGAGCCAAGGCGCAACTGCCTATACTATGTCTTGCAATGTAGGCCAATTCCCGCCCTCTTATATACAACCTACGTTGTTTTGATCTCGTGAAGGTTTTCATTTAGACTACCTTAGAATCCATTTAATCCGATGGCAATGTGATGTTCTCTGAAATGTGGGATTCGTGATGAATGAGGTACATCCGTTTTACCTCGCAATTAAGCACAGTTATCTCTAATATCAAGCATTCTTTTACCCTAACCCCATCCCCCTTTAATGAAAATAGTGCAATACCAACACCAACCGCCACTGGTACGTATTCTAGTCAGTGGTGCTGAAAATGCGCAAGATTTGAACGTATGCTGTAGTGTTGTTTTTTTCTTCGGGTAAGCGGGTAGACGTTACGTTTCCGGACACAAGTTCCTATGCTAAACTTAACCGACTTGGTCCCCACTACAAGCCCTACAAGTCTGTAATGGGAATTTTGATACACTCTGTATAAACTAGTCATATCAGTGTGGGAGCATTTTGCTTCAAGTGCGACCACTCGTGTAACTTTGATCTTTCGACCACTGGCAGGATAGCTAAGCACCATCTAGTAATGTATTATGTAAACAACTTTTTAGCCTATTTTCAATTTTGAAAAAATAGGCCTATGAGATCACCTTTTGTCCGTGTGTGTGTGCGTGTGTGCGTGTGTATGAGGTGTGCGTGTGTGTCCCGCGTGTGTGCGTGTGTATGAGGTGTGTGTGTGTGTGTCCCTAATAAATTCTAAACGGCTAGAGCGATTTCAATGAAACTCGGTAAGTTCATAGCACTATTCCGGGCGACCCCGACCGTGCCCTTCAAATTTTATTACGTCTCACAATTCCAACATGGCGGCTGTGCGAAATATTTCACCAGCATTCAATATCTCCGAAACTATTACCGATATCACCCTGGATTTTTTTTTACGGTGATAAAGGGAAATACTAGAAGTTCATCTATGTGACTCTTGAAAAACTGGTAACTACAAAACCAACATGGCGGCCTAGCGAAGTTGCGACGTTTAAATAGACGTTTCCGGCGATTTAACCAACCAAACGCAATAAAACTTGGTACAGTATATGTTTATACACATTGTAATGCACCGACATCTAACTTCATTCAATTGCTTACATAACCACAAGATGGCGGCTGTGCGAAATTTTCACCGGCATTCTATCTCTCTGAAACTATTAGCGGTATCACCCTGAAATTTTGTATGGAGATAAAGGGCACTACTGCAAGTTCATCTATAAGATTTTCAAAAACGGGTTAACTACAAAACGATCATGGCGGCCAAGCGAATTTGAAAATTTAAATAGACCTTTCTCGCGATTTAATGTTCCAAACGCAATGAAACTTGGTACAGGAAATGTTTATACACATTGTAATGCACGGGTATCTAATTTATTTCAATTGTTTACATAACCTCAAGATGGCGGCTGTGCGAATTTTAAAATTAAGTTTTTATTTCTTGCGTCGTAATCATGTGATCGAAGTGAAAGTTTGAATAATGAACCTACGCAATAATTTTCCTTTAATGGTACATGACTATGGCCTATACATTTAACAATCCAACATGGCGACCATCTGAAATATTTAGACGGCTCTGAATATCTACGAATCTATTATAGCAATCAAACTGAATATTTTTATGTTCATAGGGGCTATGAACATAAGTTCACCTATAGGACTTTCAATAACCTGGTGATCACAAATCCAACATGGCGGCGACGCGAAGTATAAATATTCACATGGAGGTTTGTCGCAATTTAACCATCCGAGAGCAGTGAAACTTTGTACAGTAAATCCTTATACGAATGTTAATCCACTGGCATCCAATTTATTTCAATTGTTTCCATAACCACAAGATGGCAGCTGTGCGAAATTTTAAAATCTCCTAGTTACTTTGTGTCCTAATCATGCGATTGGTGTTTGAATTCTACACGTACACAATAATCTTCATGTAACAGTACATAACTCTAGGACCTACATAAAAGTCCAACATGGCGACCATCCGAAATATTTAGTCGGTTCTCAATATCTACCAATCAATTACAGCAATCAAACTGAAATTTTGTATGTTGATAGTGGCAATTAACCTGAGTAGGATATATGAAAATAGGCTGTATAGTTCTTCACGGAACTACTTGTTTTATTTGTAATACAAACCGTAATTAAAACATGTTTTTGTTTCTATAAACACCTTATTTTATTTTATTGCGCGGAAAACAATAAAATTATATTCTATTGTGCGATGTAATAATTTTAATTCATAGTTATTGAAAATAGTATAAAGGTAATGCGCAAATTTGCTCCAAATGTGGTTCGTTGACGTTATCAAAGCAAATTCTCAAGTTTCGAAATTATGTTCAATGTGAGCCTTCGATACTCATTTTCATCTCCTGAAAAATTTGGTTTATTTGGCAATGATTATTATTTCCCTGTTGTCTTCTTTAAATATTATTAACAGGTCTCATTTAGGACCTAGGGCAGAATGCATGAGATATAATTTAAACAAGATGTTCATTAAAGATCATATAGCCTACTTTCTCCTAAATGCATGGGTATTGTTATAACTCTTTGTACTTTTCAAGGAGTATAATTGAATGTTGGTTGTAGTAGCTTGTTGAAATACAACGTGCTATAGGGATATTAAACATGAATATGAGGTGCCCTTTGCTAGTGCTACCTCTGTAAAAAAAATAATTCAATTCGGTTTCACCGTGATTGAATTGATCTGGGGAATGGATTTGCACACATACATGGCCGCTATTTGCAAACTATTGGGCTGATGACGTTGTAGTCAGTCATAAGATGCTTTCCACAAAAAGGCATGTTGTTGCAAAATCCGGTAGAGATCAAATTATTAGGATGGTCGAAATTTGATTTAAGCTTTTAACATTTGGGTGGCCGTCATTCCGTTTCCGTCAAGATGGCGGCGATATAAAACATGACACTAAGGTGCCATTTGCTAGTGCTACCTCTGTACCAAATTTCGTTCAATTCGGTTTCACCGTGTTTGAATTGATAGGGGGAATCGATTTGCACACATACTTGGCCACCATCTGCAAACTATTGGCCTGATGATCTAGCAGTTTGGTCAGAATATGCTTCCCACATAAAGATTTGTTGTTGCAAAATTTGGTAGAGACTAGATTATTAGGTTGGTCGTAATTACATTTTAGCCTTTAACATTTGGGTGGCCGCGATTAAGTTTCCGTCAAGATGGCCGTGATATAAAACATGACACTGAGGTGGCCTTTTCTAGTGCTACCTCTGTACCAAATTTCGTTCCATTCGGTTTCACCGTGTTCGAATTAATAGGGGGATCGATTTTCACACAAAGATGGCCGCCATCCGCAAACTATTAAGCTAATAACCTATTAGTTTGGTTAAAGGATGTTCCCTCCATAATGGTATGTTGATGCAAAATTTGGTAGAGATCGGATGATTAGGTTAATCGTAATTTGATTTAAGCTTTGAACATTTGGGTGGCCGCCATTACGTTTCCGTCAAGATGGCGGCGATATAAAACAGGACACTGGGGTGCCCTTTGCTAGTGCTGCCTCTGTACCAAATTTCATTCCATTCGGTTTCACCGTGTTCGAATTAATAGGGGTAATCGATTTTGACACAAAGATGGCCGCCATCCGCAAACTATTAGGCTAATGACCTATTAGATTTGTCAAAGGATGCTTCCTCCATAAAGGTATGTTGTTGCAAAATTTGGTAGAGATCGGATGATTAGGTTAGTCGTAATTTGATTTAAGCTTTGAACATTTGTGTGGCCGCCATTACGTTTCCGTCAAGATGGCGGCGATATAAAACATGACACTGAGGTGCCCTTTGCTAGTGCTACCTCTGTACCAAATTTCATTCCATTCGGTTTCACCGTGTTCGAATTAATAGGGGTAATCGATTTTGACACAAAGATGGCCGCCATCCGCAAACTATTAGGCTAATGACCTATTAGATTTGTCAATGGATGCTTCCTCCATAAAGGTATGTTGTTGCAAAATTTGGTAGAGATGGGATGATTAGGTTAGTCGTAATTTGATTTAAGCTTTGAACATTTGTATGGCCGCCATTACGTTTCCGTCAAGATGGCGGTGATATAAAACATGACACTGGGGTGCCCTTTGCTAGTACTACCTCTGTACCAAATTTCGTTCCATTCGGTTTCACCGTGTTCGAATTAATAGGGGCAATCGATTTTCACACAAAGATGGCCGCCATCCGCAAACTATTAGGCTGATGACCTATTAGTTTGGGCAAAGGATGCTGCCCCCATAAAGCTATGTTGTTGCAAAATTTGGTAGAGATCGGATGATTAGGTTAGTCGTAATTTGATTTAAGCTTTGAACATTTGTGTGGCCGCCATTACGTTTCCGTCAAGATGGCGGCGATATAAAACATAACACTGAGGTGTCCTTCGCTAGTGCTACCTTTGTACCAAATTTCGTTCAATTTGCGCTCACCGTGTTCGAATTGATAGGGGGGACACACATTCTGAGTACACACACTCACACACACACACACACACACACACACACAGACTCACACACACTTTTTTTCGCCCTGTAGTGATCTCATAAGTCTACTTTCATTTTTTGCAAAAATTGAAAGTAGGCTAATAAGACGTCTGATTCCTCGCAGAATGAGGGATCAGGAAAGATGAAACAAGTCTGAATTAAGGCGGGAAAGTGATATAATCGACCCCCTAGGCCTCGGATAACCTAATACCGTCAGAGTCGGAAAAAACAAAGAGTTGACCAAAGAAGGTCAACAAGAAATATGACAGAGAGAAGCCCAGCACATGAAAGTGGCAGCAATGCCGGACTCAGCTTGTGTTCCATGGTCAACAAACCCACGTCCAACAAGTTGTGATCCCTTTGATTTGAATCTGCTTATTACCTGAATTACTGCACATGACCCCTTCTTGCCCGATACACTTTCTTGTGTTCCCCCTACGCTTGGACCTAACACAATGTTTCCAAGGTATTATTTATGACCAGCGAAGAACCTCTCATTGACATAAAAATAAAACTGGTTGGTTGGTTCCTCAGTTTAGGGGCGTCAGTTTAGGGGCGGAGACAACGTGGTCATTTAGCCCCGTGTACCTTGGGTGTGTGTAGAATCTGTCTGATAACCGGTGTTAATTATTGTGAAGATTGTATTAGCGTGTGTTATCTGTTTAAATTCAAGTAAGGACTGCAAACATTCGATCTTTAAGTATTTCAATCTCTTGCTACCAATCGCCACCGTCAACGACCTACTAGTTCGGAACTTTTTTTACTAGATGCCACAGCAGTCATTTCCTGGCGACGAACGTTGGAACCTAAGAGCGTTAGTCAAATATAACCTATAATTTAGCTTGTAATTAGTGGAAGGATCTTTATCATGCCATAAATACCTGACATGGGACCGCGGGCTTTACTTCCCCTCCAAAGGAAGGCATGCTGAGGGTTTTTAACGCTCTTAAAAAGTCCGACGACCTTGGTCGGGGTTGAACCCGCGATCCTGGGCATAGAAGCTCAGCATGCTACCAACTACACCACTGAAGCCGCAAAAAAAGATAAATTGGAACTCTTCTCCCTTGCACCCTCCATATGAATTCACATTTAGATTCCTCCATTTACAGTACTTCCAACTCATATTTGATTCTAATTAAAAGAATGTTAATTTACACGGCTCGAGTGTACGAGTGGTTATTGGATTGCGTCAGGTTATATGAAGTTAATCAGTCTTTAAATAGCTCCATTATACTGAGCTTAAGATTGAAGAGAACATTTAACACACACTACTGTACGCTTACGATTCGAGCTAAGTGGCCATTTAACTCTCAGTATAATAACAAGTGGTGTCGATTCTCCTCAGACACGACAACCAATTAGACAATTGGCTCTTAATCAGTTTTAATGGCACTGTTGATTGAAGCTCCAAGGAGCTCTTAATTATAGCAATTCTGTATTTAAAATTCTATCTACTATCTACAAGAGATACAGTCTAAGCACCCTCATTATAAAGTTACCTACATTATCATTAATAATAATAATTAATATAATTTTTTTTTAAATCGATTTTACCCTCCAGTTTGTTTTTCCCAAGGACTCAGCGAGGGATCCCACCATTACCGCCGCTATGGGCTGTGTCCTGGAGCTAGGAACATCTGGACGGGGAGGATGCAACTGGGGAGGTTGGATCAGCACCTCGCCCAGGTGGCCTCACCTCCAAAGTGAACAGGGCCTCATGAGGATGGGAAGGGTGGGGAAGATTGGGAGGGATAGGCAAGGGAGAGGGAAGGAGGTGGCCGTGGCTTTACAGTAGGACCCATCCCGGCATTTGCCCGAAGAGAAATTGGGAAACCACGGAAAACAACTTCAAGGATGGCTGAGGTGGGAATGGAACCCCCTTTACTCATTTGGACCACCCGAGGCAGAGTAAACCCCGTTCCAGTCCTCATACCACATTTCAAATTTCGTGGCAGAGCCAGGAAACGAGCCCAGGACCTCAGGGGTGGCAGCTAATCACGCTGACCACTACGCAACGGAGTCGACCATTATAATAATAATAATAATAATAACCCCTGGCACTACAGCCCGTGAGGGCCTAGGTCTACCAAGTGATCGCTGCCCAGCCATTCGGCCTGTGGATATTGGGGTGTCGCGTGGTCAGCGCGTCGGGTCCCCTCGGGGATTAATCTTGGCTTCCGTGACCGGGGCACTGCATCACTGTGAGACAGCTCCTCAATTTCCCTCACGAGGGTGAGTGCTTCCCCTTCCTGCCCTCACATCTGTTTATAAAATCCCCGACGGAGCCGGGGATGGAACCCGGGGCCTCCGGGTGAGAGTCAGGCGCACTACCTCAACACCACGGGGCCGGCACATTATCATTAACATTATCATATTTAACAGTAGTTGTTGTTTATTCAGCTAGAGGCTTTGCGACATCGTGGTCATATAGTCCCATGAACTTGGATGTGTGTGAAATTTGTGTCTTAACCTATATAGTTTTGAAGCCACTCTTTCAGTGCTGTTGCTTAAGCCTTCAGTATCTTGACTGGTTTGATGCAGCGCAGCACACCCCTGTCCTGAACTAATCGTTTCATCTCTACATAAGTGACACACTTTACATCCGAGGCAAACTGTTTAATATATTCCAACCTTGGTCTAACCCTACAGTTTTTGTCCTCGACCCTTCCCTCCTTAACTATCTTTGCTATTCCTGGGTGTCTTAGTATGTAATCTACCAACCTCTCTCTTCTCTTCATTAGCATTCACCAGAGGCATCTCCCATCACCTACTCGTGTTAATAACTCGACATTATTTTACTCTATTTACCCTAATCTTCATCAATCTCCTGTAACACCACCTTTTAAACGCTTCTATTCTCGTCTTTCCTGCTGCACCAATAATCCAAGTTTCACTTCCATAGTGCGCCATGCACTAGACAAAGGCTTTCAAAAATGACCTTCTACATATATTTTTGAAGTCAAAAGATTGATTTTTTGTTGATGTATTTTTTCTGGCCTGAGCCAACCTACTTTTGATATGTAACATCTTTACACTCGATTGCTGGATATTCTTGTGGGAGTGATTTTGGAAAAGGGACGGAAATGGGATGGAAATGTGTCAGAGGAAACAATGAGCTCGCGTGGTGGCGAAGATTGGTACCACGACGTACTGTCCGCCATGCGGCTAAGTGGAATGTATATAGCATACGGATTATTTCAAGGTTTGGAGGCCCTATTGAAGATATTCCTACAATTTATTAAATCTTCATACTTTTGCTGTGGAATGTATATCGCATACGGTTTACTTCAAGGTTTGGCACTGGAGTTTTACAAGTAGTTATTTCAATGACCAACAGAGTTCACTGTTAACAAGGGATTTGCGTTCCCGGCAGACACATACAGTAGTAGGATAACATGTCAGATGTTAAACATCATATGAGACGACTGTAAGGCTCATATTTTTTTATATCCTCTGTTCTTCGACCATCACTTGTTATTTTGTTTCCTAAGTAGCAGAAGACTCCTACAGTTCACGCTACAGTTTTTGGCCGGTCAGCCCCGGTTGCCCATAAACCTAAGGCATGTGCAATTGTTACGCGAGTTGCTTTGCACGACACTGAACACGCACATATCAATTGCACATGCGTGAGGCTCGTAGACTGTGGTCTGTACAACAGTGAAACCGAGACTGACCGGCCAAAAACTGTACTTCCTTTAGCTTTTCATTTGCCAATTTGACGTCAATTGGGGTTTTTTGATTTCCTTCAACTAAAATCTTTCTTCGGGTTTTCCCAATTAATTGGGGTCGCCGGAGCCAACCAGGCTCATTTTGGTTTTGGCCGGTGATTTAAGGCCGGATGCCCTTCCTGACGCCACGTGATTTTTCAGTTGAAAATTCAACTCCGCTGTCACCGGGTTTCGAACCCCGGTCTTCCAGTTAAGCCACTGCGTCATCACGCTCCCCTTTGATATCTTTCAACTACATTCCGATATATTTATTTTACATTTATTGATTTTCATCATGAGTTCTTTTCTCGATATGGAGTCCATGCCATTTTAAAAGTCTTTCAAATCCTCTGGTGAATCGGCTGAGAAGACAATGTCATCAGCAAATCTCAGTGTTGAAATTATTTATCCTTGAAAATTACTCCTACTTTAACCCTGGAACAGTACAGTGGGGCACTCAATGCCCCAGAGAATTTTCGTTCTCCGATTACGTTATGCTGATACGCCTGATAAGCGACCACCACCTGTGAAGTTTACTTGACTTCGACTGTGTTTCAGTCAATGTTTATACTTTTTAGCAGTGAAAGCTATTTATACCCATAGCAGTGTCTCCAGGGCTTTGAGTGCTCCATCTGCCCACGATCCAAGGACACCAATAACACTGTGGTGTGCTCAGAATTCAAGAGGTTTGTGTTTAAACATCATAGCTTGGTGTTTTGTAGTGAATGTGTGAAGTGAAAATGGTGATTCTGATTATTACGACCAAAGAAAGAATATCTACAATAACATTGAAATATTGCTAACATTTTTGTTTTCTATTATATACACCCAGTTATTTTCATTTTACAGTCTTAATACACTGAAGAAAATTGGAAATTGCAACACCATGAAAGCATTGGTCGTTTGTGTTGATTTTCAAGATATGGAACGATGCCATGTAGGTATTGTTTTAGATCCCTTGTTTGGGGGTGGTAGGATCTAAAACGGAAGAGTTATTGTGTTGATTTAGAAGAAGGTGCCTAAAAAGGGGGTAGCTTCCCGTAGTCGGGCAAGCTGACCAGTGTAGAGTGTTGTTTAGTGTTAGGGTGCTCCTATAAATGATGTAGGAGTATTTTAGGGGATGGAACTTAATGTAAGGGTCAACGCGCTGATCGTCCAGCTGGCTGGTTAGGTAATCGACTTACATGCGTCAGCTATATGGCGCGGGCCGCTCCTAGCAGGCAGGCCGATACGGGAATACAATGATGCTTGCACCAGCAAGTATCTGGCTACTATAAGTCACGTCTAATAGTGACGGAGAGTTCAGGAAGGGAGTTAGGGCGTAAAGAAGCGTGTAAACAGTAATGCAGGTGTAATGTACTGACCAAGTGTTTATTGGTCAGTAATAATAAATAATGAGTCCCTTTTAAGGGATGTAGTGATGTTACAATGTAAGTGTACAATTTGGGGGTAAAGGTTACAAATTATAGGAGATCTGAACACGTCTGACTCACCTGCGGATAACGACGATAGCCTTCGGCCGATGCACTGTAAGACTGGTAATTGAGAACTTGTCCTACATAAGGCTCCTTCTTATAGCTTTCGGCGCTGTTCTGTCAGCGTTCTGCTGCCTAGATGACCTAGTTAGTTTGTGTAGCTCGCGATTTGCTGCTGCGTCATTCGTAACGTTTTACTATCCTCCTCTGTAGCAACGCCGCAGCAATATTGTAAAAAGTTCCCTATAAATGTTAGTTCTCTCCTATCTCTCCCCCGCATAGTCTGCACGGGGGTGGATGTCCCTTGGAGTTGTTCTGTGTCACCGTGTATGTTGAGTGCTTGTTCGATGGCCTCCCATAGTGAATATATTTGGGATTTATGGCCATCCTCTAGTGTAAGCGACGGTACCGGTACGTATTCCTGTTTTACCGGTACGTCATAGGTGATGGGTATATTGGCCTGATAAACCGTCTGCCCCCGTATGTGTTTCCAATGCACGCCGGGGGTAATCTTTACCCTCGCCCCTCTTGGGGCTTGTTTTAAGGCGCTTGTGAGGATCCCGCTGACCATGAGGGTGAGTAGTAGTGTAAGTATTGTTGTCGTACCCCTATTGCCTCTATGGCTTACAATCTCTGTTGTTTCTGTATGAGGTGCCATTCTAAATGAAATGTATGCGTCTTTTAAGAAAAAAAAACTGTGCGTGTTTGTCAGTGTATTCTTATTCTCTCTGATTCCTTCTGGGGCTGGGGGGTTGGTTTGGGAGAAAAAAATCCCTGTGTAAGTGGTACGGAGCAAAAATGCTGCTCTCTGGGAAAAAAAAATCACGATTTTTGCTTTTTGCGGTACGGAAGGGGTCGTTTTTACTACGAGGGCTCGTTGGTTGAGTCTTATTTTACTGTGCGCAGTACCCCGCCTCCACCATCTGTTTTAGATCCCTTGTTTGGGGGTGGTAGGATCTAAAACGGAAGAGTTATTGTGTTGATTTAGAAGAAGGTGCCTAAAAAGGGGGTAGCTTCCCGTAGTCGGGCAAGCTGACCAGTGTAGAGTGTTGTTTAGTGTTAGGGTGCTCCTATAAATGATGTAGGAGTATTTTAGGGGATGGAACTTAATGTAAGGGTCAACGCCCTGATCGTCCAGCTGGCTGGTTAGGTAATCGACTTACACGCGTCAGCTATATGGCGTGGGCCGCTCCTAGCAGGCAGGCCGATACGGGAATACAATGATGCTTGCACCAGCAAGTATCTGGCTACTATAAGTCACGTCTAATAGTGACGGAGAGTTCAGGAAGGGAGTTAGGGCGTAAAGAAGCGTGTAAACAGTAATGCAGGTGTAATGTACTGACCAAGTGTTTATTGGTCAGTAATAATAAATAATGAGTCCCTTTTAAGGGATGTAGTGATGTTACAATGTAAGTGTACAATTTGGGGGTAAAGGTTACAAATTATAGGAGATCTGAACACGTCTGACTCACCTGCGGATAACGACGATAGCCTTCGGCCGATGCACTGTAAGACTGGTAATTGAGAGCTTTGTCCTACATAAGGCTCCCTTTTATATCTTTCGGCGTTGGTCTGTCAGCACTCTGCTGCCTAGATGACCTAGTTAGTTTGTGTGTCGCTGTTTGTGGTAGTGATGCAATTATTGGTTAAGCTTTCCATACTGGCTAGCTACCATTGCGGTGTTAATAGATATGTTCTGGCCTTACCAGATTTGTCAGTTAAGGGTGATTTAAATAGATGATGGGGGGATGTCCTCCAGGGGATGCAGAACCCTGGGGGGCTGTACAGTATGTAAACGATCAAAGTTTCAGACCCATTGGATTGTTTCTACAGGTCTCCCCACGTGATTGGGCGCGGGGGAATCATCTCCAGTATACGGACTCTGGTGTAGCGTAGTTGACTTGCAGTCTGTGCAGTGAAGTGTTCCCCGTCAAACATGCCTCGACGACAGAGAAGAGCACGCTATCAACAACTGTCGCCGTTTGAGAGGGCTCAGATAATTGGGATGTGAGAGGCTGGATTATCGCTAAGGACTGTCGCTGCACGTGTTAGCCGACAGGCATCTACGGTACAACGTGTATGGCAGCACTGGTCAAATGAAGGTACCCACACTCGTAGACCTGGCACAGGCCCCCCAGCGCGACTGACAACTGTGAGAGAGGATCGCCGCATCATTCGCATGGCCCGGATGGAATCCCATGCAACAGCAGCGCAAATTCGAGCAGCTGTGGCACCCCACGTCACACAACAAACAGTTGGTAATCGCCTGCGTGCAGCTGGCTTACGATCCCGTGTCCCTGCAGAAGGTGTTCCATTGACCCCACAACAGTGGCGCGTAAAGCTGGCCTGGTGTCGAGAACGATCGATGTGGATCGATGAATGGCATAGGGTCGTCTTTAGTGATGAATCGCGCTTCTGTCTTGCCCGCAGTGATCACCGGAATCGTGTGCGCCGACGTACCGAGGAGAGGTGCCGCCCATACCTTACTGTCGAGAGGCACACAGGGCCAACACCAAGCATTATGGTCTGGGGAGCTATTGGCTTTAATGTGAAATCACAATTAGTGCTTGTTGAGGGCACTATGACTGCTCGAAAGTACGTTAATAGGGTACTCAATCCAGTGGCTGTCCCTATGATGGTGAACATTGCTAATGGGATGTTTCAGCAGGACAATGCCCGGGTTCACACTGCACGCATCTTCAGAGAAGCTCTCCACGGCATCACAACCTTAGAATGGCCCGCCAGATCCCCGGACATCAGTCCTATTGAGCATGTGTGGGACACGATGGGTCGTCAACTGGCCAACCATCCTCAGCCACCCACAACTCTGGAACAACTGACCCGTGCAGTGCAGCAAGCATGGGCCACAGTTCCTCAGGAAGCGATCCAGGGCCTTATTGACTATGCCTCGCCGAATTCATAAATGTATTGCAGCTCGTGGTGGGCACATCCTGTATTGATTGTTGTGCAAACTTGCGGTCATTGGGACCTGAAAGTGTAATCATCGAATCACAACCGAACACTCGTCCTGCATGTTCAATTGCAGCAATGTAGCACCACTCCTTCTGGGTGTTGCAATTCCCATTTTCTTCAGTGTAGTTTAAGTATTCTGTGCTACGGGGTTGATTTCACTCATTTGTAATTGCAGTTATTAGTGTGTATATTAAGGCTTTCACGGCCCAAAAAAAACATGAATTATTTATGCAGTTATTAGTAATACATTATTTTAATGCATCAGAGTTGTGTTTCTGTCCTGGGGTACTCAGTGCCCCAGGATACCTACCATTACTGTTTCTGGAGAATAAGGATACTGTTCCAGGGCTAAACAATAATCACCACCGCCACCACGAGTCGACATTACAGCCTACCTTCTTTTTCTTTAACACACGGTATTGATCATTAACTTTTTCAGTCATTGCACTGGGACTGGTCGACATGGATCGAACGTAATTTGAAACCAAACAAATAAGAAAGCTTCGAACCTCATACTACGACACTGTTATGAAATAGGATGAAGGAAATTAGAGAAATATTTAACCCTGGAACCGTACCCTTATTCTCCAGAAACAGTAATGGTATCCTGGGGCACTGAATACTTAAACTATTAAGGCTGTAAAATGAAAATAACAAGGTGAATATAATAGAAAACAAAAATATTAGCAATATTTCAATGTTATTGTAGATATTCTTTCTTTGGTCATAATAATCATAATCACCATTTTCACTTCTCACATTCACTACGAAACACTAAGCTATGATGTTTACGCACAACACTCTTGCATTCTGAGCACACCACAGCGGTCTTGGTGTTCTTGGATCGTGGGTAGATGGAGCACTCAATGCCCTGGAGACACTGCTTTGGGTATAAATAGCTGTCACTGCTAAGAAAAACACACATTGGTTGAAAGACAGTCGATGTCAAGTAAAATTCACTGGAGGTGGCTGCTTATCAGAAGTACCAACGTAACGTAATCGGAGAACGAAAATTCTCTGGGGCATTGAGTGTCCCACTGTACTGTTCCAGGGTTGTACTGTTCCAGGGTTAAAGGACCTAAGTTGTGTAGTGACTAGCATTCTTCGCTATCACAACGAAGGTGCGGGTTAGATTCGCAAGCTCTGCCGAGAAATTTAATTTTGGAATGAGGGCTGCAACGCGGTACACTTTGTCTCGTGAAGCAAAACTAAGAATCGTTGGGTTAAATTCCCTACGAATATAGATTTGGATATTTGGAAGTGAAACATGGACTGTTTAGGCAGCAGAAAAAAGAAGAATATGAGCATTTAATATGTGGTGTTACAAGAAAATGATGATCAGATGGGTATATAGAGTAATAAAGGAAGAGGTATTAAGGTTGAATGGGAGAGGGGGGGGGGATATTACTGGTGAAAGCTACTGGAGAGAAGAGATAGGTTGGTAGAACACATACTAAGACTCCCGGGAATAGCAAACTTAGTTTTGGAAGGAAGGGTCAAGGACAAGTACAGTAGGGGTAAACCATGGTTAGAATATGTTAAACACATTGTCTTGGATGTAAGGTGCGGTAGCCTTTTAGAGAAGAAACGATTAGGTTAGGACAGGGAGGCATGGGGTGCTGTATCAAACCAGTCAAAAACTGAAGGCTCAAACTACAACCATCTACAATGTCTTTTTACTAGTTCTTGATCACCACTGATATGCTGCACTGGACGAAGCGGATCGAACTCAATTTAAAAACCAATAAATAACAAGGACTAAATCAAAACACTCACCCACACTGCGCCACTGTTCTGACCGCCATATTGAGAAAGCAGAAGGCGGGGAACATCGCGTGATACATTCTTAAGAAGTTAGTACGTGTGAAAGGTGGAGACAGCAGTCTGTACTTATCAACATGCAAACGAAGGAAGTTTTTATATTTTTATTTTTGTTTAACACAGTTTGATGCCTTGACATTTCCATTCATACGTGAGAGAGAATAATTCTTCACAATCAATACAAGAGTGATTCTATGGAAGAGTGAACATGCATTTTTCACCGTCTGATTTTGAGTGGCATGTTACTTACCAGTTGATTATTCCATTACCAAGACATCGTGTCTGTGAAGGTTGTGGAGAAACTTGTTACAACACAGTTCCTTGTTTCTTAGAAATATAATAAATATTTATGTTCGACGATGTCGAAATGCAAATAGTATACGTCAGAAAACTGTATCATAGTGATAGTCATTATAGTGCTGTTTTTCATTATGAGACAGTTTATCCAGCCAATGAGAGCTCATTCATTGACCAATTAGGTAAGGATACCTTCGCGCATGCGCTCAAAATCCAGCATGTCGGACATGAATCACATAATTTGAAAGTTCAAATTGGATATCGGATCAACCATTGTAGTTACAATCTCAAACACAATGACAAAATCAGCACGAACCTTTACGGTAACAAGAAAATACTATGACATATGCAAGAAATTTATGAATCTACGTCCAGAAGTTAGCAGCACAGCATCCTTCAACATAAATTACTGGCATGGAAAGTGCAGCGTCCCATATGTTCGCGTAAATAAACCGGCGAATATGAGACAAGAAATAGCACTGTACATTAATATCCCAACGACTTCGGTGACAATATTAGTGAATGCTAGTTCTTATCGGCACTAGACATCATGCAGGCAGTAAACAATAGCATTGACAAGCAAAGTAAATGGTCTCTGCTTTCGACGTTCATTGACCCACGCATGCGCTCTGTTCACTAACTGAAGTAACTGAATCCTACAGATATTTGTGAATATTTATGTTAAAACATACAATAGTCATAATTATCGTCGAACATAAACAGTCGTATGCAACTCGCCTATAATGGTAATTAAGACACGAGTATGTTTATAAAACGAGCGTAGCGAGTTTTATAATTTTCATACGAGCCGTTATAGGCTCGTTGCATAATGTACTAATTGCAGCCAAGTGGCCATAATGGACGGTTACGAGGTGTGCTTACACATAATTATTACAGGTAGATTAATCTTTACTGTATTCAACTATGCTCTTTGTCCGTTTGCTACACGATGTTACGTGGTATTTGTCGCAGGGGTTCTTTCCCAGAGAACAAATGCATTCTTCATTCAGTTCATGGTATTTAACATTTCTACAAATCTTGTGATGGAAACCGTGGATGGCGAGTCTTGTTATCACATGTCTCATCTCCTGGTTCTCGTTTGTCCATCTTCTGTTCACCATTGCTTCTGTTGTATAGAATTCGAGCGGGATTTCGTTCTGCTTCTGATGACTTATCTCGAGGAGTTTCTTCATATGCTTGGTAGATGGCAGTTGTAGTCTTAATCTGATATATTCAATGTAGTGTGTTTCTTTTGTTAGGACATATGCCAGCCTGAACGCGGAAGTTCTTGCAATTCCTAGCACCCTTTTCAGGAAAGAAGCCTTTACTTTTAGGTAGATTTCATTAGAAAGCTAACTATTGCAATGGGTCCCATGTTTCGACTTCCGGAAAATTTTGACATATCTTCGCGTTTCACATCCCCCGACCCCAAAACCACCGTCAGTTCAAAAGTTTATATATAATTTATGTATGTATGTATATATATATCAGTTTCTTGTGGACACGATAACTGCCGTAATTTTGCACCAATCACTTTGAATTTTTGACATAATATGTATCCCCTTAAAATCTCGGTCGAGTTCGTTAATGTGCAAAATCGGTCAAAGGGGGGGGATATGGGAGGCTTTTTTCGAAACATTGAAATATCGCTATAACTTTCTTAATATCTCAAATATTGAATCCATTTTAATTTCATACTATGTGTCGGATAAGGCCCTAAAATTTATATTTGAAAAGTTTTTTTATAGCACCAACCATAGACCAAAGGAGTGGGAAAAGTGGGTTTTTCGGGAAACATTAATCATATCTCTGTTAATAGGCACAATATCAAAACCGTACACAATGGACAATATTCCTCCAATAATTACCTACAACTTTTGTCTGAAAGAATTTTCGATATGACCCACCATTAAGCCACGGGGTGAGCAAAATGATTTAAATTACAAGAAAATGCCAAGTGCCAAGAGAGGTTGCCATGACAACTTTACTTTTAATTGATAAGGGATGAGCCATCATCAGTTGCTATGACAACGCCACTGCACGATATCACATTCAGTTTTCATATGTCTGTGGGAAGCGACTTCGGTATCGGAACTGGTAGCATGCTGAACTTCCATGCCCAAGGTCGCGGGTTCAAACCCGGCTGAAGTCGTCGGATTTACTAAGAGCGCTATAAAAACTGAGTACGCTTTCCTTCGGAGGGGAAGTTCCAACGTTCGTTGCGAGTTGATGGTTCCGGTGGCATCTAGTAGCCATGTTCACAGCTAGGTGTCGTTGATGGTAGTATTTTTAATTATGTAGCCTATTTTAGGTAGATTTCATCAGAAAGCTAACTATTGCAATGGGTGCCATGTTTAGACTTCCAGAAAATTTCGAAATCTTCGCGTTTCACATCCCCAGACCCCCAAACCACCGTCAGTTCAAAAGTTTATATATATATATATGTGAGTATATATATGCATATATATCAGTTTCTTGTGGACACGATAACTGCCGTAATTTTCCCCCAATCAATTTGAATGTTTAACATAATATGTAACCCCTTAAAATATCGGTCGAGTTCGTTAATGGGCAAAATCGGTTGAAGGGGGTGAAAATGGGGGCTTTTTTTTTCGAAAAAGTGAAATATCGGCATAACTATCTTAATACATGAAATATCGAATCCATTCCAAGTTCATAATATGTGTCGGATAAGTGCCAAAAATTTATGTTTGAAAAGTTTTTGATGGCGCCAAACATCGACCAAAGGGGTGGAAAAAAGTGTTTTTTTTTCGGGAAACATTAATCATATCTCTCTTAATAGGCACGATATCAAAACCGTACGAAATGGAAAATATTCCCCTAATAATTACCTAAAACTTTGTCTGAAAGAATTTTTGATCTGACCTACCATTACGCCAAGGGATGAGAAAAATGATTTCGGAATTAAAGAACATGCCAAGTGCCATCAGAGGTTACCATGACAACGCTTCTAAATTGATGAGGGATGAGCTATCAGAGGTTGCCAAGACAACGCCATTGCACAAGATCACATTCATTTTTCCATCTGACTGTGGGAAGCGACTAACTGGTAGCATGCTGAACTTATATGCCCAAGGTCGCTGGTTCAAAGCCGGCCAAAGTCGTCGGATTTTCTAAGAGTGCTAAAAATCCCTCAGCATGCTTTCCTTTGGAGGAGAAGTTCCAACGTTCGTTGCAAGTTGCTGGTTGCGGTGGCATCTAGTAGCCAAGTTCACAGCTAGGTGTCGTTGACGTTAGTATTTGGTACAAAATTAGGAACTACTACTTAAAATTGGCCGTCTGCAGACCTTATCTGAATTACAGACTAATACAGTCATCACAATTAACACCGTTTATCAGATTCTACACACACCTAATGTACACGGGGTTACATGACCACGTTGTCGCAGCCCCTAAACTGAGGAACTAACAAAAATCTCTGCGGGAGATAAAATTTTGCGTGAAGAAGTAACAGACTGTCAGATAGTTACACATCAGTTCCAAACCTTGCATAAAGACAGTGTGATCACAAGTATAAAAATGAACCCCAAATGACAAGAAGGTTACCATCCCCATAAGACAGTAAAATGATAAAAATATGCATACAAAAACGAAAAAAAAGTTAATTAACCTCTAAATGTAAAATACTTTCTTGCAATCAATGAGGTCTGATCCTCATACGAAAACCTGCATTTTTTGCCATTTATAGCCTATCCCCTAGTTTGCCCGGTGAAATCAACCTCCGCCTTCCGGCGTGCCGAGAGGAATTTTTCAATTGTGAATAGGTCTGTCATGGTTAGCCTTTCCCGTATCAGTTCTAGACCATATGTAATTCTCACAAGTACTGAACCTAACTCTGTCACAAGCGACGTATAACGCAACCTATCACACAAGCGTAGAATTGGGCACCCCCATCACATCAGAAGAAGTAATTGCTACAATAAGCAAGACAAAATACAGGAAAGCGACAGGCCCAGACGGCATCTCCATTAAGATACCGAAAGACTCGGCTTAAATTCTAAGTGAACTATGGTCAGATCTGTTACAGATGCCTAGCAACAGGGGAAATACCTGACGAATGGAGAAAATCCATCATTTTCTTGGAAATATACAGGGTGTTTATAAATTCCCATTACAGACTTTGAGGGCTTGTAGTGGGGACCAAGTCGGTTAAGGGAATTATAGAAATTTGTGTCCAGAAATGTGCAGTTTTCCCGCTACCCACAGAAAACCACTACATACAATCAATATCAAGTCTTTTTAGTAGGCCTACGTGTGCCTTCTTCCCTCCCCACTTAGTCCTGAATCCTTGCGGAAATATCTGAATACTCATCAATGAAGAAGATAATGAAGTACTGATTTTTTTTAGCTTGCCACGGGGGGTGAGTGGTCAACGTGTCGGTCTACTAACCCCAAGCTTGCAGGTTCACTCCTGGCCGTGGTAAGTGATTTCTGAAAGGCGACACCATGCCATACGATGTTGGCCGTGTTCATAACGGCAAAATTAATCTCGGGAGTTTCCGCCAACACAAAGTTCCTCATTTCTCTACTAGAATGCGCTGTACTGTTCAAGGAGCTTAGATATCTAACCTCCTTTACTTTCATAGTCAACGAAATTCGACACGCCAGCTACCTTCTGGGTGTCAAATAACAAAGCTTGCACCCGGCACCCGAGGCCATACGAAATTATTATTATTATTATTATTATTATTATTATACGGATTTTTTTAGCGCTGGCGGACCTGCGACAATGACTTCATGTACATAATTATTAAAATCAGAAATGTAACAAAACTCACCCATTTAATTCATTGCGAACGTCTCGTCTAATGATAATTCTTACGAGTCCAGTTAATCATCAAACATTTTGAAAATGTACACATTACAGTAGGCCTATGCATAAAATGGAATAAATGTGGTATGTGTGTTGGTCAACAAGGAGTGGGTCACGCAAGCGAATCATGCACTCCACATTCCAGCGCCTAGCGCATCCCTTTCTGTCCAATGCCGACACATATGAAAACCTTTAATATCTCAGAAAGTACTCGTCGGATTTGCAAAATAAGCACATCACTGAACTTGTCACTTGATTCTTAGTTGTTCCAGTGGATAAATTAGTATAATCCCATTTTTAAACAAGTAGTTCCGTGAAGAATTAAATAGCCTATTTTTATATATCCTACTAATATTAATTGCCTCTATCAACATACAAATTGTCAGTTTGATTGCTGTAATAGATTCGTAGATATTGAGAACCGTCTAATTTTTTTGGATGGTCACAATGTTGGATTTATATATTACAAGCTGTACCCGGCATGCGTTGCAATGCCAATCAAAGAAAGTGTTGGCGTTGAAATTCTGTTTTTTGAAGTGCTTTTGGATACACAACATGTTTTTCAATTTCCGTTAACTGCCCCTATGCTATCGTAAAATGGATTTTCTAATTTAGAATCAATCGTGGGAGCGTGCACAACAACTGTCAAAAGTTTAATCGCAATCGGATGAATGGTATATGAACGTATACGGGATTTTGTTTGAACGATTCGTGCGCTGTCACTCATTTGTTGATTCTACTCGTACGCTACCTATTGAGAAATGAATTTGCTAAGTCGAAACTCTACCCTGGCGTGTACACAATAACTCATCAAGGTTTCATCACAATCGAAGAAGGTTATATGAACGCATAGGGGATTTTGTTGAAACGCTTCGCGCGTCGTCACCCATTTGTTGCATATACTCGTGCGCTACCAATTGTGAAATGGATTTATTAAGTCGAAACCATTCCCTGGCGTGTACACAATAACTCATCAATGTTTCATCGCAATCGGATGAATGGTATATGCACGTATACGGGGTTTTGTTTAAACGATTCGTGCGCTGTCACTCATCTGTTGAATCTACTCGTGCGCTACCTATTGAGAAATGTATTACTAAGTCGAAGCCCTTCCCTGGCGTGTACACAATAACTCATCAAGGTTTCATCGCAATCGAAGAAGGTTATATGAACCCAATAGGGGATTTTGTTGAAACGCTTCGCGCGTCGGCACCCGTTTGTTGCACCTACTCTTGCGCTACTTATTGTGAAATGGATTTACGAAGTCGAAACCCTTCCCTGGCGTGTACACAATAACTGATCAATGTTTCATCGCAATCGGATGAATAGTATATGGACGCATACCGGATTTTTTTTAACGATTCGTGCCCCGTCACTCATTTGTTGAATCTACTCGTGCGCTACCTACTGTAAAATGTATTTACTAAGTTAGAAACCGTCACGTAAGTGTCCACAACATCTCACCCAAGTTTCATCGCTATCGGACTAATGGGATATGAAGACATAGGGGACTATGATGAAACGCTCCGCGTGTCGTCGTTCATTTGTCGAATCTACTCGTGTGCTACCTACTGTGAAATGTATTTACTAAGCCAGAAACCTTCCTTGGAGTGTCCACCATATTTCACCCAAGTTTCACCGCTAACGGCAGAATGGTATATGACCTTATACGGGACTTTGTTGAAACGCTTCGCGCGTCGTCCCTCATTTGTTGAATCTACTTGTGCGCTGCCTGTTGTATAGTGGATTTACTAAGCCAGAAACCTTCCATGAAGTGTACACAACATCTCACCCAAGTTTCATAGCTATCGGACGAATGGTATATGAATGCATACGGGACATGGTTGAAACGCTTCGCGTGTCGTCGCTCATTTGTTGATTCTACTCTTGCGCTACTTATTGTAATATGGATGTACTCAGCCAGAAACTTTCCCTGGAGTGTACACAACATCTCACCCAAGTTTCGTCGCAATCGGATGAATGGTATGTGAACTTATACGGGACGTTGTCGAAACGCTTCGCGCGTAGTCACTCATTTGTTGTATCTAAACGTGTGCTTCGTATTGTAAAATGGATTAACTAAGCCAGAAACCTTTCCTGGAGTGTACACAACAATTCACCAAACATTTATCACTGTCAGACGAATAGTATATGACCTTATACGGGACTTTGTTGAAACGCTTCGCGTGTCATCGTTCATTTGTTGATTCTGCTCCTGCTCTTCCTATTTTTAAAGGTATTTACTAAGCCAGAAACCTTCCCTGGAGTGCACACATCTCAGCCTAGATTCATCGCTAACGGAAGAATGGTATATGAACGCATACGTGACTTTGTTGAAATGCTTCTCGCGTCGTAGCTCATTTGTTGAATCTACTCGTGCGCTGCCTATTGTAAAGAGGATTTACTAAGCCAGAAAATTTCCCTGAAGTGTACACAACATTTTACGCAAGTTTCATAGCTATCGGACGAATGGTATATGAATGCATACGGGACTTTTTTGAAACACTTTGCGTGTCGTCGCTCATTTGTTGAATCTACTCATGCGCTATCTACTGTGAAATGTATTCACTAATTTTGAAACCTTCACGTAAGTGTATACAATATCTCACCCAAGTTTCATCGCAATCGGACGAATGGTATATGAACGCATAGGAGACATACATACCCACCCACAGACAAACTATCACGTTACATTGATTTTTATATAGAGAGACAAGCAGTACCCGGCATGCGTTGCAATGCCAATCAAAAAAGTTTTGGCGTTGAAATTCTGTTTCTTGAAGTGCTTTTGGTTATACAACATGATTTTAATTTCCATTAACTGCCTGTAAGCTATCGTTAAATGGATTTACTAATTTAGAATCATTCGTGGGAGCGTGCACAACAACTTTCAAAAGTTTCATCGCAATTGGATGAATGGCATATGAACGCATACCGGATTTTGATTAAACGATTCGCGCCTCGTCACCCATTTGTTGCATCTACTTGTGCGCTACATATTGTGAAATGGATTTACTAAGTCGAAACCCTTCCCAGGCGCGTACACAATAAGTCATCGCAATCGGATGAATGGTGTTTGAACATATACGGGATTTTGTTTAAACGATTCGCACCCGTCACTCATTTGATGAATCTACTCGTGCGCTACCTATTGTAAAAAGGATTTACTAAGCCTGAAACCTTCCCTGGAGTGTACTCAACGATTCACCAAAATTTCATCACCATCGGACGAATGGTATATGAACGCATACGGGACTTTGTTGAAACGCTTCGCGCGTCGTCGCTCATTTGAACGCTACCTTCTTTAAAAGGTATTTACTAAGTTATAAAACGTCACGTAAGTGTCCACATCATCTCATCCAAGTTTCATTGCTATCGGACTAATGGTAGGCCTATATGAAGACATAGGGGACTATGTTGAAACGCTCCGCGTGTCGTCGTTCATTTGTCGAAACTGGTGTGCTACCTATTGTGAAATGCTTTTCCTAAGCCAGAAACCTTCCTTGGAGTGTCCACCATTTTTCACCCAAGTTTCACCGCTAACGGGCGAATGGTATATGACCTTATACGGGACTTTGTTGAAACGCTTCGTGTGTCGTCCCTCATTTGTTGAATCAACTTGTGCACTGCCTATTGTAAAGTGGATTTATTAAGTCAGAAACCTTCCATGAAGTGTACATAACTTCTCATCCAAGTTTCATAGCTATGGGACGAATGGTAGGCCCATATGAATGCATACGGGATTTGGTTGAAACGCTTCGCGTATTGTCGCTCATTTGTTGAATCTACTCGTGCGCAACCTACTGTAAAATGTATTTACTAAGTTAGAAACCTTCACGTGAGTGTCCACAACATCTCACCCAAGTTTCATCGCTATCGGGCTAATGGTATATGAAGACATAGGGGACTTTGTTGAAACGCTCCGCGCGTCGTCGCTCATTTGTTGAATCTACTCGTGCGCTACCTGATTTAAAATGTATTTACTACGTCAGAAACCGTCACGCAAGTGTCCACAACATCTCACCCAAGTTTCATCGCTATCGGACTAATGGCATATGAAGACATAGGGGACTATGATGAAACGCTCCGTGTGTCGTCGTTCATTTGTCGAATCTACTCTTGTGCTACCTACTGTGAAATGTATTTACTAAGCCAGAAACCTTCCTTGGAGTATCCACCATATTTCACCCAAGTTTCACCGCTAACGGCCGAATGGTATATGACGTTATACGGGACTTTATTGAAACGCTTCGCGCTTCGTCCCTCATTTGTTGAATCTACTTGTGCGCTGCCTATTGTAAAGTGAATTTATTAAGCCAGAAACATTCCACGAAGTGTAAACAAAACCTCATCCTAGTTTCATAGCTATCGGACGAATGGTATATGAATACATACGGGATTTGGTTGAAACGCTTCGGGTGTCGTCGCTCATTTGTTGAACCTACTCGTGCGCTACCTACTGTAAAATGTATTTACTAAGTTAGAAACCATCACGTAAGTGTACACAACATCTCACCAAGTTTCATAGCTATCAGACGAATGGTATATGAATGTATACGGGACTTTATTAAATACTCTTCGCGTGTCTTCGCTCATTTGTTAATTCTACTCTTACGCTACGTATTGTAATACAGTCTTACTCATCCAGAAACCTTCTCTGAAGTGTACACAACATCTCACCCAAGTTTCATCGCAATCGGACGAATGGTATATGAACGCATACGTGACTTTTTTAAATGCTTCGCGCGTCGTAGCTCATTTGTTGAATCTACTCGTGCGCTGCCTATTGTAAAGTGGATTTACTAAGCCAGAAACCTTCCATGAAGTGTCTATAACATTTCTTCCAAGTTTCATAGCTTTCGGACGAATGGTATATGAATGCATACGGGACTTTGTTGAAACGCTTTGCGTGTCGTCGCTCATTTGTTGAATCTACTCTTGCGCTATCTACTGTGAAATGTATTCACTATTTTTGAAACCTTCACGTAAGTGTATACAATATCTCACCCAAGTTTCATCGCTATCGGACGAATGGTATATGAACACATACCGGACATTGTTGAAACGCTCCGCGCATCGTCGTTCATTTGTTGAATGTACGCGTGCGCTACCTATTGTAAAGTGGATTTACTAAGTCAGAAACCTTCCTTGGAGTGTACTCAACATCTCACCCATGTTTCATCGCAATCGGATGAATAGTATATGAACACATTCGGGACTTTGTTGAAACGCTTCGCGCATCGTCGCTCATTTGTTGAATCTTGTCGTGCGCTACCTATTGTAAAATGGATTTACTAACTCAGAAACCTTCCTTGGAGTGTACTCGACATCTCACCCAAGTTTCATCGCAATCGGATGAATGGTTTATGAACGCATAGGAGACATACCCACAGACAGACAAACTATCACGAAACATTGATTTTTATATATATATATAGATAGGCCTTAGGTATTGTAGCTTACTATTACATGAAGATTATTGTGCATGTGTTTTATTAAAACTTCAATTGCATGATTAGGGTACAAGAAATAAAAGCGGGATTAAAGGATTTCGCTCAGTCACCATCTTGTGGTTATGAAAATAATTTAAATGAATTAGATGCCAGTCGATTAAAATTTATATAAGCATATACCGTATCAAGATTCAGTGCGCTCGGATGGTTAAATCGCAAGAAACGTCCATTTGAATAATTAAATTTCGTGTCGCCGCCATGTTGGATTTGTTCTCGCCATGTTATTGAACGTCCCATAAGTGAACTTATGCTTATAGCCTTTATCCACTTACAAAATTTCAGTGTGATTGCTGAAGTAGATTAATAGATATTGAGAACCGTCTAAATATTTCGGATGGTTGCCATGTTGTATTTTAATATATGTACCGGTAGGCCATAGAGTTATGTACTATTAGATGAAGATTATTCTGTACGTTTATTATGCAAATGTTGATTTCGATCGCATGATTAGAATACAAGAAATAAAAACTAATTTTCTAAACTCGCACAGCCACCATCTTGAGGTTGCGTAAACAATTGAACTAAATTAGATACCAGTGCATTACAATGTGTATAAACATTAGCTGTACGAAGTTGCATTGCGTTTGGATCATAATATCGCGAGAAAAGTCTAATTAAAAATCTCAAATTCGCTTGTCCGCCATGTTTGTTTTTTAGGAAACCGGTTTTTGAAAGTCACATAGATGAACTCCCAGTAGTGACCTTTATCTCCGTACAAAATGTCATGATGGTGACACCAGTAATAGTTTCAGAGGTATAGAAAGCCGGTGAAATATTTCGCACAGCCGCCATCTTGAGGTTATGTAAACAATTGAACAAAGTTAGATGACGGTGCATTACTATGTGTATAAACATATACTGTACCAGGTTTTATTGCTTTTGGTTGGTTAAATCGCGAGAAACATCTATTTAAAAGTCGCAATTTCGCTTGGCCGCCATGTCGTTTTGGTAGTTACCAGTTTTTCAAAAGTCACATAGGTGAACTTCTAGTAGTTCCCTTTATTACCGTACAGAATTTCAGGGTGATATCGATAATAGTTTCGGAGATACTGAATGCTGGTGAAATATTTCGCACAACCACCGTGTTGGATTGGTGAGACACAATAAAATTTGAAGAGCACGGTCGGGGTCGGCCATAATAGTGCTATGATCTTACCGAGTTTCCTTGTAATCGCTCCAGACATTTAGAAGTTATTAGACACACACACACACACACACACACACACACAGACACGGACAAAAGGTGATCTCATAAGCTTTTTTTTTTTCCTAAAATGAAAATAGGCTAAAAACTAAGTTGCTACTGGTTTCTAGGTAAATACGTATGTGCTGGTGAGAAATGGACCGTGTTGTATGAGCACTGTAATATGATCAATGAATTTGAAAACAGACCGACGATATCATAAACGGTTTCTTAAGATATTTGAGATGGCCCTCTTATCTGAATCACGCTGTATATATCTTTATATGAGAATATTCTTCAGATTGGGTACAAAGCAACCAGCGATTGTATCACAGAAAGTTACATCAGCAATGCACAATCAAGTGAATGTAGGGCCAACCAAACAGCCTAGCTTGGAAATGCGTGCTAAATGAAAATTCAATATTCATGGCAATTGGAGTGAGCGCTACTGAGCTTAACGAGCGGTCTTTTGAGACCAGAAACTGGGTCAAGTCACATGACCTTGACCTTATGATGATAAGCATTAAGAGTAATTTGGATGTTTGACGAGCGTTAACCACTTAAATGAGAGCTGGTGGATAGAGTCATTTACTACTGTGGCGTGAGAAATGGGGCTACAGTGTGCATGTTTCCTTCATTACCATCGTCATTAGCTTCCTCATTGGCACACGAGGGATAGTTCGAAAACGTGATCATAAGTATAATTTACTCTAACATATATTTTTAGGCTATATTCATTTATAAAACAAGTAGTTCCGTGAAGAACTATACAGCCTATTTTCATATATCCTACTTATGTTAATTGCCACTATTTAACATACACGATTTCAGTTTGATTGCTGTAATAGATTCGTAGATATTGAGAACCGACTAAATATTTCGGATGGTCGCCATGTTGGATTTTATATATGTAGGTCCTAGAGTTATGTACTGTTATATGCAGATTATTGTGAACGTGTAGTATTCAAACTTCAATCGCATAATTAGGACACAAGAAAAAACAAGGAGATTTTAAAAATTTTCACAGCTGCCATCTTGAGGTTATGGAAACAATTGAAATAAATTACATGCCAGTGGATTAACATTCGGATAAAGATTTACTGTACCAGGTTTCACTGCACGCGGATGGTTAAATTGCGAGAAACGTCCATGTGAATATTTATAATTCGCGTCACCGCCATGTTGGATTTGTGATCACCAGGTTATTTAAAGTCCTTTAGGTGAACTTAAGTTCATAGCCCCTACGAACATTAAAAAATGCAGTTTGATTGCTAAAATAGATTCGTAGATATTCAGTATCGTCTAAATATTTCGGATGGTCGCCATGTTAGATTGTTAAATGTATAGGCCATAGAGTCATGTACCATTAAAGGAAAATTATTGCGTAGGTTCATTATTCAAACTTTCACTTCGATCGCATGACTACATCACAAGAAATAAAAACTTAATTTTAAAATTCGCACTGCCGCCATCTTGAGGTTATGGAAACAATTGAAATAAATTACATGCCAGTGGATTAACATTTGTATAAGGATTTACTGTACCAAGTGTCACTGCACTCGGATGGTTAAATTGCGAGAAACTACCATGTGAATATTTATACTTTGCGTCGCCGCCATGTTGGATTTGGATCACCAGGTTATTGAAAGTCCTATAGGTGAACTTATGTTCATAGCCCCTATGAACATCTAAAAATTCAGTTTGATTGCTGTAATAGATTCGTAGATATTGAGATCCATCTAAATGTTTCGGATGGTCGCCATGTTGGATTGTTAGGCTATATGTCTAGGCCATAGAGTCATGTACCATTATAGAAAAAATATTGCGTAGGTTCATTATTCAAACTTGCACTTCGATCGCATGACAACGACACAAGAATAAAACTTCATTTTAAAATTCGCACAGCCGCCATCTTGAGGTTATGTGAACAATTGAACTAAATTAGATACCAGTGCATTACAATGTGTGTAAACATTTGCTGTACCAAATTTCATTGCGTTTGGATAATTAAATCGCGAGAAAGATCTATTTAAAATTTTCAAATTTGCTTGGCCGCCATATTCGTTTTGTAGTTAATCGGTTTTTGAAAGTCTTATAGATGAACTTCCAGTAGTGCCCTTTATCTCAGTACAAAATTTCGGGGTGATAACGCTAATAGTTTCAGAGATCTAGAATGCCGGTGAAATATTTCGCACAGCTGCCATGTTGGATTGGTGAGTCGTAACAAAATTTGAAGGGCACGGTCGAGGTCGCCGGGAATAGTGCTAAGAACTTTCCGAGTTTCATTGAAATCGCTCCTGCCGTTTAGATTTTATTAGGGGGACACACACACACGAATCACACACACACACACACACACACACACACACACGCACGGACAAAAGGTGATCTCATAAGCCTATTTTTTCAAAATTGAAAATAGGCTAAAAATAGGCTTATGAGATCACCTTTTGTCCGTGTGTCTGTCTGTGTGTGCCTGAGTGTGTGATGGTGTGTGTCCCCCCAATACGTTGCGGAAGACGGCCATGTATGTGTGCAAATCGATTTCCCCTATCTATTACAACACGGTGAAACCGAATTGAACAAAATTTGGTACAGAGGTAGCACTAGCAAAGGGAATCTTAGTGACATGTTTTATATTGCCGCCATATTCACGGAAACGTAATGGTGGCCACCCAAATGTTAAAAGATTAAATCAAATTACGACCAACCTAATCAGTTGATCTCTACCAAATTTTGCAACAACATTCCATTTTGTGGGAAGCATCTTTTAACTGAACTACAAGACCATCAGCCCAATAGTTTGCAGATAGCGGCCATGTATGTGTGCAAAGCGATTCCCCATATCAATTCAAACACGGTGAAACCGAATTGAATGAATTTTTTTACAGAGGTAGCACTAGCAAAGGGTACCTCATATTCATGTTTACTATCCGTATAGCACGTTGTATTGCAACAAGCTACTACAACAAACATTCAATTATACTCCTTGAAAAGGACAAAGAGTTATAATAATACCCATGCATTTAGGAGAAAGTAGGCTATATGTTCTTTACTGAACATTTTTTTGGGTCAAATTATATCACAAAAAGAAATGTCGAAATCCATTTCAAACTGCAGTCAATGCAAATTTATCCATTTCAGGTAGATTTTATGAGGATGCTATCTATTGCAATGGGTAGCATGTTGCAACTTCCGGAAAATTTCGACATATCTTCGCATTTCACATCCCCCAGATCCCAAAATGGTTGTGTCCTGATTGCGGTCATTCCAGATTGCGTTCACCTCAATAGCAGTCCAGATTGTGGTCACTTTACTTGGGAGACCGATCCTTAGTTCTTGGTTCTTCCCGACTGACTCATACCTTCCGTAAGTTTTGTGTATAACAAGGGGATAGTGATATTTCACTACCTAACCAAAGAATACAGTTCAGTGTTCAGCTGAGCACACCCCATAAAACTTCGGTTAAAAAAATCAAGTCCCTTTCCAATCTGACGGCACCTCGTAAATAAATGATTATAATAATTCCAGTCTTAAGAATAGAAACGTTTTAGGATCGGAATCAACGACCTTTACTTGCAATAAAATTGTTGTAACGGGAAATTTTGTACTTACGGGGTTGTTGTTGTTGTTGTTGTTTGAGTCTTCAGTTTTTTGACTGGTTTGATGCAGCTCTCCATGCCTCCCTGTCCTGAGCCAATCGTTTCATCTCTACATAGCTACCACACCCTACATCCGAGGCTATCTGTTTAACATATTCTAACCTTGGTCTACCCCTACAGTTCTTGTCCTCGACCCTTCCTTCCATAACTAAGCTTTCTATTCCCGGGTGTCTTAGTATGTGTTCTACCAACCTATCTCTTCTCTTCATTAGCAGTCGCCAGAAACATCTCTCCTCTCCCACTCGCCTTAATACCTCTTCGTTTGTAACCCTATCTACCCATCTGATCTTCATCATTTTCCTGTAACACCACATTTCAAATGCTTCAATTCTCCTCTTTTCTGCTGCACCAATAGTCCAAGTTTCACTTCCATAGAGCGCCACGCTCCAGACAAAGGCTTTCAAAAATGACTTCCTGATACCTAAATCTATATTCGATGTCAACAGATTCCTTTTTTGTAGAAAGGCTTTCCTTGCCTGAGCCAACCTACTTTTTATATCCTCTCTGCTTCGTCCATCACTGGTTAATCTGCTTCCTAAGTAACAGAAGTCTCCTACTTCCTTCAGCTTTTCACCTGCCAATTTGATCTCCATGGAGGTTTCTGATTTATTTCGGCTGCATTCCAATATTTTTGTTTTACATTTATTAATTTTCATCATGAATTCCTTCCGTAAGATGGAATCCATACCATTCAAAAACTCATTCAAATCCTCTGGCGTGTCGGCCAAGATGACAATGTCATCAGCAAATCTCAGAGTTGAAATTATTTCTCCTTATTTATTTATTTAGCGTATGGCTACAAACATCACTAAAAAAATACTATTTACAATGATAACAAATTACAAATTAATGTCCAGGCCACGAATATAGTCTATTGATCCCTCCGTCATCACCAGGAACTCTGTTGGATCGCCAGGAAAGCTCTCAGAGGACATTCTGAAATTACATGCTGAACAGTCTGCTTTTCAGCACCACAGTCACAACATGGAGAAGCTATTTTCTTCCACTTGAACAAAGAATCGGCACACCTGCCAGTGTTGGTTCTTATGCGGTTAAGAACCGACCAGATCTTGCGTGGTAAATCAAAACCAGGTGGTTTGGTCGATATACATGGCATCTTCAGTTGTTCTGTAGTAGTATTACTCTGCCATGTGTGTCTCCAGCAGTCATTGATATTAAAGCCGTTGTTAACTAGCATCCTTCCAGTTTCTAAAGGTGGATTGCGAGAACGAAGCCTTCCTTTACCGATGGTTGGGATGTCTGCATGAACAGGGAGGTTAGGATTTTTCTGTAGATGTTTGTATTCACGGACAAGTGCACTCTCCCGTCGCAGAGATGGAGGTGGTATGTGGCTAAGTATGCGTAGCCAAAAAGTAGGTGTAGGTCTGATTGTACCAGTTATAAGACGCATGGTATGGTTGAGCTGAGTGTCAACAAGTCTTGTGTGAGTGCTATTCATCCAAGCTGGGGAGCAGTATTCCGCAACAGGGTAGACCAATCCCAGAGCTGAAGTACGAAGTGTTGATGCAGAGGAGCCCCATAACGTTCCACATAGCTTCTGGAGGATGTTATTCCGAGTTTTGATTTTGGCAGCTGTTCTTAATAGGTGCTGTTTGTAACTGAGCGTTCTATCAAGTGTGACCCCTAGGTATTTCGGGTTTCTGTTGTGCTTGAGTAGCCTTCCTTCAAAGTAGACCTTGAGCTCTTTGTTGGCCAATTTACTGTTTAGGTGAAACGATGAGACTTCTGTCTTATCCACACTTGGCAGCAACCTCCATTTGCGGAAATAATCACCAATAACTGACAAATCATTGGTCAATATGGACTCTGTAACTTCAAGATCTCTGTGCTTCACTGCGAGTGCCCAGTCGTCGGCATACCCAAACTTTCTTGATATGGTTTCAGGCATGTCTGATATCTACAAGCTGAAGAGAAGAGGGGCGAGAACAGATCCTAGTGGCAGCCCATTATTCAGCTTCATTTGTGAACTGATCTTGTTGCCCATTAGCACTTGGAAACATCGGTTACCGAGCATTTCATTGATGAGATTGGCAATTTTTAGGCATGGAATTACTTGTAGAAGTTTTAATATGACACCTTGTCTCCAGACAGTATCATATGCAGCTGTCAAATCAATGAATACGACTGACGACTTCTCTTGATTCTGGAAGCTAGCTTCTATGAAGCTTGTTAAGGAGAGGACTTGATCTGTGCAGCTGCGGTTAGGTCTGAAACCTGCCTGTTCAAATGGTACATGTTCAAAGATCTTGTGGCACGTTCTGTTGTACACCAATCTTTCGAGGAGCTTATATAGTATACTAAGTAAAGCTATGGGTCTATAACTTTCTGGTTTGTCATTTGGTTTACCAGGTTTCAGTAAGGCTATGACTTTTGCTCGTTTCATTTCAGATGGTATGTTGCCCGTTTGTAGAATGTTTGTGTAGAACATAGCAAGCCACTTTTTCACATATTTGCCACAATGCAAAATAAATTCTGCATGAATACCATCAAATCCTGGGGCTTTCCCTGGTTTCATTTCTTTTATGGCAGTCGTTACTTCTTCGATGCTGAATGGTAGAGAATATTCCGTTTCGGTTGTGCAGGCTGATTTGAGTGCCTTTAATTTCTTCTTAGCAGCAATAGTATGTGCTCTAACTTGAGGAGTTCTGGAAGTGGACACGATGTTGGCTGCAACTTGGTCGGGGGTAACAGCATCATACGTGCGGTCGCGTGGGGTAGCACCACCTAGTTTTCTGAGCAAAGACCAAGCTTTTCTACTTGATGTACGGAAGTCCATGGATTCAACAGTCTCATTCCACTTTAAACGTCTAGCTGCGTCGATGTTACTCAGCAACTCATCTGCTATGTCATGATCGTTGCTTTCACAAAATTCTTTGTATAGGTTTTCGCACTCTTCTGTCCAGCCAGGAATATATGCCTTACGGAAACCTCGTGGAATACACTTCTTTGCTGTGCTAATTACAGCTCCAACGAACCGCTGGTAGTTTGAGCTAGTTGGTGGGATCCATCCTACACATTTATCCAGATTTACTGAGAAAGTGTCCCAATCCGCCTTTTGAAAATTCCATCTGGGCCTAGGAAATGCTCTTATTAAAGGGATACTAATCCCAAATTGAAGGCAAATTGGGCGGTGTTGGCTGTGTGGGAAGTCTCCAAGGACTTTTCTTGATACTGGAAGAGGTTGACTTTTATAATCAGACGAGACAAAGCAAAGATCAGGATTGTGATCCGTTTTCCAGGCACTTGATCTGAAAGTGCTCCGATCCTTAGCATCAAAGATGAGATGAATATCATGGTCTTCGGCCCAGTTCACCAAAGAGTTTCCATTTTCATTGCTGTGCCTGTATTTCCACAGTTCATGATGACTGTTGAAGTCGCCCAGATATGTTGTAGGGTGAGTGTGAGTTCTAAGCACTTTAGAAGGCCAATTGATGCCGGGAGGTTTATAAACATTGACTATAGTCATTTCTCCTATTCGTATGACAACTTCTTGAATACCATCGGCATAGCTTACAGAGATAAGATGTGCATTTTCTATATCTTGTCTGACATATGTTGCCACACCATAAACATTATCATAAGTGGCACCGAGTAAGTCATATCCAGGTATTTTTCCTCTTGAAGTAAGTTGAGCTTCGTTTGCTGCGTGGGTTTCCTGTATTACAACTAAATCAATTTTGTTGTCAGCTAAGATCTTATGCAGCACTTGGCATTTTGCTCTACTAATGCCTTCAATATTCAACTGACAAACTCTTACACATTGTCCTAGCTTTCTAGAGGGATAGTCCTCAGAAGGACCATTTATGGACTCATTCATGTTCTGATACGTGATGTAATATTTACCAGGAGATCACGAGGATTGTCTGGTTGCCAGTATTTTGTTGCTCGTTTAGCACCACCCAGGGGACACGTGCAGGGTAATTAAAAGGTTAAACCTGCGGACGTGAGCAACAGCCATCCCCCTTGAATCTTCACTCCCACTTAAAATTTTTCTCCAATTTCCTTCATTGCTTGTTCAATGTAAAGATTGAAAAGTATGGGTGATAAGTTGTACGGGGTACAATTTTTAATTTCTGCCCCTCCTCTCCCATTTGAGGCGCGAGATATTTATTTTTATAATAGGCACTGTATATAGTGATAAACATTCTTTTCATTACCTCAAAAAATTCGTCTCGTAAAAGTAATTTGTTCTGGGTTTGATTCTAAATCCCCTTTGTAATCAATGTTTGTCCGCGCCCCCTCCTACACACAAAATCAAACATTTGAAGTTTTAGGTTTATTAACATTCCAGATTTGAAATCTGTGACTTTTGTTAAGTCAAAATCGATAAGTTCACTGTCAAAACTACTCAAATTATAAGATGGTATTTTTGAATGAAGATTTCCCCCTACGAAGTTTTATGGAGTGTGCTCAGCTTAACACTGAGCTTTTAGTTCTCGCAGTCAAGTGGTGCAGTTGCACCTAATATAAAGGGAGGTGGCGCGCAGTTCGTCACTCCTGTGGGGGTCCGGGCGGGGACACCAAGAGCCCGCCGATGAGCCAGTTTGGTGTCCTAGGTGAAACCCCACACAAGACACGGCACAAACCTAGAAGAATTGCTGAGTTTTAACTAACTGTATTCTTTGGTTAGGTAGTGAAATATCAGTTTCCCCTTGTTATCCACAAAACTTACTGAAGGTATGAGGCAGTCGGGAAGAACCAAGAACTAAGGATCGGTCTCCCAAGAAAAGTGATCGTAATCTGGACGCTGGAATGTTTAAAGCTCTTCCCGGAAATGGAAGTGACCGCAATCTGGACTGCTAATGAGGCGAACGCAATCTGGAATGACCGCAAACAGGAAGACACCCCCAAAACCACTGCCAGTTCAAACGTTTGTATACGGTATATCACTTTCTTGAGATTTGAAGCCATTCTTTTCACCGTTTCCTATATAAATTTGCCCATTTAATTGTGATAACTAACTAATACATGTATTTTTTTCCAGGAGTGTGTTTAAATATTGATAACTTGTACGCCGTCCAATTCATTGGGCCCAATCGTGTTGACCGACTGTAAAGCTGCAAAAGACAACTGTAATTTTGCAACAATCACTTTCAAAACATCGAAGCTGTTGAAGTGGGTCTCGCCGAATTGCTCGTATCAAAACCCAGAGACTGGTACCGTCGCGAGATAAGAAACCTTTCTGAAAGATAACTAAAGACTTTAAAATCTGATGGTTTCTACCTTGAAGAATAGCTTAATATCTTGTGAGAAAACTTTCCAAATACATTTTTCCATAAAAAACATTACTTATGAGACAACCCCCGTATATACAGTAAAGAACTTTCTTGACAACAGGATAACTACCGTTAGTTTGCACCATACAAATGTATACATAAAATGTAGCCATTCAAAATCTTGGTTAAGATTGTTGAGGTGCAAAAGCGGACCAAAGGGATGGAAATGGGGGCATTTTTGAAAAACTTGAAATATCGCTGTAACTTTCTTAGTACGTGAAAAATCGAACCCATTTTTAGTTCTTACTGTTCTTCGGATGAGGGAAAAAAGCGTATCGCAGTAAAGTGTTTTGTTAGTACCAACCATTGACCAAAGGGCTGGGAAAATTGAGATTTTGGAGAAAAAAGATCGTACTTCCTCTCATGGCCATAGTATCAAAACCGTTGAAAACTGTCAAAATTACAATAACAATTACTTAAATCTATGTCTAAAATAATATTTGATACGACCCACACTTATGCCCAGGGATTGATATAATATTTAAGGAATTACTGTAAAAGAAGGGGTGTATCGTATGCAAAACGTGTGGAACTTTTGTGCAAACAAACAAACAATTAAATAAATAAATAATTAATTAAATAAATAAATAGATAAATAGATAAATAGATAAATAGATAAATACATAAATAACCTTATGTTGCGATTTTTGTGGACTTTCAAAAGGCTTATGATTGCATTCATAGAGACACAATAATTAACACCTTACGTGAGTTTGGCCTAGACAATAAATCAATTAATTTGTTCAAAGCAAGCTTAGAAAACACAATTTCTAAGGTCAAATTTCGTGGTGAATTGTCCGAAGCCTTTGCAATCAAGACTGGCTGTAGACAAGGTGATCTGGGATCACCGATGCTGTTCAACTGTGTCTTGGAAAAAATTATAAGAGAATGGTTAACAATCTTACCAAATAATTATGGTATTAGAATTGGTTATAAAAAAGAAGACCTGAATATAAACTGTCTCGCTTTTGCAGATGACATTGCTTTGTTCGCTAATTCAATGGAAGAGGCCACTGACCAACTTAATAAACTACAAATCATAGCTGCTAAAACTGGACTTAAAGTGGCCTTCCATAAAACTAATTTTATCACAAATGTCAAAGATGCCTCAAAATTCATCACGATTGGTCTGCAAAAAATCAAAAAAGTCCGAAAATTTTAATACCTAGGCGAATGGATTACCCCTAATAATTCAGAAATAGCTGCCATTGAGAGCAGATGTAACAAATTGGAAGGTGCCTTTCAAACCTGCAAAAACATTTACAAAAGTAAAAGCTTGTCCAGGAATGTCAAACTTTGTCATTATAACACAGTAATTAGGCCGTCAGCAGTGTATGCCGCAGAATTTTTACAGATGACAAACAAAGGTCCATTGAGAAAATTAGAACTTAAGGATCGGAAAATTCTAAGGAAAATATTAGGACCTGTTAATGTTAATGGTACTTACAGAAGAAGACATAACAATGAATTATTTGAACATATAGAAGATTTGGTGAGTGTGATGAGAAAAAGGAGAATGTCTTTCTTTGGACATTTGGAACGGATGGAGCATCATCGACTTTCATATCGAATACACTCATCAATCTCTAAAAAAAAATCCTATTGTAAATGGTCGATGCAAGTTAAAAAGGACTTAACAGAAGCTCGAATCAATCAAGATCTGGTTTGGGATAGGAACCTGTTCAGAAAGGCGGTTAAATCAACCAGTAATCTGCACCCTTTAACATCTGTGATGCCTCGCCCTCACTGCAAGTGGACGGAAGAAAGGAGAGCTGAACATTCGTCAAGAATGAAGATCTACTGGCAGACAAGAAAACAAGCTTTACAGTGATCATATGAGTGAAGAACATCGTGGTCCATTGATGGCCGAAACGACTCAAAAAAAAAGATAAATAAAATAAAACAATTAATGTTTTGTCATTGCTTTTCTATTTCTTCATTAAAAGTGAGATAACTGTATGAGTGATGAGGAACCGGAGAGCTGGAAGAGACACCCCAGGTCAAGACAATCGTATGCACAGATTTTATTTGAAATTGTAGTTTTCAGTCGGCCAACACGAAATAATTCAAATTACTGGTACAGTATATGTGCAATAAATAACCTGAAATAAGTTACATGTGATGTTGTTTTTTGAGTTTTCATCCCCTCCTGTCCTGAACTAATAGCTTCATCTCTACATAGCTACCACTCCCTTCATCTTAGGCAATATGTTTAACATATTCTAACCATGGTCTACTCCTACAGTTCTCGTCCTCGACCCTTCCTTCCATAACTAAGCTTTCTATTCCTGGGTGTCTTAGTATATGTCCTACTAACCTATCTCTTCCCTTCATTAGCACTTGCCAGAAGCATCCCTCCTCTCCCAATCGTCTTAATACCTCTCTATTTGTAACCCTATCTACCCATCTGATCTTCATCATTCTCCTGCAACACCACACTACAAACGTTTCAACTCTCCTCTTTTCTGCTGCACCAATAGTTCACGTGCTTAAGATAATACTCGTATAATATACGTACAGGAGGTCAATTAAAATGCGAACTATTGGTTCTACTGGGCTTGTGTTGCAATCTCAGTATTCTACAAACTCCCGAGCCCCAATGAATAAACAAAGCTGTCTTCCCGTCGTGCGTGATCCAATGTCATTATTGGTCATTGTTTGGTTACTGTTACGGAGAGGAACTATGAATGCTCGCTTTACGTAAGTGTTTCCTCTAAATTGAATTGTTTGAGGTTACAAAGTCTAACACAAGTGCTTTCCCTTCATAAGACATCAAGGTTTCATTGTAGGTAGTGGTAGGCTCAAACTAAAATTATATTCCATGATTATCTTACAATGTCCGATGCCCTTCGGCATCGCTAGCCGTTTACTGTGGCAACTTCTGTCGAGAGATTTGTGTGTTATGAATTTCGTTGAAACAAGAGTTTTTAATATAGTTAACTAATAAACAAATTATTTAGTTAAAACTAAATATTAAACAGACGGACAAACAGACGTAATATTCCTTTATTTTGTTTTCACCAAAAGCACCAAGGTCGTCGTCCTCTCCGATTTCCCGGGTGTGGTTTACGAGCGCTCTCCATTTTAGTCTATGCATGTACCACTGCTCCTTTAAGGCTTCATCCCAGTTGATTCCCTTGGATGTGATATCCTCCTTCACTTGGTCCAGCCATCTCCTCCTAGGTCTTCAAACAGGACACTTTCCAGTAATCTCAGTATGTAACCATTGTTTTGCAATTCTTCTTTCTGTCATACGTTTGACGTGACCAAACCATCGCAAACGTGCCCTAGTTATGGTCTCGTTCAGGGACTGATTTATTTCAGCTTGTTCATTAATCTTCTAATGTATTACTTTGTATTTCCTAGTTTTTTGAAGCATGCTTCTTAGAAACTTCATTTCTGAAGCCTGAACTCTGCTGTCGTCTTTTTTTTTTTTTGGTAGTTGTGCATGTTTCCAACCCATAAGTCAATATAGGGACATAGTATGTTCGAAACAGAGTTTGTTTTGATCTTAGTGGCTCTTGCTTATTCCAGAGTAGGTTACGATGTTCCCGAATGGGTTTGATCTTAGTGGCTCTTGCTTATTCCAGAGTAGGTTATGTTGTTCCCGAATGGGAACATGATGTTATTTCCGTTTGAGCAGATTAATTATCAATTAATATGATAATATTTGTCCGGTTAACTCTGAACATAAAATGCCTGCGTTTCGCCCCAGTGAGCCGTTGGGCTCGTCAGTTGGTACAGACACACCTCAGCAATACGCATGGCTAGCACATACTGAGAAGGCCATCACAAGACACAAAATACAAGTAGTATTGACGTCACGAGTGATGCCAATGTGCTACGGAAGTCAAGCTTCCTTTTATAAAATAAAAGCGTATGGTTGAGGTGTGTCTGTACCAACTGACGAGCCCAACGGCACACTGGGGCGAAACGCTGGCATTTTATTTTTGAGTAAACTGGACCAATATTATCATATTAATTGATATTTCAGAGTAGATATCGAAATTGCTGGTAGAATTGACATGATTTCTGAATAGGTTAATTAATTCAAGCTGTATTCTGTTGTCACTTGAATAAAACAATAAATAACTCGCAATATGTTTCACTGAACTTCACGATCGATGATTTATCAGTAAACCTTCTTGACATAACGAACGGTAAGTTCCATATAAGCACCAGTATATAATACATGGTTCACACTAGTAAATACTTCACCGGGTGATGAATTACTCCTATTAGGAAACGATCATGTTCTTGGAATAAGTGATTCATTGTAGCTTCTCAGAGCAGACAGCTTGCTTATTGTATACACGTGATCAATGGTGGTCTGGGAATTGCGGAGTAGCCCCCTTAAGTGCCTGTATAAAGCATGGCTGATAAATGGATTACTTCACAACACGGAGAGAAAAAACTACTGCGAATTTCAAATGAAGCTCGTACGTGTATATTACACGATCCTTGGAAACAAAAGAGCATTGCAGTGCAAAGCACAACAGAATACACTTAGTTCCAACAGGGTAGGTCGAAAGGAATGTTTTTCTCTGAACAAATGTAATCAAAGTGCTGTGAAGCAAAGCACGAAGGTAGATCATCTCGAATTTACGCTTCTCTAGGATTTTAGAACTTAAAAGGTTCATTCTGGTTCCGTATTCATAAAAAGACGGATCAGAGACGACACAAGCATACAATGTTAACATCACAAGGACTAGAGGCTCATTTCTACCATTACATATGTTGAGCTCCTACCAGCTCATCCTCATTTGCAAGATATTATTACAACGCAATTGACTTCATTGATTTTATAAGTCTGCATCACTGGTGAAGTATTGAAATTAGGTTTCATCTGTTGACTACAGTGAAACTTGTGCTTAATTTCATAAATTTGTCTCGTCCATGAACACTTCTAAGGAGTTGGACTGAACAGTTTTTACCATTTTAGAATTGTTTCCTAGTGTATACTACCAACGTTTTTCCACATCATATTGTGTTCATTTAGACACTCAATTTCCCATCCTTCTTTATGGTCCACCATATAACGTTTAATAACAAGGGACGTTTTAGTGTTACGCTATAATTTTTTGTGGCTTTGACATTTATTAATTCATATCGGCTGATGAATGGGCCAAAATTAATTTGGCATTGAAACATGTTCCACCAATGACCACACAGTGATCTTTATTTAATAAGAAATATTGATTGGGTGGAACTTTTAACCTATTTATTACTTCTCTAGAAAGCCAAAAATCATCCTACTTCATAATATTTTGTTTTTGCATCATATTCATTTACGAGATTAAGCCTCCGTGGCTTAGGCAGCAGCACGCCGGCCTCTCACCGCTGGGTCCGTGGTTCAAATCCCGGTCACTCCATGTGAGATTTGTGCTGGACAAAACGGAAGTAGTGTGTTTGTGGGGGTTCAGATGCCACCTCCACCTCCCCACCTCACAAGATGGCGGCGGTGCGATATCTCTCGAACGCATGGTCGGATTTTGACGTATGAGGTCTCATTGAACTCGGGCTGACACCCCCTTTCCAATGGACAACATATTTCAACCCCAAAAATAAAACCTACCCCTAATAGAGGGTGAAATTGTAATTTTTTAGAGAATCTCTCTTTCCAACTGCAACATGTGAGAGTTTGAATGCTAATATGGAATGAAACGTTGTTCTACACAAGAGACATGTGTGCGGTGGGTAGCCACTATGAATTAGCATGCCCACTCATGGCTTTTGTAAGAGGGTGGGGGAGCGGATCCCTGTGGATGGGTTATTGTTGACGGGTCATTGTTGGCGGGGTCATTGATGACAAGTCCTTGTGGACAAGTCCTTGTTGACAGGTCCTTGTGGACGAGTCCTTGTGGACGAGTCCTTGTGGACGAGTCCTTGTTGATAAGTCCCTTTGGACTTATCCCTTTAGACCGGTCCCTTTGGACTGGCCCATGGTCTCTAATGCTATGATGAAATTAAACGTTGTTCCACATGAATCGCATGTGAAGAGCCGATTGCTACTATGAATTAACATGTTTGTTTTTTTGTTTTTTACGCATGCGCACTTGGGGTTTTTGTAAGCGGGCGGGGTTTTTGAATAATGATTTATAGATGAGTTAATTTTTAAAAAATTACCAAAAGATCCAAAACTAATAGGTCATTAGCTTTTTAATATCTCATGAATCAATAAGGCTAGGGACCTGTGTGAGAGGTCGTTGGACTTGAGGTGGCATTCTGTTTTTGAATATATTATTTATTTATGTCAAAAGGGCCTAACTGCACTTTTGTTAATATCTTGCTAACTAATAATCAGAGAGGGTCAAGTGAGGTGTCATAGGACTCAGGACGGTCAACCCTTTTCCATGACCAACGAATTCAACCAAAAGATCTAAAGTCATTAGCTTTTTAATATCTCATGAATCAATAAGGCTAGGGACCTGTATGAGAGGTCGTTGGACTTGAGGTGACATTCTGTTTTTGAATATATTATTTATTTATGTCAAAAAGGCATAACTGCACTTTTGTTAATATCTCGCTAACTAATAATCAGAGAGGGTCAAGTGAGGTGTCATAGGACTCAGGATGGTCAACCCTTTTCCATGACCAACGAATTTACCCAAAAGATCTAAGGTCATTAGATTTTTAATATCTCATGAATCAATAAGGCTAGGGACCTGTATGAAAGGTCGTTGGACTTAAGGTGACATTCTGTTTTTGAATACATTATTTATTTATGTCAAAAGGGCCTAACTGCACTTTTGTTATTACCTCGCTAACTAATAATCAGAGAGGCTCAAGTGAGGTGTCATGGGACTCAGGATGGTCAACCCTTTTCCATGACCAACGAATTTACCCAAAAGATTCAAAACAGCAAGGTCATTGACCTAATATTTTATAAAATTAAAATCGAATATCAACATGTGAGGTGTCATAGGACTTAGAATGGTCAACCCTTTCCCATGGCCAATGAATTTACCCAAAATACCCAATACATCAAGGTCATGGACCTGAGATTTTATGAACTAATAATCGCATACGAACATGTGTGATGTTTACCATGTGTGATGAAACATAGCTAGGTAGAGAAAGAATTAGTGTAGGCTACATGTATGGTGACTGACAAGTCTTTTACCATTGAAACTTGTTTTTCAGATCAAACTGCAGTATAGAGAGAGTATAGGTTGCAAGTATGGGTTAGTAAATGACGAACGGTGTACAAAAACTGATTTATCGATTCAAGAATTACGAGTAGACTATCTTTAATTGATTGGTTAAAGAGGATAGCTAAAACACAAAAAAAATGCTCAGTGGTTACCGGGACAAGATGGTCGCTACACACAACAAGCTTTAAATACTTGAGTCTAATAATCTATACACACACACACACTCGCTTGTTCTAAACTAAACTGTGTTGCTGTCAGTGCTCAGACAGTAGGCTGATGACAAAATGCATTGCTAACAGAAATATAATCATTTCCGGTTGTATAATGTTACCAGCTATCCATTTTGTGTTGTAGTGTTAAGCACTTTTAGCTCTTGTACTGGTGGTCTTAACTCGATTTCCAGGTCTGAGGCCTAGAACGAGTCAAACTAAGAAACAAGGGCATGGTGGTGTAGTGGTTAAGCTGTTAGCCTTTTCACCAGGGTTCGATTTCAGGTTAATATGCATGTCATAAACAAACAAATAAACGCAGAGATAATGTTTAAAACTGATTACACTTGTCTCTTTTCAAATTATTACTTAGATTACAAATACAAAGGTGAACTGCGTTTTGTCATACAGTTAATGCTGTCTATCACACACTAGACTGTAAGAAAGCCAAAAGAGCAAAAGGCGTAGGTAGAGCAGTGGTAAAATTGCTATATGTAGAGCACTACCTAGCGGTTTTATGAACTGGCAAAGGTATGTTGCATAAACAGTGCAGGATACAATACAGCAACCATAATTTTTATCTTGTGGACAAGAGAAAACATATATATAGAGAGAGAGATATATAGAAAGCTTGTGTGTGTGTGTGGGTAGCATTGGTTGTTTGACAAGAGAAAATACGGTGAGGTAGGGTGGGGAGAGGGAGAATTAACACTTATATATGAATGGAAAATAGATTTTTTTCAATCATTTTGTTTTTCAAATGCAGTGGTAGATAGTCGTTATTTTGTAAAACATTCTTACTAGCAGTAGTAATAAGCCTCTATGGTTCCGCTAACACATAGATAGACTGTATTATTGCCGTGGTCAAGCACACACATTAAGATCATTTACAAAATCATAAAATGAAAAATAAAAAATCTTGTTTTGGAAATATCGTTTTTCAACACACACACAAAATAAATATATAAAAAATTTGTAAACAGCAAAATGGAAAATCCATGTTTCCATACAGACAAAATTTTAAAACCTTAAACGGACATTTAAGAAAATATATGCAAATGGGAAATTGACAAATGTGTAAATATGAAAATGGAAAAATCCATGTTTCCATATCATGAAATTGAAAAACATCAAACTGTCATTTTAAAAAATGCAAATGGAAAATTGACAAATTGCAATGTGTGAAATGTGAAATTGAACAAATGGCTATCATTATTAAAAAAAAAAGAACATGGTGCTCTATGGTTGAGGTGTGAATCAAACCCTCTCTACTTATTTGGACCACTCGAGACTGAGTAGACTAGTTTTAGTTTTCATACCACTTTTAAAAGTTTGTGTTAAATCTAGGAATTGAACCCAAGAGCTTGTAGGGGAGATCCAAGGTTATAATATGTTAAACAGATAGCCTTGAATGTAGGGTGTGGTAGTTATATAGAGATGAGACGTTTCGCTCGGGGCAGGGAGGCATGGAGATCTGCATCAAACCAGTCAAAAGACTGACGACTCAAACAACAACATGTAGAGCTCACCAAAATAATGTTGTGTAACGGTAAATGTTAGTCAACGAACAGTAATGCATTACTAAAACCCATGACACGATACCTAAGAGCTTTTCTAAAATTATTTTAAAATGCCTTTAACCCTATATTAAACACCCAGTTCACAAGACTCATAACTGCAATGTTATGGTCAAACAAAACAAAATCTATATTTCAAAACAAACAAGTGTTTTAGTCAATGTATACTGGAAAAAGTTTTGTAAACACTCAAGTCCACAAAAATAATTAAATTAGTAACTGTCAGGTTGACCGAGTGGTTATGGTGTTTGACTTAAGTTCAAATTTTCTGTACAAGAAAGCAAGGGTTCGAATCCCTTACCTGATATAACTATTGCCTCAACATTGCTTGACCACACTGTATTATTGTGTACTCGGTACACAAACCATAGATCTCTTTGCGAACATAGTCAGAGACTGTTGATGTTTAACAATTGCATTAATAGTGGGACATAGTGATAGCAATTAAGAAAAACAGACAATACCCATACACTATTTTTATTTATTTAATGTAAGTACTTGTACAATAGTTATATACAAACTACAACTCTCTTTTGTCTATTACTATCTAGTCCTTTTCGATCCACTTGCATATCAAGGCAGATGACTTTGTAGTTCAGCCCCTTAAAACAACAACAACACTACCTCTTGCATAGTCTGTGATGTTGATGACTCTTGAGGCGTGGAAGATGGATACAACATAACTTTTACAACAGGGGTTAAACGTTGCTCAACAATCAATGCACTATTTTGAGTAGCAACATCTTTCTCTTGTACTAACTTATTAGCATTCTGATGATTTTTTGCCAACACCATCAGTGTTTTGTCTGGAGCACTACATTGATGATCACTCACACTTAAAACCACACCATTTCTACTTTTCATATTGCCTCGACATCTTGTTGACCTCTGTTTTGAGCATCGCCAGAATATTATTCCTTTTACATTTTGTCGTCTATAGTTATAAGAGTAGCCTTTATAGAGTACACGTTGTTTACCTCGGTTAGTTGTAGTAAGTTCCATAGTAGTAACTAACCTGTTAGTATGATTTGCACACTACAAAGGTTATCTCTGTTCTGGTAATAGAATTATTTAGCGTTGGCTTTTATATTTAATATGTACAGTTAAAAGTGATAGAAAAGTGGCAGGAAAGTGGTAGCAAAGTGGTAGAAAAGTGGTAGCAAACTAGAAAAGTGGTAGAAAAGTGGTAGCAAAGTGGTAGAAAAGTGGTAGCAAACTAGAAAAGTGGTAGAAAAGTTGCAGAAAAGTAGTAGAAAAGTGGTAGCAAAGTGGTAGAAAAGTGGTAGCAAACTAGAATAGTGGTAGCAAAGTGGTAGAAAATATTACATGTATTGTTAAGAAATAGTTTAAGCGGTTACATGGATTCATTACACTATAATTTTAGCATCACGAAGCTCATTTTCTATATCCAAAAGTTCTTCCTCATATTTAGTATGACCAGCCTGTTTACAGGTATGCAAGTACTGAAGCCGCTGGATTAGCTTACTGGGATTGTTCCAGTAAACAAATTTAACAAATGTTTATTTTGGGTGTAAACCATTATCATCATCATCATCATCATCATAATCATCATCATCATGGTTATCATCAATATAATTATCATCAATATAATCATCATCACTATTACTATCTAATCCTTTTTGTTCATCTTGCAATGCAACAACCTGTGGCATAGTTTGTGTTGTCTTTGATAGTGTTAGAGGTTTCTTAGACGTTAACGACTGTCCTAACATGTCTTTTTCAGGAGATAATAAATGCTCTTTAACAAACAAAGCACTATCTTGAGCCACACTATTTTTTTTCTTGGTCTTGCTTCTTTTTACCTTGGTTAGAGTATTTTGTCCATTTAAATGAGTATTATTTTGAGATTTACAATGATGATCGATTGAAATAAGTATGTAGGAGCCTTTTGTTTTAATCATTCCTCGACACTTTTTAGATCGTTGTTTCGAACAGCATCAAATAACAGTTCCATTTTTATTAGTTCTTTTTACAATATATGCATATCCTTTATAGTAAGCACATGGCTTACCATAGCTTGTCGTTGATACTTCCATGTCAACTGTTAAGCATAAACTAATCTCTAGTAAAGTTAACTCGATAATAAAAATGATAGTTTGTAGTATGTGCAGTTTAAAGTAAGAGCAAAAGTGAGAGTCAAATGGTAGAAAAGTGTTAGCAAAGTGGTGGAAGAGTGGTAGCAGTTTATAGTAGACATGATCTTTTTAACCAGAATGTGATTTGAGTAAATGTAATTTCTAAACCTTAGCAGTGAGTAGTCAGTTAGTCTTGGTTCAGACAAGCGTAAACAGTTCTCCAATGAATCAGAGATCAAGATTTTCATTATGAAACAGTTGTGTAACCAATTAGGTATCGGTACTTGATAGCTTCACACATGAACAAAAATTCCAACATATCTGACATGAATTACATGATTTGAAAGTTGACAAAGAATATCCAATCAACCATTGTAGTTGCAATGTCAAACACAAAGACAAAATCAGCATGAACTTTCAAGTTACAGGAAAATTCTATGAAATAGACTATGCAGGAAATTTGGAAATACACATCAGAAGTTTGCAACACCGTCCTTCTAGCCTATATAAATTATCGACATGGAAAGTGTGCACTGCGCCTAACATTAAACCAATTTATCAATAACACAATTCAACAATCAAAACATTTTGTGTTGAGTCTATCATTTAATGCATATATTCTGTCTACATTGAACAGTAACAACAAACGCCATTCACAATTAATTAAGTTTGCTTTAATTCTTTATGTAATGATAAATACATATTTAAAGTTTTGGCTGACTGTTCAGAGTGAATCGGCTTTAAACACATAAGAGAGGGAATATTTTAAGACTTAACCTCAGCTCACCTAACATAACCTAAATTTACCTAACCTAACCTTGTCAAATAGGTAAGAAACGGGTCAAGCTATGCTTTCGACTCCCGAGTTTCAGCTACTTTTCAAGGTTACTCTCCCGAACATTGCCGGAGACTGCTGATAAACACCTATGTTCCCACGGCGGCGGCGCGCAACGACTTACATGATGCGCTTCCCCCTTTTCATTGATCCCTGTTGATTTGTCCCTTTGGACTGGTCCCTGTTGACTAGCCCCTTTGGAAGGGCCCTTTTTGAATGGAGTCATTTTTGACGGGTCCCTGTGGACAGGTCCTTTTGGCTGATCCCTTTGGACCGGTCCCTTTGGACTGGCCCATGCAATTATCGAAATTATGTCAATGACACCTCACATGTTGATATTCGATTATTATTTTATAAAATATTAGGTCAATGACCTTGCTGTTTTGAATCTTTTGGGTAAATTCGTTGGTCATGGAAAAGGGTTGACCATCCTGAGTCCTATGACACCTCACTTGACCCTCTCTGATTATTAGTTAGCGAGATATTAACGAAAGTGCAGTTAGGCCCTTTTGACATAAATAAATAATATATTCAAAAACAGAATGTCACCTCAAGTCCAACGACCTCTCATACAGGTCCCTAGCCTTATTGATTCATGAGATATTAAAAAGCTAATGACCTATTAGTTTTGGATCTTTTGGTAATTTTTTAAAAAATAACTCATCTATAAATCATTATTCAAAAACCCCGCCCGCTTACAAAAACCCCAAGTGCGCATGCGTAAAAAACAAAAAAACAAACATGTTAATTCATAGTAGCAATCGGCTCTTCACATGCGTTTCATGTGGAAAAACGTTTAATTTCATCATAGCATTAGAGACCATGGGCCAGTCCATAGGGACCAGTCCAAAGGGACCGGTCTAAAGGGATAAGTCCAAAGGGACTCATCAACAAGGACTCATCCACAAGGACTCGTCCACAAGGACTTGTCAACAAGGACTTGTCCACAAGGACTTGTCATCAATGACCTGTCAACAATGACCCCGCCAACAATGACCCGTCAACAATGACCCATCCACAGGGATCCGCTCCCCCACCCTCTTACAAAAGCCATGAGTGGGCATGCTAATTCATAGTGGCTATCTACCGCACACATGTCTCTTGTGTAGAACAACGTTTCATTCCATATTAGCATTCAAACTCTCACATGTTGCAGTTGGAAAGAGAGATTCTCTAAAAAATTACAATTTCACCCTCTATTAGGGGTAGGTTTTATTTTTGGGGTTGAAATATGTTGTCCATTGGAAAGGGGGTGTCAGCCCGAGTTCAATGACACCTCATACGTCAAAATCCGACCATGCGTTCGAGAGATATCGCACCGCCGCCATCTTGTGAGGTGGGGAGGTGGAGGTGGCATCTGAACCCCCACAAACACACTACTAACGGAGGCAGACAGGTTTTTCTCCGGGTACTACGGTTTTCCCTGTCAGCAATTTCATTTCACCTGTCATTCATTAAATCATTGCCCCAGGGAAGTGCGACAGACTTAGGCAGCCGGCACAGTTCATTTCCTCACCACTGGATGGGGGATTCATTCATTCCATTCCCTGAACCGGACGGTCGACTGGAAGCAGGCTGTGGATTTTTTTCATTAATTTACGGACTTTAAGCTTTCTTCATCTTCTTTCTTTCGTTGAATCAATCATTTCTCTGTGTGTTGTTCATTCCTTAGTGCCCAGTATCTCTTCATTCTTTCTGATCTTCTTCTCTTCGCTTCTTCCAAGATAATGGGTTTGGGTTTAGCTCAGCATTTGCTCTCTATCCTGTAACGAATTCTAAAGATTTTAAATATTGTTTATCGTGAAGTAGCATCAACAGGTACTATGTGGGATCATTTCGTTATTTTGGTCAAAACACAAAATAGGCTGTTACAAACGCTTTAAAATTCGAATGTATCGTATTATCAACGAGTTATTCTTCAAATTCGATGCGTATATAATGTCAACGGAAGGCATAAATGGAGTCCCAAATAGAACGGTCATGACATCTGACGGAAAAATTTGGCATAAGAAATCCCTTTACAGAACAGAGAGCTGGGTTATGATTTCCGTAGTTCAAAAGTCATCTGCTTGCTGCGTTCAAGACGTTCTAGTGTGTGTATATCAACAGCGGCATCCACTAAAATTGTCGGCGAAATCGTACGAATGCAATGCTCTGTGTAGAAATTGTAGTTTCGAATATCAAGGTACAGTGCTATTTATTTTGCAATATTGCGCAGTTCGTTTATGTAAATACTGTATTATTGACGGTGCACACTTCCCATGTCGGTAATTTATATAGGCTAGGGTAGAAGGATGGCGTGTTGTAAACTTCTGGACACAGATTCCTAAACTTCTAGCATATTTCATAGTATTTTCTTGTTACCGTAAAGGTTCATGCTGATTTTGTCTTTGTGTTTGGGACTGTAACAACAATGGTTGATCTGATATCCTCTACACTGTCAACTTTCAAATCATGTAATTCATGTCCGACATGTTGCATTTTGAGCGCATGTGCGAAGCTATCCTTATCTAATTGGTCAATGAATGAAAATCTTGAGCTCTGATTGGTTGGAGAAAATGTATCATAATGAGAAGTAGTACAGTGGAACTTGGATAATTCGAACCTCAAGGGACCAGTAAAAACATTCGAATTATCCAAAAATTCGAATTAAGAAAGTTCTTTGAAAAGTATAGAGAAAATATTCAAATGTTAAGTTTTCACCCAAGAACCATTATTAAACTTAATGTAACATAGCCTTTTAACAAGTAAAGTGCTTATATAATATGTATTAAGTTTACATAATGATTTACGTTCAACAAAGCAAGTTAACCGACACCTGTACTGTGAATAACTTCAAAAGTTTCAAATGATAAACTAAAACCAAAATATACTATTCACCTATTTAACTGCAGTAGTAATCCAGCAATTAAGTCTCTCGGCCATCATAAAAGAATCTAACAAAAAAGGAACGAAAATCACTTACGTCATTACTACTAAAAAAAACACCTAAGTTCTCTGATGCGGTTTGTTGCTTGGGCTGCACTCGGAACAGTTTTTTCTGGAACTTCTTCCACGAGTTCATCGCCAGATGCGTCGTCACCATGTTGTTTTTCGGAGTTCAGTGCATCGGTGAATATTTCTGCGTCGGTCAGCTCACCACAAACTGCGACATTTTCGGCCTTTTACACGTAAAAACTTCGAATTATCCAAAATATAATTCGAATTAACCACGATTTTTGAGCATTGATTGTATATAAAATGCTAGGGACCAAGAGATAAATTCGAATTAAAGAAGATTTCTAATTATAGAAGTTCGAATTAGCCACGTACCACTGTACTTTAAGGACTCTCATTATAGTACAGTTTTCTGACATATAATATTTACATTTGAACATCGTCGAACATAAACTACATTATTATTTTCGTTTCGGTCGTCTAGGGACCACGGGCGAATTTCAATGCTATGTCCCTTGCTGTTTCTTTTTCTTCCTCCAGGATTCCTTCATCATCGCACTATGCTTCCTATTCCTTTCTTCGGAGCATTTTGAGCCGGTTTTCTTTCCCTTCCTCCCTAGGAATCCTTCCATTTTTAGCACTTTTTGCCTAAAAATCTCTCTCTGTAGTGTATCTTCTTATCTGATATTGTTTCTTTCAAAATCCCTTTTGACTTCTTGTACACAGGTTGTTGTCAACTTCTTGTTACACAGGAATGTGAAGATCTGCTTGGTTAACCTACTGTCATCCATCCTGCACAAATGTCCAAAAAATAGCAATCTCCTGTTCCGTATTGCTTCTGTGAGCCTCCGTGGCTTAGGCGGCAGCAGGCCGGCCTCTCACCGCTGGGTCCGTGGTTCAAATCCCGGTCACTCCATGTGAGATCTGTGCTGGACAAAACGTAGGCAGACAGGTGTTACTCCGGGTACTCCGGTTTTCCCTGTCAACATTTCATTCCAGCAACACTCTCCACTATCATTTCACTTCATCTGTCATTCATTTAATCACTGCCCCAGAGGAGTGTGACAGGCTTCGGCAGACGGCACAGTTAATAACCTCGCTGCTAGATGGGGCTTCATTCATTCCATTCCTGACCCGGTCGGAGACTGGAAGCAGGATGTGAATTTTCATTTCTTCCGTAATGTTTCTGATATGTTTTCTATTATTTTATATATTTCATCATTACTTCTTAATTTCCATAATTCTACAGTTTTTAAAGGACCGAGTACTTTGTGCATAATTCTTCTTTTTTCTAATTTAAAAACTACATTATTATTATTAATGATAATCATAATAATAATAACAACGCCACCAACATAGAAGTGAGCAATAATACTGTAAATATTTATGACGGGTCACACATTTTTTATAATCTTATGTGATCTAAACATTGTATATATATATTTATACGTAAGTGAGCCTTAGTGAGCAACATCTGACTATGATCTTTTGATGTTTGAAACATGCCATCCAATTAAGCTCCCCTATTGATGTATATAAAAGCATGTTCTTTTGTGTTAAATATCTTATGATATATTTCCAAAGTTAGGAAATATAAATACATGTTTTCCCGCCTAATGTAATTGAGGACAATTTTTGATGACCGACTGAAAAGCTTCCTTTAATAGAACTATGCAACACTGACAAAATGGCTACTATTAATTCAACTTTGAAAATAAGCTCTTCAATTTCAGCTGGGAAGGGTGATTGAACGCTCAGCAATTCTGTTATGCCTCTTTAAACGTGTTCATGGTATATTAAATCATCCAAAATCCAGCTCCTGTAATCCCTGCAGTAGTAGTTGCATCTATTAATCAACATTCACAATCATTTTCACTTCCCGAACAATGGAAATAATCGCTATAAAATGTTATTCATCAAAATCAGAGGAGAGAGATAGATGCAAGTTAGATTATTAAGGCTTTGTCTCAATAAATTCCCCCAATAGTATTTTATTGTAATACTTTTTTATCGCATTGGCGTTTGGAAATAATCTTCTTCATTTCATATTGCAGCACGTATTTGATTTCTGACAAGTTCAATAACTAGGTTGTAATTTACAATAATATTCCATCGATACGTTCTAAGTAATCCGATTCAATTTACGGTTATTGAATAGTGAGTGAGAATCTAGGATACAACTCCAATTATATTGATACAGTATATGTTCCCTTCTTTCTCTCCTTGTTGCGGTTGTCATTTAAATGAGGGATTCGGAAATGTTATCAGCCCCGTATATTTGTTGGTTCTTGTTTTAAAAGGGATAAACAGCTAGTCCACCTCTCCCCATGAAATTAACGATAATATGAAGTTAATAATAAATAATGATAATAATAGTAAACAAATGAAAAGCATCGAGAAAAAAGAGAGTAAAATTCTCAGAAAAAAAACTAGGACCAAAGTTTGAATGTGGAAATTGGATGAAAAAGAAACCACATGAAATTTTTCAATCCGCAGAAGAAATCACAGATACTATCAGAAAACGACGATTAAAATTTACCGGACACCTTCACAGAATGTTTAACGACAGGCTGACAAAGAGAAGTCTAAATCTGGCGCTAAACCTGAAAATCCGCAACCGCAACAATTGGTTAACAGAAATACATGAAGATCTACAAGAAATGGGTATTGCTGAGAAAACCATTCCAGATAAAATACAATTTAGAAGCCTAGTAAACAAACATACATTTGCAGAGAAACCTAAAAGGAAAAATACAGGCTGGACAGAAGCACGCAGAAAGGAACACAGTGAACGAATTAAGAGATATTAGGAAGATTTTTTTTAGCGTATGGCTTTTAGTGCCGAGAGTGTCCAAGGACATGTTCGGCTCGCCAGTTTTGTAAGCTGCTTCGAGACGGACACCCAATGGGTGAGCTATAAGTACCGTTGGGGAGGAAAGTTGGGATTTAAGGACGAGGAGTTGGAAGGTAGCGGCTGTGGCCTATAGTTAGGGACCAACCCCGGCATTTGCCTGGAAGGAAGATGGGAAACCATAGAAGACCATCTTTTCAAGGTTGCAGGCGGGGGGATTCGAACCTCCTCGCCTCCCGGATGTGAGCGACTGCCAGCAGTCATGCCGTAACGACCACGGCTAACTCACCCGGTATTAGGAAGAAAAGAAGAAGGAACATTGTTCAAAATAAGTTCAAGCGCGTTCCGTAGTTGGGCATAACTATAAAAAATAAAATAAAAAACAGCTAAATCAGGAAAACTAATTGGTAGCATGAAATAGAGGAAGACTTAAGGCAGGTGGAGATCGACTGGCATATGATAGGAGACTGAGGAGAATTCAGAGACAGAATTAAGTATTCAAAATTTAAAGCAAATGATAAGAAGAAGACGCGAACATTGTGGATGGAACAAAGGAAACAAGAGCAGTGTTAAAGAATGAAGAGATTTTGGGAAGAGAAGGGAGAGAAGTGAAAATTGTGTCATGAGATATTTAAGTTCAAACACTATTCGTAAGGGCAAAAATGATATTATTATTATTATAAATCTTAAATAAGGCACTAAACTGCAGTGGTAAAACCACAATGCCTATATACGAGTATTAAATTATAAATTAAACAAACTTGAAGTACCAGGAAGGAGAATTATGAGAAAAATCGTAGGTCCAGTGAAAACAAACGAAGTACGGAAATTAGGATCTAATGATGAAATATACAAGACTAGCGGAAACAGTAAGAAATATGAGAGAGATAATTTTTGGACATATTTACAGAATGGATGATTCCAGATCAACAAAAAGGATATTCAAAACCCTTAGGGAGAAATGGTCAACGACGAGCTGGTTTCAAGAGGCAAAGAAAGATTTAGGAAGAAATAATATTACGAGAGAAGAAGATACTGTGGATCGAGTGAATTTTCGAAAGAAGGTGTTAAGTATGGAAGGATTCTAGGGAAGTGTGGAAAGGAAACCTGGGGCGAAGAGGTCTGAGGACAGAAAGAGGCAGCATAGTCTAAGAATGAAAAAATATTGGGAAGAGCGGAAGAGAAAATATCAAAGGGTGAAGAATTGAAATTGGCGCGTGGTCCATTGCAGGCCTCATCGGGAAGAAGAATAAGAGGAAGAAGAGGAAGAGGAGGGAGAGTAAGAATAAGAAGAAGAGGAAGAGGAAGAAGAGGAAGAATAAGAAGAAGAGGAAGAATAAGAAGAAGAGGAAGAGGAAGAAGAGGACGAGGAAGCAGAGGAAGAAGACTAAGAAGCAGAGGAAGAAGAAGAAGAGGAAGAAGGAGAAGAGGAAGAAGGAGAGGAAGAAGAAGAAGAAGAAGAAGAAGAAAAGTTAATAATACTGCAACTGGACCAGCCTGTGGTGCAGTGGCCGACATCCTTGGCCATCAATTTCCGAGGTTCAAGTTCGATTCCCCACTCTGCCATGAAATTAAAATTTGTTATGAGGGCTGGAACTAAGCCTTGATAGACAGAACTTGCAAGAAAATATCGTCATTAGTTTTACGTCCCTTTTAACTACTGAGTTTAGAGACTCCCGGGTGCTGGAATTTTACCCAGAAGAGATTTTTAACGTGCCAGTAAATGCATATTTTCTCAGATTTAGTGCAGGGCATTCTAAATTTAATGATCTTTAATTTGAGACCTTGTTGATATGTGAATTAGAACTTTGGAAACACGACTGATAGTTATTGATTAAATTAAGTTGGAAGGTATGCAGTATAATTAGACAAGCGCGCCCAAGTTCATTTAAATCGATTTTCTGAGAATATTTGTATGTGAAACATGTAAAAACTATTAATTTTCTTAATGAATTCGTCAGTAAAAATTCCACCCAAATATGCCTTTGTCTGGAGCGGGGTGCTCTATCGAATTGAAACTTTGGCTGTTCGTGCCATAGAAAAGGGGAGAATAGAAGCATTTTCAAATGTGGCGTTGCAGGAGAATGATAAAGATCAGATTTGTAGATAAAATAACAAATGGAGAGGTATTAAGACGAGTGGAGATTGAGAGATGTTTCAGGCGACTGCTAATGAAGAGAAGAGATAGGTTGGTAGGGCACATACTAAGACACCCAAAAATACAAACTTAGTTATGGAAGGAAGGGTCGAGGACAGGAACTATAGGGGTAGACCAAGGTTATAATATGATAAACTGTCTCGGATGTAAGGCGTGGTAGCTATGAAGAGAAACGATTAGCTCAGGACAGGCAGGCATGGAGTGCTGCATCAAACTAGTCAAAAGGCCGAAGAATCAAACACAGAGAACTTTAGGAATAGTTCATACAAATATTTGGAAAATTAGTCCGTTCAATATATAGATACCACATGAATATTTGCTGGGGATTTCAGTGTCATGTTGGTCTAATTGTATACTAGTGAAGTGTAGTATCCACATAGCCGACATTCTGGTGAAGATAAATGATAGCTACTTTGTAGCGTCCAAACAATACTCGTGTTATTCAAATAGGGTAATAGCATTTATTTATGAGTCACTGTGCGGTGGAGTACAGGACGCTTCTATGTTAATGAGCGTGCCTAGTTTAATATATCCCTAATAGATTCTGGCTGGCTGTTATCAGGGTATTCCAATATTCCTCAACTATCTACAGTACTGGAAATCATTGTTGCGCCGACGTTCTTTTGTGTAGACTTCATTAGAAAGCTGCCTATCGCAATAGGTACCATATTGAGACTTCCTAAACATTTTGACAATCTTCGCGTTTCATATTTCTCAAATCCCAAAACCACCGTCGGATCAAAAGTTTCTAAATAACTAGCAACCCACCCCGGCTTCGCCCGGTATCTTTAACGGTTAACCCAGCGTATTTTCTTTTTTTTTCGATTTCAATGAATTACAACCTAGATCCGTTTTTCGTCTCGGCATGATGGGTAAACATAACTGACTGGACTATTAATTATAATATCATGGAGATAGCATGTGCAACGAATTTATGAATTGCGAGGCGCATGAAACATAAATCCCCCTTCCGTCCAATCTATACTTGACTGTGTATTCAGCGGAACGAATGCTGAAACTGGGTTGATAGGCTCGCTCGCTAGCTCGTGGTAATTGAATGGGGATTATTTGAAGAAATGAAAACATAAAAACACTTACAGTGGACGATATATTAAAGATAGAGATTTGATATCGCGGACTTCTTTGTACAACTTTCCATGCTGAACACTTCGTACACTCATAGTATATAGATATTTTTAACAGTTTACCAAGCGTAAGCTTAAAAAGCACACGGACGTTTTTTATGTTGTGTTTTTACTCTATTCACTGAAATCGTTACTGCTCGGCTTTCTTTGGTTGCAAATAAATGTATTTCAGCAGAAACCTTCCTCGAGAAATCCTTTACAGAATGGTGAAACCCGCATCAAAATCCATCCAGTGGTTTTGGAAATTACCCTTAACATTCAAGAATCGGGGATTTAGTTTTATACTTAGATATTTATATAGGCCTTACCAAACCCCGTTGCACTACAGTCCATGGAGGGCCTAAGCCTACCAAGCGACCGCTGCCCAATCAATTGGCCTGCAGATTATGGGGCGACACATGGTCAGCACGTCGGGTCTCCTTGACCAGGGCGCTATCTCACTGTCAGACAGCTTCTCAATTGTCCTCACGAGGCTGGGTGAACCCAGTCCCAGCCCTCGTGTTAGTTTTTCAGAGTCATACTATAGGTAGATATATTAAGAGCTCGATACAAACTCTAAAATACAACAACTCGTTCGTTACCAAGTAGTTCCGTGACGAGCTAAAGAGTCTACTTTTCTAAAAATGTAAGATTCCTTCCAATGATTAATTTAGATAAAGGAAATTAAATGTTACATTGGATCCATCTGCGCACGTAAAATGAAGTTGGGAAAATGTCATGTATGTATTGCTCAGAATTAATCTGAAATATTATGATCTAATAGTACCAATTTTGGATGAAATCCATTTGTTAGTCCAGAAGTTACCAGCACTGACATGCTTCAATTATTCCAAATAATCTAAAATGTCAGGTACTAAACGTGTGCAAAATTTAGAGCTTTTGACTTGCATACTTTCTGATTATTTTTATGAACAGTTGGCAGCCCTGCTGGCTCTCAAAGAATACGCATAGTCATATATGTTATGGCACACAAAGCACATACGAATTTAGGTTGAAATCCAAATTGATAGTATAGAAGTTACATGCATATATATATTGGACATGTCACCAGGCTTAGAATCATTTTGGCAACACTGTCATATATGGGCTCCTGAAAATTTAATTATCACTGCGTGTGTCAAGGTTTGAACGGTTTTCCTGCAAAACGTCCGAGATATCCAACATAGAGCTCAAATTTCAATTGTGATTTTTAGCAGTTGGTAGCACTGAAGTCCTATTCAAATACAGCCGTGAGATATTCTGGTATAGATCTTTCTCATACTGAATTTGGTTTTGATAGCTGGAGCCGTTTAGGAGTTGATAGGAGGGGGTTGGGGGGGAGGGGGCGGGAAGGGACACACACACACAGACCGACAGACACACATTTGCTCGGATGGATCTCATAAGTCTACTTTCACCTCATTTTTACAAAATGTGAAAAGTAGGCTAAAAATAGAAAACAATATTCGGAAATAGCTAATAATTCCAGCTAAAAAGATTTTCATTCCATTAGATTTTTCAAAATCAATGGTTTGGATGCGTAATTTACTAAAAATTTTAAGTATTTTCGATTGAATTTTAATACCCAATTTTGTATTTTGTATCGAAAATACACTGTGAGGGTATTGTGCCTAACACTGGGTGTATTGAAGTTGGTATTTTCAAATAGATACCAAAGTTAGAGTTAATGTAAGTGTTTATGATTTAAAGTTACAGTATGTCAAACACAATGGCATACCCAGTAAGTTTTACAAATAGGCCTATATATTCAAGAGATCCAATAAATTCATAAACTGAACATATAAGATCCTATAAAATGCCAATATACCGATAGGAAGAAACCAATATTTTAACTCTTTAGAACCAACAAATCCGGAGCTTGGTTAAGCCGAGGAAGGAATACTGATTGTCCAATGTATGCGCCAACTTTAGTTACAAATATTTTGTTGGAAGGGTTTTAAATTACTGTAAATTAGCTATGACAGTATCAGGAATTCATTTGCGAGAAAGCCTTTAACAATATTTGATGAAACTCCACGAATGACAAATTAATTTAACATAATTAACTTCGTTTCCCTTTGTACTTGTTCACATGTTTGAGATAATTAATTACTTTTAGGAAATGGGCGCTTGCTCCTGTGGACTGATTCTCAGTAGCTCATTATCACAGAATCCATTGTGTGTTCTGAAGAGAATTTAGGCTATAAATAATATTAAGGTTTCTGGATGAATATGTTGAATACCTTGCACCTAGAGGGGGATAATTTTCACCATGTTGGTGACATCTGGTGGCGGATTCAATAACCCCAGATTTTTTTTTCATTTTCTGCCGTTGGCATCCCAACAAGTCCCTTTATAGGTTCTCCTTGCCTGGCTGGCATTTCTTGTTACTCACTTCCAGCGTGAAATATTGGCGTGTTTTTGTACTCGCATTTTCGACGAATAAAATCTACGTGCAAGCGAAGCCATCGTTTATGCTACAGAAATAAGTGTGTGCAAATTATTTTCAAATACATTTTCACTAATTAACGGTCACAAATGGTGCATTCTTTTTCTAACTATGGTCCTACTTTACTCCATTCCAACAAATTCTATACAAAACCATAGTGTTCTTTCTGTGGAGTAAAGTATCCTCCCCCTATGATGATACATTGATCCAGTTATTTATAGTTATAATTAAAGTATCACATGTGTTGACGTACTCCTCAATTCACTGATAACCCCCTGAACCTCGAAAAGTATTTGAATTCGAAAAGGGACATAATTCCATGATATTACTTTACATTTCGCATGGATCAAACACTTTGCCGCAAAAGAATGGTGCAAAGTCGTCATACTGTATCCAGGTAGAAATTTGTACATATACTCAGTTCAATACCTTTTCTGCTTGTAGGTTGTTGTGCATTGGCGTTGAAACTACATGAGTGAATGGAATGTAAATGTGCATTTAAATTGAAGGTTGGTCCAGAATAAAACCAAGCTACAAATTACACAGGTTTGAGATTTAAAACAATTGTTTCAAATTTTTATAGTGATTCTTGTGGTAGTTTTTGTGATAAATACAGAAAATACAGAAAATATGGGGTATTTAATTTTTATTAATAAACTTAGTTACTGCTCCGCACTGTATTTCTCAGCTGAAAAAAACTTTGTATGACTAATTTGGTCTATGCTGTTCAAATTAAAAAAATTAAATTTCCTGCGATTTCCTGATGACTTAAAAGATTTATTCACAGGGAATAACGAACAGTTCAAAAATTTCAGGGATAACATTCGTCACTATAACAACGCAGAGTCCTTTGTCTCATTTGGAGCAAATATGAAACTACCTTCGGGTCATGGACCCTATTGTTTTAGTTGGTTGGTTGATTCTTAAGTTTAGGGGCTGCGACAACGTGGTCATGAAGCCCCCGTGTACTTTGGGTGTGTATAGAATCTGTCTGATAACCGGTGTTAATTGTGATGACTGTATTAGTGTGTGTTATCTGCTTTTAATACAAGTAACAACTGCAGACTTTTGAATTTTTCAAATAGTTCCTACTTTTGCCGCCTAACGCCACCGTCAACGACTACTAGTTCAGAACTTAACTACCAGACGCCACCGCAGTCGGCTCTTGGCAACGAACGTAGGAACCTAAGAGCATTGTTTACATTCTTAACCTATACAATTTAGCTTCACACAGATGTAATTAGTGGAAGGTTATTGAACATACCATAAATCCATGACATGGGACCGCCGGCTTTACTTCCCCTCTGAAGAAAGGCATACTGAGGGATTTTTAACGCTCTTAAAAATCCGACGACTTCGTTAAGATTTGATCTCGCGATCTTGGGCATAGAAACTCAGCTTGCTACCGACTACTCCATCGAAGCCGCCCTATTGTTTTAGTATTCAAGGTGTAGTACATTATTATATTTCATATTCATACCCCCACAATGATAAAAACCCTTCCTATGGACAGTTGTATGCCTTAGAACTTTCCGAAGCTAACCAATTCCGTCTTGGAAATTCATCACATAGTGCCAGAAAAATGAACGTTACCAACCCAGGGACTTAGTATTCCATTGAATTTCAACGGGTTCACCTGAGTAGTGTTTTAATTTTTATTCCGAATTATACACTGGTCAAAACAATTAGGGGATCAGCTGAGATATCATACACAAGATACATATGGTAGTCTTTTATTCAGAGTTCGGTTACAATTGTAATTTGTGTGTGCTACAGTACGATATTGTGCTGTCTCAACTTTTTAATGGAGGTTTACATGGTGTTTACTTAGAGCTAGGCACCATGGGACTGCCATAATAGTGAAAAAGTCATTCTCGTCGCCCTCCAATATGGTGTGTGATCACCTCGGACGGGCAGGACAGTTGGCGTGGCATGGATAGTATGAGGTTATCAATCAGCTCTTGAGGGATATTTGGACATTCTTCCATAAGTGCAATATCCAGCTCGGCAACCGTTGTGGGAGGTGCTGGTTTGGCTGCAATGCGTCTGCCAAGTGAATCCCAGACATGCTCAATCGGGTTTAAGTACGGTGGACAAGCTAGCCACTCAATTCATTCAATGCCCTCGTCGTGAAGCATGTTGTCCACCAGTGCAGTTCTGCGGGGACGTGCGATATCGTCCACCAGAATGAATCCATCGCCTATGGCACCAGCGTAGGGCTCAACAAACGGTCCAAGGATCTCGTCTCGATACCTCTCAACAGTCAAAGCGCCATTCTGAACGACATAGAGATCCGTACGTCCACCAATACTGAATCCTGCCCACACCATTCGTCCATCACCATGATATGGTGCTGTTTCCTGCACATAAGCGGGATTCTTCCAAGTTCCACGTTCTCTCCAGATGAGTGAATGGCGATTGTCCGGCTGAACACAAAATCTTGACTCATCTGTGAACAGAATCCGGTGCCATTCGTCACGACGCCAATCCTGATGTTCCTCCGCCCAGTTTCCGCGGGCTAAACGGTGGCGTGGTTTTAATGGGACACACCATAGGCCTCCGTGCGTAGAGGCCACTTTCCCGAAGGCGATTTCGGACTGTTTGTGTTGATATTGCGCGTCCTGTTGCCGCCTGGATGGTGCGTTGCAGCTGAGTTGCATTCAGACTCCTGTCTCGACGGGCTGTTTACCGGAGATAACGGTCATCTCTCGCTGATGTTACCCGTGGACGACCTTGGCCTGGCCTTCTGTTAACGGTTCCTGTTGTCTGAAATCGCATCCAGGTCCTGGATATTACACTTTGGGACACTCCATTACCTGCAGCCACCTCCCTCTGTGTCGGTCCCGCTTCCTATGGCTCTTCATGCCATACCTTCGGGTAAGTTACGTTGTTGTTGCATTGCATTACCTGCTCACTACACCATTTGAACCCAAGTGCCTGTGTCATTCGTTTGGTAGAGTAAACACACGTTCACACCAACCCCCTCTGCAGCAACTTTCAGTTATTACCACTATCATGGGTGCCGTAATATTGTCTCCACACCGTAGTACCGACGAAAAGACGTCGAACCATTTTAGGTCATTCTGCAGATGACAATACGTCGAAACCTAGCTATCTCAACTGATCCCCTAATTGTTTTAACCAGTGTACATTATTTGTTGTATCTGTTCCATTATTATTATTATTATTATTATTAATATACTCCTTCCGTTGAGGCCTGCTGGGGACTTCGGGCTAATTTCAATTTTCTGAAGCTTTGTTTTCTCTTCCTTTCCTTCCAGTATTCCTTCATCATTTTACTTAGTTTTTGTTCCCTCACTCCTTGGACCACTTTCGACCAGTTTTCCTTTACCTTCTTAGTTGTAATCATTCCACATCACTTTCTTTCTAAAATTATGTCTGGCCGCGTGGTGCAGGGGTAGCTTCCTCGCTTGAAGTGCTCAAGGTTGTACGATACAACTCTTACGCAGTCAGTTGGCATTTGAGGGTGCGTAAATGCAAGGGAGCAGTGTCAGCAGATTTACTAACACGTTAAAGATTCTTTTCTGGGAAAAAGTCCGGCACCTCGGGATTTCTAAACGCAATTATATTATTATCGAGAAAAAAAAAGAGCTCCTTTATCTGAGTTTCATATTAGGCTATTAGTCTTGTTTTTAATCCCTCATACGTTTTTGAATCCAATCAGTTGTTGAATTCTACTCCCAAGAGTATTATATATATTGTTTTGTTATTTTAGCCTCATACATTCCATAGATATATCCAGAGAATTACAGATTCCTATTCCTTTACGTTGCTGTAATATTTTCTGAGTCCTTTGTATTTTCCATAGTTCTACAGTTATCAATGAACCCAGGAATTTCCGTACTATCCTTATTTCTAATATCTCAAGTATATTAAATGTAAAGGCCTAATTCATTACTAGTCATTAGCTCACATGTAGAGATACCGGTTACACCAATATATCAACGTCCTACCTCAGCCATCCTAGTAGTTGTTATCCGTGGTTTCCCTCTTCTACTCCAGGAAAATGATGGAATGGTTCCTAACTTAGGGCTAAGGCTGCTATCATTCCAATCCTCATCTCAATTACAAATACACACACATACAGGAACCTCAATAACACAGGTTATCAGGCTAAAAAACACACACCTAACCACACGGGGCAGATATGTCCACGATGTCTATGCAAATATAACGAAACAACAAAAATTGTACCATAGTGCATTATTTCAAAATTTGTTTGGGATAAGAATCTTTTGCTGTAAAAATTCTTACTTTTTTTTAGCATTTATGCTCCTTCCACCTTTTGTTATACTGTCTGTCACAGTGGGTTTTTGTGAACTCTTTTCTTGAATTGTTTCCCGTAAATATGTGTATATCTCCTCTCCTTTCATTCTTCCTCTCCTCTAGTGGTTAAGCGGATTCGGTGGCGTAGTCGGTAGCATGCTGAGCTTCTATGCCCATGATCGCGGGTTCAATCACGGCCGAAGTCGTCGGATTTTTAAGAGCGTTAAAAATCCCTCAGTATGCCTTCCTTCGAAGGGGAAGTAAAGCCGGCGGTCCCATGTCATAGATTTATGGCATGAAAAAGAACCTTCCACTAATTACACTTGAGGAAGCTAAAATTTGTAGGTTAGTTTGATAATGCTCTATTAGTTCCAACGTTCGCCACCGGGTGCTGAATGCGATGGCATTTAGTAGCCAAGCCCGCAACTAGGTGTCGTGGATGGTAGCATTTGGTGGCAAAAGTAGGATCTACCTGAAAAAAATTAATCGTCTGCAGTCCTTCTACCTGAATCACAGATAACACACACTAATACAGCCATCAAAATTAACACCGGTTATCAGATTAAATCTACACACACCCAAACTACACGGGGCTACATGACCGCGTTGTCGCAGCCTCTAAACTAGGAACCAACCAACCAATCTCTAGTGGTCAATCCGAAGATTGGTTTGCAGCATATCTCCATTTTTCGCGTCTTTCTAGTTTCCTCTTCAATTCTCCGTAGGTCTTGCATTCCACATCTTACTTAATTTGATCCTTATACCTCACGCGTGGTTTTCCTCTAGGTTTTATTTCCCATCCACATACCCCTCTATGATTGCTTTCATATCTCAATAGATGGCTTGTAAGTTGCATTGTTCTTTAACCCTTTATAGGGCAAAAATATGTTTTACTTGTATGTGATTCTACATTTTAATTTATTTTAATTATTATAATTAAAGAAAGCATACCTAGAAGCCTCCGTGGCTTAGGCGGCAGCACGCCGGCCTCTCACCGCTGGGGCCGTGGTTCAAATCCCGGTCACTCCATGTGAGATCTGTGCTGGACAAAACGGAGGCAGACAGGTTTTTCTCCGGGTACTCCGGTTTTCCCTGTCAAAATTTAATTCCAGCAACACTCTCCACTATCATTTCATTTCATCTGTCATTCATTTAATCATTACCCCAGAGGAGTGCGTCAGGCTTCGGCAGCCGGCACAGTTCATATCCTCGCCGCTAGACGGGGCTTCATTCATTCCATTCCTGACCCGGTCGGAGACTGGAAGCAGGCTGTGAATTTTCATTTTCAAAAAAGCATACCGACTTACATGGAACCACTACAATAAAGAAAGTATTTCCATCAATGCCAAATTACGACACTATCGTACAGTAGTCTTACCAGAGGCCTTATACGCTTGAGAAACGACAGCAATCAAGGGACGAACAAAAATCAAGGAATTAGAAAAAACAAGAGAGAAAAATTCTGAGAAAGATCTACGGGCCAGTTCAGAAAGAGGGAATATTGGATAAAGAGACCGACAATAGAACTGTACAAACAGACAGAGACGATTACAAACAACATAAGAAAAAGTAGGGAAACATTTTAAGGACACATACATAGGATGACCGAAGATAGACTGGCCAAGAAAATCTTTAATATAGTTACAAATAGCACACTAAAAACCAATTGGGTAAAGGAAACCGTGGAAGACCTCAAGAAACTAAACATCTCTACAGAAGACATCGCAGACAGGAGCACATACAGAGACAAACTTCTACAACAGAAGTTTGAGAAAACTCCCAAAGAGAGAAACCGGGGAAGAAATGGACGGAGCAGAGAAAGAGGAAGCATAGTGTTTGTATGAGAGGTTTTGGCGAAAAGAGAAGAAAGGTCCAGAATGAAACATGAAAATTGATTTTGTTATAACGCTCTCCTAATGGGTAATTAACGAATAAATAAATACATTATTAATAATGTTATTCTTTGTGTCTCTAATTGTAATGTTTATATATTTATTTTCAAATTTCAATATATGTTTTTATAGATTTAATTTTGATATTTTTAGCCTACTTTTCACATTTTGCAAAAATGAGGAAAAAGTAGACTTATGAGATCGATCCGGGAAAATGTGTGCCTGTCTGTCCTTCTGTCTGTCTGTGTGTGTGTCCCCCCCCCCCCTATCAACTCCTAAACGGCTGCAGCAATCAAAACCAAATTTAGTATGAGTAAAGATGTGCACCGGAATATCTCACGTCCATATTTGAAAATGATGTCAGTGCTACCAACTGCTCAAAAAACGCACTAGAAATTTGAGCTCCATGTTGGAAATCTTGCAAGGTATGCATGGGAACTTATCCAAAATTGGCATACATGTAGATAAGACTATTTCAGTTTAATTTCCAGGACAGTGTTGCCAAAATAATTTTAAGCCTTCTGATAGGTCCAATGTTTAAATGCATATAACTTCTACACTATCAATTGGATTTCAACCCCATTTTGTATGTAATATCTGTACATAAACAGATAGGACTGAGCGTATTCTTAAGAACCACCAGGGCTGCCAAATGTTAATAATTGCTCGCTTTATTTATTTTTTATCCAAATACCAATATATCAGAAAGTATGCAAGCCAATAGCTTTAAACTATGCTCACGTATATTCTGACATTTTAGATTAATTTGGAGTAACTTATATACGTCAGTTCTACCAACATGATTATAAGCCTGCTGATATGTCCAATTTTAAAATACATGTAACTTCTATACTATCAGTTGGATTTCAACCAAATTTCGTATGTGCTATGTGTACCAAAACAGATATGACTATAAGTATTGTTAAGAGCAATCAGGGCTGCCAACTGTTAATAAATGATGTCTATATTTTTTTACCCTAATATCAATATATCAGAAAGTATGCAAGCCAACAGCTCTATACTTTGCACACGTAATTAATATAAGTCAGGGCTGCCAACATGATTCTATGCCTGCTGATATGTCCAATTTTAAAATACATATATCTTCTATACTAACAAATGAATTTCATCCAAAATTGGCACAACAAAATATCATAATATTTCAGATTATTTCTGACCAGCACCCGCATGGTATTGTTGGCAACATGCTTTTACGCGTGCTGAGAGATCCAGTGTCTAACTGCATGTAACGTCCATTGGACTTCAACCAAATTTTGTATTCTGTACCTTAAGAGATGGAACTAAGAATATATTCAGTCACCAGGGCTGCCAACTGTAGTGCTCTATTAGGCTACATTATACCAGGTATATTTTGAACTAATTAGATATTTCGATATTACCAACTTAATTTATTAATTATTCTAGATAGGTTCATATTCTGTAGAATAATCATTGGCATGAAAAGTAGGCTGTTTAGTTCTTCACTGAACTTCTTGTTATTGAATTAATTCATTAACTAATTTCGAATTGATTTCTACAACTATTTTCATAATTCTTTTATAGTTATGTTTATCATTTTAATTTTTATATTTGTGTTATAATTGTTATTTTATTTTTATGATATTTATTTCTATATTTTATTTTTACACTATAATTGTTAATGTTTTAGTTTTAATTTATTTAAAAAATATCTAACACATTACATCAAGTAGATACGTATATAATATTTGATTTTTCGGCATGAAAATTCTCCGAAATTTGGTTGAAATATTCAATAATCAGCATCTTTGCATAAACTGTCCTTATGACAGGTGGTTAATATAGAGTCCACTATCCCATAAAGGGTTAATCAATTGATTTCCACAAACTTCTCTTCTCAGCCACTCTTTTCAAGGCCTCTTCATTTGAAACCTTTTCAATCCAGTTCATTTTAAGCATGCGCATACAGCACCACGTCTCAAAAGAATGTAGCGTCTTCGCTTCCATAGTCCCATGAGTCCAGGTTTCACAGCCGTAGCATGTCAAATTCCGGACACATGCTTTCATAATCCTTTTCCTGATTTCAAGGATTATGATCTTAGAAGTTAAGATCTTTTCCTTTTTTGTTAACAGCAACTTTTGCTTGAGCAATTCTACCTCGTGCTACTGTTTTGCTCCATCCATCCCCACTGACCCTGCTGCCTAGATTTATAAACTAATCAACTTGTTAACCTATGCTAATTCGAACCTTGCCTTTAGTGCCTTCTTACAGTTTATATTATTAATTTAATTCGTTCTACAGTGATTTTTCCGTAGTTTGGTCAACTCTCAACAGGATTCGTACGAATCATGGCAACTGTGCAGACTTCCATTATAAACGAAAAATAATGTCTTCTCTTAACTGTGATTGTTGTGACCCTAAGCAGACCATCCAGCATATCATCACCAAGTGTCCTAAGAGAAAGTGCAGTGGCAACATCACTGATTTCGCTCATGGATCACCAGAGACAATTACTTGAATGAACAATTTAGATATAAATATATGCCTATTGATTGTCTTCCTTTCCTAAACTAATTATCATCTGTGGACATATTGTAGGCCTTTCTGTAAAGCCATACTCCAAATAAATAAATCTTTTGTTGTTGCATTTATTAGACTTTCCGAAAGTATTGCAAAATATTTATTATTGTAGAAAACAGTATATTGTAACGAATGATCAATCAATGGAAAGGATTATAACCGGCACGTACAAACAGGGTAACGTTAGAGCAGTTTTTCTCTGTGTTGACGTATTGCAAATCCACCCTCCAGCAAGGAATCATGTCAGAGACGTGTACGTTATTGCCAGCTATTAACCGGTACCTGTAAACCTTGACTCTGATCTGCGTGTAAAGTAGATAAGTATGAAATATACAGCTAATATTCCCATCCGCCATGATAAAGATACAATTGTTTGAATTTGGACATCCAGCAACAGGTACACACAGGTTTATTTAACCACTGCATTGTTCACAACGGTATTGTTAGAAAGGTTATCTGTTGTGTATGCAATGGTAATTGAACTAGCTCTGAAGGCTATGATTACCATCCTTGTACATTAGAACTTAGAAATATTTGCAATAGTGCAATAACTCGATTATTCAGTCAATAAAATCGATGAACAAGTCCAATCATTCAAGGGTTCGAATTACCATAGACTCAGAGGGAAACGAAAGCATAAAACGAAGAAGAAAAGAAAGAAATAACAAGTGAAGCTTGTTTTGAATGATATTTACGCACATAAAAAAAAAAAGGTTTGCACATTGCCATGGAGTACAGTGGGGATGGACTTGTGTATTAAGAAATGTCCACGCCTGCTCTACACAATTGACATCGGGAGAATGCGTAGGCCATTCCGTTCTGTGAATACCATTCTTCTGAAGAAAGGTATTGATAATGCCAGCGCTGTGCTGGCGAGCGTTATCGTCCACGAAAGTGAAATTTCGGCCAAAATTGTCAGCAAAGCCATTCACTACAGGTGCCAGTATAGTATTCCTGCAACATATGCTTGTCATACGCCTTGGGATGTACACAAGAGTGGTTCGGCGACCATTCATGAGGCCACCCCAAAATATTGAACCTCCTCCTCCCTGTTGGTATCGGATTCGGATGTATTGGTCGTGCATACGGTGACCAGCTCGCACAGATCTATCCTCATTGACACAGGTGAGTGTTCACAGCCGATATACTCGCACACAAGAACGACTAATGGGGTTGAGACCACTACGACTCTTGGCCTGCAATATGCAAAACATTCTTAGATATGTGTATTTCTGCAATGGCACTCGAGCTAGCTCTGAACTTATTGATTACCATCTCTCGCAATAGTGCAAAAACTTGACTATTCTACCAATAATCCATGAACATGTCGAATCATTCAAATATTCGAATTATTATTATTATTAATACCTCCGTGGCTTAGGCGGCAGCACGCCGGCCTCTCACCGCTGGGTCCGTGGTTCAAATCCCGGTCACTCCATGTGAGTTCAGTGCTGGACAAAGCGGAGGCAGACAGGGTTTCTCTCCGGGTAATCCGGTTTTCCCCTGTCAAAATTTCATTCCAGCAACACTCTCCACTATCATTTCATTTCATCTGTCATTCATTTAATCATTGCCCCAGAGGAGTGCGTCAGGCCTCGGCAGCCGGCACAGTTCATATCCTCGCCGCTAGATGGGGGCTTCATTCATTCCATTCCCTGACCCGGTCGGAGACTGGAAGCAGGCTGTGGATTTTCATTTCACCATAGAAACAACGAGAAAAGAATGAAAGAAAGAAGAAAAGAAAGAAGGAAAGAAGAAAATAAATAAAGAAGACAAGAAAGAAGGAAGGGAGGAAAGTTATAATGTTATTGGTTTTACGTCCCTTTTAACTACACTGGCTTTTAGAGACGCCGGGATGCCGGAATTTTGCCCCGAAGGGGATCTTTAACGTGCCAGTAAATGTACTGACACGGCTCCCTCGCATTTGCGCACCCTCAAATGCCAGCTGACTGCGCCAGGTTTCGAACCTGCAACCTTGGGCTCAGCAAGCGAGAACGTTACCCCTGAGCCACGCAGCCAGACAGGGAGGAAAGAAAGAAAGAAAGAAAGAAAGAAAGAAAGAGAGAATGAAAGAGATAACAAGTGATGCTTGTTTTGATTGATGTTTATTATATCCCTGGAGAGGGCGCGAAAGAATAATTACGTGAGGAGGCGTGCACGGTGTTTTCGACCGGGTCGCGAAAAAAATAACACAAATGACGCAAAAACTATTTTTATTGTTACAAAACAAGTAAATAATAATGAACCAACTTATAAATAATGCTCAAAGTCACTTAAACAATAAAAGATTAACTGAAAAATAGAAGTAAAACGTACTCATAAACACGCATACGTCATGGGGCGCGCCAGAAGGTTTAGACCGGGTCCGTTAAACAATGCACTCTGACTGAAATTGAGGAGCGGGAGGGGTGAACTGTTTACGCACATTGACAGTGGACGAGTCCAATGTAAGGTACTGAGGGGATGGAAACTAACGGCCGACTACGTTAAGAACTATAAACATTTATCTCTGCACCCGGTCGAAAAGACCGTGACGCGCCCCCTCCAAGGTTAAGAATATATCTGGGGAACGGGTTAACTCCCACCCCACCTCTAGGATTCGCCCCTGCTTCAAACAATGCTTCCTCTGGACAAACTATATCTCTTTACACAAACTACTATTAAATCATCTTCTGATAATTCCTCTACTTGTACCTCCACTTTCTTTATACTTTTTTTTCGACAGTAGTTGGTATTATGTGAATTCTAGATTGTCATTCTCTCCCTTAATATTCCCATTTCTTTGGGCTTTGTGGGAGAAGAGGGATGAGTCTTATGCTGGTGGATGTTTTTACGTCCAGATGCCCTCCTGACACTTCGCTATTCAGGGAGTTATTGAGACATAAAAAAAATTCGTGGAGATAAATTAAACTGCACAAGATGTTGGAAGGAAGTGGTCGTGGCCTGCTAGAAGATACTGTCCCAGTTTCGCCTGGATTTGATAGGCTAATGATAAACCATGGAAAACCATTTCAAGAATGTCTAACTGAGGGATTCGAATCCATTCCTTTTTCCAGTCCGTAGATAGTCTTGCCATATGGCTACAACTTAGCGCTCGTAACTATCCCGATCGGAAACTGTGGTGTGTAATTTTAATATGTTATTACAAATGTGTCCTGTGTCTTAAAATACTGTACGTGTGATTTTTGCCATTATCTCTACTTAGTATAAAAAAGTCCCTGATTCTTGGATATCACGGTTAACCCCGAGAACCACTGGATGCATTTTGATGCAGTTTTTACCATTCTGTAAAGGATATCTTGAGGAAGGTTTCTGTAGAAAATTATTTATTTATGATCAAAGGAAGCCAAGCAGTAACTATTTCAGTGAAAAAGTTGAAGAAAAAAATACCTGGCGTCCGTGCGCCTTTTAAGCTTACGCTGGGCAAACCGTAAAAAATCAATATACTATGAGCGTAAGAATTGTTCAGCATGAAAAGTTCTGCAAAAAGGTCCGGAATAGCATATCTCTATCTTCAATACACCGCCCACTATAAGTGTTTTTACGTTTTCATTTCCTCCAACAATCTCCATTCAAATACTGAAACGACTGTTTACCAGCTATCACGTAATGCATTCATAACTGTTCCCGGGCGAAGCCGGGGCGGGTTGCTAGTTTAATAATAAATGAAGATGGAACCAGAAAATATTAGCTACAAATTTTGTCTTGGTCTGAAGAAGATAATCTTCGGGTACTTAACTTCGAATAATTAACATATTTGAACTATTTAATTTATTAATAGAAATACACGAGGACTTCCAATGATTCAGACAAACGAAGTATTCCAACATCCACATTGTTCAAAAATCCAAATAATAGAATAATTCATGATAATATTGTTGATTTTACGCTCGTTTAACTACTGTGGCTTTTAGATACGCCGGGGTGGCGAAATCTTCCCCTGAAGGGGATCCTAAACGTAAATCTACTGACACGGCTCCCTCGCATATGTACACCCTCAAATGCCAACTGGCTGCGCCGGGATTGGATCCCGCTCTCTAGGGATCAGCAAGCTACTAAGTTATCGCTGAACCATCCAACCAGTCTCAAAGAATTCCTTCGAAATTAAAATAATCTGTTCAGCCCTAATTGACATATTACGTCATTTACAAGACTAATTTGTTGGTTGATTTCTATTTCTGTATGTTTAATATTTCATTTGAGGGCCTTGGACAAACTGTCCAAATTATATATGAATTGCAGCCAATGGTCATAGCTCCCAACAAGTTCAATTTCTAGTAGTTCCAATTTGAGCTACCAGATACCACCGTCACTAACACCTAGTGGCAAATGTTAGAACTTGTTAGAGTGTTTCGTTTCTAACAAGCCAAATACTACCTACAAATTTGGTACACACTACCAATTGCAGTGGTAGGTTCTTTTACGTGCCATACATTTATCACATGGGCCCGCCTGCTTTACTTTTCCGCTGAAGGAAGGCATACTGAAAGATTTTAACCCTCTTAAAAATCGGAAGACTTCGGCCGGGTTTAAACCCAAGATCTCCGGCATAGCAGTTCAGCATTAAATTGCCAAATAGCGCCACGTACTTGGGTGTGTGCGAAAATATTTGTCTGATTTTCTTTTTTTGTCGTGTAGCCTCCTGAGAGGCCGAGTGCAGGTCTTTCTAGTCGACGCCCGTGGGCGACCTGCGCGTCGGGATGAGAGATGGAATGGATGAAGATGAATGAAACTGGGCAAGGCTGTGGAAGGAAGCGGCCGTGGCCTGTTAGAAGATACGGTCCCAGCATTTGCCTGTAGTTGAAAATGGGAAACCACGGAAAACCATTTCAAGGACAGCCGAACCCACGCATCTACCGAGTCAGCAGAGAGCTTGGCCCCTTGACCTAACGCAGCGCTTTAGCCCGCGTAGCCACTACTGTCGGTATTTGTCTGATAACCTGCGTTAATGTGATGAGGCGTTCTTTAAGAGAAGAGTGAGCCCGCCCAAATGTGCATTTGGAGATAATCAGTGTGCAAGGTGCGTGCTCGTGAATTGGATAAGGGCGAGGCCACCATTCGGTGCTCCGGACATGTTAATGCTGCGAGCAGTTTCAAATGCACACTGTATTGCAATACTACGACTACTATAGAAATATGAAAATAACGTACAAATATGTATTTTTTTTTCTGATGTTACTCGTTGGAAATGAATAGAACAAAATATATAAGTTCATTTAAGGAGATAAGGCACAACGTACAGTGAAACATACTATTGTAACATAATAGACACTGCATTACACTAAACGTGACGATAAATAACGTACTACTGTACATCCATTCGCCGTGGCGATCACACCGAGACTGGAAGGCGTGGTGGCGCAGCGGTCAAGCTGTTGGCCTCTCACCAAGGAGGACCGGGTTCGATTCCCGGTCACTGCATGCGAGATTTTCGAAGAGAAATGCCATGTCCTGTGGTTCGGAATCCACGTAAAACTGAGGTCTCGTGGCTCATGATCGCGAGATTAATGGTCACGTTAAACTACAAGCTTCCTTCCTTCCTTCCTTACACCGAGACTGGAGCTGTGATGGTCCATGGCACATTCGCCGTTGTCTACGGGAGCAGTTCAATGAAACTGACACCTTGACCGGCGCGGCGCTTTGTCGCTGCAGGCTTCAATATAATGCTGACTTTCCGGGCAAAAAGGACAAGCTCACCAGCATTGGGCACCCTTGCAGTCTCTATACTAATATATAGAAATTATATGGTGTGTGTCTGTGTATTACTCAATCACGCAAGAACCACTGGTTCGATTTACGTGACATTTTACATGGAAGTAGCTGATTTACATGGTTAACATATAGGCTACTTTTGATTCCGATACTTCGCACTATTTAAATATGGAGACCATTTTAGTGACGTCACTACACCCCTTGGCTTCAAACATTCATATTTCCATTCCAAATAAAAGGAGAACGCTAAGAAACAGAAATTTTTTGATGGCATATACGAGGTTTAAAATTTAATTTTCTATCCGAAAAGTTCTTATCACTTTTCGCGCATCTCCAACGGTTAGCGAGTAAAACCTAAAGCACGGGTACTTCAGCTAGTAGAACATAAAGGCAGATACCTGATGCGTAAATAGAAATGAAAACCGACTCACGGCGGGCTCGCCCTTCTCTTACGGAACACCTCATATGTGCATTTGTAATTTAGGTGAGGATTAGTAAGGAGGCGGCCTTGGCCACAAGTTAAGTACCATCCCGGCATTTGCCTAGAGTAGAAATGGGGAAACCACGAACATCCACTTCGAGGATGGCTGAGGTGGGAATCGAACTCACCTCTCTACAGTTTTGTCTCACGAAGCTAAATGACTCCCATTCCAGCCTTCAAAATAGACAGCCGAGAATTGAACGCAAACCTCAGGGGTGACAGTTAACAATGTTAGTCACTGCGCCCCGAGGCGGAACAACCCATTAAGACATCATTAGAAGGGAAAGTTTGAATAATGAAGCTACGCAATAATTTTCCTTTAATGGTACATAACTCTAAGGCCTATACATATAAGAATCCAAAATGGCGACCATCCGAAATATTTAGACTGCTCCCAGTATCTACGAATCTTTTACAGCAATCAAACTGATTTTTCTAATGTTCATAAAGGCTATGAACGTAAGTTCGCCTATAGGACTTTCAATAATCTGGTGAGCACAAATCCAACATGGCGGCGACGCGAAGTATAAATATTTAAATGGATTCAAAAAGACAGTCATGAATAACCTGCCGTGTTTTGTTTTCTTTCTTTCTGCAGAGTCGTTGGTTACTTTGCGTGCATTATGTGTTGACCAAGCCTGACCGGGACCATCCTAGTGCAGTGAAACTTTGTACGGTAAATGCTGATACAAATGTTAATCCACTGGCATCTAATTTATTTCAATTGTTTTCATAACCACAAGATGGCAGCTGTGCGAAATTTTAAAATCTCGTTTTTACTTATTGTGTCCTAATCATGCGATTGAAGTTTGAATACCACACGAACACAATAATCTTCATGTACATAAATAAAAATCCAACATGGCGACCTTCTGAAATATTTAGACGGTTCTCAATATCTACGAATGTCTTACAACAATCAAACTGAAATGTTGTATGTTGATAGAGGCAATTAACGTGAGTAGGATATATGAAAGCAGGCTGTATAGTTCTTCACGGAACTACTTGTTTATGTTTTACGATTGGTTTGCGGGAAGCTACTATCCAATTCCCGTATCAAAAACAAGTCCACAGTACCTGCATGCGGGCTTTACTGAGATCGATAGGCCATTACCGGGAGAACAATAACACCTCGCATCGCATCGTCCCGGTCAGGCTTGGTCAACACATAATGCACGCAAAGTAACCAACGACTCTGCAGAAAGAAAGAAAACAAAACACGGCAGGTTATTCATGATTGTGTGTTTGAATCTACAGCCTTTAGACTGCTCTCCATGCTTCTCTGTCCTCAGCTAATAGTGTCGTTTCTATAGGTATATAGTTGCCACCATGCATTCATCTTCTACTGTAAGTTTTTGTCCTCGCCCCTGCCTTCCTGACTCTCGCACTATGTGCCCTACCATGTACAGGGTCAATATCTATGTGTGTCCCGATAAACACGGCAAGCTAAGCCAGCTCTGACTGGCGCAGATCGCGGGTGCGCGTACGCGGTTCAGCTGGGGGTGGCGCGCTCCGCTGACTCATATCGTTAATTCACACGTGTTTTTTCTTAATATGGACATTTATCTGCAGAGCTTAGACGTTAGTGTTGCACGTTTATTGAGTATTGTGAAAATGAAAATCCACAGCCTGCTTCCAGTCGACCGACCGGGTCAGCGACTGGAATGAATGAAGCCCCCATCTAGCGGCGAGGATATGAACTGTGCCGGCTGCCGAAGCCTTTCGCACTCCCCGGGGGCAATGATTAAATGAATGACAGATGAAATGAAATTATAGTGGAGAATGTTGCTGTAATGAAATTGTGACAGGGAAAACTGGAGTAGCCTACTCGGAGGAAAACCTGTCTGCCTCCGCTTTGTCCAGCACAAATCTCACATGGAGTGACCGGGATTTGAACCACGGACCCAGCGGTGAGAGGCCGGCGTGCTGCCGTCTTAGCCACGCAGGCTCTCTCAGTATTGTGATTAATGTGATTGTTGGTCATATCTAGACACCAATTCCCATTGCGCAAACGTGTGTGTATCCATAATTCGTATATGAAAAGCAGAAAAACTTGCTCCGAAACGAGACGAAAATTTCGAATCAAGTTTCCAGGAAGACTTGTTCCTAATTCCAGTACAATTAGGAGGCTCGCTAAACGATTCAAAGAAGCAGGCTCCGTAAATAATAAAATAGTTGGCAGACATTCTTTCATCAGAAGATGTCAGGTGTGTGTTACAAGAGAGGGAGGACATTTTCAGCATCACCTCTGAGCACTGTAAGTACACATTATTGAACATGTTTGGTTTAAGTGTGACAGTGCGCGCAAACCACCGGCTGAACCAGGTACGTGCAACTGCAATCTGCGCCAGTCACAGCCAGCTTGGCTTGCCGTCATTATCAGGGCGCACATACATAATGCCCCTGTATCTCTTGTTTTTATTAGCAGTCCCCAGAAACATCTCTCCTCTCCCATTCGTCTTAAAACCCGTTTTTCTGTTACACTATCTACCCGTCTAATCTTCATCCTCCTGTAACATCACATTTCAAATTCTTCCTATTCTCCACTTTTCTGCTGCACCAAGAATCCGAATTTCACTTTCAAAGGGCGCCATGCTCCTGTCCAAGACATTCAAAAATGTCTCTAGTACTGTACCCGATTGTCACCATGTGGACCATGTGTTCGTATCCCAACTAGCTCACGGTCTTTCGAGGTATGGGACGTTCCTGCCCACAATACGACCACATGCTCAGGGTTTGAGTCTACCAGGTAACTACTCTACAGGAAATACACAACATTCCTATGAATAAAATATTTACTGGTCTAAAATCATGGCTGTACAACAAATACAAAACAAAGGACGAATTACAATTAATTCCCACAAATAAATAGGGTTATTCTGTGAGCTTTCTCCTTAAAAATAGCGCTACAATGCACTCAAACCTACTTCTAATATCCTGTCAATAATAGTTCAGATTACAAGGTTTTCATAGTGTTCGTCGTGTGACACAATTTTATTTAATGGAAATATCTTAACACAAAAACCACATGTCACATAAACATGATATTACTAAGACATTATTCCGTCTCCTACGGCATTTACTTTAATTAGCATTACTTCAATGTTTCCTACATTTATTAGCAAATATTTTGTTGTGTCGTGCGAATCATCTTCCTTCTTTCCATCCCTATGAACGCTCTAGGAAAATGAGTCATGCTTCTTATTCATAAAATAAACATAAACATGGATAGAATATTTATAGTTTCACCATATAACGATTATCTGGGTCTTGTCGGACTTATCATAGATACAACTGTCATGTTCTGGGAAAAACACATACCCGTTTTTCCAAAATTAGCATAAACTGGCAAAATGCACTTTAAAGAAGATGTCTACATTATTTTGGTTCAGCTTTCCCCCTCAGAGGATAACTTCGCCAAATATCATCTGATTTCTATGGTTCAACCACGTATGTGAGTTGCCATATACCATTTAATTCCATTTGCATCACTAAAATACTTATATTTTAACTAGCAGGTACCCGCGGCTTCGCTCGCGATCAAGACAATGGGGACGATGCATTATTGCTGATAATTGGTTTATTCTATTACAGCAATCGCGGCTACAGGTGGGTAGATTGAAATTCTGAGAATTCTGATACATACAATATATAGATATGAGCAGCAAAGTGGGAATTTTATAGAGTTGTGAACACATTTGAAAATTTTAGTTTTGGTTTTGCCATCTTCTGCTGAGACATAACGATTTTGTTGTCCGGATACTCGCCAGCACGCCACATATAGTTGTCCATGGGAAGAAATGGTTTTGTCTAAACGTACACCTGGAATGGCAAATCTATCTGAATATGGGGAATTAAAAGTATTTTTCCTTAAGCTATTCTGGGTATAATTTTGCCACACTTATTGATGATTTGAACGTCAACATGTCGCTATTAATAGATCTATAGTAAAATATCTCTCACCTTGGTCACTGATGTACATTATGCAGTCACTTCCAGTGTTACATCCCAGGGATTGAAATTCTCCAACAACCCTTTTGCCTCACATGCCTTTCTAAGTAATTAAAATTCCCGATTGTTGTTGTTTGAGTCTTCAGTGTTTTGACTGGTTTGATGCAGCCCTCCATGCCTCGCTCTCCTGAGCTAATCCTTTCATCACTACATAGCTACCACACCCTACATCCGAGGCAATCTGTATAACCCTGGTCTACCCCTTCAGTTCTTGTCCTTGACCCTCCCATCCATAACTAAGCTTGCTATTCCTGGGTGTCTTAATATGTGTCGTACCAACCTATCTCTTCTCTTCATTAGCAGTCGCCAGAAACATCTCTCCTCTCCCACTCGTCTTAATAGATCTTCATTTGATACACTATCTAACCATCTGATCTTCATCATTCTCCCGTAGCACCACATTTCCAACGCTTCAATTCTCCTCTTTACTGCAGCACCATTAGTCCAAGTTTCACTTCCTTATAGTGACTCAAAAGCTTTCAAAAATGACATCCTAATACCTAAAAGCATATTCGATGTCAATAGATTCCTTTTTGTGTAGAAATGCTTTCCTTGCCTGAGCCAACCTGCTTTTTATATCCTCATTGCTTCGTCCATTACTGGTTATTTTGCTTCCTAAGTACCGGTAACAGAAGTCTCCTACTTCCCGTAGCGTTTCACCTGCCAATTTGATGTCCATAGAGGTTTCTGATTTATTTCGGCTGCATTCCAATAATTTTGTTTTACATTTATTGATTTTCATCATGAATTCATTCGTCAAGACGGAGTCCATACCATTCAAAAACTCGTTCAAATCTTCTGGCGTATGGGCCAAGATGACGATGTCATCAGCAAATCTCAGAGATGAAATTATTTCTCCTTGAATCTTCACTCCGACTTTAAATTGTTCTCCAATTTCCTGATTATTGTGTTTTTTGAGATCTTTGAAATGCGTTGCTCTCGCACATGGTGTAGATGCATTGTCAAAGGAAAACATTCCATGTTACGAACATGGGCCGCATAACCTGTACCGAAAGCCTATTCTGGACAGCAGTTCCTTGAACTCAGATTTGCCAACATTTTATTGTATCTCTCCATGTGGTATGTCTCTGTACCTCAAATACAGAAGAGTGCTTTAAAAATCATGTCTTGTGTAAATTTTGGAAAATGTAGTGAGTGTGGTTTTTGCCGGAGTGGATACTCGCTAGTAGAAATTCTTTTCAGTAAAATAGACTGGTTCACAATTTTGTAAGTGCACATTGAGGTATATGACGGCGGGATGCCTTAAGTGTTAAGGAAACGGCAATAGCCGCCTCAGAGCTTCGTTGCTATTGAAATTATGACCAGACCGATATTTGTACTTAACTATACGGGATTTGTGAGCCCAGTGTTTATGAAATTGAACGTAGCTATATCGCTACCTTTATTTAATAGCCGCTACTGTAGTGTTTAAAAATTAAAGGTGGTATTAGAAGGCGCTTCCCCTAATATTTTTTACCCCTGGCACTACAGCCCATGAAGGGCCTAGGCCTATCATACGACCGCTTCCCAGCCATTTGGCCTGCAGATATGGTGGTGACGTGAGGTCAGTGCATAGTGTCCCCTCAGCCGTTAATCTTGTTCTTCGTGACCGGCACGCTGCCTCACAGCTACTCAATTGTCCTCACGAATCTGAGTTCAGCCCGTTGCAGCCCTCACGTCAGTGTCTAAAATCTCTGACGGAGCCGGGAATCGAACCCGGGGCCTCCGGACGGGAGGCAGGCGCGCTACACTGTTCTTATTGTGTTTATATATATCTTGAAAATGATAATAAATGAATTGGCATTGCCTCCTAGAGGGATATATAGAAAATCTGATGTCGTACCTTGAGGTAGTGTTGCCATGGAAACGGACTTGCGATTAGTTCATCAATCAGAGCGAAGATAGTTTTCTGCGAATATCTTTGAAACTGTTGGTTTTAGAGCCTTAAAATGTAGTTTTCGGTGTCCCGTAGGGACATACCGAGTATTGTTTCTTGCATCGAGGGGAGTAAAATGAGCTTTGTCCGGTCTTTATGCGACAACTTCGATATTTTGTCCTGGTTGAGTATTTTTGGTGACTTTTCAGTTATGTTGCCCATTCCACGGGAAAAATGATTTATTTCCGGACGAAAGCCAGCCTATATGTTATCCCATGGTATAAGCTGTCTCCATTTCAAATTTCATCCAAATCTGTCCAGCCGTTTTAGTGTCAAGAGGTAACAAACTAACACACACACTCACACACACACGGACACACAGATTTTCACAATTATAATATATATAGGGATTGCATATTGAATACCGAGATCTCTCAGTGTCCTATTGTGACTGTAATTGACAAGGGATCGGTCGAGCAACCTCCCCTTCCCTCAGCAGGTCATAAAATTCGTTCCAGACGGCTCTCCAAGATGGCTGCCACGGAAATGGTCTACATTCCCTGTCTCTCTCTACCGTCAAGGCCAACTTTGTTTACAATTATATAACAGTAAAGATCCGCTAGGCATAGTCCTAAGTAATTGAGTCATTTAATTAATTAACACCTAACTTTACAGTGTATTTGGGCTCAAATGGCTCCTATTAAACATTCATGGCAGGGGTGAAATTCCAATGATAGCATTGCCGTTCTAAGGTGATTACTTGTGGCTTTTAAGACGCGCATCATAATGAAACCCCATGGTTATCATCAGCAGCTGTCATTAACATATATTTTTGGGAACCACGTTCCTCGTCGACGAATATGATTCTACCTCTCGGGCAGACCATAAGTATAAATGCACACCGCGCCTCGCTGGGCGTCCATAGTGGCTATAATTCAATGCAAGCGTTGGCAATAGACAGAATCTATCCAAATCGCTGCGTAACAAATACAGTATGCACAAAGGCGATACTTCTCGAAGATTAAGCCAATTTTCACCTCACGCGCAAGCTATACTAGTCTTTTCCGTGCTTATCTTACGTAAATCACTGGATTCTACGTTAATCTGCACGCTATATGCGGCTAAACAATATTTCACATATATGACTCCATTATCAAGGTACCTGCGTTCTTCCTGTTATACTATTTAAGCCAAAGCTTTACATAGCTCCTAACACAAATGTATAAATATACTGGCTTACTTTAATTTCAAATATTCATTCAAAATTTCACTGACACTGAGAAAAGCTCTCGTATTTCGCGATATTCCACACTACATTCTTTACTGTTTACCAAATGACAGTATCTTAAATTAGACACGACACTATTTGAACATTACTTAGGCCAACTTTGCCCTTACTTTATGGTTGCCGACCCCAGTTATTATTATTATTATTATTATTTTAACGTTTAGATCCATCACTATTTTTGACCTAAATGGTCCTAAGCAAATCACCTTCCAAGTCATACTTTATTCAAGACGAGTGGTGAAAACTCGTTCAGTAAGTGACTATTACATCTTTAATTTCAAAGTGATTAATCGTTACATGGTGAACTATGCCATTATAATGCTATTATTTGCATGTGTACTCACGTTTCCTTCTGGCTGGAAAGTACCAGTATCTTCGCCTGAGCTCTACCATGATGATTGACTTAATCCATCATGATATCCAATACACAACACTGAGATTCACACTTTTTACACATGATACACATATTATCACAAGTGGCCTTTACCACTGATAAACACTGAATATTAATCATTAAACACATTAACACTTTAAATTATTATTTCACAATTTATACACACTTCCTCTATCATTTCACATGTTGATCCTTAATCTGGATTTCACCTACGCTTGACCTCAGAGATGCGATGAACTTATGATAACCGCTGGTCTCCGTGAAATCTAGTAGCGTTTTATGGATGTTCGATCCTAGTTCCCTGCACTCCCGTTCACCTCACTGTCCTGGTTAGGTGGCAATAACTTCCACTCTCCCATCACTGGAGTGCTCCTGATGCTGATGTCATGTAATTGACAATACCTTCCGGTATACGAACTGTTCCAAACATTATCAGTTCCTATTCGCTGTAGCGAATTTATATCTGTGTCAGATAATAAATAAATATCTGCATTGAGTTACTTTGATGCACTTCATTATTACAGATGAAGCTTACAATTTGCTTCCATTGTCTTCAACGGCGGTACGCTGATATTTTAATAATTGGCGTGCTTACTGCAGAGCGCTTGTAGACAAAGGACTAACTTCCAACTCGAGCGACCGTCTGACGTACATCACTGACTTCGACTGACTTCCAACTGACCTGCAACTGACCCTTGGCGTAGGCTGCTCTCCCTTATATTGGTTTCTTGCACAAAATAGTTCACGGGACACGTGAGAGCGACTCCCTTCTTGAAATACTCCGTCTTCAGCCGAAATAACATCTGCATCTAGTTTATTTAGGCGTGGAGGTTTTAAAAACACTCGCGTGCCGGCGATCGCTTCGGCCAATTAATTACAATTAATTGCCTTAGTTCAGCGCGTGGGTCGCCACGGTGGGGATTTCCCGCTGGTTGGTTAAAGTATTCCTGCTCTCGAGCGTGAGTTAGGTTGTAATGCGGTCATTTTGAGAAATAGGCGTAATTTTAGGTGAAAAACCACTCCTAAATTACTCCTCCGTGAATACATTCATCTGTGTGTATGTTCCATTGCATTACAATGCTCCATTTATCTGTAATTAATTAATTTCTTGTGGGCTTGGTTCCGCCAAAGCTTTGCTCGTTGTCGACTGGTGAATTCCCGGGTCATTAATTTTGAGCTGTCTGACCGCCCTAGACGGAAATAGTTCTACTGGCGCCGAGCCTACCCCGCCTACTTGCTAAAGTAATTTGTCAGACTTCAAACTAGCCTTCTTTCGACTTCGTATGCACTGAAAACGTACATTCCCTTGCATTTTGCTTATAATTTTTCCTTTAAATTGCTATGATTTGCACCTAAATAATCGTGAAATCACGCTAGACTATTTATGTGTCAGTAGACCTCTCATTGCTCTGTGGGTTCCATATAATGGCTCCCCCTTAGAGACCACTGGTTCGACCTTAGGCATAACCATTTGCCTGGTCTTCTCTGATGAGGCCTGAGTTCGATGCCAGACTGCCGTGACCAGTTGGGCACAGTACTTCAATCTATATTTTCTGTATTACCTTACTTTTATATCTTCTTTGCTTAGTCCAACATTGATTATTTTGCTCTCCAAGGGGCTATTCACCAGTGAATAAGATATGTATTTTTATTTCCTTTTGTCCGCAATCCAATATTTTTATTTTAGCCTACTTTTCTGAGTTTGGAAAAATTAGGAAAAATTAGACTGATGGGATCGATCCAGGCAAATGTATTTACCGGCCTAGGTTTATTGAAGAGAAAGATACATCGTACATCTTGATCTAATAAAATGTTTCCCTTATGAATCAACTACCTAGATTGGCTACATCGTTATGTTGTGTCTTGTTTCAGACATAGATTTTATAGCCTAAGTATAATGGATCTGATGATGATCGCTTGACAATCGAAACTGGTCACCCAAGTGTATTTATTAATTTCATGTAATTTTCTTCAGGATTAGAGAATAACCCATCTCATTTATGTACAACGGTGTTGACCGACTGAAAAGCATTTTTTGCCCTCAAGTCTTCTATGAAAAAACCTTAAGACTCTTATAAAATACTATCAAAATCTCTACTTCGTATACCGGAAACATAGTTAGGCCATCAAATAGGTGAATATCAGGGAGGTTTTCGGAAGTTACGGACTTGTGGTGATCAAATATTCAATCTAAAAGGTATTCATAGACTGAGAGCTATAATAAGTAAAAAAAAGTCCTCTCGGCACGCCGGAAGGCGGAGGTAGATTTCAACGGACAAACTTGGGGATAGGCGAAAATAGGCAGAATATGCAGATTTTCGTAGAAGGATCAGACCTCATTTATTGCGAGAAAGTATTTTATAATTGGAGATTAATTAACTTTGTTTTTCGTCATTTTATGCATATTTTAAACATTTTATTGTCTTATGATGACGGTAACCTTCTTGTCATTTGGAGTCCATTTTTAGCCTACTTTCGATTTTTGCAAAAAAAGAAAGTAGACTTATGAGATCTACACAGGGCCAAAAATTGTGTGTCTGTCTGTGTGAGTGTATGTGTGTGTGAGTCTGTGTGTGTGTGTGTGTGTGTGAGTGTGTGTACTCTGAATGTCAGTCCCTCCCTATCAATTCGAACACGGTGAAACCGAATTGAACGAAAATTGGTACAGAGGTAGAACAAGCAAAGGGCACCTCAGTGTCATGTTTTATATTGCCGCCGTCTTTACCAAAACTGAATGGCGGCCACTCAAACGTTCAAAACGTAAAATCAAATAGCGACTAACCAAATTATCCGATCTCTACCAAACTTGGTAATAACATACCTTCATATAGGACGCGTCTTGTGACCAAACTACAAGGTCATCAGACGTACCATTTCAGGATGGCGGCCGTGCGAATTATGCAAACTTTATAATCCATATCATGGGGCCCACCAGTTCGATTATCGAGCCGAGAATCGATTTAACTGTTCTAAAGGAAGAGGCACGTTCGAAATTAAAAGTTTATTTTGTAATACTATAGTGCAGAAGTGATTTTAAAAAGCTGAGCCGTCTCGGTAAGAAGACAAGATGGCAGCGGATATCTTGTGCCTGACTTATATTTCACTAATTTGAGTATTGCATGCAATATAGCGTACTGATACAAAATAAATAAACTTAGTATGAAATGCTTTATATATAAATAATATACTCCAACGATGAAATCGTTAGGTCTAAATCATTATTTGCAAACAAGTTCTATGTAAGTCATTTTATATAGATCAATGTTCGTTGGCACAAATGGCTCCGTGGTAAAGCGTTGGTCTATCATTCATATGCCTATGGTTCAAACCCCATCAGTGTTAGCTTTTTTTGCTTGAAATTTTCCATATTTGTTTCTTTGTAATGACTCAGACGTTTTAAAATTAAGCGTTATATTGTGCATATTACGGTGCAAAGTATATATTTAATTAAAACATAATTCGCCAGCAGATTTGCTCGAGACATCTAGCAGCGAAAAAGGTAACTGCACGCCGACCTACTTATTAACTTCCAGATTTTATTGAAAAGTTTCTTCTTATGGCCGCTAGAATGCACTCGCCCTGTTAGGATTATATTGTTCGATACATCTCCACTAGATTTCACGACTGGTCTACATGGGACTCCATTGATAGTAAACCATTGGCATTCTATGCGCATCGAATTTGAAGAATGACAAGATGACACTATGATACATTTTTACTTCTTATTTTAAAGGGTTTGTAAGAACCTATTTTGCAATATTTGAAAATGTTATTTGAAGTAAAGAACAAAAAGATTTCACATAGTAACTGAATTCTAGCCGCTGGTGCTAGTTCAGGTTATTAATACTTTTATTTCAGGCAAATAGCAATCGAAAATATCCACATAGTTTGTATACACACGTCTCTGTAGGGCCATGGAAAGATTTGTTAATTCAATTAGGGTTGTGAAAGCCATGCACAACCAGACGTGTAAAGACATGCCTCAACTCAAAGTTGGATGTTGCCCACGGCAGGTCGATTATGTAAAAATAACAATAATAATAATGTTATTTGTTTTACGTCCCTTTTAACTACTGCTGCTTTTAGATACGCCGGGGTGCCGGAATTTTGGCCCGAAGGGGATCTTTAACGTGCCAGTAAATCTACTGACACGGGTCCCTCGCATTTGTGCACCCTCAAATGCCAGCTGACTGCGCCAGGATACGAACCTGCAACCTAAGGCCCAGCAAGCGAGAACCTTACCGCTGAGCCACGTAGCAAGTCCGGTCGATTATGTCTCCAGATCCATAACATTCTTGAGATACTTCTTATCTATCTTTCTTCAATGATGGTAGTAGTTTTTTCTAGGTTGTGGCCGTTTGGTAGAGGTAAATAGTTTCTAAGGTCTTCAACCAAGAAATGATTCTATTATACTCTTTGATAATAACAACGAGTTATAACTATACTCATACATTTAGGAGAAAGTAGGCTATATGTTCTTTACTGAACATCTTGTTATACTGTGGTCACACTGTCCGTATGCAAGGTTTCGACACTGATGTGTAACTATGTAACGGTCTGTTACTTCTTCACGCAAAATTATATCTCCCGCAGAGATTTTGGTTGGTTCCTCAGTTTAGGGCCTGCGACAACGCTGTCATGTAACCCCGTGTACTTTGGGTGAGTGTAGAATCTGTCTGATAAACGGTGTGAATTGTGATGGCTGTATTAGTCTGTAATTCAGGTAAGGACTGCAGACGGTCAATTTCAAGCAGTAGTTACTAATGTTGCTACCAGGTACTACCGTCAACGACAACTAGCTGTGAACATGGCTACTAGATGCCACCGCAACCAGCAACTCGCAACGAACGTTGGAACTTCCCCTCCAAAAGGAATGCATACTGGGAGATTTTAGTGCTCTTAGAAAATCCGACGACTTTGGCCGGCTTTGGACCCGCGACCTTGGACATAGTATTTCAGCATGCTACCAGTTACGTCACCGAAGCCGCTTCACACTTAGTCAGATGGAAATCTGAATCTGATCTCGTGCAAGTGCGTTGTCATGGCAACGTCTGATGGCTCATCCCTCATCAATTTAGTAGTGTGGCCATGGCAACCACTCATAGCTCTTGGCATTTTCTTATAATTCCGAAATAATTTTTCTCATCCCTTGTCGTAATGGTGGGTCATATGGAAAATTCATTCAGACAAAAGTTTGAGGTAATTATTAGGGGAATATTGTCCATTTTGTACGGTTTTGATATTGTGCCTATTAAGAGAGATATGATAAATGTTTCCCGAAAAACCCACTTTTTCCCACCCCTTTGGTCAATGGTTGGTGCTATAAAAAACTCTTCGAACATAAATGTTTGGGCTTTATCCGACACATAGTATGAACTTTTACCGGATTCGATATTTCACATATTAAGAGAGTTATAGCAATAATTCACTTTTTCGAAAAAAGACCCCCATTTTCATCCCCTTCGACCGATTTAGCCCAGTAACGAACTCGACCGAGATTTTACAGGTATACATATTCGGTAAAAAATTCAAAGTGATTGGTGCAAAATTACGGCAGTTATCGTGTCCACAAGAAACTGATATACATATATACATACATACATAAGTTATATATATACTTTTGAATTGACGGTGGTTTGGGGTCTGGGGGATGTGAAACGCGAAGATATGTCGAAATTTTCCGGAAGTCGAAACATGGTACCCATTGCAATAGTTAGAAACTTACGGACACGAAGCGTAAGAGAAGGAATAATTTTTATGGCCACCTCAAACAAATGAACAACAATAGGTTAACCAAAAGGATATTCACTTACATTACAAAATTGAAGTCCATCACAAAATGGGTTGAGGAAACACGAGCAGATCTCATAAAAGTTGGCATCACTTAACAAGATAATATCAACAAATCACGATTTCGAAGAAAGGTTGATACATTTAAAGGGTTTCAGGAAAAACTTTGCACAAAATCAAGAACATCTGGTTTGAAGAAAGGAGGAGACCTAGCGAACGCATGAAGAAATTCTGGGAGGAGAAGAAGAGATTTGCAAGACGGCCGATTGTTCAACGCAGTCCACAGTAGGCCAAAATCGACAGAAGAAGAATAATAATAATAGAAAAAGATCCTTAAGAACAAGGGGAAACTTACAACTTGGTAACTAGAACTCAGACCTTCATGTGAACACACATTCAAGTCACCTCGATAGACCCACAGAACTACACCTCCCTTCACATCATTAACTACTGCTACACACTTACCCAAGCATTCATCACTCATTATTACGATTTATCTGTTTTAATGACTGAACCATCCGACTGCACATCCGACTGCACCAATCATATTTTGCTAACATTTATACAAACGCTAATGTTTTATATGGGATTTCAATCCACAGCAAATAGCTGAACCACAGTATTAGTGAGGGTCAGCATAATTCTACAGTTAAATCAATTCCATGTCGACCATACACTCACCAGCATAAAATGAAACAATATTATTGATGTTCAATAGAGTATTAATACTGCCTCCAATTATTTTTCGCCATTATTAGCTTCCAGGTATTGTCAAAACAGAGATCTGAATAAATGAATTTCAAAAAATTAATGGAATACACTTGATAAATACAGGAATTCATCAAAAGCCTGCCAACCAACGGCGTTATTAAAACAACAAAATTTCCTGCAGCAAAACCAAGATCTCTGTGAATAAGTTGGTTGGTTCCTCAGTTTAGGGGCTGAGACAACGTGGTCATGTAGCCCCGTGTACTTTGGGTCAGTGTAGAATCTGTCTGATGACCAGTGTTAATTGTGATGGCTGTATTAGTGTGTGTTATCTGAATTCAGGTAAGGACTGCAGACGATCATCTTTCAAGTAGTTCCTACTTTCGCTACCAAATGCTACCGTCAACGACACCTAGCTGTGAACTTGGCTACTAGATGCAACCGCAACTGGCACCTGGTGGCGAACGTTGGAACTTACGATCGTTAATCAAATCTAACCTACACATGTATCTTAACACAATTGTAGTTAGTGGAAGGTTCTTTGACATGCCATTATCTATGATATGGGTCCGCCGGCTTTACTTCCCGTATGAAAAAGGCATACTGAGGGATTTTTAACGCTCTTAAAAAATCCGACGACCTCGATGGGTTTAAGGGGGGACCTAAACTTTTAAGGATCAACATTTGTAATTTTTCATATTTTGTGCTATATTTATTGATCCTTCCTCTTCAAATCACTGCAACAATTTCTTTGATATGAGCAATACTTTTGAAGTTATGACCAAAAACGTGCAGGAGAGTTTTAGATGTTTTCCTACATATTGGTAACTTTGTTGCTTGTCTTGCGTAACTATGGATTTTCAAATCCATTTCCTTAGTAACTGCCCGAGTTTTCAAGATAATGAAGTGAAATTTAGTATACATGTGTATCTTATAGAGGAGAACAATATGACCTAGAACTGTTGCTGTACATGCCATAGTTTCGTGTTTTTTTAATATTCAGTGAAAAAAACTTGCAAAAAAGTTACACTTTAATATAAGCTTTTAAAAATATATTTTTTCTTGATAGATTCCAATGATTCTACGTCAATCTCTAGCTACTGCATTAGTAAATACAATGAAAAAAGAAATTTTGAAAGACAATGATATTTGTGTAAAATACTAGGGAATCGGTGGAACAATGCACAATATGCAGCCGCTATTTTAAATGTCTAATTTCCTGAAATGCATTCGCCGTATGACTTGTAAATACACGAACTTATTGGCAAAGCATAGTGTGATTGGCAGAACAAATTACAATTCTTTAGTTCTTTCTGTTGCTGAGGAATAAAAAAATTAGAGTAAGTGATTTTTGTATACTTAAAGGTATCTTGGGCATAGAAGCTCAGCTTGCTACCAATTAGGCCACCGAAACCCCCATATGGAACGTAGTCATTGTCACTACACCAGCGGTGATCCAGGCAGGATGTACCAAGTACCCGCTGATGAGTCTAACTTTATGAACCCAGGCGAAACCTCGCACTAGACATGGCGCAAGTTGAGGAGATCTTTTGAGTTAACTCTAGGTACTGTTTAGGACCATGACAGAACCACTCTTCCTCTTTAAAATACTGATGTAGGCCTACCCTTGATGTATTTCGTGCGTACATATTGGCTATTTAGTTTTATCCCACTGCAGTGGCAGTAAGTCCTGCGCGGATGCGGATATCCGCAACATTTTTCGGCTTGCTAATATATTTTGCATCGCTGTGTGGATAGCGGATAATCTGTAGATAATGCTTGCACAAAATTTGCGGATAGATTTTGGAATACAATCCGAACTTGGTGAATATCATTATTAGAACCAGGATATTTATGACATCATATTTTTCCGTTATGCTTTTTCATGACATTTGTAAGATGATGATTTAGTGGTTGGTTGGTTCTTAAGTTCAGGGGCTGCGACAACGCGGTCATGTAGCCCCGTGTACTTTGAGTGTGTGTAGAATCTGTCTGATAACCAGTGTTAATTGTGATGACTGTATTAGTATATGTTATCTGTTTTTATTCTATTTAAGTACAGACTGCAACTTAGAATTTTTCAAATAGTTCCTACTTTTACCGCCAAGCGCCACCGTCAACGACTACTAGGCCAAGTTCAGAACTTAGCTACCAGACGCCACCGCAGTCGGCTCTTGGCAACGAACGTAGAAACCTAAGAGCGTTGTTTACATTCTTAACCTATCCAATTTAGCTTCACACTGGTGTAATTAGTGGAAGGTTTTTTAACATGCCATAAATATATGACATGGGACCGCCGGCTTTACTTCCCTCCGAAGGAAGGCTTATTGAGGGATTTTTAACGCTCTTAAAAAATCCGACGGCTTCGGCCGGGTTTGAACCCGCTATCTTGGGCATAGCAGCTCGGCATGCTACCGACTACGCCACCGAAGCCGCATGATGATTTACGTTAATCTCATTAAAATAATGTCATTAAGCACACTTAACGCTCCGAACAGAAAACGGTTGCAATTATGGCTGTATAACATTCATTTTAGTCATCGCACATGACGAACACATTATGCTACGGCTCTGACTGTCATAAAAATTGTACCATTCAAAATTCCGTCATATATTTACTGCACACTAACTCCCATGCAATCAGTGCATAACCGTGCGAATAGACACGCTGCACAAATGCTTCAGATACGTCATCATATAACCGAAAATGCAAAGGTTCATTCCGTATTTCAGCCAGTATTGTCTGGAATTAGTACATTATGCAACGAGCCTATAATGGCTATAATTAAGACACGAGTATGTTTATAAAACGAGCTTTAGTGAGTTTTATAATTTCTATACGAGTGTCTTAATTACCATTATAGGCGAGTTGCATACGACTGTTTATGTTCGACGATAATTATAACTTTATTACATGTTTTAACATAAATATTCATAAATATCTGTTCAGTAACTAGAATTTTGTGATCGGGTGGTGCGCTAGGTAGCATATCTCCAGGTTCCAAGCTCTCTGGCTGGCCGACCGACGCATGCGCTCTGTGTGCTTGCAATGCCATATGCAGGCCATATGTTTACATCTGCCGCCCCTCAGTAATATTGTCACCGGAGTCGTTTCAAGAAAAATGCGCTGTGTAGAAATTAGAGTTGGTGATTCTAAAGTACAGTGCTATTTCTTGTCTCATATTCGCCAGTTTATTTACGCGAACATATGGACGGTGCGTATTCCATGTCGGTAATTTATTATAGTTCGATGTTGTGTTTATGTCCGACATGTTGGATTTTGAGCGCATGCGCGAAGGTATCGTTACCTAATTGGTCAATGAACGAGCTCTTATTGGCTGGAGAAACTGTATCATAATGGAAAACAGTGTTATAATGACCATCATTATGATACAGTTTTCTGACACATAATAGTGAGGGTCGAACATAAAAAATATAAATTGCACTAGTATTCAGAACTTCCCATCGGAGCGATAAAACACTCCCTTCATGGTAATATATCAGCTATACAATTATCATGGTCAAGGTGGACAGATGTAATAATAAGAACTTCTATTGTCAACTGAATGTTTAGGCTAAGTATTTTCTTTTCTTTTCTTTCTTCATTTATTTTTATTTTTATTGTATTTACGCGCCCTCATAATGAAGAGAGCTGAATAACGAGGCTTTGTAGCCTCAGTGGCCTGTATAAGGGAAACATAAATTGAAATTCAAATACACAGCCTAGGGGAACGACTTTTTCCTGAAATGTTTAAATATGCCGCTTTAGTAATTTATGCTTTATCTGATTATAAATATTATAGCAATGCCAGTGGAGCCTTCGTGGCTTAGGCGGCAGCACGCCGGCCTCTCACCGCTGGGTCCGTGGTTCAAATCCCGGTCAATCTATGTGAGATCTGTGATGGACAATGTGGAGGCAGACATGTTATTCTGCGGATACTCAGGTTTTCCCTGTCCAACATTTCATTCCAGCAAACACACTCCACTCTCATTTCATTTATCTGTCATTCATTTAATAATTGCCCCAGTGGAGTGCGACAGGCTTCGGCAGCCGGCACAGTTCATATCCTCGCCGCTGGATGGGGGCTTCAGTCATTCCATTCCTGACCCGGTCGGTCGACTGGAAGCAGGCTGTTGATTTTAATTTTCATTGTAATGCCAGTAGATTCCGATAACTAACGTGTGAATGCGAAAAAAAAAGTCGTGCGGATGCGAGCCGGATGTGGATAACCGTTGTGCGGATACGGGGTGGATTCGGATTAAGTTTTGTTTATCCGCGCTGGACTCTACCTTAAGCGGCACCCAACGCCAGCCCACATACGAACGGATCACAAGGAACCGCAGTAGTCAAGTGCCTTCAACAAGCCTAATGACTGCGACGCTTACGGCTTACAGATGACTGAACTGTTAATGGAGACACTGCTGTCATGTCTGCCACGAGAGGAATGTGTAACATTAACTCCTAAGCCCGAGGTTCACAAGTAATGAAATAGTGACGTAAGATATAACTAAGGCTTGTTGAGCGTATAATACGAGCACTGACGTTAGCATTCTAATAACAGTATGGACAGAGGTATTACTGCTCATTGATGATGATTATGATAATTGTTGTTTTAAGGGGCCCAACATCTAGGTTATCTGCCCCTAATGGTTTGGATGATAGTTAAAAATGAGATGAGAATGAAAACTATAACTAATACTAACTACAAACTTACATACTAGAAGAATAAAATGGTAAACAAATAAAGGAAATCAAGAAATGAAATGCCCTCAAGCCTCGAAGAATGAGCATTGAGGGACTTGGAAAGAAGGAGAGCCATGAAAGGCAGATGAAAAATGGGGGGAGGGGGGCGGAAGGAGAGGGCTCTCCCCAATGTCAGAGGAAAAAGGGGACGAAACGCACCCAGGTCACGAATCCCTCAGTGTCGCCATCTCCCAAACTCGCCAGCCATGAGCCTTGAGGGTGTAGCACTATCCAGGATGCACCACAAGTAGGCCTAGTGGGGCTACATACACCCTACCTCCTTGAGGGCATTGTGCAGAAGGCAGGAGATAACATGAAAAGAAGAAGAAGTCTCACCCTTCGAAGAATGAGGGTATCAGGAAAGATGAGACAAGGGCCAATTGAGGCGAGAAATCGAAAGGCTCCCTATGCCTCGGATACCCTAATACCGTCGGAGTCGGAAGAGAACAAGAGTTGACCAAGAGAGGTCGACAGGAATGAAGACTGAGAGGAGCCCGGCACAAGTGAAAGTACTGCCGAAATCAGCTGGGGCCCCGTGGTCACCAACCCACGTCTCACTAGTCTTTAGCCCCTGGGGAGACTGCTCAATGAAGATCACCTGATGGTGTGACGAGTAGCATTCTTGGCTGTCACTTAGAATGTCCAAGTTCGATTCCAAGCTCTCCCAAGAAATGACTAGTCTGAGGACTGAAACGCCGTACACTCGGCCTCGTAAGACAAAACTCACAAGAAGCTGGTTCAATTCCCACGTCAGCCAACCTGGAAATGGTTTACCATGGTGTGCTACTTCTGTTTCCGAAAAATAGTGGGTTGGTTCCTAACATATGGCCACAGCTGCACCCTTCCAAATCCTCAACTGCTCAAATGCACACACCCAAATACACGGGGCTAAATCACCACGATATATGTCCTTTTGTAGCGGCTTCGGTGGCGTAGTTGGTATCATGCTGAACCCGGCTGGAATCGTCGGAATTTTTGAGAGCGTTAAAAATCCTTCAATATGCTTTCCTTTGGAGGGGAAGTAAGTAGAGCCGGTGGTCCCATGTCATAGATTTATGACATGTAAAAGATTCTTCCACTAACTTAACTTGTGTGAAGCTAAATTTCTAGGTTAGATTTCGTTGAAACGCTCTATCAAAGTTCCAACGTTCACCGCTAGGTATCAGTGACAGCTGGTAGCGAAAGTTGGAACTACTTGAAATTGAACGGAACTTGTAGCTCACCCTATGGGTGTCCGCTTGAAGCAGCTACACCTCTGGCGATTCGATCATGTTCTCGGACACTCCCGGCACTAAAAGCCATGTGCTATATAAATAAATAAATTTCCATTTGTGATACTACCATCTATAGGGAGGTCAAACATTATGTTAATTTTCTCTATCTTCATGGTATTCCCTGCCTATTACGAGAGTCTATCAAGAGCCAGGGGGAGTTCTGGGCTACACCATTGGGTATTCATGGCTTGTGGGTTCAATAGTTGCCAACTCCAAGGTTTCTCCGAGCTGGGTCCGTTTTCTCCACCTTGTCCTGTGATTTTGGGCGAGACCTACTCGTTTTTCTAATTGATATCGGCCTTTTATGGCTTCATTTCCTCCCAAATCCCTCAATCCTCTCTCTTGGAGAGTTCAGAACATTTCTGTACCCATCATTTTTTTCGAGCAACCCATTTGGAGGGTACGATGAATCAACTTTGGCTACTTTTCATTGTATTCGATCTTTGCTTCCAAATTTCCTTCATCCTTCTAAAGCAGGCTGTTCCGGCCAAGCTGCTCACCATTGAGCAGCGGAGTACTCGTCGCCTTGCGTGAGTAAACCTGCAACATGCAATACAGCTCTGTTGTGGGGGCTGCCTCCATTGCGTGATACATCAAGACTGGAAGGAAGCGCATGGACTTGTGTTATGACCTGCGCACAGTCACGTATTGTCTATCACTCCCAGTCCCTCTCCAACCATTCTCCGAGCATCACTGCTGTGAGCATACTCAAACTCGTGGATTTGGAACAGCCTGTTCTAGAATGTCGTTCCTTCTCCTCTAGAGTCCTCTTTCATCTAGTTGTTATTTCTTTCTCTCCTGAAATAATGTTCTGCTTTCTACTGTGTCTGTTTTAATTCCAGCGTAATTCATATCTTTTTCTATTTCGATGAATCATACGAGGTTGGATTTGTAACTGTTCAGTAAGGAGAAAATCTGTTTAGTTATTTTTGTCCTTTCTGTAAATATACCTAAAAAACTGTAGTTTTCTCTTCCTCATTACGTCATTTCTCTCCTTGGCCTTAACCTATACTCTGATTTATTATTTCTATTAGCTCCCAGCATTTTCTCAAAATTCTTCTTTCGGCTCTTCTATTTTTAGCCTATTTTCAATTTTGAAAAAATAGGCTTATGAGATCACCTTTTGTCCGTGTGTGTGTGTGTGTGTGTGTGTGTGTGTGTGTCTGTGTGAGGTGTGAGGTGTGTGTGTCCCCCTAATAAAATCTAAACGGCTGGAGCGATTTTAATGAAACTCGGTAAATTCATAGCACTATTCCCGGCGACCTCGACCGTGCCCTTCAAATTTTGTTACGTCTCACCAATCCAACATGGCGGCTGTGCGAAATATTTCACTAGCATTCAATATCTCCGAAACTATTACCGATATCGCCCTGAAATTGTGTACGGTGATAAAGGGCACTACTAGAAGTTCACCTATGAGACTTTCAAAAACCTGGTGACTACAAAACCAACATGGCGGTCAAGCGAAATTCAAACTTTTAAATAGACATTTCTCGCGATTTAACTATCTAAACGTAATGAAACTTGGTACAGCAAATTTTTATACACATTGTAATGCACTGGAGTCTAATTTAGTTCAATTGTTTACATAACCTCAAAATGGCGGCTGTGCGAAATATTTCACTGACATTCTATATCTCCGAAACTATTACAGATATCATCATGCAATTTTGTACGGTGATAAAGGGTACTGATACAAGTTCACCTATGTATATTTCATAAACCTGTAAAGTACAAAACGAACATGGTGACCAAGCGAATTTGAAATAATTTAATAGACTTTTCTCGTGATTTAACTCTCTGAGTGCAGTGAAATGTGGTACAGTAAATGATTTTGCAGATTGTAATGCACTGCCATCTAATTTAATTCAATTGTTTACATAACTTCAAGATGGCGGCTGTGCGAAATTTTAAAATTAAGTTTTTATTCTTGTGTCGTAATCATGCGATCGAAGTGAAAGTTTGAATAATGAAGCTAGGTAATAATTGTCCTTGAATGGTACATAACTCTATGGTCTATACATATAACAATCCTAAATGGCGAGCTTCCGAAATATTTAGACGGTCCTCAATATCTATGAATCGTTTACAGCAGCCAAACTGAACTTTTTTATGTTCATAGAGACTATGAACATATGTTCACCTATAGGACTTTCAGTAACCTGGTGAGCACAAATCCAACATGGCGGCGATGCGAAGTATAAATATTTAAATGGACGTTTCTCGCGAATTAACGATCCGAGTGCCGTGAAACGTTGCACGTTAAATGCTTATAAAAAATGTTGATCCACTGGCATGTAATTTATTTCAATTGTTTCCATAACCACAAGATGGCAGCTGTGCGAAATTTTAAAATCTCGTTTTTACTTCGTGTGTTCTAATCATGCGATTGAAGTTTGAATACCACACGTACACAATAATCTTAATGTAATAGTACAAAAATAAAAATCCATCCTGGTGACCATCTGAAATATTTAGACGGTTCTCAATCCATTCCTGACCCGGTCGGAGACTGGAAGCAGGCTGTGGATTTTCATTTTCAATATCTACGAATCTGTTACAGCAATTAAACTGAAATTTTGTATGTTGATAGAGACAATTAACATGAGCAGGATATATGAAGATAGGCTGTATAGTTCTTCACGGAACTACTTGTTTTTTCTAGATCTCCAATTCATATGCATTTGTGCCGCATACAGAGTTTCTATACCAATCTTGTATATCTGATTCCTATATACTGTATCTAGATCTGGATTTCTAGGTCCTATTAACCACCGATTTAGATTGTACACACACCCTCAATATAGGCTCTTTTATGTTTTCATTGTGAATCATTATTACAACACAGATAACTTTCTGGTTTTCCTAGTTCAGGCCACACGCTTGTAATTTAGGTTTTTACAGGCTGAAAATTGGGTTTTATTAATAAATGCTAATACCAGTAAATGTTCAATTGGTATTATTTAAGTAACATTTATTTTTAGCCTAATTTAACAAGAGGACACCTTATCGATAAACATCCCAGTGTCGGTTCAAGGCAAAACCGTACCAGACATTCAACCTGGTCAGCAACAATCGTGCTGCCTTATTATAAAAAGCTGCGGCCTCAGGTGTGAGGCGTCAGTCAGGCACTGCAGAGACAGAAGTCTGAGAGTGAGAGGTCGTTTGGCTGCCGATTTGGAGATCAGGCAAGTTGGGTCAAACGCTTGTTGACCAAGGGGCACGGAGCTAAGCCGGTACTTGGGAGCACCATAGCAGTGAAGCAGGTGAGAACCAACGTTTCTCTTTCATTCATTTTCATCATTTCAAACCTTGTATCCATGTGGCGGATTTCTTTACTCCCTTAAGGGATAAACTGGGAGTTAAGCGTTCAATCTCTTTTATTGGGGAGCATTCCCTGATTCCTGCATCTCCTCCCACTCCCATTTCCTTGTGCAATAGGGGTGTGCTGTAATCGCTATCAAAATCACACGGAAGGACACGATGACGATCCTAGTACTTGATCTTGGAGAACCCCTGATCGGCCTATGGCTTAAGTCCGTGCCATCAGGTGAAGACACAATAATTGGTGGGGTGCAAAAATACTTCACTGTTTGTTTCTGTATTTATAATAGTAATATTGTTGTTCGAGTCCTCAGTCTTTTGATTGATTTGATACAGTTCTCCATGGCTTCCTCTCTTGAGGTAATCGTTCCATCTCTACATCCGAGGCAACCTTGGTTTGCCTCTACAGTTCATATTTTCAACCCTTGCTTTCATAACTATTCCTCGGTGACATAGGCCTCGGATGTGTCCTACCAACCAAACTATATCTTCTCTTCATTGGCAGTCACCAGAAATATCTCTCGTCACCCTACTCTTCATAATACCTCATCATCTATTACTCTATCTGCCAATTTGATCATTCTCCTGTAAAACCACATTTCGAATGCTTGTATTCTCCTCCTCAGAACAGGGATCATCATGGGTTACTTGCGGACAACCTTGGAACAGCCGTAATTTTCATTCCAGATTTGGGATAATATACAGTGACAGATCAAGGATCTAAGGACGGTTTCGTCTGAATTAAGATTGGCACGCTTACGTATGTGGGCTGTTACTTCACTCCGAACGAGTCCATTGATGATTTCTAGAAGAAGTTGAGGACACATTGCATGGTATGGGAAATAACCTTATTGTAGCTGAAGATTTCAATGCCAAGGCCATGGAATGGGGTATGCCGAATGTTGATTCCAGAGGACGTCGTATACTGGAAATGGTAGCAAGGTTGGGATTGACGACCGTCAGTCAATGTTGGAAATACGCCTACCTTTCGAACCATACCAGATGTGACTTTTGCGTCAGACGATCTTTTGTCAAGAATATCTGAATGGCGGGTGATTGAGGACTACAAAGGAAGTGATCATCAGTATGTTACTTTCTGTGTACTTCAACAAAATCGACAACAAAGAAGAGGGAACTGGATGCTTATGAGCGTCAGTGATAAACAGTATAAGGAAGGAGCAGCTTAAAAGGCTCACTAATTCGACACCGTCCTGAAGTATTGCGAGAGTGGTTCCAGGACGGACTGTCAGGATGGAAAGGGTGTGTGTTTTTAGTGGGTAAAAATCCCACACACTTGAATAGTGCGGACCCTCTTCAAGAGTATTGATAGAAGATTTTTCAACTTCCCTCGTAAAAATAAAGAAAATTCTCCTCCTTTCTGCAGCACCAACAGTCCAAGTTTCACTTCCATATAGCGCCACACTCGAGACAAATGTTTCCAAATTTAACTTTCTAATACCTAAGTCTAGAGCCTCCGTCGCTTAGGCGGCAGCACGCTGGCCTCTCACCGCTGGGTCCGTGGTTCAAATCCCGGTCACTCCATGTGAGATCTGTGCTGGACAAAACGGAGGCAGACAGGTTTTTCTCCGGGTACTCCGGTTTTCCCTGTCACAAATTTCATTCCAGCAACGCTCTCCACTATCATTTCATTTCATCTGTCATTCATTTAATCATTGCCCCAGAGGAGTGCGTCAGGCCTCGGCAGCTGGCACAGTTCATATCCTCGCCGCTAGATGGGAGCTTCATTCATTCCATTCCTGACCCGGTCGGAGACTGGAAGCAGGCTGTGGATTTTCAATACCTAAGTCTATATTTGCCGTCAACAGATTTCTCTTCCCTAGATATGCTTTCCTTAAGAATAAATTAAAATGTAATACTCCGGGCCCGAATTATACTGTAAGCTAAATTAATTTGTTAATTATACTAGGCACAGATGACCTAGAGGTTTAGACCCGTTAAAGCAATAATTACCACCACCAAAGCTGCTGGTCACTGCGAGTAAATCAAAGGTATTATAATAATGTTTACAAAAATACAATTTAATTTTCTCCTACGTGAAAAAAATAGCCATTACTGTATATTTGCGAGTGCAAAACAATGTATGCCTGGAGGGTAGACAGCCCGCGTTGACAGGGGGTGGTGCACACAGCAGTTATTACCTGATGGCACGTGTCTTCCACTGTATCCTGACTGACAAGTATAAAACAACAAGGATACCACCAGTAAATTACTCTAACTTTCAAATATGAGTGGGAGGGGGTCAGGACTCTCTCTCTCTCTCTCTCTCTCTCTCTCTCTCTCTCAGCGATGATATACGCTCAGCTATGAACAAGCGTCAGCTTACAATCCTATATCTTTTCGATTTCAGTATGGCTTTTGACTGTGTGAATCACAATATACTTCTTGCAAAGCTGAAATCTTTTGGCTTCTCTCAGAGTGCTCCTTCCTGGTTCAAATTCTACCTTTCCATGCGTACACAGAGAGTGGTCCTCGCGGATGGCTCCTCCTCAGACTGGAAATCGGAAGAAAGTGGAGTACCTCAGGGATCTGTCTTAGGTCCACTATGCTTCTCGCTATATATAAACCATGTTTCTAATGAATTCCGAAATAGTTCTGTTCATATATACGCTGATGACCCCCAAGCCTATTTTCACCTCACGCCTACCACTGCATGTGATCGTATAAATCTGTTTAATGAAGACATTGGCAGGCTTTGTGAATGAGCCCTAAATCATAATCTTAACTTGAACATATCTAAAACACAACTTATATCCATTGGATATACAAAAATTCTAAATTAAGTAGATTGTACTTCACTACCACCCATCAAGATACGAGATAATAATATTAAATATAGCAACACTGTCAATAATCTCGGAGTGATATTTGATAGAACACTGTCGTGGGCAGAGCATACGTCTAATGTGGTAAGGAAGGTTGTATCAACTATGCATCTCCTGAAAAGAACTGTTTCTTACACCCCACCTAACATACGTAAGCTCTTCGTCCAAACTCTCATTTTTCCAATCATTGATTATGGCTCTGCTGTATACATTGATTTACCAGAAAAACAGAACATCAAATTACAAAGAGTCCAGAATGCACGTGTTCGGTACATTCTGGATGCAAGGCGAGGGGAACATATCACACCTTACTACGTGCAGCTGAAATGGCTGAAACTCCACGAGCGCAGGCAGTTATCAGTTGCCATTCTGACACATAAAATATTACATACCAAGACCCCGTTATATCTCTACAATGCATTTACACCAATGCATTCTGTTCATAATCGAGAAAATAGATACACAAAATTAACACTCCAGATTCCTATACACCGAACCATGAAGTTCAATAAATCTTTTGTTTGCACCGCCTCACGCCTCTTCAACACCTTTGATTTATATAAGTTCGCCAACATTGCAAGCACTGCAGCTTTCAAAAGACATCTTTCATCCTGCTTCTTGGAGCAGTATACTTCTCACATTTGATTACTGTATTATGTTAAAATACTTTTTTTCAAGTTCAATTATAACACAAGGACAATAGCTGACAAGCTGCCTACTTCAATAGCTTTTCTTGTACAGTATATGGTGTTTGTTTTTCGGGCTGATAGTCTGTATGCACTCTCACTCGTTTGTATATAATTTTTCCATTATCATTATTATTATTATTATTGTATTGTTACTATCTTTTTGTTACTATAATTGTTAGACTATGATTATTTATATTGTGAATGTAAGTGAAATGTTTTATTTTTATAAGCCCTAGTCTTATTTTATGTAGGGCGCTACTGTAAAGGGGCTCTTAAGCTCTAAGTGTAGCCGTGAAAATAAAATCAATCAATCAATCTCTCTCAATAAAATAAGCTTTCCGTCTACACATATTGAGTTTTTCACTAAAACTTTATAATTGCTATTTTAACTTTCAGTCGGTCCACACAAAATAATTCCAATTATAGGAATTTGCAAAAAAAATGAGCTTAAATAAATTACATGTGACTAAGATGTGTATGCAGAACACATTATGAGGAGTGTCGGGTTAGATGAAGAAGAAACAGGAATCAAAATAGCTGGGTTAAATATAAACAACATGAGATATGCAGATGATACAATCCTGATGGCTGAAACTGAAGAAGATTTAAAAGATCTTTTACTGAAAGTGAAAGAGGAAAGTTCAAAGGCTGGACACATGTTGAATGTCAAGAAAACAAAAATTATGACAACTACATCTGTCAATTCATGGCGTGTGGGAGAAGAAAAAATTGAGATAGTCTCTGTTTTTAACTACCTTGGCTCACAGATTTCTGCTGATGGTGACTGCAGCCATGAAATCAAAAGACGATTGCTACTTGGTAGACAGGCACTTTAAAATCTGGATAATATCTTAAGGAGTAGATACATAACATTAACAACGAATATCCGTATAGTAAGGGCTATGTTTTTTCCAGTTGTGATGTACGGATGTGAGACCTGGACCATAAGAAAAGCTGAACGTCGTAGAATTATGGTGTTGGAGAATTTTTTTAGAGTCCCATGGACTGCGAAGAGAACAAATAAGTCAATTTTGTAGCAAATGAAACCAGAGTGTTCCTTGGAGGGCTTAATCCTGAAACAAAAACTGTGCTACTTTGGACACATCATGAGAAGACATAATTGATTAGAGAAGACAATGCTGGGGAAGATAGAAGGCACAAGGTGAAGAGGGAGGCAAAGAGTGAGATGGATGGATGACATCACAGAAGCACTAAATACCAGCTTGGAAAATCTTCGGGAGGCAGTGCAGGACAGAAGAAATTGGCGCAGTTTAATACATGGGGTCACGGAGAGTCGGAATCGACTAAATGAATAAAGAGAAGGAGAGAAGATATAAACAGGTTAGGTGAAGTTAGATTCGTTATCCGAGAACATACGATTCCCCAGGACAGGGAGCACCTAAAGACGTGAAAAACATAGTAAAACGGGCGTGGCTTAGGAGTAAACATGTGCAAAAATACGTCACCTTTGGCCATACTGATTGCTACTCTGAACAAAACCGGATCGAGGAAGTGCCACTGGACTGACAGAACAGCTGGTATTCACCAGGGTAGTTCTCGAAGACAACTGATAAGTGAAGGTCAGATCCACAGAGGGGAGGTAACTTGCCCAACCAGTATAAAGAGCTGTCTGGCATAAAAGTTGCGTGATATAAAGGGGGGGGGATATGCTATGGAGAACATTTGGATGGTAATAATTTTCAAAAAATCGAATTAAAGAAAACGCCTAAGGGTATTGAACCAAGGAAACAGTAAGGAAAGAATTATTTACATGTTGAGCTCTTTTGGCTAGGATTTGAATAAAAAAGAAAACCAGTGAAAAAAGACCAGCAATTTTGGCTGTATTTTTTTCATAACTCAAGTACATTTAGGCCACGAGTGATTTTCGAAATTTGGATTTTTAGTTTAATAGAGATCTTCTGGACTCACAATTTGAAATCTTCCTGGGCCCTTTAGCCCTTCAACGTTTAGCACAATTGTGGAATATGTTTAATTCTGCATTTCTGCAAAGATGGGAACCCCTACTTTGTCTGTTAAAGAAAGTTTTCTTCAATAATAAAACATTCAGGATGGCTGCTCTCAGCACAGGGAAACGAATTTTCGATCTTAAAACTTGCTGCAGCGATATGACGCGTACGGCTACGTAGTAGAATGAAATTCATAGCTCTGAATCACAGAAAGGCAGAGAAACGGTTTGTTAAAAGGGAACAATTGTTTCAGTTGGAGAGAAGTTTTGTCTTAAGAATAATTAGCATATATTGGTCGTAGCAAGAAGAGTAATGGAACGAGTAGGATAGCAGAACAGCGGCGAAATTCCCTTCCCATTATACTACGACATCAACTGTGTTCCTCGCAGAAGCTATGCATTTTAAACGTGTGTAAATGAGGCTTCGTGGATCTTATTATTATCAACATCAAACCAAAAGATCATTTGCATGAAGCATAATACATTGGGGATGTGTTCTTTACCACGCTCTAACCCTTAAAATGGTAGCCTTGTGTTCGGTAATTACAAGTTCAATTCCCGTCGTGTACGACAGCTATTGTGTGGTTTAATCAACGTTGGTTTGTTCCTCAGATTAGGGGCTGCGACAACGCGGTCAGAATCTGTCTGATAACCGGTGTTAATTGTGATGGCTGTATCTGTGGGCCTAATTCAGGTAAGGATTGCAGACGATCAATTCCAAGTAGTTCCTACTTTTGCTACCAAATACTACCGTCACCGACACCTCGCTGGGAACTTGGCTACTAAATGTCGTCGCAACCGATACCTGGTGGCAAACGTTGGAACTGATAGAGAGTTAATCAATTCCAACCTACAAAAGTGATTCACACAATTGTAGTTAGTGGAAGGTTCTTTTACATGCCATAAATCTATGACATTGGCCCGCCGGCTTTACTTCCCCTCCGAAGGAAGGCATACTGAGGGATTATTAGCGCTCTTAAAAATCCAACGACTTCGGCAGGGTTTGAACCCGCGATCTTAGGCATAGAAGCTCAGCATGCTACCAAATACGCCACCAAAGCTGCCTTAATCAACGTTAACTCATCTTTGCCTCCAACGTGATCATACTCAGATACGTTTGTAATATTTCTCTGATAACCTATGTTACTGTGACGACTGTGTTAGTGTGTGCGTTAGGAATTAGTTTCTTTTATAGTTAATTCATTATGGGGATTTGTGACATCATGGTCCTGTAAGTCCATATACTTGGATGTGTGTCGATTTTGTCTAATAACCTGTGTCACTGTGAAGTCTGTACCAGTGAGTGTATTTGTTATCGAGTTAGGATTTGGGTAGGAAGCGGCCGTGGCCTTAAGTTAGGTACCATTCCAGCGTTTACCTGGGGTAGAAATGCGAAACCACGGAAAAACACTTCTAGAATAGCTGAGGTAGGAATCAAACCGACCTCTTCTCAGAAATTTGGGTTAGGTTTGGGTAGAAAGTGGTCATGGCTTTAATTTAAGTACTATCTCTATAATTGGGGAAAGCCACGAAATCGGTGAGAATTGGAGCCATCCCTTTTAAGGATTTTTTCCTCACGTGTTTCCAGCACTCAGACCATAAATTGGTTCAAGTATATACGGCGATACGTACGTGTCTAGGGGAAATTATTAGTGTAGTCGATGGAGTGTGTGATGGATCTCAGAAGCGCTTACTAGTGGAGAGATTGAGACTCACTAGACTAAATAAGTCTAGTGTGTTACCTTATATATACATTCTTTGTATGATTATTGTTGTTGTGAGAATAAAATAGTGGTTTAGGACGGAGAGTTTCAATTCACACATATATAGGCCTCACATACGTAAATTACCCAAAAGAGTGTGGAAGTTTATGTTCGTTTGTATGATTATAATAATATCGTATGGCTCTGGTGCAAGCTTTGTCAATTGACGCCCAGAGGGCAGCTTTGCATGTAGAATTGTATCGCTCCTTGAAGCGCTATGAAAGTCAATGAGGTTAGATGTCTAAGCTCCTTAACACTATAGCGCTTTCTGGTAGAGATAACCTAAATGTTAGTCCCCTTAAAACAACAATTATCAATGTAATTAGTAGGGTCCGGATGTTGTTGACTTATCTTTTTTACTGAGCTGTCTAAAACAATGCTGAAGTACATAGTAACTCCGGACAGGTCACCCCGTCTCAAATATGTTATTTATATTGCTTATTTTTGCATTTTTGCTAATTTTCCATTTTAAAAGCATTTTTTTTAAAGTTTGGTAGATTGTTTTATCATATGTTAGAGAAATCAGCCTTTTAAGGGCATTTTCTTCCAATTTAGTCATGTCACAGCTTTATATGAAGGAGTTACGTCTCTCAGAGCTTGTAGCTATGAACATAAACCTTTTGTTAAGTGCTAGAAATCTATTTTGAATGACTTTTCAGTTTGAGCTTCAGATGTCATTTTTGAAATATTGGTGAGTTTATTATTATAAGATCATTTTTTCCATTTTATATTGCATTTTTCGAATTTTTGAAATATCGGTGAGTTTAGTCTATTATTATAAGATCAATTTCTCCATTTTATTGTGCATTTTTGGATTTTTGAAATATCGGTGAGTTTAGTCTATTATTATAAGATCATTTTCTCCATTAAATAGTACATTTTTGGATTTTTAGGTCATTTATTACAGTCATTTTTGAAAATTTTAAGTGCATTTCTTAAACTTCTTTATGGCATCAACATCCGGGCCCTAGTAATTAGGCTAAATGGGCAGAACCATTCCTTGTTTAAACACCTCTACTTGTTACACATACAAAATCTATAGGTTCCTATAACTCGCGATCCTCCACTTCTTGTACTGTAGCCTACATGGATAATAAGTAGCCTAAGCTGCACTGATTATATCTACGGAAATTCCAGGGAGTCCAGGTGTACTAGAGTTCCCAGACGTTCCGTTTTACCCGGAAAAATTCCCTTTATTGATGTTGTTCCGAGTTCCTTTTTAATCTTTAACGGAACGCCAAATAGTCCGGTTTTTCGTTAATTTGATAATATATTCAATTTCGCACCAATTTTCACACGTCCCGCTTCAGAATTGATTTTAATGTCTACAGTAGATTGTTTTCTGGTGATACAGGTGCAAGTTTGAAATAGAAAATGATTTCTATGTCTGTGTCAGACAGAGGGTTAAATGTTATAGATTTATTAGGGGCAACAGCATTAAGGAATATTTTAGTCCTTGTGAAGTAAAGACTCAGCATTTTCTCCTCCAATCCTTTTACGGAGAGAATTTTTTCTGTCATGAATATCAAATTGAGAGGTGATAGAAAAAGAAGCTCATTAGTTTGATATTGTTCACATATTACAATTATGACGATAATTGTAGTGAATTTTATCAGAAGGTACTTAAAGATTTAAAAAAATCCATGCAAAGGGTCGTTCAAATGAAAAGCATTTGTAAGTTGCTGGTGTCATAGGCCTATATGATATGCCAGCAATATCTAGTTTTAATTTCGTGTATTTGATTATGTAATGTTTATTTAATACAAATGTGTTATTATTTATTACAACATTTAACAACATTGATTTTAAAAAAAAGTTTTGGGACGTGTGTTCAGTTTTTACATTCTTAAAATCCAGCAACCTTAAGGTGTACGTCCTGTGGTTTAACCAACACTTCAGGAGAGATTGCCTACACCCATTCTCCTTCCAAACTCATTAGGGTAAGCTGACCGACTTCGGTGTAGTCTGTAGCATTCTGAACCGCTATGCCCAAATTGCGGGTTCAACCCCTGCTGAGGTCGTCGGATTTTTAAGAGCGTTAAAATCCTTCAGTAGACTACGCCTTACCTTGGAGGGGAAGTAAAACCGGTGGGTCAATGTCAGAGATTTATGGCTTGTACTACAATTGGTAGGGTGTAGCTGAATTTGTAGGTTATTCGGTTAGAAACGCTCTATAAATATCCAACGTTCGCCACTAGGTGTTGGGGGCGTGGTGGCTCAGCGGTCTAGCTGTATGCCTCTCACCAAGGCGGTCCGGGTTCGATTCCCGGTCAATGGATGCGAGATTTTCGAAGTGATATGCCATGTTCTGTGGTTCGGATTCCACGTAAAAAAGGAGGTCCCGTGGCTCATGATCTCAAGATTAACGGTCACGTTAAACTACAAGCTTCCTTCCTTCCTTTTTCCACTAGGTGTCAGTGACAGTGGCATCTCTGGTTGGCATTACTTGAAATTGAGCTTGATGGGGAGCGTTCAATTAAAATAGCCCACCATTGATTGCAATTCAATTATAATTATCAGAGTAAGCTGACTGGACCCCTGTGAGTTTAAATCAATTAGTGCAGTTCGAACATCCTGAAATCCATAATATGTAGGTCGTCACTTAGAACACCGTTAAATACCAACTAACCGAACCAGAATCGAACCCATAATATTGGATTATGAAGGCTTGCACTGCATCAATACTATCTTCTAAACCATCTAGATATTTCAAAAGTGAACCAGAACATTTTCTTTTTTTCGATTTTACCCCCCAGGTTGGTGACTCTCAAGGACTCGGCGAGGGAACTCACCACTACCGCCTCTACGGGCAATGTTCTAGAGCACCTCGCCCAGGTGACCTCACCTGCAAAGCGAACAGGGGCCTCATGAGGGAAGGGAGGTGAAGATTAGGATGGTGAGGCAAGAAAGAGGGAAGGATGTGGCCGTGGCCTTACAGTAGGTACCAGTGGGAAGTGGAAAACCACAGAAAACCATTTCGAGGATGTCTGAGGTTAGAATCCAACCCCCTCTACACATTTGGACCACCCGAGGCTGAGTAGACCCCGTTCCAGTCCTTATACAACTCTTCAAAGTTCGCGGCAGAGCCGGGAATCGAACCCAGGACCTCCGGGGCGGCAGCTAACCATGCTGACCGCTACGCTACGGAGGTGACTCGATCCAGAACATAATTATCGAAAATCTATTTGGCTTGTATGAGGTTAAAAAAAACTAATCTTTCAAGACGTAAATACCTCTATGCATAATGGCTTTACCTTGTTAAAGCATCTACAGCAACGGGGTTATTTTTTATGTATTTTATGGATTTTATAAACGATATGTTATCAGACAGAGTACAATATTAACGAAATGAGTGGCCTACATATTTCTACTAACGATGATGGAAATTCTAAATGACCAGAGCAGTAGCGAGAGAGAAAATGAATTGTGATATGTAATCGGTCATGTTATTACGAACAGCAATACTTCATCATTTACTATTATAATATCAGCCATGATGGATTCCTCTTTTATTCTACATATAAAATATCACCTTTAACTGATCGGAAATCAGTCACTGATGATAGAAGTCATTTTTTGCTCCTGTCAAAGAACACTTAGGTTTTAGTTGCTCATCACGAACTTGATGGGTCGAGCCCTGCATGGATAAACACAAATCCTCATCCGCACATCTTTTATCCACTTCCGCCCCGCATCCGCACTACATTCTTCCGCATTCACACATTAGTTATTGGAATCTACTGGCATTACAATAATATTTTTAGATAGATAAAACATACATTACTAAAGCGACTAATTAGACGTTTGAGGAATAAGGCTATGCAAGTCAAGTGCTATGTTTAAAATGAATGTTATACAGTCAGAATTGCAACCCTTTCCTATTCGGAATGTTAATTATGCTTAATGACGTAATTTCAATGAGATTAGCTTAAATAATCATCTTACATTTGTCACGAGAAAAAAAAACTTAACTGAAAAATATTCTGGTTGGTTGGTTCCTGAGTTTAGGGGCTGCGACAACGCGGTCATCTAGCTCCGTGTACTTTGGGTGTGTGTAGAATGTGTCTGATAACCGGTGTTAATTGTGATGGCTGTATTATTGTGTGTATCTGTTTTTTTTTATTCAAGTAAGGACTGCAACTTCGAATTTTTCAAATAGTTCCTACTTTTGCCACCAAACGCCATCGTCAACGACTACTAAGCCTAGTTCAGAACTTAGCTACTAAACGCCACCGCAGTCGGCTCTTGGCAATGAACGTAGAAACCTAAGAGCGTTGTTTACATTCCCAACCTATACAATTTAGCTTCACACAGGTGTAATTAGTGGAAGGTTCTTTAACATGCCATAAATCTATGACATGGGACCGCCGGCTTCACTTCCCCTCCAAAGGAAGGCATACTGAGGGATTTTTAACGCTCTTAAAAAATCCGACGACTTCGGCCGGGTTTGAACCTGCTATCTTGAGCATAGAACCTCAGCATGCTACGAAATACGTCACGAAAAATATTCTAAAGGAAACCGCAAATTTCCTCCAAACATTATCCGCAACTTATCCGCCATCGGCACAGTCATGCAAAATATATCCGCAAATCCAGGGATCAGAGGTTTTAATGATGTGTTGTGGTGGTTTCCCCGTTTTCTACAGTTCCTCAAGGAAAATGCCAGGATACGGACAATTTATTAAACGGAAATACTTGACAGTCCCGTGAACTTGGGGAAGGAAAAAGTATGCTAAATTCCCTTCATTAAACGGCCACTGTGTAACGCGGACAACGGAAATACGCAAGGGGCAGATGACCTCGTAGTTCAGCCCCTTAAAACACCAATACACAGGTGGCCAATTTAATATGGTAGAGCTGAATGGAGCCAATTCTTTATTGTTAATTGGTTTACAGAATCTTCAACAATGTATAGTTTTCCTATATCCTGATGAGCGAGAATGTGTATTCGTGACATCCCAACCAGATCAGTCTTTGCCACCAATTAAGGTTACGCGGTCGGAAATTAATTAAATTAACTGTTTTCAATCGATGATTTCCTGTAAAATAATTCAGTATATTTTAAATATTCGTAAGTTTATACTACTCGTAAGAAAAGAAGAAACTGTCATAGATTTAATTTATGACAGAGTCAGTGGCGACACCAAACGTTTTGCTTGCTTTAGGATTGCTCCTTTAATGAAATGAAAATCCACAACCTGCTTCCAGTCGAGCGACCGGGTCAGGGAATGGAATGACTGAAGCCCCCATCTAGCGGCGAGGATATGAACTATGACGGCTGCCGAAGCCTATCGCACTCCCCTGGGGCAGTGATTAAATTAATGACAGATGAAATGAAATGAGAGTGGAGAGTGTTGCTGGAATGAAATTTGTGACAGGGAAAACCGGAGTACCCGGAGGAAAACCTGTCTGCCTCCGCTTTGTCCAGCACAAATCTCACATGGAATGACCGGGATTTGAACCACGGACCCAGCGGTGAGAGGCTGGCGTGCTGCCGTCTAAGCCACGGAGGCTTATACTCCTTTAATGCCTATTGTCTAATAGAAAATAAATAATGTAAAAGAGCTTTAAAGGTAAATGCCTAAATGCATACGTTGTTGGTTCGTAAATTATCTCCTGTAGCACATTTGGTGAATACATGACAAAATACAAAGGGTCTTGCAACTGAGGTTCGGACTCGAATAAAATCTTCCATTTCAATGCTTTTTATATTAATTTGCAATTAAGAATTTGATTCTATTCAGCTTTGCCATAATATTTTGGCCACCTCTGTAACTAACTAAAAATACGCATTTTGAAGAAAAATTCCAAAATACAGTGTTTTGAAAATTTTCAGGCACTCTACGAAAGTCTACCTTGTCTGCTGAAACAGTTAATTCTGAAGCTAACAAAGAATGTGCAAATAGGTCTTCCGTCTTTAGTTCTTTAATGTAACACTCCGCCAATCAATACAAATTCTATTCAAATTAGTACATGTGTCAGTCCAACAATGAGACCCTCTTCAGAATTTAGAATTAAACCTTAGAAAACGAATTTAATAAAATTAATGAGAAATTAAATTAAGTAAAATATATACAGGATGAGGCGAGCCTCCGTGGCTTAGGCGGCAGCACGCCGGCCTCTCACCGCTGGGTCCGTGGTTCAAATCCCGGTCACTCCATGTGAGATCTGTGCTGGACAAAACGGAGGCAGACAGGTTTTTCTCCGGGTACTCCGGTTTTCCCTGTCAAAATTTCATTCCAGCAACACTCTCCACTATCATTTAATTTCATCAGTCATTCATTTAATCATTGCCCCAGAGGAGTGCGTCAGGCCTCGGCAGCCGGCACAGTTCATATCCTCGCCGCTAGATGGGGGCTTCATTCATTCCATTCCTGACCCGGTCGGAGACTGGAAGCAGGCTGTGGATTTTCATTTTCATATACAGGATGAAATGAAGAAACTGTAAAAACAAGGAAAATATCATATATAGTAGTATAGATTCCTCCTGCGGCGCTCAAAAGCGACCGATCGTGACAAATGAGCATTCAAATGAAAGAGAATTGACATTAGCAGTGACGACTGACACTCTAATTCCATAAATATCTATAATTTCTTGAAAAAAAAACTTTAAAAAATATACGAAGTGTGCGATTGCAGATACTGTTGCTGTATGAAAATTCGCTCCATAATTGCTGCCCACTCCACATTTTGGCTGCTGTGACGCATGTTTCATGTCATTTGAACATTCTGAGGTCTTTCCTTCATCATTTTGCATGGATTTCAGAAACAATCAAAGGAATGAGTACTCAAATAGTAAAATTTCATAATTATCGAATAACCGATGAGTGTTACGATGATCCAATTTCCAGCAATTGCCTTCTTAAGTTGGGGAATGTAGAACTTGGAATTCTAACTGAAATGTAAATAGTGTTCTAGGTAATCATTTGGTTGAAATATAAACATAACCTTTCTCCGTAAGTCTCTCATTATAAAGCTATTGGAGAACGTGTGGTTTATGAACATGCGAGATCTCGCACATGGGTCCGCTAGTAATATCTAATTCGTGTATAATATAAAATAATAGAATCGATTTGAAATAAAATAAAATGGATATTCTTAAACATAAGTTGGTTAAATAAAAGTTCTAAATATGTGAACATCGGACCGTTTATCTCGGGATTCAATGACAAACGCATGACTAATCGCACCGTTTAGTCAAACAGTTTGGCACAACAACATAATAAACTGATCGTAATAATATCACCGCATTTAGTTGTAGAATTTCTTCGTCAATCAATGTTTATCATTTTTCTTTTCTTTATTAATACAGCCAATAGCCATTTATTTAATTTTCAGGACGGAGGGATCTTGAAAGGAAAACGGCCGAGGATCTCTTGAAAGGAAACGTCCTGATATTTGACTGGTGGTGAAAATGGGAAACCACGAAAACCATTTCCTGGACTGCTGAGATGGTGGGATTCGAACCCACGCTAGACCCGATGCCAATGAGGCTCGAGGTAGTTCGCGTTAACTCTGTCGGCCATCGCCGCGTAATGTATAACCCAATTAAGCTCAAAGTTCAGTATTTACAAATATACGAGTCGCCTAGATGCAAAAGTGTCCATGTCCACCATAACTGGTTTTGAGAAAAAGTGGAAAATGTGTTTTTACTGGGTAGATTGGTATAAGCCTACACTGTTTGTCATATAAATAAGTATGCATTAGTACAAATCTGCTTGAGCTATTGACAAAAAACCAGGAACGCAATGCTTGAAAGATATAAGCAAAATAAAAATGGACATGGACACTTTTGCATCTCATATTGCCGATGGACACTTTTGCATGCAACTATAATGGACATGGACAGTTTTGAAACAGACTAGGCACTATTTGAAGAAAAGACGTGATGATCATAAATCTAAATTGTTGTATTCAATTTTTATTTCTGAAGGTACATGTGAGGAGAGGATATGGAATGAACATAAATCTAAATTTGTGGATTTTTAATGTTCATATTTTTTATATTAGCCTACTTTCGATTTTTGCAAAAAATGAAAGTAGACTTATGAGATCAACACAGGGCGAAAAAAGTGTGTCTGTCTGTGTGTGTGTATGTGTGTGAGTCTCTGTGTGTGTGTGTGTGTGTATGTGTGAGTCTGTGTGTGTGTGTCTGTGTGTGTGTGAGTGTGTGTACTCTGAATGTCTGTCCCCCCCTATCAATTCGAACACGGTGAATGCGAATTGAACGAAATTTGGTACAAAGGTAGCACTAGCAAAGGACACCTCAGTGTCATGTTTTATATCGCCGCCATCTTTACTAAAACTGAATGGCGGCCACTCAAACGTTCAAAACGTAAAATCAAATAACGACTAACCAAATCATCCGATCTCTACCAAATTTGGTAACAACATACCTTCGTATAGGGTGCGTCTTGTGACCAAACTACAAGGTCGTCCGCCATACCATTTCAGGATGGCGGCCGTGCAAATAATGCAAACTTTATAATCCATATCATGGGACCCACCAGTTCCGATTATCGAGCCGAGAATCGTTTTAACTGTTCTAAAGGAAGAGGCACGTTCGAAATTAAAAGTTTATTTTGTAATACTATAGTGCAGACGTGATTTTAAAAAGCTGAACTGATTCAGTAATAAGACAAGATGGCAGCGGATATCTTGTGCCTGACTTATATTTCACTAATTTGAGTATTGCATGCAATAATAAAAAATAAATAAACTTTGTATGAAATGCTTTATATATAAATAATATACTCCAGTGATGAAATCGTTTAGTATAAATCATTATTTGCTAACAAGTTCTATGTAAGTCATTTTAAATAGAACGATATTCGTTGACACAATTAGCTCAGTGGTAGACGATTAGCCTTTCGCTCAAATGCCTATGGTTCAAACCCGATCAGAGCTAGGTTTTTTGCTTGAAATGTTATATGTTTATTGTTTTGTAATGACTCAGATGTTTTAAAATTAAGCGTTTTATTGTGCACATTATGGTGTAAAATATATATTTAGTTAAAACATAATTCGCCAGCAGATTTACTCGAGACATCTAGCTGCCAAAAAGGTAACTTCCAGATTTTATTGAAAAGTTTCTTCTTCTGGCCGCTAGAATGCACTCTCTCTGTTAGGATTATATTGTTCGATATTTCACCAATAGATGTCACGACTAGTCTACGTGGGGATCCATTGATTACTATACCATTATCATTCTATGCGCATCGAATTTGAAGAATGACAAGATGATACTACGATACATTTTAACTTTTTATTTTAAAGGGTTTGTAACAGCCTATTTTGCGTTACTTGAAAATGTTATTAAGCGTTATATTGTGCACATTATGGTGTAAAATATATATTTAATTAAAACATAATTCGCCAGCAGATTTACTCGAGACATCTAGCTGCCAAAGAGGGAACTTCCAGATTTTATTGAAAAGTTTCTTCTTCTGGCCGCTAGAATGCACTCGCTCTGTTAGGAATATATTATCGAAAATATCCACATAGTTTGTATGCACACGTCTCTGTAGGGTCATGGAAAGATTTGTTAATTCAATTAGGGTTGTGAAAGCCATGCACAACCAGACGTGTAAAGACATGCCTCAACTCAAAGTTGGATGTTGCCCACGGCAGGTCGTAATAATAATAATAATAATAATGTTATTGGTTTTACATCCCTTTTAACTACTGCTGCTTTTAGAGACACCGGGGTGCTGGAATTTTGGCCCGAAGGGGATCTTTAACGTGCCAGTAAATGTACTGACACGGCTCCCTCGCATTTGTGCACCCTCAAATGCCAGCTGACTGCGCCAGGATACGAACCTGCAACCTAGGGCCCAGCAAGCGAGAACGTTACCGCTGAGCCACGCAGCCAGTCCGGTCGATTATGTCTCCAGATCCATAACATTCTTGATATACTTCTTATCTTTCTTTCTTCAATGATGGTAGCAGTTTTTATCTAGGTTGTGGCGTTTGGTAGAGGTAAATCGTTTCTAAGGTCTTCAACAAAGAATAGTTCTATTATACTCTTTGATAATAACAACGAGTTATAACTATACTCATACATTTAGGAGAAAGTAGGCTATATGTTCTTTACTGAACATCTTGTTATTTCTGAAGGTACATAGTGTAGTGTCTGACAATCTGCAACGTACTTAGTACATCATGCCTGGAAAAATGTCTTAATCCTCTCCTGCTAGGCACTCTTCATCAATTGACGCCCCTGGCCTAGTGGAACCTAATAATTTCTTGTACCATGACAGAGAGTTACGCTCCCTCCAGGACTCACCATAGTGTTTCTCGAGGAGTTTTGAAACATCTTCCAGTTTCTTTTCATTAACGGTCACAGGAGAGTTTGTTATGCATCTCGGGTTTATCTGTTTATAGTGTTTTCCCCGTTTGCATACATCCATTGGTACCTATAATTAGGCTCCCCTTGGACTCTAATAACGTTCTGAGCATTACGGATAATGATGACTTTTTACTTTCGTTATCTGGAAGGGGAATGATGCTGTGGGTTTTATGACGTTTTGAATGGCTCCTTTCCAGTCAGCTATCTCCCAGTCTCTCCCCAGTTTGTAGAGGGTTCCATACTCTTCCAAGATGCTATGGTACTCTGATGGTTGAACTATCGTTTCTCGTTTCCACAGTTGCCTTTCGATGAGCCCAAATACTCTATCGGGAGGCATGAATGAATGTCCAGTAATGGGATAAATCACTTCTATTTTGTTGATGCCTGGTGCGTGATTGTACATCCAGTGACACAGCATCGAGACAACTATTGTATTTTTATTTTGCCCTGGGCATCCATCGGCAATTAATCTCAAAGTTTGTATGTTGATCATGTCTGTCAGGTGTTGTTTCCGTAATGTCTTGATGAACATTATTGACATGTTCCATATTTATTTTGATGAAAACAATGGGTATAACTTTAATCATAAACGCTTAAACACAGACAAGGGCTCAATGTTTACATACACACGACGGCCATCTTGCATTAGTCATCTGACTTCAATCTTCATTGTGATTGGTGGAAAGGGACAAGGCAAGTTTTGCGCCTAATTTACCGAAGGACATGGACAGTTTTGAATCCAACCACACTTTTCGTGAGCTCGTATTCATAGGACACGGACAGTTTTGAGCATAAATAGCATTTCTGGCATGTGTAATAAGCCTAGCTCTACAATCCAGCGTTGCCAACTCATTTTTTTTGAAAAGTGGACATGGACTCCTTTGCATCTAGGCGACTCATACGCTTTATACGTTTATATATATTTTTTAAATATATCAAATGCATGATGTCGATATGAATGGGACTCCATATCTTTTCATATAGTATGTAAAATACACATTCCTTGACAATCTATATAATACGCTAAGGTGTATGTTTTACAAAACTTAAGCTCCTAAACCAGAGGGAGCTAAAAGGTGTGGTTTGCACCAAAATCTTCCAAATCGTGTCAATAGTACAGGAAAAATCTTGCATTTCCTGAAAAGTCAACGGAAATATATATTTTTGTTTATAAAGCGCTATTAAACAAATAAACAAGACTATAGCCCCTGGCAGAACTTTGTCGCGTCCATCCCGCCTAGCACTAGGGCCGGGCGGGTAATCTGTACACATGGGGCGCACACAACTCATTGTACAACCAGCAGCAGTGATTGATTGCACTCTGATTTTATAAAAATCGACAATTTGTTTAAAAAGTGCGTTTAAACAAATAAACTTAGCCTATTTACAGAAGCCCGCATAACAGTTCACATGCGAGAGTTCTTGCACGGGTCCGCTAATATCTATTTAACTTAATACTGACCGTGACTGAAATGAAATCCACAGCCTTCTTCCAGTCTCCGACCGGGTCAGGAATGGAATGAATGAAGCCCCTATCTAGCGGCGAGGATATGAACTGTGCCGGCTGCCGAGGCCTGACGCACTCCTCTGGGGCAATGATTAAATGAATGACAGATGAAATGAAATGATAGTGGAGAGTGTTGCTGGAATGAAATTTTGACAGGGAAACCAGAGTACCCGGAGAAAAACCTGTCTGCCTCCGTTTTGCCCAGCACAGATCTCACATGGAGTGACCGGGATTTGAACCACGGACCCAGCGGTGAGAGGCCGGCGTGCTGCCGCCTAAGCCACGGAGGCTTCACTGACCGTGACTAACTTATCTTACTCGGCATAAATTTGCTGTTTAAAATCACTTTGTTGAGTATAACTTCTAAAATATACCAAAAGAAACGACAAGTGCCTGATAAAAATGCAGATCTGAAGTTGCTTGCTGATATATTGACAAATAGCAGTAGTGCCCGGCTTCGCCCGGTGGATTTATTTGTTTTACAGAACTGGAGCGCTCAAGGATAAGGATCGGAAAGCACCAACGCTTATTGCAGCTGATAACCTCAGTATACTGCACAAACACCATCGCCCTTATACAGAGGCATACTATTGTCATGATGATAACTGTTTTAAGGGGCGTAAGAAATCTTTTTGCACTAATTACTCCTCGAGACTGCAATTCTGCACCAGAACTTTGGTAGGGGCGACGTGATGCGGCCCGCATTACATGGCAACAATAGACTTCGGTATTATTGAAGCCGTTCTGGAGAGCTTGTTCATCCGACTTACTGAACAAAGATCAATCTTTAAGGTTACCTGAGAGGTGTAGCCTAATGCTACATAGCCTAAACTATTCCTCTTGAATCAGGCTATAATATACCAAGAGAATTTTTCGAATCCGACTGGTAGTTCCAGAGATTAGCGCGTTTAAACACATAAACACACAAACTCTTCAGCTGTATTATATTAGTATAGATGAATTGATTTCTAATGTACCAGCTTGAATTTGGAGAAATTAGGTAGGTTCAAACTTTGATATAGGCTAACACATAGGTCTGCGATTTAAAAAAAAAGAAGTCTCTTCTTTTTTTTTTCTTTTGTGATTCTTATGGTGTTATTTGTGTTGAAACAGAATAATAGTGAAAACGATACTTTACTTTTAAGGAATCAATATATAAAACAAATGGAACGAAGAAATCAAGGACGCTGGGATGTTTACATGATGGCTGACTACTGTTGGTTGTTAAAAAGAGAAAATCCTCAACTCCACCGCAGAAAAGTACAAAACGAAGTTTCAAAGAAATCGTATCTACGAAGACTTATAATCGTATTTCAATTAAGCCTTATCAACTTGTCTTACTGTATGTTTAAGATTAACCTATGTTTAATGTGGTATAATAACATTGTACATAAATAATACCGATTTACAAATGCATTTTTTTAGGACTTTTCCTAAGTTTTACCTCAATTTGTAGACAAACCTTACGTGATAGAAAGAAATCAATATCAATTCTGAATAGAGTGCCAAAAAGTACATACAAACCAGTTATCAAAGCTAAAACAATTTTTTAAAATATTTATTTTGCTGACCTGTGTTATTGTCAATAATAGGCCTACTCACGTCATATAATGAATAGCCTCCAGAATGCATTTGCTATTAAACATGTCAAATAATTTCAGTCAGAATTGAATGATTTTTTTAAAAACATGCGACTGAGTCTTATAAAAAGGCCAAGACCACCACAATCCCTCGCACATCCAGTTAGGTAGCAACATTTTCTAATGTTAGAAAAAAGAATATGTTATTTGGAACATTAATTTTAATTCAAATTGTTTGTAAGGATATTCATTTTTATTTCATTTTATTAATTTCAAACTTCATTAATTTTAAGGCTGAAGAAGAAATCCTAGTATATAGAAACATGTTAGTTCGTTGTTGTTGTTGAGTCCTCAGACCTTTGACTAGTTTGATGCAGCATCCACCCTCCCTGTCCTGAGCTAATCGTTTCATCTCTACATAGCTACCTTAGTTATTGTCCTTGATACTTCCTTCCATAACAAACTTTGCTATTTCTTGGTGTCTTAGTAAGTTTCCTACCAACCTATCTCTTCTCTTCATTAGCAGTCGCCAGCAATATCTCTCCTCTCCTTCTAGTCTTAATACGTCTTCATTTGTAACCCTATATACCCATCTGTGCTTCATAATTCTCCTGTAACAGCACATTTCTAACGCTTCTCTTCTCTGATAGGCCAATCGTCCAAGTTTCACTTCCATAGAGCACCACGCTCCAGGCAGAGGCTTTCAAAAATGACTCCCTAATGTCTAATAATATATTCGATATCAACAGATTCCTTTTCAGTAGAAATATACTCTTTGCTTCGTCCATCACTGCTTATTTTGTTTCCTGTGTAACAGCAGTCTCCTACTTCCTTTAACATTTCCCCTGCCAAATGAGTTTCAGACACCCTCCCTGTCCTGAGTTAATCGTTTCATCTCTACATAGCTACCATAGTTCTTGCCCTTAACCCTTCCTTCCATAACAAACTTTGATATTTCTTGGTGTCTTAGTAAGTTTCCTACCAACCTATCTCTTCTCTTCATTAGCAGTCACCAGAAATATCTCTCCTCTAGTCTTAATACGTCTACATATTTTGTTACCCTATATACCCATCTGATCTTCATAATTCTCCTGTAACACCACATTTCTAACGCTTCTCTCTTCTGATAGGCCAATAGTCCAAGTTTCACTTCCATAGAGCACCACGCTACAGACAGAGGCTTTCAAAATAACTCCCTAATGCCTTTTAGTATATTTGATATCAACAGATTCCTTTTCTGTAGAAATATATTCTTTGCTTCGTCCATCACTGGTAATTTTGTTTCCTGTTTAACAGCAGTCTCCTATTTCTTTTAACTTTTCCCCTGCCAAAGGAGTTTCAGATTTATTTTCGCTGTATTCCGATATTTTTGTTTCACTTTTATTAGTTTTCATTATTTGCTGAATTCAGAATCCGATACAATTTTAAAATATTAATGAACTACAAGGCGGATAATATAACAGCAATATTCTAGTATTGGAGACAAAACGTTGATTATGTCTCTAATTCTAAGTGACATACATTTAACAAAATTAAAGAGTAATTTTATATTAAAAGATTTGACTTACCAAAAATCGCCAGTGCAACGAAAGGGATGATACAGAATGCACAGTTCATTCCGTATGTATAAATTCTCACATCCTTTCAGAATACATGATCAATCTTGCACTTTATAAATATATGTTTAAAGAGAACGATTAGGAATAAATATCCTTTTGATAAAGGATCTTTAAGTTTTTACTTAAACACGTATGTTAACACAAGCGAAATAAAAATAGGTTCATTTGTTCCTTGGAACAGTTGAATGGGAACGTAACTGTATACACCACTGAAGCACGCCGCGCACCTGATCGCGAATGACGGCTACAAACCCTTTCCACCGCACCCCCACGAACTGACTGGTTCTATGCTACCACGACACGGACGGAACAAGCAAGCAAGCTTCCCTCCCCTGTTCGCTCATACGTCACTGTAGCGACCGCAGCGCGCCAAGCGGAGAAACACGGTATTGTTTGTTGACACTCAAGACTGCGCATATGAGCATTAATCAATTAGAATTACTCTACTTTATCCTTTGAAGGTTTTCATTTTAATATAACTTGAACAATCTTGTTAACCCTTGAATACTAATTGATGCTTAATACTAATAATACGTTAAATTTACGTACATTACGAACTTTGTGCTAAGGCACCAATTAGTTAAATGCTTTTAATTAATATATATTTCGTGTGTAACACTATTTATATACACTGAATCCTCTGTGGTCTTTGCAGTTTAATACGCTAAGTTCTATCTTAAAAACAACAAAGTAATACTGAAGTCGTTTACTTTGACGTAAATAGCAGTACGTAATCTCCCCAGCCTCTTATACTGTCTCTAGTTTTATGAGGTTGTTATTATAATCCTTCTGAAGTGATGTGACATATCTACATGAAATTCCCCACCTCTTTGTTATTGCCATGGAGAAACCAATATGTTGTTAAATCAAGGATAGTTTGCGGGCAATTCTTTGCCCCATGATTGTGCCTCTAGAACTGATTGACATTAATAACTTCACCACCATAGACCAGTAGTTAGTTAGTTAGTTAGTTATTGTTGTTTTAAGGGGCGGAACTACGAGGTCATCTGCCCCATAGACCAGTAGAAGTACTGCTGGAAGATGGTTGGGTGGGGACAGATATAGAAGGAATTCTAAGCAGTTACATTAGTCATACACGTAAACTTTACGTATGTTAGTATTGTAGGGTTAATCAAGTAGAATTACAGTACTTTCTCCTTTGAAGGTTTCCATTTTCATATTACTTGAACAATCTTGTTAATAAATTAAGGGATTCCCTAAAAGAATTCTTGGCCCACATTGTGAAGTAGTGGCTAGCATTCTTGACTGTCACATCGGAGGTCTGGTTTCAATTCCTGTCTCTGCCGAGAAATATAATGCTGTACTGTGGGCTGGAACGGGGAACACAAACTCGTAAGGCGCAACTAAGAAGAACTGGGTTCGATTCAAACCTCAGACATTTTTGAAGTGGTTTTCTGTGGTTTCCAACTTCAGCTACAGGAATATGCCAGGATGGTTACTAACTTATGGCAACGGCCGTCTCCTTCCCAATCCTCACCTAAATTAATAATACCCACACTACTAAAGACACCACAATAACACAGGTTATCATACAAACTCTATGTCAAAGCCCCTTAATGAAACAACAACTTCAACCACATTCGGAAAGTCACAAGTCTCACGAATATTTGTGGTTGTTGTTGTTGTTGTTGTTGTTTGAAACACCGTGCTCATGTAGCCCCGTGTCCTTGGGTGTGTGTGAAATATTGTCTAATAACCCGTGTCATTGTGATGGCTGTATGAGTGTGTGAATTTTTAATTCAGGTGACGATTGCGAAGGAGGGACGTGGCCAAAAGTTAGGAACCATCCAACATTAGAATGGAGTAGGAGTGGGAAAACACCTAAATACACTTCCAAGATGACTGAGATAGGAATCGAATCAACCTCCGTACGTTTCTGGCTCTTAAACCAAAGATAGTCAGAACGTGCGGTTCGTAGCCTACGTAAATCTTTTAAATCGTCTGAATAGCACAGGAATAATCCTGCATTTCATGAAAAGTCAACGTAAATAAATCTATTTATTTATAAAATTCATAAGAAAAAATAAACAAGACGATAACCCCTGCCAGAACTGTGTCGCGTCCAGCCCGTGTAACAGTTATGCCAGGTGGGTGGTATATACGCATGGAGCGCTCACAAGTAACCAATATTAATGTTGGTTTCACGTCCTCCTAACTCCTGAGGCTTTTAAAGACGCCAGGGTGCAGGAATTTTGCAACGAAGTTGTGTGTAATTTTGTCTAACTACCCGTCATATTTATACTACTATTAAATATATTTAAAACGTGTTTGAGTCCATAAATATAGCCAGGTATTTTTAAGATAGGCCACGGTCACCTCCTGCTCATATCCTAGCCTCAATTACAAATACACACATCTACTACAGCCACCACAATACCACATGTAATCAAACAGATTCCTAGTTCAGACACTCCCAAGGACACGGGACTATATAACGTGACAAAGCCCTTAAATAAAGCAAAAACTGTTTAGAAGTTCTTTAAATTTAAATAATTCACTATCATTCCCCTCATGAGATGGTTGTACGTTAGGTTACGTCATAATTCTGCTGTTGATCTTCCGTTACTGAGACAGTAATTAATCAACATAACTAATTACGCTAATTAATTATCAGTAATTACTTGTATTAGACCGCTCGACTCCAATAACACCCTAAGGGGGAGTCAATGGGACCAGAGTAACACTTAGTAATGGATATGTTGACAGGATTAGTGTATCATTCATTATGGGATAATAATCCGACAACAGGCTAGCCGAGGAGTTGAAAGCATGCTCTACGACTTGTACATACACAGGCCGTGTTGGATGGTTCCGAATTGATAAGAAAGTTTCCTCCCTGTAGAGGTGGTTAATAAGGGGTGTAACAAAAATATGTACGGCACCAAAAGCTGGACACATTCCTCACACGTAAACGAAGAAATTGTGTTATATGAACAAGGTTCCGTAAACGCTTTGTTTCCATGTTACAGCTCATTGTCTCCAACTCATTAATCATGGGAAATACACAAGAACAGAACGTTAGAATCATGGGGAACGTGCACTCTTGGTTACGTCTGGTTACGTTGTCATTACCGTAGGTGCACCGCCAGTGTTTTGTTTTAAATTGCTTGTTGCCGTGCGAATTAGGAGATGTGCTTTTAGCTGTGCGACAAAACATGCACTTCATGCTCGATGGAGCACCTCCTCATTTTAGTGGCAATGTCCGTTGGCTTCTATATAACAGATTTGGTGACTTATAGGTAGAGATGGACCAATTGCCTGGCCTCCACGCTCTTCGGACCTAAAACAACTGGACTTTTATTTGTGAGGGCATATGAAAGATCTTGTGTATCGAACCCCAATACAAGATGCTCAGAGTCTCCGTGTCCGATTTATGGAAGGCAGCAAAACCATACGCAGTAATCCAGGGTTACATCAGCGCATCCGAGATTCACTACGACGGCGGATTGGTGCATATTGAACATCTCCTGTGAGAAATAGTTGCATGTGGTATGCTGGTACGTTCTGTTCTTGTGTGTTTACCATGATCGATAAGTTGGAATCAATGAGGTGTAACATGGAAACAAAGCGTTTCCGGACCCATGTTCATATAACATAATTTCTTCTTCTACGTGTGAGGAATGTGTCCTGGATTTTGTGCCACACATTTTTGTTACACCCTGTATACAGGCGTAGGCTTTGTACGAGGTGCATCCAGAAAGTGAGTATTCTTTTTCTTTTTTTGAACATGCGTAACAGATCCATGACGTAGCAAGCATATGCCAATCGAAGAGATCCCGTCTGGTGGCAGCGGTGGCCCAAAATTGTGGCTGTTATTCCTTCTCCCGCCACGGGCAAAATACTGTGATACACTGCGGAAATTGCGACGTGCCGTTCAAACCAAGGAACGTGGTATGCTTACTGTCGGTGTTGTGTTGATCCGTGATAATGCTCGTCCACATACGGCTCGGCACACAACAACTGTTCTGCAGGAGTTCGGATGGGAAGTGTTTTATCATCCACCATACAATCCTGATCTTGCTGCCAGCAATTTCCATCTGTTCCTGCAACTCAAGGAACTCCTGTCCTCCGGGGAGCGTTTTCACAACAACAATCAGCTGAAGACGACTGTCACACTCTGGTTATATTCGCAGGCGGCAGACTTCTGTGACACAAGACTACAATAGTTGATATCACGTTATGACAAGGCCGGCCCCGTGGTGTTGGGGTAGCGCGTTTCCCATCACTCGGCTCCGTCAGGGATTTTAAAACTGACGTGAGGGTTGGAACTGGGTGCACTCAGCCTCATGAGGACAATTGAGTAGCTGTCTGACAGTGAGACAGCGCCCCGATCACGAATACCAAGATTAACGGCCGAGGGGACCCAACGCGCTGATCACGCGTCACCCCAATATCTGCAGGCCAAATGGCTAGGCAGCGGTCGATTAGTCGGCCTTAGCCCGTCATGGGCTGTATAGTGCCAGGGGTTGACTTTTTTTGACGTTATGACAAGTGTCTCAATTCGTTTGGTGCCTATGTCAAAAAATAGCTGACACACGGCCATTCAAGTATTGCATTCTCTTTTTATCATTTCAAATGATCTTGTCGTCTTCATAGTTATGCTTAGGTCTACCGTTATGCGTTACGGTTACGGCGTGTATGACGTCATCAAGTTGTCTGAGTCTGAGTTTACTCCTAGGGTCTGGCGTTATGCGAACGGAGACGGCGAGTGCGTGACGTCATGCAGCCCCCATGCGGGAAGCCTAAGTTAAAGGGTAATGGAGTCTGTTGAGTCTGAGTTTACTCCTGGGGTCTGGCGTTATGCGATACGGAGACGGCGAGTGCGTGACGTCATGCAGCAGAGTACACGGGAAGCCTAAGTTAATGGGTGATGGAGTCTGTTGAAAGAGTCCTGAGCCTTTCTAACATAGCATTTGTAGCATGCGTCAGTTGAAATGATATAAAGTCTAGTCTCACAGACTGACTGTATCTTTTTTTTAATAGGGAAACTTACTTTCTGGATGAGCCTCGTATCAACCTGAATGGAGACCCTAGAGATACCTGTTGTTAGTGCTGTTCATAATTTGCTGTATTTATTTATTTATTAATTAATTAATTAATTAATTTAGCGTATGGCTGTTAGTACCGGGAGTGTCCGAGGGCATGTTGGGCTCGCCAGAGGCTGTAGCTGCTTCAAGCGGACACCCATGGGGTGAGCTACAAGTTCCATTCAATTTCAAGTAGTTTCAACTTACACTACCAGATGTCACTGACACCTATTGGTGAACGTTGGAACTATGATAGATCGTTTCAACGAAATCTAACCTAAAAATTAGCGTCTTCGGTGGCGTAGTTGGTAGCATGCTGATCTTCAATGCCCAAGATCGCTGGTTCAAACCCGGCCGAAGTCGTCTGATTTTTAAGAGCGTTGAAAATCCCTCAGTATGCCTTCCTTCGGAGGGGAAGTAAAGCTGGCAGTCCTATGTCATAGATTTATGGCATGTTAAAGACCCTTCCACTAATTACACCTGTGTGAAGCTAAATTGTAGGTTAGGCTAAACATCTGACAAACAAACTTAGGTTCCGACGTTCGTCGCCAGAACTCGACTGCGATAGCATCTGGTAACCAGTTCTGAACTAGTAGTCGTTGACAGTTGCGTTTGGTGGCAAAAGTAGGAACTACTTGGAAAATTTCAATATCTGCAGTCCTTACTTGAATTGAAAACAGATAACACTCACAAACACAGTCATCACAATTAACACCGGTTATCAGACAGATTCTACACACACTCAAAGTACACGAGGCTACATGACCGCGTTGTCGCAGCCCCTAAACTGAGGAACCAACCAACCTATTCTAGAAATTTAGCTTCACACAAGTTTAGTTACTGGAAGGTACTTTTACATGCCATAAATCTATGACATGGGACCGCCGGATTTACTTCCCCACCGAAGGAAGGCATAGTGGAGGATTTTAACGCTCTTAGAAATTCCGACGACTTCGGCCGGGTTTGAACCCGCTATCTTGGGCACAGCAGTTCAGCATGCTACCAATTATGCCACTGAAGCCGCTATAATTTGCTTTAAAGGCTTGGGACATCTTGATCATCGGTCCCGCGTTATGAATTTGTTAGATTTGTCCCACAACCTGTATTACTGTAGTGTCTAGAATGATACGTGTCACTGTGGTTAATGGGATCAGAGTCAAAATTTAATGTATTTCAGTCAGTCAATATGATTGCACCAAATTGTAATGTGTGGTTCCCCAATCCTGAAATAAATTAGATTAATAAATACTCTTGGATGACCATTTTCGTCAAGCGATCATCATCGGAACCTTTAAACTTGGGCTATTAAATCTTTGTCTACATGTATGGGTTATGTTATTTAAAATATCTACACTTATTTAGTTGTAGCAGTAATAATAATAATAATAATAATAATAATAATAATAATATCGTATGGCCTCGGGTGCCGGGTGCAGGCTTTGTTATTTGACGCCCAGAGGGCAGCTAGATTGTCGAATTTTGGAGCTCTATGGAAGTCAAGGAGGTTAGATATCTAGTAGAGAAAGGAGTATTTTTTTGCGGACAAAAATCACGACACGCATATCTTACGTGGTTGGGAAGTTAAAGAACCCATTTGAATTCATTAGGCCGTCTTCATAATGGCAAAATTAATCTAGGAAGGAAGGCAGGAAGGAAGGAAGGAAGGAAGGGAGGAAGGATGCAAGGAAGGGAGGAAGGGAGGAAGGATGGAAGGAAGGCTAGAAGGAAGGAAGGAAGGGAGGAAGGAAGGATGGAAGGAAGGAAGGCAAGAAGGAAGGAAGGAAGGGCGGAAGGGAGGAAGGAAGGATGGAAGGAAGGAAGGCAAGAGGGGAGGAAGGAAGGAAGGATGGAAGGAAGGCAAGGAGGAAGGAAGGGAGGAGGGAAGGGAGGAAGGAAGGAAGGCAGGAAGGAAGGAAGGGAGGAAAGATGGAAGGAAGGGAGGAAGGGAGGAAGGAGGGAAGGAAGGCAAGAAGGGAGGAAGGGTGGAAGGAAGGCAGGAAGGAAGGAAGGGAGGAAGGGAGGAAGGGAGGAAGGATGGAAGGAAGGGATGAGTGGAGGATGGCAAAAAGGAAGGGAGGAAGGGAGGAAGGAAGGAAGGAAGCAAGCAAGGAAGGCAAGAAGGAAGGAAGGGAGGAAGGGAGGAAGGATGGAAGGAAGGGAGGAGTGGAGGATGGCAAAAAGGAAAGGAGGAAGGAAGGAAGGAAGCAAGCAAGGAAGGCAAGAAGGAATGAAGGGAGAAAGGGAGGAGTGGAGGATGGCAAAAAGGAAGGGAGGAAGGAAGGAAGCAAGGAAGGCAAGAAGGATGGAAGGGAGGAAGGAAGGAAGGAAGGCAAGAAGGAAGGGAGGAAGGGAGGAAGGGTGGAGGGAAGGCAGGAAGGAAGGGAGGAAGGAAGGAAGGAAGGGAGGAAGGAAGGATGGCAAGAAGGAAGGGAGGAAGGAAGGAAGGAAGCAAGGAAGGCAAGAAGGAAGGAAGGGAGGAAGGAAGGAAGGAAGGAAGGGAGGAAGGATGGAATGAAGGATGGCAAGAAGGAAGGGAGGAAGGAAGGAAGCAAGGAATGCAAGAAGGAAGGAAGGGAGGAAGGAAGGAAGGAAGGGAGGGAGGAAGGATGGAAGGCAAGAAGGAAGGAAGGGAGGAAGAATGGAAGGTAAGAGGGAAGGAAGTAAGGAGGGCAAGAAGGAAGGAAGGGAGGAAGGAAGGAAGGCAAGAAGGAAGGGAGGAAAGAAGGAAGGAAGCAAGGACGGTAAGAAGGAAGGAAGGGAGGAAGGGAGGAAGGATGGAAGGAAGGGAGGAGTGGAGGATGGCAAAAAGGAAGGGAGGAAGGGAGGAAGGGAGCTAGGAAGGCAAGAAGGAAGGAAGGGAGGAAGGGAGGAAGGGTGGAAGGAAGGCAGGAAGGAAGGGAGGGAGGAAGGATGGAAGGCAAGAAGGAAGGGAGGAAGAATGGAAGGCAAGAGGGAAGGAAGGGAGGAAGGGTGGAAGGAAGGATGGAAGGAAGGCAAGAGGGAAGGAAGGAAGGAAGGAAGGGAGAAAAGAAGAACGGCAAGAAGGAAGGAAGGGAGGAAGAATGGAAGGCAGGAGGGAGGAAGTAAGGAAGGCAAGAAGGAAGGAAGGGAGGAAGGAAGGGAGGATGGAAGGAAGGATGGAAGGAAGGCAAGAGGGAAGGAAGGAAGGGAGAAAGGAAGAAAGGCAAGAAGGAAGGAAGGGAGGAGGGTGGAAGGAAGCCAGGAAGGAAGGAAGGAAGGGAGGGAGGGAGGAAGGATGGAAGGCAAGAAGGAAGGAAGGGAGGAAGAATGGAAGGCAAGAGGGAAGGAAGTAAGGAAGGCAAGAAGGAAGGAAGGGAGGAAGAGAGGAAGGAAGGAAGGATGGAAGGAAGGCAAGAGGGAAGGAAGGAAGGGAGGAATGAAGGAATAAATAATTAGTTGATAACCAGTGTTATTATGGCATCTGTAACAGACAGTGTGTGTTTGTAATTCACATGATGATTGGGTAGGCGGTCGCCGTGGCATTATGTTGGAAACCATCCCGGCTTTTGCCTGATGTAGAAGTGAGAAATCACGGGAATAACTCTCCCGGGATGGGTGCGGGAAGAAACGAACCTATCTCTTCTCAGTTTTACCTCACGAGGCTGAGTGTACCCCCTTCCAATCTTCAACCAGAATTAAATTTATTTTCAAAGACGGAAATTGAACCCGGACCTCCAAACTGACAGCCAAAAGTGCTAGCTACTATACCACGAGGTGGACTAGCTGTAAACGATGACCAAAACAACTCGGTTACGTTGTTGGGTTTTTACAAATGTAGCCATTGGTTATCGTTTTGTTCCAATTCAAATCACGACGCTCCATCAGCATTTTGTGTGGGGGCGGAGGACCACGAGGGGCGGTAAGAGGGGTAAGAAGTGGAATGGGATGTCGGGGGATGGGAGGTGGGGGGTGGCTTGGAACGGCTATTTGCATGTTGTACTTCATTCTGCAAGCAGGACGACGTAAGCAGACAGACAGGCAGACACTCCAGTTCAATATGTGCACAGAGTACTTATTGATTCTAGCAGGAGCGTATCGGGAATCGACTAACAAATCCATTTCCCGTGATTTATTTGTTCCTTGCTTGGTCATCAGGGTCCTTCGTCTGTTCTTTTCTCTACATTAGACCAGGAAATTACCCTCTTTGTGTACTTTCTCCCCCACCCAGTTACGTTTCATTTCCACCAGTTGCTATCTGCCTCAGGTCATCAGTTTCCTCGTCTTCTGATGTTCTCTTTTCATTCTATTTCCTAGTATCTTTCGTTTCCCGAAACATATTGCTTCCTTTCTAACGGTTGCAATAGATAATGATGATGATGATGATTGTCGTTTCAAGGGTCCTAACATCTAGGTTATCGGCTCCTAATGGTTTGGGTGATAGTGAAACTTGAGATGAGAATGAAAACTATAACTAATACTAAGTACAGTCTTACATGCTAGAAGAAGAAATGGTAACAAATAAAGGATAAGGCAAATAAAGGACAGGAAGAAATGAAATGCCCTCAACCCTCGAAGAATGAGGATTGTGGGACTTGGAAGGATGGAGAGCCATGAAAGGCAGATAGGAAAGTGGGGAAAGAGGAGAGGGCCTGCCCCAAAGTCAGTGGAAAAAGGGGAAAGAACGGACCCAGCTCAGGAATGCCTCGGGATCGCCAACTCCCGAACTCACCAGCCGTGAGCCCCTGAGAGTGTAACAATATCCAGGGTGCACCAGAAGTGGTGGGGCTATTTACACCCTGCCTCCTTGAGGGCCTTGAGCAGAAGGCAGGAGATAACATAAAAATAAAAGGAAGGCTGACCCCTCGCTGAAGGAGCGTATCAGGAAAGATGAGACAAGGGCCGATTAAGGCGGGAAAGGAAGAGACTCCCTAGGCCTTGGATACCCTAATACCGTCGGGGTTGGAAGAGAACAAGAGTTGACCAAGTGAGGTCGACAGGAAAGAAGACGGAGAGGAGCTCGGCACAAGTAAGTGGAAGCAATGCCGGACTCAGCTGGGGTCCCGTGGTCGCCAACCCACGTCCCACTAGATGTGAGCCCCTGAGGGGTACAATAGATGACTCTAGTTATTTATTGTTGCATTAAGAAGCGACTCGAGTAGTGTGTGTAACTCTATAAGGGATAGGGTAGGTGCCCCGGGACATGAAGTAAGGTACTATCCCGTCATTTGCCTGGAGGGAGTGTTGAAAACCCACCATTTGATAGCCACTGTCAGCACCGGGATTCAAACCTGCACTCTCCAGACTTGATGCAGCTGCCCTCACAATTGTGGTGCACAATTTAACGAGCACAACTACGCCACGGGTATTTACATAATTATCTTTAAGGCGCCGTTCCTTATCTTGAATATCAACACAAATTCGCCAGACTGTTTGGGCGGCTTCGGTGGCGTAGTTGGTAGCATGCTGAGCTTCTATGCCCAAGATTGCTGGTTCAAACATGACCGATTTTTAAGAGCGTTAAAAATCCCTCAGTACGCCTTCCTTTGAAGGGGAAGTAAAACCGGCGGTCCCATATCATAGATTTATGGCATGTAAATTATTTATTGTGTGAAGCTAAATTTATAGGTTAAATTTGATTATCACTTTATGATGTTCCAACGTTCGTCACCAGATGCCGGTTGTGGTGGCATCTAGCAACCAAGTTCGCAGCTAGGAGTCGTTGATGGTAGCATTTGGTAGCAAAAGTAGGAACAAGTACTTGAAATTGATCGTATAAATTCCTCACCTGAATTACAGATAACACACATTAATACAGCCAGCACAATTAACACCGGTTATCAGACAGATTTTACACACACACAAAGTACACAGGAAACATGACCGCGTTGTCGCAGCCCCTAAACTAAGGAACCAACCAACCATCGTCAGTGTATAGGCTTGAAACACGCTCTAACAATGACAATGGTGGGATTGAAACCTGGGCCAGTTTACTGCAGATGAAACTGAATTTATATTTCAGAGACCAGGGGTGCACAACCCTTTTTTAAGTGGGGGCAATGTTTATTTTTACATAATAATTGGTGGGGCGCAAGTTACCTTTCCACATAGGCACTTGCCAAACCCTACCGCTATAGCTAATGTTACTATTATCTGAATAACCTATTTTATCAGTAGACAAAAAAAGTTTTTCAGTGCCATTTTTGTGCCCTCTAAATGGTTTAAATCCATTTTTATTGCAAATTACGTTATTAAGTTAGCAAATTACTGATTTACAATCAACTTACTCCCAATTCAAAAAGGATTAAGTGTATATAAAATAAAATAATACTATCACAAGGTTGTAAAAATTTTTATTAAAAAAAAAGAAGAATACATAACATCAAAGTACATGTCTGTTAGGTAGTCAGCCCGAAAGCTGGTTGGATCCTCAAAACGCACCGCCGTTAGGTTATGTGGGTAGAAACCCACCAAAACTCAAGGCAGCGCTATATTGAGGCGTACTAGGCAAGACGAGGAGTGAGGTAGTTTGCCATTGCTTTCCTCACTGAGTCAGAACAGCAGTACTAACCCTATGAGTAGAACCTTTCACAGAATCCACAGGCACTGACTGTGCCCTGAATGTCATTACTCAGCACCACCCATATATCAGAAGCTTCCATATAATCACAGCCATGAGTGAGACTAAGACATCGGTGAAAAGCCACATTTTACTCTAGCCTGTGCCAACAGACAAATGCAAGTGTATCAAAGTACATAAAAAATGAAAATCAATATATCGTCAAACTGACCATCAAATCAAATAGCAGCCTGGTTGGTTGGTTCCTTAGTTTAGGGGCTGCGACAATGCGGTCATGTAGCCCCGTGTACTTTGGGTGTGTGTTGAAACTGTCTGATAACCAGTGTTAATTGTGGTGGCTGTATTAGTGGGTGTTTCTGTTTTCAATTCAAGTAAGGACTGCAGACATTGAATTTTTTTTCAAGTAGTTCCTACTTTTGCCGCCAAACGCCACCGTCAACGACTACTAGTTCAGAACTTGGTTACCAGACCCCACCACAGTCGGTTCCTGGCGACGAACGTAGGAACCTAGGAGCGTTTGTCAAATGTTTAATTATAATTTAGCTTCACACAGGTGTAATTAGTGGAAGGTTCTTAAAATGCTATACATCTATGACATGGGGCCTCTGGCTTTACTTCCCCTCCGAAGGAAGGCATATTGAGGGATATTTAACGCTCATAACAAATCCGACGACTTCGGCCGGGTTTGAACCCGCGATCTTGGGCATAGAAGCTCAGCATGCTACCCACTACGCCACCGAAGCCGCTAAAAAGTATCCTAATGCTCCTAATGTGATGCTTGGGATTGTTTATTTTTAGCCTACTTTTCACATTTTCCAAAAATGAGGAAAAAGTAGACTTACGAGATCGATCCGGGAAAATGTGTGTCGGTCTGTCTGTCTGGCTGTGTGTGTGTCCCTCCCTATCAACGGCTGCAGCAATCGAAACCAAATTTAGTATGAGTAAAGATGTATACTGGAATATCTCACGTCCATATTTGAAAATGATGTCAGTGCTACCAACTGCTGAAAAAACGCACTAGAATTTTGAGCTCCATGTTGGATATCTTAGAAGGTATGCATGGGAGCTATTCCAAAATTATTTCTGACCAGCACATGCGTGACATTGTTGCCAACATTTTACGCGTGCTGATATATCCTGTGTCTAACTGCATGTAACGTCCATTTGACTTCAACTAAATTTTGTAGCCTATTCTGTACCTTAAGAGATGGAACTAAAAGTATATTCAGTCACCAGGGCTGCCAACTGTAGTGCTGTATTAGGCTACATTATACCAGGTATATTTCGGACTAATTAGACATTTCGATATGACCAACTTAATTTCGTCATTATTCTAGATAGGTTCTTATACTGTAGATTACTCATTGGCATGTAACTTAATTTTAAGAAAAGTAGGCTCTTTAGTTCGTCACGGAACTTCTTGTTCACTACTGTCAATAGTCTGTCTACAATAATGGGAAAAATCTCATCAGTCGCAATATATATATTCCCGTTTTCAATAGCCCAGTATAAAATATTTATCCGCCGGCCGCATAAACTGACTTTGAGGGCCGCAAGCGGCCTGCGTCCCGTGGGTTGTGCACCCCTGTCATAGACGATCACCAGTACAATGAGAATCATAACGCAAGTACTCAGATTACACAATCACTCTAATGTTCAAATCTTCTTAATGAAGCAAGAACAATATTCCGCTTTAGTTCGAGGCTATTTGGAAGAGGCTGAAGTGAAGTGAAGGCCCTCTAACTAAAGCAGTGGATAGAACGCTGTATTTCCATGCGAATCACCCTACAGACACCATATAAGGTGGCAACGCTCTGGCAGATCATCCTAAACAACACTTCTGCCTCATTCCTCACGTAGTGGTTTACCCTCCACTCTCATCGCCATATCCGCTGTTCAATTCCAGTTGACTGCAGATGAGATGCGATGTATAGCCCTTAGGCCGTCACTCAGGGTCGTGCGATGATGAGAAGGTATCAGAAAAAGAGTTCCATCCCATCAACAAGAGAGAGATAGTTGGAAAAGGAAGACTGTCTTGTTGATGGGATCGTCTTTTCTAAGTTTTGCAATATTAAATAAATAAAACTCAGCAATATTTCTAGGTTTGTGCCGTGTCTTGTGTGGGGTTTCGCCTAGCTCCTCACCGACCGTGAAAGCCAACATATCATCTTTTGGAGGCCTTCATAGGGAGGTTATGGCTGCTTGAGCTTTTAGTTATCGCAACAAAGAAGCGCAGGTGCGCTTCATAAAAAGGGCAGTAGCGCGTAAGTTCTCTACTCCTGTGGGGGTCCGGGCGGGGACTCAAAGAGCCTACTGATGAGCCAGCTTGGTGTCCTGGGCGAAACCCCACACAAGACACGGCACAAACCTAGAGAAATTGCTGAGTTTTAATCCACTGGCCGTGAAAGCCAATATACCATTAAATAAATAGTTCTTATATTGGATGGTAGGCCAATATGGCTTAATATTTATCAGTAATAATTACCGCTCTTACTAATTTTTTTGACGGGTTTATCTGTTTTCTTGTGTTTGGAGGACAGAGACTGTGAGTGTCACTGTAGGTTTGATAATGTTTTAAAGAGCTATTTGCATATTTGGATCAGATGATGCTCGTTTGTCGAGCGAAGCATGTCATCCCTTAGGTTTCTCCATCTTTAATAATCCATAACAAAATACAGGGTGTCTCAAAGAAATGTACTAACACTTCGAATGACTATAAAATGATTATTTATGAACATAGAGCCAAGTTTAAGGGCTTCAATTATAGAGGAGACATGTAATTAAAGACTCATGTTCGCAAATGTTCAAATTGATCACCGTCAGTGTCCAGACAAAGCTGATAACGCGAAGCAATGGATTCGCAACAGTTAGGACAAAGTTCATTTGGAATTTCGTGACAGTGTCTGTCAATTTCCAATTTCGTGTTGGAATGTAGGATTTCCAGCGCAGACGCTTCATGATGCGATGGACGCTATATTTTGAGATGTGTGTCTCTCGAGCCGTTAGTCGTAGTGGTTTCGGTGGGGATCGAGTGAGGGCTTCCTGCACCTGTTCTTCATTTCAAGGACTGGTGGATATCCGTGGTCGTCCATAACGTTTCTTGTTGACGTTGTGAACGGTTCCATCTGCTTCAAATTTATCTCTGATGCGAGCAATGATCCGGTGCGTTGGTGGCGGTTTGTCGAACTCCTGGACACTGACGGTGATCAATTTGAACATTTGGGAACGTGAGTCTTTAATTACATGTCTCTTCTATAATTGAAGCCCTTAAAATTGTCTCTATGTTCATAAATACTCACTTTATAGTCATTCAAAATGTTAGCACATTTGTTTAGACATCCTGTATATACGGTATCTGTATAAATGGTATGTTGGCTTTCACGGCACGTGAATGAAAACTCAGCAATTTTCTAGGTTTACGCCGTGTCTTGTGTGGGGTTTCGTCCAGGAACACCTAGCTGGCTCATCAGCGGGCTCTTGGTGTTGCGCGCCCGGACCCCCACAAGTTCAGCGAACTGTGCACTACCTCCCTTCTTATGAAGGGCATGTGCGCCTCTAACTGCGAGAGCTAAATGCTCAAGGAACCTTTCTCTCCCCCAGAAAGGCCTCCAAAAAGATGGTATATTGGCTTTCACGGCCCGTGAATTAAAACTCAGCAATTTTCTAGGTTTATGCCGTGTCTTGTGTGGGGTTTCGCCTAGGACACCAAGATGGGTCATCAGCGGGGTCTTGATGGTGTAGGGAGGTAGTGCACAGTTCGCTATTCCTGTGGGGGTCCGGGCGCGGAACATCAAGAGCTCGCCGATGAGCCAGCTTGGTGTTCCTAGGCGAAACCCCACACAAGACACGGCGTAAACCTAGAAGAATTGCTGAGTTTTATATATCTGTACTTATGAGTTATAGGACACTATGTCCATTTTTCTCCAAGATTGGTTTATTAGCACAATGTCATACACAATATCCTACATCATGATTAGGGCAAGTTACATCCACTTTCACTTAGTGGTATACAACACTATTTGGTCATAATGTTATGTGAATGTTTTCAGTGAACTAAAGATATTAATAATGTTATTGGTTTTTCGTCCGTTTTGACTGCTGTGGCTTTTAGAGACGGTGGGGTTGCTTGGAATTTTTTTCCGATGGGGATCTTTAACATGCCAGTAAATCAACTTACACGGCTCCCTTGCATTTTCGTACCCTCTTATGCCAGCTGACTTCACCAGGAATCGATCTCGCAACCTTGGCCACCGCAGGGGAACCAAAGAATCACAGCTATTTTTTTCTTTACGTAAAGGCTTAGGCCTAACAGGCGAGAAAATTAAGGGAGAACGGAGTAAAACATCTTCAAATTGCTCTCCTGTAAAATTTAGTAAATATGACATAATGTTCTATACCTCCAAGGTAAAGGTATGTATATTATTATATTTATTTATTCAAGCGATAATTTCCCTACAGGAGAGCGATTAAACTTGATAACATGATGTCATTTGGAGATGTGTCTCCTCCGCTCCTCCCAAAATATCTTCATTCGCGCAGATTGTTCCCTCTTCCTCTCATCCGTCCACTTTTTTCCAGATTGTCGTAATGATCTTGGTTCAAACTTAACATTCGCTATTTTCGTCTGGCACACAGTTTGGTCTTCGATATATATACAGTTCAGAAAATGGGAATATGGATAGAGACACCGACAATAGAACTACACAAACAGACATAGACGATTAAAAACGACATCAGAAAAAGAAGGCCATATTTTATGGACACATACAAAGGATGAACAAAGACAGACTGACCAAGGACATTTCTAATATACGAGGCACGTCCAGAAAGTAAGCTCCGTTTGGTAATTAAATTAAATTGTGTACAGATACAGAAAAAATATTTATTGCACAACATTCTACACCTCCTAAACATACGCAGTTCTCCTGGTAAGCACGCAATTTGCCTAACAGTAGTGACCAAACAGTAGGATATCTTAAGGGGAGTCTTCACTCTCGTTTACGGGTCGGCGGCAAACTTCTATGAAGAGGTATCCAAAAACTTGTGCCACGCTATGACAAATGCCTGCAAAAGTTCGGCAGTTATGTGAAAAGGTAGTTTAAGAGGTGTAGAATGTTGTGCAATAAATATTTTTTCTGTATCTGTACACAATTTAATTTAATTACCAAACGGAGCTTACTTTCTGGACGTGCCTCGTAGTTATGAACAGTACACTAAAAACCAATTGGGTAAAGGAAACCGTGGAAGACCTCAAGAAACAAAACAAATCAACAGAAGGCAGACAAGAAAATATACAGAGAAATAAATCAGAAAACAGAAATTTGAGCAAATGCCCAAAGGGAGAACAGCACGAAAGAAGTGGGCAGAAGAGAGAAAGATGAAGCACAGCGAATATATGAGAGTATTTTGGGAAGAAAGAAGAAAGAGACAGAAAAAACATGAAAATTGATTGTGTTTTAACACTCTCCTTGAGGGGGAATTAACGAAACAATCTGAAACCAGAAATTTGAATTTAGATCACAGCCCAAAAGAAATAGGCGTAAATGGACAGATGAAAAGAAGAAGACACTCAGTGAACGGATGAAAGGTTTTTGGGACGATAAAAAAAAAAAAAAAAGAGCCACCGCCAAAAGCTAGATTTTTTGCCTATTTTCAATTTTGAAAAAATAGGCTTATGAGATCACCTTTTGTCCGTGTGTGTGTGCGTGTGTGTGTGTGTGTGTGCGTGTGTGTGTCCCCCCCCCCCTAATAAAATCTAAACGGCAGGAGCGATTTCAATGAAACTCGGAAAGTTCATAGCGCTATTCCCGGCGACCTCGACCGTGCCCTTCAAATTTTATTACGACTCACCAATCCAACATGGCGGCTATGCGAAATATTTCACCAGCATTCAATATCTCCGAAACTATTACCGATATTACCCTGATATTTTCTATGGTGATAGAGGGAACTACTATACGCACTTATGTGACTTTTGAAAACCTGGTAACTACAAAACCAACATGGCGGCCAAGCGAATTCGCGACTTTTAAATAGTCGTTTCTCGCGATTTGACCAACCAAACGCAATGAAACTTGGTACAGTATATGTTTATATACATTGTTATGCACCGACATCTAACTTCGTTCAATTGTTTACATAATCACAAGATGGCGGATGTGCGAAATATTTCACCGGCATTCTATATCTCTGAAACTATTAGCGGTATCTCCCTAAAATTTTGTACGGAGATAAAGGGCACTACTGGAAGTCCATCTATGAGATTTTCAAAAACCGGTTTACTACAAAACGAACATGGCGGCCAAGCGAATTTGAACATTTTAAATAGACCTTTCTCGCGATTTAATGTTCCAAGCGCACTGAAACCTGGTACAGGAAATATTTATACACATTGTAATCCACTGGTATCTAATTTGTTCAATTGTTTACATAACCTCAAGATGGCGGCAGTGCGAATTTTAAAATTAAGTTTTTATTTCTTGTGATGTAGTCATGCGATCGAAGTGAAAGTTTGTATAATGAACCTACGCAATACTTTTCCTTTAATGGTACATGACTCTATGGCCTATACATTTAACAATCCAACATGGCGACCATCCGAAATATTTAGACGATACTGAATATCTACGAATCTATTTTAGCAATCAAACTGCTTTTTTTAATGTTCATAGGGGCTATGAACTTAATTTCACCTATAGGACTTTAAATAACCTGGTGAACACAAATCCAACATGGCGGTGACGCGAATTATAAATATTCACATGGACGTTTCTCGTAATTTAACCATCCGCGTGCAGTGAAACTTGGTACAGTAAATCTTTATCCGAATGTTAATCCACTGGCATCTAATTTATTTCAATTGTTTCCATAACCTCAAGATGGCAGCTGTGAAAATTTTTTTAATCTCCTTGTTTTTTCTTGTGTCCTAATTATGTGATTGAAGTTTGAATACTACACGTTCACAATAATCTGCATGTAACAGTACATAACTCTAGGACCTACATATATAAAATCCAACATGGCGACCATCCGAAATATTTAGTCGGTTCTCAATATCTACGAATCTATCACAGCAATCAAACTGAAATTGTGTGTTGATAGTGGCAATTAACATAAGTAGGATATATGAAAATAGGCTGTATAGTTCTTCACGGAACTACTTGTTGTGTTTCTAGCGCTCTCCTTAAAGGGAAATGTACGCAAATAATAATTATAATATTAATAATAATGATATCTTAATCACATGTAATTTATTTCAGGTTTAGTTGTTGAATTTCTTCGGCAATCAATGTATATCAATAGCCAATTATTTTATTTTCAGGACGGAGGGATTTTGGAAGGAAATTGATCGTGGATCTGTTGAAAGGAACCGTCCCGGTATTTGCCTGGTGGTGAATATGGGAAACCACGAAAACCATCTTCAGGACGGCCGAGATGGTGGGATTCGAACCCACGCTCTTCCCGATGCCAACGAGGCACGAGGTAGCGCGTAAACTCTCTTGGCCACCGCCGCGTAATATAGGCTATAACCCATTAAGCTCAATTTTCAGTATGTACAAATATTCGCTAAGTTATATACGTTTATATTTTTTAAAATATTCAAAACGCATGTCATCGATATAAATGCGACTCCACATCTTGTCTTGCAGTATGTACAATACACATTCCATGACAATGTCCATTAATACTTAACTTGGCCAATTTATCTTACTCGGCATAAAATTGTTGATTAAAATTAATTTGCTGAGTATAAATTTTAAAATATACCAAAAGAAACGACAGGTGCCTGATTAAAAAAAATCCTCTCGGCACGCCGGAAGGCGGAGGTAGATTTCACCGGGCAAACTAGGGGATTGGCTATAATAGGCAAAATATGCAGGTTTTCGTAAGAGGATCAGACCTCATTGATTGCAAGAAAGTATTTTACATTTGGAGGTTAAAAATCAACTTTTTTTCGTTTTTGTATGCATATTTTTATCATTTTATTGTCTATGGGGATGGTAACCTTCTTGTCATTCGGGGTTCATTTTTATACTTCTGATCACACTGTCGTTATGCAAGGTTTGGAACTGATGTGTAACTATCTGACAGTCTGTTACTTCTTCTCGCAAAATTTTATCTCCCGCAGAGATTTTTGTTGGTTCCTCAGTTTAGGGGCTGCGACAACGTGGTCATGTAACCCCGGGTGTGTAGAATCTGATAAACGGTGTTAATTTTGATGACTGTTTTAGTCTGTAATTCAGGTAAGGTCTGCAGACGGTCAATTTTAAGTAGTAGTTCCTAATTTTGTACCATATCCTAACGTGAACGACACCTAGCTGTGAACTTGGCTAGTAGATGCCACCGCAACCAGCAACTTGCAACGAACGTTGGAACTTCTCCTCCAAAGGAAAGAATGCTGAGGGTTTTTTAGCACTCTTAGAAAATCCGACGACTTTGGCCGGCTTTGAACCAGCGACCTTGGGCATATAAGTTCAGCATGCTACCAGTTAGCCGCTTCCCACAGTCAGATGGAAAAATGAATGTGATCTCGTGCAATGGCGATGTCTTGGCAACCTCTGATAGCTCATCCCTCATCAATTTAGAAGCGTTGTCACGGTAACCTCTGATGGCACTTGGCATGTTCTTTAGTTACGAAATCATTTTTCTCATCCCTTGGCGTAATGGTAGGTCAGATCAAAAATTCTTTCAGACAAAGTTTTAGGTAATTATTAGGGGAATATTTTCCATTATGTACGGGTTTGATATTGTGCCTATTAAGAGAGATATGATTAATGTTTCCCGAAAAAAAAAAAACACTTTTTTCCACACCTTTGGTCAATGGTTGGTGCTATCAAAAAACCTATTTGACATAAATTTTTGGCACTTATCCGACAAATATTATGAACTTTGAATTGATTCGATATTTCACGTATTAAGAGAGTTATAGCGACATTTCACTTTTTCGAAAAAAAGAAAAAAAAAGAAAGCCCCCCCCCCCATTTTCACCCCCTTTAACCGATTTTGCCCATTAACGAACTCGACCGATTTTTTAAGGGGTTACATATTATGTAAAACATTAAAGTGATTGGTGCAAAATTACGGCAGTTATCGTGTCCACAAGAAACTGATATATATATATATAAATTATATATAAACATTTGAACTGACGGTGGTTTTGGGGTCTGGGGGATGTGAAACGCGAAGATATGTCGAAATTTTCCGGAAGTCGAAACATGGCACCCATTGCAATAGTTAGCTTTCTGATGAAATCTACCTAAAATAGGCTACATAATTTAAAATACTACCATCAACGACACCTAGCTGTGAACTTGGCTACTAGATGCCACCGGAACCATCAACTCGCAACGAACGTTGGAACTTCCCCTCCGAAGGAAAGCATACTCAGGGTTTTTTGGCGCTCTTAGTAAATCCGACGACTTCAGCCGGGTTTGAACCCGCGACCTTGGGCATAGAAGTTCAGCATGCTACCAGTTCCGATACCGAAGTCGCATCCCACAGACATATGAAAACAGAATGTGATCTCGTTCAGTGGCGTTGTCATAGCAACTGCTGATGGCTCAACCCGTATCAATTAAAAGTAAAGTTGTCATGGCAACCACTCTTGGCACTTGGAATTTTCTTATAATTTAAATCATTTTGCTCACTCCGTGGCGTAATGGTGGGTCATATCGAAAATTCTTTCAGACAAAAGTTTTAGGTAATTATTGGAGGAATATTGTCCATTTTGTACGGTTTTGATATTGTCCCTATTAAGAGAGATATGATTAATGTTTCCCGAAAAACCCACTTTATTCCACCCCTTTGGTCAATGGTTGGTGCTATCAAAAAACTTATTTGACATAAATTTTTGGCACTTATCCGACACATATTATGAACTTAGAATGGATTCGATATTCCACGTATTAAGAGAGTTATAGCGAAATTTCACTTTTTCGAAAAAAGCCCCCCATTTTCACCCCCTTCGACCGATTTTGCCCATTAACGAACTCGACCGAGATTTTATAGGGATACATGTTATGTAAAAAATTCAAAGTGATTGGTGCAAAATTACGGCAGTTATCGTGTCCACAAGAAACTGATATATATATATAAATTATATATAAACTTTTGAACTGACGGTGGTTTTGGGGTCTGGGGGATGTGAAACGCGAAGATATGTCGAAATTTTCCGGAAGTCGAAACATGGCACCCATTGCAATAGTTAGCTTTCTGATGAAATCTACCTAAAATAGGCTACATAATTTAAAATACTACCATCAACGACACCTAGCTGTGAACTTGGCTACTAGATGCCACCGGAACCATCAACTCGCAACGAACGTTGGAACTTCCCCTCCGAAGGAAAGCATACTCAGGGTTTTTTGGCGCTCTTAGTAAATCCGACGACTTCAGCCGGGTTTGAACCCGCGACCTTGGGCATAGAAGTTCAGCATGCTACCAGTTCCGATACCGAAGTCGCATCCCACAGACATATGAAAACAGAATGTGATCTCGTTCAGTGGCGTTGTCATAGCAACTGCTGATGGCTCAACCCGTATCAATTAAAAGTAAAGTTGTCATGGCAACCACTCTTGGCACTTGGAATTTTCTTATAATTTAAATCATTTTGCTCACTCCGTGGCGTAATGGTGGGTTATATCGAAAATTCCTTCAGACAAAAGTTTTAGGTAATTATTGGAGGAATATTGTCCATTTTGTACGGTTTTGATATTGTGCCTATTAAGAGAGATATGATTAATGTTTCCCGAAAAACCCACTTTTTTCCACCCCTTTGGTCAATGGTTGGTGCTATCAAAAAACTTATTTGACATAAATTTTTGGCACTTATCCGACACATATTATGAACTTAGAATGGATTCGATATTCCACGTATTAAGAGAGTTATAGCAAAATTTCACTTTTTCGAAAAAAAGCCCCCCATTTTCACCCCCTGCGACCGATTTTGCCCATTAACGAACTCGACCGAGATTTTATAGGGATACATGTTATGTAAAAAATTCAAAGTGATTGGTACAAAATTACGGCAGTTATCGTGTCCACAAGAAACTGATATATATATATAAATTATATATAAACTTTTGAACTGACGGTGGTTTTGGGGTCTGGGGGATGTGAAACGCGAAGATATGTCGAAATTTTCCGGAAGTCGAAACATGGTACCCATTGCAATAGTTAGCTTTCTAATGAAATCTACCTAACAAGTAGTTCCGTGAAGAACTATACAGCCTATTTTCATGTATCCTACCCATATTAATTGCCTCTATCAACATACAAAATTTCAGTTTGATTGCTATGTTGGATTCGTAGATACTGAGAACCGACTAGATATTGCAAATGGTAGCCAGGTTGGATTTTTATTTATGTACTATTACATGAAGGATATTGTGTACGTGTTGGTTTTCAGGCTTCAATCGCATGATTAGGACACAAGAAGTGAAAACGAGATTTTAAAATTTCGCACAACTGCCATTTTGTGGTTATGAAAACAATTGAAATAAATTAGATACCAATGGATTAACATTTGTATAAGCATTAACGTGCAATGTTTCACTGCACTCAGATGGTTAAATCGCGAGAAACGTCCATTAAAATATTTATACTTCGCGTCGCCGCCATGTTGGATTTGAGCTCACCAGGTTACTGAAAGTCATATAGGTGGACTTATGATCATAGCCTCTATGAACATAAAAAAAATCAGTTTGAATGCTGGAAAAGATTCTTAGATATTGAGAACCGTCAAAATATTTCGGATGCTCGCCATTTTGGATTGTTATATGTATAGGCCATAGAGTTATGTACCATTAAGGGAAAATTATTGCGTAGCTTCATTATTCAATCTTTCACTTCGATCGCATGATTACGACACAAGAATAAAAACTTAATTTTAAAATTTCGCACAGCCGCCATCTTCAGTTTATGTAAACAATTGAACTAAATTAGATGCCAGTGAATGACAATATGTATAATCATTTACTGTACCACATTTCAATGCGCTCATATGATTAAATCACGAGAAAAATGTATTAGAATATGTCAACTTCGCTTGGCTGCCATGTTCGTTTCGTAGTTTATAGGTTTTGAAAGTTACATACATAAACATGTAGCAGTGCTCTTTATCACCGTACAAAATTTCAGGTCGATATCATACATAGTTTCGGAGATATTGAATGACTGTGAAATATTTCGCACAGCCGCCATTTTGAGATTATGTAAACAATTGAACGAAGTTAGATGTCGGTGCATTACAATGTATATAAACATATACTGTGCCAGGTTTCATTGCGTTTGGTTGGTTAAATCGCGAGAAACGTCTATTTATAAGTCGCAACTTCGCTTGGCCGCCATGTTGGTTTTGTAGTTACCAGGTTTTTCTAAGGTCGCATAAGTGAATTTCTAGTAGTTCCCTTTATCACCATACAAAGTTCCAGGGTGATATCAGTAATAGTTTCGGAGATATTGAATGCTGGTGAAATATTTCGCACAGCCACCATGTTGGATTGGTGAGACGTAACAAAATTTGAAGGGCACGGTCGGGGTCGCCCGGAATAGAGCTATGAACTTACCGAGTTTCATTGAAATCTCTAGCCGTTTAGATTTTATTAGGGGGACACACACACACGAATCACACACGCACACACACACACGGACAAAAGGTGACCTCATAAGCCTATTTTTTCAAAATTGAAAATAGGCTAAAAAGCAGATCTGAAGTTGCTTGCTCATATATTGACAATGAAATGGTTTTTAATGTACCAGCTTGAATTAGGAGAGATTAGGAAGGTTCAAACCTTGATATATTACATAGGTCTGTGATGAAGGAACTGTCTCAAATTTTCATAGCGATTATTATAGTATTATTAGCCTACTTTCGATTTTTGCAAAAAAAAATGAAAGTAGACTTATGAGATCAACACAGGGCGAAAAAGTATGTGTCTGTCTGTGTGTGTGTGAGTCTGTGTGTGTGAGTGTGTGTACTCTGAATGTATGCCCCCCCCCCCTATCAATTCGAACACGGTGAAACCGAATGGAACGAAATTTGGTACATAGGTAGCACTAGCAAAGGGCACCTCACTGTCATGTTTTATATCGCCACCATATTGTTGAAAACATAATGGCGGCCACCCAAATTTTTAGAGCTTAAATCAAATTACGACCAACCTATTTATTTGATCTCTACCAAATTTTGCAACAACATACCCGTTTATGCGAAGCATCTTTTTGACTGAACTACAAGGTCATCAGCCCAATAGTTTACAGATAGCGGCTATATATGAGTGCAAATCGATTCACCATATCATTTCAAATTAATGAAGGTTTGTACAGAGGTAGCACTAGCAAAGGGCACCTCATATTCATATTTAATATCCGTATAACACGTTGTATTTCAACAAGCTACTACAACCAACATTCAATTATACTCCTTGAAAAGGACAAAGAGTTATAACAATACCCATGCATTAAGGAGAAAATGCTATATAGCCTATTCTTTACTGAACATCTCTTGTTTTGTGTTTCTTTAGCGCTCTCCTTTAATAATAATAATAATAATAATAATAATAATTATTATTATTATAATATCATAATCACATGTAATTTATTTCAGGTTATTTTTTCACTTATTCCAGTATTTGGAATTATTTCGTGATGACCGACAGATAGTTAGAATATCAATTCTTCTAAGTCACCAAAATACACATTTCCATTTAATACTGCACCATTAATAATTACAGTTGAGAACAAAGCAGTTGATGTACTAGTGAGTTTGTGTGTTTAGCATAGCGTGATGAAAAGCACCAATGAACCATCATGGGCGTATGTTTGTGCGTAACTCAGTGACTGATAGGGAAAGTTGACACACAATCAGATAGCGACAAAATGTACAGGTGCTACATGAAAGCCTGAAGATACATTTACAACTCTCCCACTTCCTTGTCAAAAGAATGGTAGTAACACACGTGGTCAAATTGCCATTCATTCATTCATTCATATACTTTATTTGCAAATGGGGGGGATTTCCCTGGTGGCAAACTGTACAATTACAGAAAACTAGCGGTCCCATGCGAGTAATCTCGCATGTTCCCAATAGGTTTATAATGAGAGACTTAAGGAGAAAGGTTTTTATGTTTTTATTTTAACCAAATGATTGTAGAACACTATTTACATTTCAGTTAGAGTTCCAAGTTCTACGTTCCCTAACTTAAGAAGGCAATCACTGAAAATCGGATCATCATAACACTCACCGGTTATTCGATATTTATATAATTATACGATTTGACTACTCATTCCTTTGATTTACTGTTTCTGAAATCCATGCAGAATGATAAAGGAAAGAACTCAGAATGTTAAAATGACGTGACTCAGGTGTCACAGTGGCCAACATGTGGAGTGGACTGCAATTATGGAGCGTATTTTCCTACAGCAACAGTATCTGCAAATCACACACTTCGTACAATATTTTTAAAGTAATTTGTTAAAGTAATTATAGATATTTATGAAATTACAGTACAATGCGTCACTGCTAATGTCTATTCTCTTTCATTTGAATGCTCATTTTTCACTTGTGAGCAGGAGGGATCTATACTACTGAAGTAATATATATGATTACCAACAATTATATTAAAAACACTTAATTTACACAAGTTGCGGTTTGGGAACTATATTAATTACAGAGGTTAGGGCCGATAACCCAGATGTTAGGCCCCTTAAATCAACAATTATCGTCATCGTCATATAATTACAGATGTATGCAAATTATTCGACTCAAATAATTAATTTAACCCTTTATAGAGCAAAACTATTTTTAATTTTATGTGTTTTTACATTTTAATTGATTTTTAGCCCAGTTTTCTCATTTTGCAAAAATGAGGAAAAAGTAGACGTATGAGATCCATCCGGGAAAATGTGTGTCTATCTGTCCTTCTGTCTGTCTGGCTGTGTGTGTGTGTCCCCCTATCAACTCCTAAAATGCTGCAGCTATGGTAACCAAATTTGGTATGAGTAAAGGTCTATGCCAGAATATCTCAAGGCCATATTTTAAAATCATGTCAGTGCTACCAACTGCTGAAAAAAATGGCAATTGAAATTTGAGCTCAATGTTGGATATTCTGGAAGGTATGCATGGGAGCTATTCCAAAGTTGGCACACACATATAGATAATAATGTTTCAGTGTAATTTCCAGGAGACCATACATGACAATGTTACCAACATGATTCTAAGCCATCAGATAGGTCTATTTTTAAATGCAAGTAACTTCTACACTATCAATGAGATTCCAACCAAATTTCGTATGTGCTATGTGTAGAATAACAAATATGACTGTGCGTATTCTTAAGAGCAACCAGGGCTGCCAACTGTTAATAAATGTTCTCTCTCTTATTTTATCCTAATACCAATATATCAGAAAGCATCCAAACCAAGAGCTCGAAACTTTGCACACGTATAGTACATGACCTTCTGCATTAATTTGGAGTATTGCCAACATGATTCTAAGCTTGTTGATAAGTCCAAATTTTAAATGCAAGCAACTACTATACTAAGAAATGGATTTCAACCAAATTTCGTATGTGACTTTTGTACCTTAACTCATATGGATATGCGTATTCTTAATAGCCAGCAGGGCTGGCAACTGTAAATAAATGCTCTCTCTCTATATTTTTACCCTAATATCTATAAATCAGAATATATGCAAGCCAACAGCTCAAAACTTTGCATACGTATAATACCTAACATTCTAAATTCATTTGGGGTAACTAGTATACGTCAGTGCTGCCAACATTATTTAATCCTTCTGATAATTCCAATTTTTAAATTCATCTAACTTCTATACTAACAAATGGATTTCATCCAAAATTGGTACAATAATAGATCATAACATTTTAGATTAATTCATAAATTCTAAGAAAAGTAGACTCTTTAGTTCGTCACGCAACTTCTTTTTATTATTATTATTATTATTAATGTTTTTTGTTTGTCTAATTTTAATGTACATAAATTTATTTTTAATTCTTAATTGATGTTCTTATAGATTTATTATGTTTTATATTTTATTTAATTAATTAATTCTGAATTGATTTTTACAATTATTTTTATATTCTTTTATCGTCATATTCATTATTATTATAATTTGTATATTTCGTTTATTATTGTATTTTATTTTTATGTTTTATTTCAATATTTATGTTTTATTGTTGCACTTTAATTGTTAATGTTTTTATACTATCAAGCACATTACTTCAAGTAGATACGTATATAATATTTCATTTTGAGAAATACTAGCGCTTCGGCATGAAAATTCTCCGAAATTTGGCTGAATGATTCAACTATCAACATCTTTGAAAGCATAAACTGTCCTTATGACAGGTGGTTAATATAGAGACCACTATCCCATACAGGGTTGAATCAGTCACAATACTTTATTCAAAATCATTTTATTTTATTTTTATTACCCTATTTAGTAATGTTTTCTTCCCTGTGGACTTACAACTTTTCCCATAAGGAATTGCATCTGGAAATTTTCAAAATTGGAAATTCTGGGGGAAACCTGAGTTCGGTTCTCTTTTTTTTTTTTCGTTTCTTCATTGACTTTGGAATGTTCCCCCTAATTCAGATGATTTCAATCCATTTTCCATGAATCCTTGAATAGTTCAAGCCGAGAAAATCAGTAATAAAAGACTTCCAATCTCTCTGGTATAAATTCACACGAAAACTAGAATAAAGTCATCAAAACAAAACGTGTGGCTTGCTGCTTTAACAAGACTCCTCTTTTAGTGAAAATTGTATTAAAAAGTTTTACTGGCAGATTCTTTAAGAAATTTTCTGATTATCGATTGAACATATGAAATAATTTCAGCACCTTGCAAATCATTTCTGCTGTATTAAGTCACAAAAAGTATAAAGTAAGTGTTGGAAAACTGCCATCAAGTCTGATAACTTGCACACCACTGTACATCGTAGTGTTTACACAAAATTTAAGTCTTTCCTTAAACACATAAAATAATGTGTTAGGAGAAAGGTTCTAAGACTGTGGCAGGTAAGGAATTCCTATTATCAATACCACGATTAATGAAATAATATTTCCCATACTTTGTACGCTGCAGTCGGCCCTTCACTTTAAGCGGATAATCTACACAGCTCAGAGAGGTGAGATTTCCCAGACGTTTGCTTAGTTCTCCCCATGCTGCCCGATTAGAGTAAGTGTTAAACATAGCGTATAGTATGAATTTCGTCCTTCTATCTTCCAGAGATTCTCTCCCTAGTATTTCAGACATTCGAGTTACACTACTTCTAGGATTAAAATCGTTGAGCACAATCCTAGCAGCCTTCCTTTGTACCATCTCCAGCTCATTAATGAGCCCTACCCGATATGGGTCCCAAACCGCTGAGCCGTATTCCAAGATTGGCTTCACCTGCATCATAATATCCTAATTCTTTTGCGTTGGAACTACCGCCTTTTAATATCCTCATTACAAAATGAACTGATTTGTACCCTTTGGAGACGATACGACCAGATTGAGGTTCCATTCCTGCAGAAATGTTTTACATGTCTGAGACAACCAACTTTTTATATCCACTTTGCTTCGTCCATTAATGATAATTTTGATTCTTAAGAAGCAGAAGTCTCTTATTTCCTTTAGCTTTTCACCTGCTAATTTGACGACCATAGGAGTTTCTGATTTATTTCGGCTGCATTCCAAAATTTTTGTCTTATAATTATTGATTTGCATCATGAATTCATTCCTCAAAACGGAGTCCATGCCATTTAAAAACTCATTCAAATCCTCTGGCAAATCGGCTAAGATAACCACGTCATTAGCATTTCTCAGAGTTGAAATTATTTCTCCTTGAATTATAGTCCTACTTAATTTATTTCTCTAATTACCTTCATTGCCTGTTCAATGATTCGATTGAAAACTATGGGTAATAAGTTGCAGCCTTGCCTTACGCCCTTCATTTGAACAACCTTTATACATGACTAGCTGAACCCGGCATGCGTTGCAATGCCAATAAAAGAAAATGTTGGCGTTGTAAGTTTGTTTCTTGAAGTGCTTTTGGGAAAAAAAATCCGTTTACTGCCTCTAAACTATCGTAAAATGGATTAACTAATTTAGAAACATTTGTGGGAGCGTGCACAAAAATTCACCAAAGTTTTATCGCAATCGGATGAATGGGATATGAACGCATTCGGGATTTTTATTGAAACGCTGAGCGCGTCGTCACTCATTTGTTGCATCTACTCGTACACTACCTATTGTAAAATGGATTTACTTAGTCGAAAGCCTTCCCAGGCGTGTACACAACAACTCATCAAAGTTTCATCGCAATCGGATGAATGGCATATGAACGCATACGGGATTATGTTTAAAAAGTAAGCGTGCCGTCACTCATTTGTTGAATCTACTCGTACGCTACCTATTGTAAAATAGATTTACTAAGCCTGAAACGTTTCCAGGAGTGTACTCAACGATTCACTAAAGTCTCACCGCAATCGGATGAATGGTATAAGAACGCATATGGGACTCTTTTGAAACGATTCGCGTGCCGTCGCTCATTTCTTGAATCTACTCGTGCGGTATCTATGGTGAAATGCATGTACTAAGCCAGACACCTTTCCTGAAGTGTACCCAAAATCTCACCCAAGTTTCATCGCTTTTGCACGAATGGTATATGAACGCAAATGGGACTTTGTTGAAACGCTTCACACGTCGTCGCTCATTTGTTGAATCTACTCGTCCGCTACCTATTGTAAAGTGGATATACTAAGCCAGAATACTTCCTTAGATTGTACTCAATATCTCACCCAAGTTTCATTGCTATCGGACGAATGTTATATGACCTTATACGGGACTTTGTTGAAACGATTCGCGTGTCGTCACTCACTTGTTGCATCTATTCATGCGTTGCCTATTGTAAATTAGATTTACTAATTATCAATTAATATGATAATATTGGTCCGGTTAACTCAAACATAAAATGCCAGCGTTTCGCCCCAGTGTGCCGTTGGGCTCGTCAGTTGGTACAGACACACCTCACCAATACGCGTGGCTAGCACATACAGAGAAGGCCATCACAAGACACAAAATACAAGTAGTATTGACGTCACGAGTGATGCCAATGTGCTACGGAAGTCAAGCTTCCTTTCATAAAACAAAAGCCTTACCTTGGCAAACCTATTAGATATACTAAGCCAGACATCCTCTCTGGAGTGTACACAACATCTCACCCTAGTTTCATCGCTATCGGACGAATGGTATATGAACGCATACGTGGCCTTGTTGAATCGCTTCGTGCGTCGTAGCACATTTGTTGAATCTACTCGCGCGCTGCCTATTGTAAAGTGGATTTACTAAGCCAGAAACCTTCCCTGAAGTGTACACAACATCTAACCCAAATTTCATAGCTATCGGACGAATGGTATATGAATGCATACGGGACTTTCTTGAAACGCTTTGCGTGTCGTCACTCATTAGTTGAAGCTACTCGTGCGCTATCTACTGCGAAATGTATTTACTAAGTTAGAAACCATCTCGTAAGTGTACACAATATCTCACCCAAGTTTCATTGCTATCGTACGAATGGTATATGAACACATACGGGACTTCGTTGAAACGCGTCGCGCGTCGTCGCTCATTTGTTGAATCTACTCGTGCGCTATCAATTGTTAAATAGATTTACTAAGCCAGAAACCTTCCCTGGAGTGTACACAACATCTCACCAAAGTGTCATCGCTCTCGGACGAATGGTATATGAACGCATACGGGACTTTGTTGAAACGCTTCGCGCGTCGTAGCTCATTTGTTGAATCTAATTAGTGTGCGCTGCCTATTGTAAAGTACACAACATCTCACACAAGTTTAATCGCAATCGGACGAATGGTATATGAACGCATACGGGACTTTGTTGAAACGTTTCGCGCGTCGTAGCTCATTTGTTGAATCTAATCGTGCACTGCCTATTGTAAAGTAGATTTACTAAGCCAGACACCTTTCCTGGAGTGTACACAACATCTCACACAAGTTTCATCGCTATCGGACTAATGGTATATGGTGACTTTGTTGAAACGTTTCGTGCGTCGAAGCTCATTTGTTGAATCTACTCGCGCACTGCCTATTGTAAAGTGGATTTACTAAGCCAGAAACCTTCCCTGAAGTGTACACAACATCTAACCCAAGTTTCTTAGCTATCGGACGAATGGTATGTGAATGCATACGGGACTTTGTAGAAACGATTTGCGTGTCGTCACACATTTATTGAATCCACTCGTGTGCTATCTACTGTGAAATGTATTTACTAAGTTAGAAACCTTCCCTGGAGTGGAAACAACTTCTCACCCAAGTTTCATCGCAATCGGATGAAAGGTTTACGAACAAATACGGGACTGTGTCGAAATGCTTCGTGCGTCGTCGCTCATTTGTTGAATCTACTCGTGCGCTTCCAATTGTAAAATGGATTTACTAAGCCAGAAACCTTCCTTGGAGAGTAATCAACATCTCACCCAAGTTTCAGCGCAATCGGATGGGAGGTGCATGAACGCATAGGAGACATACACACCCACACACCCACATACATACTAGCATTTAACATTGATTTTTAGCCTATTTTCAATTTTGAAAAAAAACAAAAAAACAAAAAAAACAAGATGTTCAGTAAAGAACATATAGCCTACTTTCTCCTAAATGCATGGGTATTGTTATAAATCTTTGTCCTTTACAAGGAGTATAATTGAATGTTGGTTGTAGTAGCTTGTTGAAATACAACGTGCTATAGGGATATTAAACATGAATATGAGGTGCCCTTTGCTAGTGCTACCTCTGTAAAAAAAAAAAATTCAATTCGGTTTCACCGTGTTTGAATTGATCCGGGGAATGGATTTGCACACATACATGGCCGCTATTTGCAAACTATTGGGCTGATGACCTTGTAGTCAGTCATAAGATGCTTTCCACAAAAAGGCATGTTGTTGCAAAATCCGGTAGAGATCAAATTATTAGGATGGTCGAAATTTGATTTAAGCTTTTAACATTTGGGTGGCCGTCATTCCGTTTCCGTCAAGATGGCGGCGATATAAAACATGACACTGAGGTGCCTTTTGCTAGTGCTACCTCTGTACCAAATTTCGTTCAATTCGGTTTCACCGTGTTTGAACTGATAGGGGGAATCGATTTGTACACATACTTGGCCACCATCTGCAAACTATTGGGCTGATGATCTAGCAGTTTGGTCAGAATATGCTTCCCACATAAAGATTTGTTGTTGCAAAATTTGGTAGAGACTAGATTTTTAGGTTGGTCGTAATTACATTTTAGCCTTTAACATTTGGGTGGCCGCGATTACGTTTCCGTCAAGATGGCGGTGATATAAAACATGACACTGAGGTGGCCTTTTCTAGTGCTACCTCTGTACCAAATTTCATTCCATTCGGTTTCACCGTGTTCGAATTAATAGAGGAATCGATTTTCACACAAAGATGGCCGCCATCCGCAAAATATTAGGCTAATGACCTATTATTTGGTCAAAGGATGCTCCCTCCATAATGGTATGTTGATGCAAAATTTGGTAGAGATCGGATGATTAGGTTAATCGTAATTTGATTTAAGCTTTGAATATTTGTGTGGCCGCCATTACGTTTCCGTCAAGATGGCGGCGATATAATACATGACACTGAGGTGCCCTTTGCTAGTGCTACCTCTGTACCAAATTTCATTCCATTCGGTTTCACCGTGTTCGAATTAATAGGGGTAATCGATTTTGACACAAAGATGGCCGCCATCCGCAAACTATTAGGCTAATGACCTAGTAGATTTGTTAAAGGATGCTCCCTCCATAAAGGTATGTTGTTGCAGAATTTAGTAGAGATCGGATGATTAGGTTAGTCGTAATTTGATTTAAGCTTTGAAAATTTGTGTGGCCGCCATTACGTTTCCGTCAAGATGGCGGCGATATAAAACTTGACACTGGGGTGCCCTTTGCTAGTACTACCTCTGTACTAAATTTCGTTCCATTCGTTTTCACCGTGTTCGAATTAATAGGGGCAATCGATTTTCACACAAAGATGTCCGCCATCCGCAAACTATTAGGCTGATGACCTATTAGTTTGGTCAAAGGATGCTGCCCCCTTATAGGGAATGTTGTTGCAAAATTTGGTAGAGATCGGATGATTAGGTTAGTCGTAATTTGATTTAAGCTTTGAACATTTGTGTGGCCGCCATTACGTTTCTGTCAAGATGGCGGCGATATAAAACATGACACTGAGGTGTCCTTTGCTAGTGCTACCTTTGTACCAAATATCGTTCAATTTGCGCTCACCGTGTTCGAATTGATAGGGGGGGGGGGGGGACAGACATTCAGATTACACACACTCACACACACACACACACATTCACACACAGACTCACACACACACATACACAAACACAGACAGACACACTTTTTTTTCGCCTTGTAGTGATCTCATAAGTCTACTTTCATTTTTTGCAAAAATCGAAAGTAGGCTAAAAATAGGCTTATGACATCATCTTTTGTCCGTGTGAGTGTGCGTGGGTGTGTGTGTGTGTGTGTGAGGTGTGTGTGTGTGTGTCCCCCTAATACATTCTAAACGGATGGAGCGATTTCAATGAAACTCGGTAAGTTCAGAGCACTGTTCCGGTCGACCCCGACCGTGTCTTTGTAATTTTGTTACGTCTCACCAATCCTACATGGCGGCTGTGCGAAATATTTTACCAGCATTCAATATCTCCGAAACTATTACCAATATCACCCTAGAATATTTTACGGTGATAAAGGGAACTACTAGAAGTTCACCTATGTGACTTTGGAAAAACTGGTAACTACAAAACCAAAATGGCGGCCACGCGAATTTGCGACTTTTAAATAGACGTTTCTCGCGATTTAACCAACCAAACGCAATACAACTTGGTACAGTTTATGTTTATACACATTGTAATGCACCGACATCTAACTTCGTTCAATTGTTTACATAACCACAAGATGGCGGCTGTGCGAAATATTTCTCGGGCATTCTATATCTCTGAAACTATTTGCGGTATCACCCTGAAATTCTCTACGGAGATAAAGGGCACTACTGGAAGTTCATCTGTAAGACTTTTAAAAACCGGTTAAATACAAAACGAACATGGCGGCCAAGCGAATTTGAAAATTTTAAATAGACCTTTATCGCGATTTAATGTTCCAAACGCAATGAAATCTGGTACAGGAAATGTTTATACACATTGTAATGCACTGGTATCTAATATAGTTCAATTGTTTACATAACCTCAAGATGGCGGCTGTGTGAATTTTAAAATTAAGTGTTTATTTCTTGTGTTGTAGTCATGCGATCGAAGTGAAAGTTTGAATATTGAACCTACGCAATAATTTTCCTTTAATGGTACATGACTCTATGGCCTATACATTTAACAAACCAAAATGGCGACCATCCGAAATATTTAGATGGCTCTGAATATCTACGAATCTATTATAGCAATCAACCTGATTTTTTTTATGTTCATGGGGGCTATGAACTTAAGTTCACCAATAGGACTTTAAATAACGTGGTGATCACAAATCCAACATGGCGGCGACGCGAATTATAAATATTCACATGGATGTTTCTCGCAATTTAACCATCCGAGTGCAGTGAAATTTGGTACAGTAAATCCTTATACGAATGTAAATCCATTGGCACCTAATTTATTTCAATTGTTTCCATAACCACAAGATGGCAGCTGAGCGAAATTTTAAAATCTCTTTGTTACTTCTTGTGTCCTAATCATGCGATTGAAGTTTGAATGCTACACGTACACAATAATCGTCATGTAACAGTACATAACTCTAGGACCTACATATATAAAATCCAACATGGCGACCATCCGAAATATTTAGTCGGTTCTCAATATCTACGAATCTATTACAGCAATCAAACTGAAATTTTGTATGTTGATAGAGGCAATTAACATAAATAGGATACATGAAAATAGGCTGTATAGTTCTTCACGGAACTACTTGTTATATATAGAGATTCGCTGTCTCGTTAAATTATCAAATGTTCACTAGTACCAGTACAGACCAGCATTCTTTTGAAAATCTATAAAAGTAATCTAGCATTTCTCTCCTTAACCCTTATGGTGTTGGCTAACTCTTCCGTACGCTAACATCAACTCGTTCTTGCTTGCAATCCGAGAGAAACTAGTTAGGTGCCCTTGCTGTGATTTCCTACAGGAAAGCAAAAAATGTCATTAATTTCTCTATTGTCTTATATTATTGTCAGGAATAATCAGAAAGATTTATTAGTACTTCCTTCCAATTCATTACAGGAAACTTACGAGGAAACCTTTTTAACTGCCCAGATAGTCTTGAAACTTGGCAAACATTTTGGTCTGGCCACAAGGAAGAGATCAGTGCTGATATTTCTACCCAGACATTCAGAGAGACAGATAAACAAACATCATTAACCCTCCCATTGCCAATATTTTCGAAACCTATATTTTACCAAGCGGGGTATTTTGATTACCCCAATTCATTTTTGTGATTTAGTCTAATATTTGTTAATAGATTCTCTAATTTTTTATGAATAGCTTTATTTAGTTTTGAAATACAACTTTTCAAATCATTAAAAGTATTTAAATTCAGCATACCTCCAAAGCAAAGTACATTTTATACTATTCAGACGACAAATTCAACGTTTGACTCCTGTAAAATTCAAAATGTGTATATTTTGACTGCATTTTTCGAAGAAATAGCCTCCCTGTTCATTTCTTCCACAATAATATTCACAATTACTGGTGAAATAAATAACAACAAGTTGTTCCGTAAAGAACTATGTAGCCTATTTTCATATCCCTACTTTTGTTAATTGCCTCTATCAACATACAAAATTTCAGTTTGATTGCTGTAATAGATTCGTAGATATTGAGAACCGTCTAAATATTTCGTAAGATCGCCATGTTGGATTATTTAAATGTGTAGGCCTTTGCGTTATGTAATATTACATGAAGATTATTGCGTAGGTGCATTATTCAAACTTGAATCGCATGATTAGGGCTCAACAAAAAAGAAATTAGATTTTACAATTTCTCACAGCCGCCTTCTTGTGGTTATGAAAACCAATGAAATTAATTAAATGGCTGTGGATTAAAATTTGTATAATCATTTATACCGTACCAAGATTCACTGCGCTCAACGGAGTTAGATATTGTTGATTTAAGGGCTGGAACAGTGAGGTCATCTGCCCTTAACGGAACGGAACGAAACGAAACAATGCAAAACAAAATGAATCGAAACAAAGTGAAACGAAACGAGTCGAAACAAAGCGAAACGAAACAAAGCGAAATGAATCGAAACAAAGCGAATCGAATCGAAACAATGCGAAACAAAACAGAGTGAAATACATCGAAAAAAAGGCGAATCGAAACGAAACAAAGCGAAACGAAACAAAGCGAAATGAATCGAAACAAAGCGAAATGAAATGAATCGAAACAAAGCAAAATACAACGAATCAAAGCAAAACGAATTGAAACAAAGTTAATATCGAAACAAAGCGAAACGGAACGAATTGAACTAAATCGAAACGAATTGAAACAAAGCGAAACGAATTGAAATAAAGCGAAACGAAACGCGAAAAAGAAAGACACAACAACATAATAAAAACAAGATCATGAAATTTGAATAATTAATAAGAAATGAATTTTCTAAATTTGAAAGAAACAAAATTACATAGACATGAAATGATATAAACTAAAGAGTAGATTACAATAAGACAAAAACAAAGATAATGTATAGAGCACTGAGAATATTCACTAATTGTGACCAGAATGGTAATTGGCCAGCAGTAAACAAAGAGTTAACCTTGATCTGTCCTAATTACTCTGATCGCCTACTGTAGCATTGATGAGTAATTTACCGCTATGTTGAGCACATGATACAGTAATTCACAGCTGACCAGATCCCCCCGGCCTCTACAGATTCACCTGATCCACAAGGATGGCCACAGAAACAGAATGGGGTGATGATAACGTTGAGGTTATCAGACCCTATTGGTAAGTATCAAAATGAAAATAATAAATAATAATATCATATGGTCTCGGGTGCCAGGAGCAAGCTTTGTTATTTGACACCCAGAGGATAGCTTGCATGTCGAATTTCATTGTTCCTTGAAGCACTATTAACGTCAAGGGGGTTAGATATCTAAGCTCTTTGACTTTATAGCGCTTTCTAGTAGAGAAATGAGGAACATTATGTTGGCGGAAAATCCCGAGATTAATTTTGCCATTATGAACACGGCCTACTGAATTCAACATCGTATGGCAAGCGTGTCGTCATTTTTGTATCCTTTCAAAAATCACTTACCACGGTCAGGAGCGAACCTACAAGCTTGGGGTCGGTAGTCTGACACGTTAACCACTCACCCACCGTAGCAAGCAATTAATATAATCACAATCTAACTTGATCATCTTGTGGTGTAGCGGCTAGCGTTATTCATAATTTCAGCTACACACACTACTACCACAGACATTACAAGAACACAGGTTATCATGTAATCTTAATATAGGCTACACGGAAGTACACGAAACTAAAAATGTTGAAATGTTAGAACTCAACACAAGAGTGCCCAAATAGATTTGGCAAAAAGTGACGATTATTTTTTATGTCAATTATTTTGAGGAATGTTAAATGAATACCTATACATTCCTTGCCCATTCATATCATTATCTCGTAACACGTATTTCCAACGTTATCTTGCCATTATTTGTCTACCTCCCAAATACATACAAAACTACCTGTTATAAACTCACTATTTCAATATGTTATACAAAATCCACTTTACAAGACAAAAATTATCTTTTTATATATCACTTGATGTCAATATACATTTTGAGACATGTTTCGGCTCTGTGAGCCTTCTTCAGTCAAAATCACTAAAATATTCTCCTAAAACAGTCTAATGTTTGGTCTCTCAATAAAAATTTGTTAAACATTTTTACATCGTCAAGATGATTAAAACATATGAATATAAAATGCTTAAAGAATTTAAAAAATAATTTAAAATTGTACAAAATTTCGAAATGTGGGCCCATTCTTGTTGATCCATTTTCAAACAGGGGACCTGGAACAATAAAAAAAATACCTGACAATCTACGGTTCCTACTTAGAAACATAAAAAGATGACTCTAGTTGGGTAAAGGATCGTGTCTAAATATGTCATGTAGAAACAGGTAATCGGAAGTTGTTTATTTAGTGCTTTGCAGAACGTTTTCAACGACCTGTAAAGCGGAAAACTAAATGAAATATGGAAAATAAACAATAACCAAACCCACGTATAAATGACCAATGTTTACATACCGCAGTTTGGAGACCATGAACTGTCATCTCACAACTTTGAAATCACTGGTTGACTTGAAACTGGAATTGTGAGGTCAACGGTCGCGGGAGGGGGAGGCATAGCGTACGTCAGAACCTTACGTTAATGGAGGAGGGAGGGCCGCTTCCTGTTTATGTCGGTCTCTTCGCCTTAATTTCGAGATCGTGTTAAATAAAATGTTGTCGTTGAAAGTTAATTCGTTCAAGTTATTTACAGGGTCTGTTTTTTTGGGCAATATGAATTTCTATGTTCTCTAACACATTAAGTTTTTTTTACTTTTATTAACAATGTGTACAATTTCCAAATCCGTATATATCGAACTGAAATTATATTTTTTCTCGTCCATGTGGTTCGCCATGGCCGAGAACTTGTTATATTTCAACGCGCTGGTATGTTCCCCGTATCTTACGTTGAACGCTCTACCCGTTTGTCCAAAATAGGTGGAATCGCAATTCTTGCATTTTAGTTTGTACACTCCCGATTTGCTCAATTTATTGGTCTTATTTACACTATTGTGATTAAAAAAGATGTTGCTATTATTATTTTGTGTTTTGTATACAATGTTAATATTAAACTTTCTCATTGAGTTTGTTATAGTATGTGCTTTTGGGTTTACATACGTGAAAGTAGCGAAATGTTGGTTCTTTTTGCGATCTTTTTCTAAAGTTTTTTTCAAATTTGTTAACAATCTTATTTTTGATTCTGTTGACGTAATTTTGTGAATATCCATTTTTCTTTGCGATGATTTTTAGTTCCTTGCTTAAACTTTCTTCACTATTTTAACTCATCTATTTTTTCATCCACATCTCTTCTATTCCTCGCTGTTATTATCAAGACTTTTGTTTTTGTTTTTCTTAACACATTTTGTATCAGATCTGTTTTTTTAATTCTCATTTGAGAGCTTTTGGAAACAGAATATTTTTAGAATCCTCTGTTATGGCAAAATTTATATTAAGTGTATGTTCTTGCACATTTGGTTGGTTGGTTCTTAAGTATAGGGGCTGCGAAAACACGGTCATGTAGCCCCGTGTACTTTGGGTGTGTGTAGAATCTGTCTGATAACCGGTGTTAATTTTGATGACTGTATTAGTGTGTGTTATCTGTTTATTAATTCAAGTAAGGTCTGCAGACTTCTGAATTTTTCAAATATTTCCTACTTTTGCCGCCAAAAGCCACCGTCAACGACTACTAGTTCAGAACTTAGCTACCAGACGCCACCGCAGTCGACTCTTGGCAACGAACGTAGGGACCTAAGAGCGTTGTTTACATTCTTAACCTATATAATTTAGCTTCACACAGGTGTAATTAGTGGAAGGTTCTTTAACATACCATAAATCATTTACATGGGACAGCCGGCTTTACTTCCCCAACGAAGGAAGGCATACTGAAGGATTTTAACGCTATTAAAAATCCAACGTCTTCGGCCGGGTTTGAACCCGCACCTGTTCAGCATGCTACCAACTACGTCACCGAAGCCGCTAATACGTAAGTGTGAGCCATGTTCAGATGGATCCCGTGGTTGCCATCGTACGCCCGACTCGTTGTATGCTTCTGAGTTTCAATTACTGATTTTATTGATTTGATCCGAGTTCTTCAAATATTTTTGTAGTATTTCATTTTTACCCTCACTCAGGGGAGACGTCCAATGATTATTATTACTTTTCTCATTGTCTCTGACGAAGCGCTGTTCCCTAGACAATAGGCTATACTGTATTGCACGATGAAATGAAATTGCTTCGAGAGAAACCTGACCTGACCTGACCCATGCAGACTGTTCTAGCCTATCAGCCCGAGGGCCTTGAGAGCTGTATCTAATGATTTTCGACCAATTGTAACTGCGTTAGGGTGATTGGGTGATTACAATGAAAGCAAATTGGCCTTAATATGACCTAAAATCATGAAATACAGAATGTAGAAAGGATAGTAAATATGAATAGTTCTGAGAAAATCTGAAATTAGAGGTGAAATCGGAAATAGAAAGTTCCTAAGAGAATAAAAGGAGTGCTATAGTAGCAGATTTGTTGTGAAGAGGAAAATCATTCGATAATAATGCGGGGGTGCTTATGACGGCTACCCCTCGCTTGGTAATCACCCAATCTGTTTATGAGTGGGTTTGTACTAAGTGTAGCTGTTCTGTAGAGTGTACTGCCTGTCCGTGAATTCTTTCACTGATGGTCGGTAGACCGTATTCATTATGTAATTGAGCGTTGCGCACGTACCAGGGGGCGCCCGATATCGTGCGCAGCGCTTTGTTCTCAACGACCTGAAGTTTGTTGATAGTAGAGTGGGCAGCATATCCCCACACTGGGCTGGCATATTCCATAACTGGACGCACTATTGTGCTGTAAGTAAGGAGTCTACTTCTGTCATCTAGTGAACTCTGGGCCTTAAGTAAGGGCCAGAGTTTCGATTGAGTCACTTTCGCTAGGTTCGCGCGCTGAGTGACCTCCTTTGCGAAAGTAAGGCCTCGATCAAGCGTGATTCCCAGATACTTTGAAGCTGGCTGCCATCTGATTACATCGCCAAAGAAGTTTAAGTCCTGGACGTCCGTATACTTGCGCTTTTTGGTAAACAGTGAGGCAGCACATTTACTGTCATTAATTTTGATTCTCCGTCTCCCATAAGTCCAACCCCTCGTCCACAGCAAAAAGATCATATATCGGACGTACTATGTCCCTATCCTGACGTATGCCTCGGAGACCTGGGTTATGAAAGGAAGGGAGAAGAGAAAAATACAGGCCAGTGAGATGAGGTTCTTGAGAAGCAGTATTGGAGCTGCAAAGATGGACAGAATAAGAAATGAGAGGATCAGAGAATTAATGAAGGAGGAACCATTACAGGATGGTATAGAAAAATCTAGACTTAGATGGTATGGACACGTAAAACGAATGGAGGAGAAGAGGATACTCAGGAGGATACACGAGACGAAGTGGGAAGGAAAGAGACCGAGAGGGAGACCAAGAGACAGGTGGCTGAAGGGGGTGCAAGAAAGCGTGAAGAAGAGAGGAGAAGACTGGACAAAGGTGGTGGCTGAGAGATGAATTTGAATTTATTGTTTCTCTTATACAGGCCACTGAGGCTACAAAGCCTCTTTATGCAGCTCTCTTCATTCAGAGGGCGGTTAAATACAATAGAATAAATGAAGAAAGAAAAAACTTAACCTATACATACAGTTGACAATAGAAGTTCTTTTTAATACATCCGTTCACCTTGAACATGATAATTGTATAGCTGATAGATTACAATGAAGGGAGTGTTTTATCGCTCTGATAGGAAGTCCTGAATACTGGTGCAATTTATATTTATTCCAGAGAATACTAGCTGAAATACGGAATGAACCTTTGCATTTTTCGGTTCTGTGATGAGGTATCTGGAGCATCTGTGCAGTGTGTCTATTCGCACGGTTATGCACTGATTGCATGGGAGTTAGTGTGCAGTAAATATAAGACGGAATTTTTAATTTTAGAATTTTTATCACAGTCAGAGCCATGGCATACTGTCTTCGTTCCTTTAACTTAAGCCATCCAATCTGGACGTAAAATGGAGTTATATGAGACTCTCTTGGTACATTGAGAACAAACCGCAAGCAAGCATTTTGCATTCTTTGCAATTTTGTATTGAGGACCTCTCCCATATCATGGTAAATTATAGATCCATAGTCAAATATTGGTAATATCAAACTCTGTATCAGTATCTTTCGTACATTTTGAGGCAAATAGAAGCAAGTTCGCCTAATTTGATATAATGACGATGCAACCCTTTTCAGAATCATGTTTGTGTGATCCTGCCACGATAATCGAGAGTCAAAAATAACTCCCATATTTCTTACTGCTGACTGATACGGAACTGTTTGGGATGCAAGCTGTAAAGGTGGTACTGGGTCAGGTAGGGAACTGAGTAATTTGGTATAGCCGATGATGATCGGTTGCGTTTTTTCGAAGTTAAGTATTAGATTATGATCGAGTGCGTACTGAGATAGGCTTTGAATGTCACTGTTAATTAGTGCTACGTTCAAATGAATGGATTTCAGATCCGCGTGTAGATATAGCTGAAGGTCATCTGCGTACATATGATGTTGACAGAATTTAAGGACAGATGGAAGGTCATTTATATACACGGAGAACAGGAGTGGACCAAGAACCGAACCCTGCGGCACACCTGTTGTTACTTCACACCATTCTGAAACATTGTCATCTGCTAGGACTACTCTCTGACATCTGCTTGTTAGGTAAGACCTAAACCAGTTCGTTACTGACTTTGAAAGACCTAGATTTCTTAATTTAACTAGTAGGATCTCATGGTGAACTCTGTCAAAAGCTTTGCTGAAATCGAATAGAGATAATATAGTTATTTCCTTCCGGTCCATTGCTAGACGAATGTCGTCTGTGACTTTGATAAGGGCTGTCAGAGTACTATGTTTTGATTTATATCCAGATTGGTTCGGGTTTAGGATATTGTTGGAATTTATATATTCATAAAACTGATCAAAAACAATCCGTTCTAACGCTTTCCCAATTGCACACAATATACTTATTGGTCTAAAGTCACTACAGTTTAAGGCGTTCGTGAATTTTGGTATTGCTTTGATGTTGGCTTTTTTCCATTGTGTCGGATAAATACCCATTTGCAGGCTATAGTTAAATATATGCAATAAAACTGGCATGAGGAGGTCCATATTCCTTTTCAATAGCGTAATAGATATACGATCTGGTCCTATGGCTTTTGAAGTTATCCTAAATATGGCTAAATGAATGTCCTCAGGATATATATAGCCAAAATGAAATTCTTCCCGTCGGTCAGTAAATTTTTCCCTGTAGTTAGCAACAGTTGACAAAACTCTATTGCTGTCTACAACGGTTGATACGTTTAAATAATGCTTATTAAGCTCATCAGCGCTCATTGTTGGGTTATTGCTTTTGTGTCTGGATTTTCCAACACCGAGAGTTTTTGTAGCTCTCCACAAAGCCGAAGAGTTTTTAGCTGAATTAATTAGCGAATAAGTGTAACGTATCTTTGTATTACGAATAACTTGCTGGGTTCTGTTGCGTAAGCTTTTGTATTCTACAATGTCCTCGGGTTTCTGTGTTCTGTTGCACTTCTTTCTGGCTCTATTTTGAGATCTTATTAGATCTTTTATTTCTGTGTTGATCCAGGCAGCTGGTGCGTGCCTCACGTTAGCTGAGCGCACTGGGGCATGGCGATCATATAAATCAATTAAAAATGTGTTCAATGTTTCTACCTTCTCATCTATAGTTTGCTGCTCGAAAACAGTGTGCCATGGAACTGAGATGGCATCGGCCTTAAACCTTTCATAATTAAACCTGCTGAAGTCTCGAAAAGTTCGAATACTGGGCTTATATTTTGGAGTTGACAGGGTATATACTGCGTATAAGAGATCATGTGCTGAGAAGCCAGAAGCAGAAGTTTGGCCAAACTCAATCACGTGCTCATTGCAGTTGGATGCTATGGTGGGAAGACAGAAGACGTTGGAGAGGCTTGTGTTCCAAACAGACCCAGCCAGTGGCTGGAAACTGTGCAAGATGATGATGATGATGAATTTTGATTCTCCAATCCCTTAGCCAGGTTCCTAAGGTGTCTAAAGCGACTTGGAGGTTGGCTTCAACTCTGCATCCTCTCAAGGAGGTGGATGTGTGAGTCTATTGCTGGTCTACGAAGGCACCTTAAGGGCACTATGTAGGCCACGGAAATCCTATTTAATGTAGCACTAACTGAATAGTTGAACAAAACACGTCATTTTCTTAATATGATCCTACCACACAAACTACTGAATCAATGTAATGAAAATTTATCAGCATACTGTAGTAGTTCTGAAAAATATGGAAGAAATTGAAACCAATGTAACAAGAAGTTCGTGACGAACTAAGTTGTTGTTTGAGTCTTCAGTCTTTTGAATGGTTTGATGAGCACTCCATGCCTCCCTGTCCTGAGCTAATCGTTTCATCTCTACATAGCTACCACACCCTGCATCTGGGACAATCTGTTTAACATATTCTAAACTTGGTCTACCTCCACATTTTTTTCCCTCGACCCTTCCTTCCATAACTAAGCTTGCTAATCCTGGGTGTCTTAGTATGTGTCATACCAACCTATCTCTTCTCTTCATTAGCAGTCGCCAGAAATATCTCTCCTCTCCCACTAGTCTTCGTTAGTAACCCTATCTTCCCCATCTGATCGTCATCATTCTCCAGTAACACCACATTTTGAATGCGTCATTTCTCCTCCTTTCTTCAGCTCCAATAGCCCAAGTTTCACTTCCATAGAGCGCCACGCTCCAGACAAAGGCCTTCCAAAATGACTTCCTAATACCTAAACCTATATTCGATGTCAACAGATTCCTTTTCTGTAGAAACGCTTTCCTTCCCTGAGCTAACCTACTTTTTATATCCTCTTTGCTTCGTCCATCACTGGTTATTCTGCTTCCTAAGTAACAGAAGTCTCCTACTTCCTTTAGTTTTTCACCTGCCAATTTGATGTCCATAGAGGATTCTAATTTCTTTCGGCTGCATTCCAAGAGCCTACTTTTCTTAAAATTAAGATTCATGCCGATGACTAATCTACATGGAACTATCTAGAATAATGACGAAATTAATTTGGTAACATCTAAATATACCTGTTAAAATGTAGCCAAATAGAGCACTGCAGTTGGCAGCCCCGGTGACTGAATTTATATTCTTAGTTCCATCTCTTAAGGCACAGAATACAAAATGTGGTTGAAGTCCAATGGATAGCTTGGGCGTTACATACAGTTAGACACTGGATCTATCAGCGAGAGTACAATCAAATTGGCAACAATGTCATGCATGTGTTGGTAAGAAATAATCTGAAATATTATGATCTATTGTTGTGCCAATTTTGGATGTAATCCATTTGTTGATCTAAAAGTTACATGTATTTTAAAATTGGACCTACCAGCAAGCTTAGAATCATGTTGGCAGCACTGACGTAAATTAGTTACTCCAATTTAATCTAGAATGTCAGGTACTAAACGTGTGCATAGATTAAAGCTATCGGTTTGCATACTTTCTGATATATTGGTATTTGGATAAAAGAATAGAGAGAACATTTATTGACTGTTGGAAGCCCTGGTGGCTCTTAAGAATACGCTCAGTCATAGTACATACGATATTTGGTTGAAATTAAATTGATAGTGTAGAAGTTATATTCATTAAAAAATTGGACCTATCAGCAGGCTTAGAATCATTTTGGCAATACTGCCATGTACGGGTTCCTAGAAATTAAACTGAAATATTGTTATCTATATGTGTGCTAAATTCGGAATAGCTCCCATGCATACCTTCCAAGATATGCAAATGGAGCTCAAATTTCAAGTGCGGGTTTTCAGCAGTTGGTAGCACTGACATCATTTTCAAATATGGCTTTGAGATATTCAGGCATTTATCTTCACTCATACCAAATTTGGTTTCGATTGCTGCAGCCGTTTAGGAGTTGATGAGGGGGACACACACAGACAGACAGACAGACAGACAGACAGACACACACACAGAAAGACAGAACGACAGACATACAGTCTGACAGACACACACACATTTTCCCGGATTGATCTCATAAGTCTACGTTTTCCTCATTTTTGCAAATTGTGAAAAGTAGGCTAAAAATTTATGTCTTGTGAATTGAAAAAGTGAAACAATTTTGTTATCTCGGCCGTATAATCACAGAAGACAATAGATGCTTAATGGAAGTGAAGAGAAGAATTGCTTTGGCAAAACAGGCATTTATGACTACGAAAAACATTTTATCCAGCAAACATATTGAACCCTTTATCCTCTGTTGGATAAATGATTCTATGTTTTATTTCTTCAATTAATAAATATTTCCACCAGCATCATGAAAATAGCCAGACAGTGATGAGGAAATTTCAAGCATTTGTTGGGGACAGTGGGGACGTACCTGAAGCAGTTTGACAAAAGGCTAAATACTTTAGCTGTGAAAAGAAATAGCCTAGCGATGTGTCAGAAGGACAGGTGTTGGCCTCCTCAAAATAGAAGCGACGCGCAGTGAGACATGGTTCTGGTATGTTCATTGTAATATTCGCGCCTAGAAGAAATATGATGCAGTAACGTGAGTGGCTGAGGAAGGTAATAGACACTCCTACGAAGCCAAGATCTGCTAAAAACCGCCAAGTTACAGAAAATGTGGAACCAATGAGAAATGAATGCCTACGAGCGCGGCAAGTCCAGCTTGGGTACGCGGTGGCTAGCATTCACGCGGGAAATCGCCTAGACAAAATCTCTACGATCGATTCTAGGATTAATGGGCATATTCTTGACCTGTGCAATGTTACGAGTTCAGTGATATTTATTTCATTCCTGTACCACCATTATTTCGAGAAATTTTTATATAATTCCCCCCCCCCCCCCCCATCAAGACCTAGGGCCAGTTCATTTATAAGTGGCGTGAAGAGTCAAGACATTGCTTGTTATTTTGTGTGTCGTGGACACAGGTTGACTTTATTTTGTGCGTCTAAGGACGTAGGCTGTTATACTTTGCGTGTCATGAGGACACAGAAGTTATTGTAAATGTGTTAAATTCAGTGATAGATAGTCACAGTACTATATTTTGTAGGGGCAGTATCGTCGATAATTCGCCAACAAACTGTTACGGGGAAAGTAGTACCTGGAACGGCGAATTTAGTAGTCAGATACCAAGTGTATAATAATCTAACTTTCTGAATCAGCACGAGAGATGACATCGATTACCATAGAAGAAGTTTGGAACTCTCAACACTCCGTCCAGATGGCTGAGATGAGATAAGAAGCATTCAGTTGGGAGATGGCAGCTGATGTTCTTTGACGGGTGACTGAAAGAGAGATGAGTACAATATAATATTCTTTATTATTTGATAAATTAACTTATGGTTTATGGGACATATTTTTGTAAATACTTTGCTTGTGTGATTAACGTAGTATATTTAGTTTTGGTCTGACACACCTTTGTATGGAAGCAGCTCGCACAAATGTTATTAGTAGAAGGTTCTTGTTTTTGTATTGTTTTAACTAACGTAGCTATGTGAACGGCCGTGTTTGCATATGTTACGCAATGCGGTTAAAAACGTCTCTCGGAGATATGTTGTGTTTCAGAAGTAGGACTGAAGTAATATAATTATACAGTAGATTGGAGGGTAATTAAAATTGTTTAAGGTTTATTATTGATCAGATTCAGTGAGATTATTGCCTTGGGAGCAATGTGATTTGTGACGAAGAGCAGTCAGCTCTATCGTAGGTTTTAATATTTTTTTAAAATAGTTTGCGAGCACCCATTCAGCCGACCTGTGTGAAAGTTCGTATGTCATTCCCAGAAGTGTGTGTGTGTGTATTTTTGTGGTCATTACAAGCGGGAATTTCAGCGTAGACTGATTTCTGTCAGCTTGGTGCCAGGTCCATATTGTAACCTTGCGAGGGCAATTGTGGATATTTTGATTAATGTCTGACCATTTGTTGAGGTGGTTGAGATTTTGTTGCTGTTGATTCCTTGAGATAACGGCACAGCTGGTCAGTTATTTATATACACTGGAGTTGGGACATGACAAGTATTGATGAAGGGGGAGATGTTTCACAAGGCGGTCTGAACGTTGCAAGCGAGGTCATTAGTGAGGAGTGCTTGTTGACTCCGTAATTACTTGAAATACAGAATAAGAACTGATCAATGGTAAAAATTGTTTGAATAAATGGGAGTTGCCTACGAATCACGATAATCTCCGAAGCGTTAGCTTAACATGCAGTTTTGTTCATATAAAGTAATATCAGCTGGTCAGGCTTTTGTTGTTGTTGGTTTAGTCCTTGTTTATATTCCATTCAGTGACCCGTGAAGTCACGTGCTATGCTGTATTTCCTTGCTTGTGTATTGAGCAATTGGCCGGAGTTGGCAGCTCATTGTCAAGTGAGGGTCTCAAGAGAGATTCCTGTAAATAGTAGATTTTAGCGTGTGTGTCAGCATTACAGTTTTAAGGGTTTTTATTAGTGTCATGTTCCATATCCGTAAACGTTGATTTACGAGATGATTGTTCGTGAGCACCGTGGCTGTTAACCCGTTGTAAACGAACAGTCATCCAAAGTACTCATTCCTCGTAGTTAGTCATTACGCGTACATAAAATCTAAATTGCAAGTTAGTGGAACCTGGATCCACATTTTAATAAGGGGGAGATCTGTCTGACTCCTCAGCATTGATAGATATTCTTGTCATGGAAAAATTCAGGGAGGATTTTTTTTATTATTGTTGTTTATATACTTTTTATGCACTATTAGTCATTAAATCATGTTATTATTTTACGTCTTGTCACCTTTCTTTCTAAATTATTGTTTTAATCCTATGACCCTTACCTCAGTAGAGCATGTTGTTTGGCGAACGTAAACATCACATAGGAACTGGGCGCGACCCCTTGATTAAGATTTCTTACATATAAACACTGCTATTCTGAAGGGTTCAATATGAATATAGATGTATGAAAATCCTTTGCAGAATCATTTGTATGGAGTACACTGCGCTATGGAAGTGAAAGTTTGACTCAGTGTAAATTGGAAAAGAATCGACTTGAAGCTGCTGAAATTTGGATATGGTGGAAAATGACAAGAACGAGCTGGACGGAAAGAAAAACCAACCTGGAAGTCTTAAGGGAATCCAAAGAAGAGAGAAGATTAATGAAGGAAATGGGAAGCAGAACAAGTAGTTCCGTGAAGAACTATACAGCCTATTTTCATATAACCTACAAATGTTAACTGCACTATGAACATACAAAATTTCAGTTTGATTGCTGTAATAGATTCGTAGATATTGAGAACCGACTAAATATTTCGGATGGTCGCCATGTTGGATTTTATATATGTAGTTCCTAGAGTTATGTACTGTTACATGAAGATTATTGTGTACGTGTAGCATTCAAACTTCAATCGCATGATTAGGACACAAGAAGTAGCAAGGAGATTTTAAAATTTCGCACAGCTGCCATCTTGTGGTTATGGAAACAATTGAAATAAATTAGATGCCAGTGGATTAACATTCGTATAAAGATTTACTGTACCAACTTTCACTGCATTCGGATGGTTAAATTGCGAGAAAAGTCCATGTGAATATTTATACTTCGCGTCACCGCCATGTTGGATTTGTGATCACCAGGTTATTGAAAGTCCTATAAGTGAAGTTAAGTTCATAGCCCCTATGAACATAAAAATATTTTTCAAATTCGCTTGGCCGCCATGTTCGTTTAGTAGTTAACCAGTTTTGGAATGTCTTATAGATGAACTTCCAGTAGAGCCCTTTATCTCCGTAAAAATTTCAGGGTGATACCGCTAATAGTTTCAGAGATATAGAATGCCGGTGAAATATTTCGCATATCCGCCATCTTGTGGTTATGTAAACAATTGAACTAAATTAGACTCCAGTGCATTACACTGTGATTAAACATATACTGTACCAAGTTTTATTGCGTTTGGTTGGTTAAATCGTGAGTAACGTCTATTTAAATGTCGCAAATTCACGTGGCCGCCATGTTGGTTATGTTGTTACCAGTTTTTCAAAAGTCACATAGTTGAAGTTCTAGTAGTTCCCTTTATCACCTGAAAAAATCCAGGGTCGTATCGGGAATAGTTTCGGAGATATTGAATGCTGGTGAAATAATTCGCACAGCCGCCATGTTGTATTTGTGAGTCGTAACAAAATTTCGAGGGCACGGTCGGAGTTGTCCGGAATAGTGCTATGAACTTACCGAGATTCATTGAAATCTCTCCAGCCGTTTAGAATTTATTAGGGGGACACACACACACGCACACACAGTCACACGGACAAAAGGTGATCTCATAAGGCTTTTTTTCAGGGCTGGATAACTTAACATAATGGCCTTCAATAACGAATTGTTTGGCGTTACGGTATACATCGCGTAACGTATAACAGAAAGTTTGTTGTAACGTTATTCATACGAAGAACGAATAAACGGATACTGTATATATACCGTTATTTTAAATATTTTATTATCATACCGGATACCATTTTAGTTATCGCAGGAGACACAAGTCGAATAACGTTATTGGCGTTGTAACACAATCAAATGTACCCCATTCACTCAGTTGTTTTAAATAACGTTATTGACAAGACCGGATAGCATTGTGTTATGCTGCATGCCTCGCAGGTCGAATAACGTTATTCGTGCTCTAACACGTCGCGAACAACTACCACTCATTCCGAACATCAAATAACGTTATTCACAAGACCGGATAGCATTGTGTTATGCTGCATGCCTCGCAGGTCGAATAACGTTATTAACGTCGTGTTCTGTTGTATGGGTCCCGGGTTGAATAACGTTTTTAGCCTCGTACTAGGATCGTAACGTAAAAGCTTGTATACAAGCACAATTCCGGTATAGGCTTCAATAACGTTATTCGTACCTGCATTACGAGTTCTTATTGGCTCAGCTGCAAGAAATCAAAGATGGAGGAAACTTGTGGATTGAGATTAATAGTTGCAGTTCATTGGCATTATTAATGCAAATCAGTCATTTAGTACCGTTACGTTGAATACTGGAAAAGGCACTGACTGATTAAACGCATTTCTGTCAGTATTTATGATTTAACTGAAATCATTCGCCATTTAGCCATATGGATGAAGCTGTGAATCTGCATAGAACATGAAATGTGTACGAGTGCTAAGGCGTTAACTTGGTACCTAATGGGTCCGGGGTTCGAGACGCTCCATGGCCAGAATTTTTATTCTTTTTGAATTATTTCGTTGTGTCAACACTACTGTGTGATGCAACTTTTCAACTTCGATTTACTCCCATGATCTAGGGGGGCGATGTTAATAATGGATATTGGTAGGGAAAAATCTTTCTATTTTATCATTCGAATTTGTACTTTCCCAATCAAAACCATGAATATTTGTACAATTCGTGAAACTAATATAATTTTCACAGCACTGATTACTCCACAGTAAAATAATAACAATAATAATAATAATAATAATAATAATAATAACAATAATATGAAGTAGTTCCGTGACGATCTAAAGAGCCTGATTTTCTTTATATTTAAGATTCATGCCAATGATTAATCTACATAGACCTATATAGAATAATGACGAGATTAAGTTGGCAATAATAACTTTTCTATTTAGATTGGAATATATCTGAAGTAATGTATTCAAATACAGCTCTACATTTGGCAACCATGGTGACTCTGAATATATTCTTAATTCCATATCTTAAGGTACATAATCCACATACAAAATTTTGTTGAAGTCCAATGGATAGTATGAACGTTGCATGCTGTGAAATATTGGAATGTATCAGTGCGAGTAAAATCATATTGGCAACAACGTCAAGAAGGCGTGCTCAGAATTAATCTGAATTATTCCTATATTTTATAGTGCCAATTTTGGATAAAATCCATTTCTTAGTATAGAAGTTACATGCATTAAAAAATTGGCCCTATAAACAGGCTTAGAATTATGTTGGCAGCACTGATGTGCATTAGTTGCTCCCAAATAATCTAAAATTTCCGGAACTATTCGTGCGCAAAATTTAGAGCTGTTGGCTTACATACATTCTGATATATTGGTATTAGGATAAAGAGAGTGAGCATTTATTAACAAATAATAATAATGTTAATGGTTTTGCGTCCCTTTTAACTACTCTGGCTTTTAGAGACTCCGGGGTGCCGTAATTTTGTCCATAAGGGGATCTTCAACGTGCCAGTAAATCTACTGACACGGCTCTCTGGCATTTGCGCACACCCAAATGCCAGCTGACTGCGCCAGGATACGAACGAGCAACCTTGGGCCCAGCAAGCGAGAACGTTACCCCTGAGCCACGCAGCCAGCCGCATTTATTAACAGTTGGCAGCCCTAATGGCTCTCAAGCATAAGCATAGTCATATCTGTTATAGTACACAAAGCACGTACGAAATTTGGTTAAAATCCAATTAATAGTATAGGTGTTAGATGTACTTAAACATTGGACTTATCAGCAGGCTTAGAATGATCTTGGCACACTGTCATATATGGGATCCTTAAAATGTATCTGGAATGTTATTATCCCTGTGTGTGCTAATTTTGGAAAATTTCGCATGCATAACGTCTGAGATATCCAACGTAGAGCTTAAATATGAATTGTGATTTTTAGCAGTTGGTAACTCTGAAATCATTTCCAATTATGTCCCTGAGATATTCAGATATATATTTCCTTAAACCGAATTTGGTTTCGATAACTGCAATCTTTAGGGGTTTATAGGGGGAGACACACAAAGACAGACAGACAGACATTTGCCTGGATCGATGCCATAAGTGTATCTCATCATCATTTAAAAAAAAGTGAAAAGTAAGCTAAAAATAGCAAGTAGAATATACGATAGCTAATGTATAACATCCTACCTTAGGTGCTTCGATACTGTGCTGACCAGTACCCTCTGCTTATGGACATTTCACATGTGTTGTACCGCAATCATTGGCCATCAGCGTACAGATGTTACAGATCGTAACGTAAAAGCTTGTATACAAGCACAATTCCGGTATAGGCTTCAATAACGTTATTCGTACCTGCATTACGAGTTCTTATTGGCTCAGCTGCAAGAAATCAAAGATGGAGGAAACTTGTGGATTGAGATTAATAGTTGCAGTTCATTGGCATTATTAATGCAAATCAGTCATTTAGTACCGTTACGTTGAATACAGGAAAAGGCACTGACTGATTAAACGCATTTCTGTCAGTATTTAAGATTTAACTGAAATCATTCGACATTTAGCCATATGGATGAAGCTGTGAATCTGCACAGTACATGAAATGTGTACGAGTGCTAAGGCGTTAACTTGGTACCTAATGGGTCTTGGGTTCGAGACGCTCCATGGTCAGAATTTTTATTCTTTTTGAATTATTTCGTTGTGTCAACACTACTGTGCGATGCAACTTTTCAACTTCGATTTACTCGAATGATCTAGGGGGGCGATGTTAATAATGGATATTGGTAGGGAAAAATCTTTCTATTTTATCATTCGAATTTGTACTTTCCCAATCAAAACCATGAATATTTGTATTATTCGTGAAACTAATATAATTTTCACAGCACTGATTACTCCACAGTAAAATAATAATAATAATAATATTAACAATAATATGAAGTACTTCCGTGACGATCTAATGAACCTAATTTTCTTTATATTTATGATTCATGCCAATGATTAATCTACATAGAACTATCTAGAATAATGACGAGATTAAGTTGGTAATACTAACTTTTCTATTTAGATTGGAATATATCTGAAGTAATGTATTCCAGTACAGCTCTACAGTTGGCAGCCTTGGTGACTCTAAATATATTCTTAATTCCATATCTTAAGGTACAGAATGCACATACAAGATTTGGTTGAAGTCCAATGGATAGTATGAACGTTGCATGCTGTGAAATATTGGATGTATCAGTGCGAGTAAAATCATATTGGCAACAACGTCAAGAAGGCGTGCTCAGAATTAATCTGAATTATTCCTATATTTTATAGTGCCAATTTTGGATAAAATCCATTTCTTAGTATAGAAGTTACATGCATTAAAAATTGGCCCTATAAACAGGCTTAGAATTATGTTGGCAGCACTGATGTGCATTAGTTGCTCCCAAATAATCTAAAATTTCCGGAACTATTCGTGCGCAAAATTTAGAGCTGTGGCTTGCATACTTTCTTATATATTGGTATTAGGATAGAGAGAGTGAGCATTTAATAACAAATAATAATAATGTTATTGGTTTTACGTCCCTTTTAACTACTCTGGCTTTTAGAGACTCTGGGGTGCCGTAATTTTGTCCATACGGGGATCTTCAACGTGCCAGTAAATCTACTGACACGGCTCTCTGGCATTTGCGCACACTCAAATGCCAGCTGACTGCGCCAGGATACGAACGAGCAACCTTGGGCCCAGCAAGCGAGAACGTTACCCCTGAGCCACGCAGCCAGCCGCATTTATTAACAGTTGGCAGCCCTAATGGCTCTCAAGCATAAGCATAGTCATATCTGTTATAGTACACAAAGCACGTACGAAATTTGGTTACAATCCAATTGATAGTATAGATGTTAGATGTACTTAAACATTGGACTTATCAGCAGGCTTAGAATCATCTTGGCAACACTGTCATATATGGACACCTTAAAATGTATCTGGAATGTTATTATCCCTGTGTGTGCTAATTTTGGAAAATTTCGCATGCATAACGTCTGAGATATCCAACGTAGAGCTTAAAAGTGAATTGTGATTTTTAGCAGTTGGTAACTCTGAAATAATTTTCAATTATGTCCCTGAGATATTCAGATATAGATATTTTCTTAAACCGAATTTGGTTTCGATAACTGCTGTCTTTTAGGGGTTGATAGGGGGAGACACACAAAGACAGACAGACAGACATTTGCCTGGATCGAAGCCATAAGTCTATCTCATCATCATTTAAAAAAAAGTGAAAAGTAAGCTAAAAATAACAAGTAGAATATACGATAGCTAATGTATAACATCCTACCTTAGGTGCTTCGATACTGTGCTGACCAGTACCCTCTGCTTATGGACATTTCACATGTGTTGTACCGCAATCATTGGCCATCAGCGTTCAGATGTTACAGATCGTAACGTAAAAGCTTGTATACAAGCACAATTCCGGTATATGCTTCAATAACGTTATTCGTACCTGCATTACGAGTTCTTATTGGCTCAGCTGCAAGAAATCAAAGATGGAGGAAACTTGTGGATTGAGATTAATAGTTGCAGTTCATTGGCATTATTAATGCAAATCAGTCATTTAGTACCGTTACGTTGAATACAGGAAAAGGCACTGACTGATTAAACGCATTTCTGTCAGTATTTAAGGTTTAACTGAAATCATTCGACATTTAGCCATATGGATGAAGCTGTGAATCTGCACAGTACATGAAATGCATACGAGTGCTAAGGCGTTAACTTGGTACCTAATGGGTCTTGGGTTCGAGACGCTCCATGGTCAGAATTTTTATTCTTTTTGAATTATTTCGTTGTGTCAACACTACTGTGCGATGCAACTTTTCAACTTCGATTTACTCGAATGATCTAGGGGGGCGATGTTAATAATGGATATTGGTAGGGAAAAATCATTCTATATTATCATTCGAATTTGTACTTTCCCAATCAAAACCATGAATATTTGTACTATTCGTGAAACTAATATAATTTTCACAGCACTGATCACTCCACAGTAAAATAATAATAATAATATTAACAATAATATGAAGTAGTTCCGTGACGATCTAATGAACCTAATTTTCTTTATATTTATGATTCATGCCAATGATTAATCTACATAGACCTATCTAGAATAATGACGAGTTTAAGTTGGTTATACTAACTTTTCTATTTAGATTGGAATATATCTGAAGTAATGTATTCCAGTACAGCTCTACAGTTGGCAGCCTTGGTGACTCTAAATATATTCTTAATTCCATATCTTAAGGTACAGAATGCACATACAAAATTTGGTTGAAGTCCAATGGATAGTATGAACGTTGCATGCTGTGGAATATTGGATGTATCAGTGCGAGTAAAATCATATTGGCAACAACGTCAAGAAGGCGTGCTCAGAATTAATCTGAATTATTCCTATATTTTATAGTGCCAATTTTGGATAAAATCCATTTCTTAGTATAGAAGTTACATGCATTAAAAAATTGGCCCTATAAACAGGCTTAGAATTATGTTGGCAGCACTGATGTGCATTAGTTGCTCCCAAATAATCTAAAATTTCCGGAACTATTCGTGCGCAAAATTTAGAGCTGTGGCTTGCATACTTTCTTATATATTGGAATTAGGATAAAGAGAGTGAGCATTTAATAACAAATAATAATAATGTTATTGGTTTTACGTCCCTTTTAACTACTCTGGCTTTTAGAGACTCCGGGGTGCCGTAATTTTGTCCAGAAGGGGATCTTCAACGTGCCAGTAAATCTACTGACACGGCTCTCTCGCATTTGCGCACACTCAAATGCCAGCTGACTGCGCCAGGATACGAACCTGCAACCTTGGGCCCAGAAAGGGAGAACGTTACCCCTGAGCCACGCAGCCAGCCGCATTAATTAACAGTTGCAGCCCTAATGGCTCTCAAGTATAAGCATAGTCATATCTGTTATAGTACACAAAGCACGTACGAAATTTGGTTAAAATCCAATTAATAGTATAGGTGTTAGATGTACTTAAACATTGGACTTATCAGCAGGCTTAGAATGATCTTGGCACACTGTCATATATGGGATCCTTAAAATGTATCTGGAATGTTATTATCCCTGTGTGTGCTAATTTTGGAAAATTTCGCATGCATAACCTCTGAGATATCCAACGTAGAGCTTAAAAGTGAATTGTGATTTTTAGCAGTTGGTAACTCTGAAATCATTTCCAATTATGTCCCTGAGATATTCAGATATATATTTCCTTAAACCGAATTTGGTTTCGATAACTGCAATCTTTAGGGGTTTATAGGGGGAGACACACAAAGACAGACAGACAGACATTTGCCTGGATCGATGCCATAAGTCTATCTCATCATCATTTAAAAAAAAGGGAAAAATAAGCTAAAAATAGCAAGTAGAATATACGATAGCTAATGTATAACATCCTACCTTAGGTGCTTCGATACTGTGCTGACCAGTACCCTCTGCTTATGGACATTTCACATGTGTTGTACCGCAATCATTGGCCATCAGCGTTCAGATGTTACAGATCGTAACGTAAAAGCTTGTATACAAGCACAATTCCGGTATAGGCTTCAATAACGTTATTCGTACCTGCATTACGAGTTCTTATTGGCTCAGCTGCAAGAAATCAAAGATGGAGGAAACTTGTTGATTGAGATTAATAGTTGCAGTTCATTGGCATTATTAATGCAAATCAGTCATTTAGGTCCGTTACTTTGAATACAGGAAAAGGCACTGACTGATTAAACGCATTTCTGTCTGTATTTAAGATTTAACTGAAATCATTCGACATTTAGCCATATGGATGAAGCTGTGATTCTGCACAGTACGTGAAATGTGTACGAGTGCTAAGGCGTTAACTTGGTACTTAATGGGTTCTGTGTTCGAGACGCTCCATGGCCAGAATTTTTATTCTTTTTGAATTATTTCGTTGTGTCAACACTACTGTGTGATGCAACTTTTCAACTTCGATTTACTCGCATGATCTAGGGGGCGATGTTAATAATGGATATTGGTAGGGAAACATCTTTCTATTTTATCATTCGAATTTGAACTTTCCCAATCAAAACCATGAATATTTGTACTATTCTTGAAACTAATATAATTTTCACAGCACTGATTACTCCACAGTAAAATAATAATAATAATAATATTAACAATAATATGAAAGTAGTTCCGTGACGATCTAAAGAGCCTAATTTTCTTTATATTTAAGATTCATGCCAATGATTAATCTACATAGACCTATCTAGAATAATGACGAGATTAAGTTGGTAATACTAACTTTTCTATTTAGATTGGAATATATCTGAAGTAATGTATTCCAATACAGCTCTACAGTTGGCAGCCTTGGTGACTCTGAATATATTCTTAGTTCCATATTTTAAGGTACAGAATGCACATACAAAATTGGTTGAAGTCCAATGGATAGTATGGACGTTGCATGCTGTGAAATATTGGATGTATCAGTGCGAGTAAAATCATATTGGCAACATGTCAAGAAGGCGTTTTCAGAATTAATCTGATTTATTCCTATATTTTATAGTGCCAATTTTGGATAAAATCCATTTCTTAGTATGGAAGTTCAATTTCAACTATTTCCAACTGTGGCTACCAGATGCTTCTGTCACTAACACTGGCGGAGAACGTTGGAACTTGATAGAGCGTTTCTAACTCGCCAAATATAACCTAAAAACTTTTCTACACACTACCAATTGTAATGGTAGGTGCTGTTACCTGCCATAAATCTATGACATGGGCACGCCTGCTTTATTTCCCCTTCGAAGAAAGGCATACTGAAGAATTTTAACGCTCTTAACCAATCCGACGACTTCGGCCGGGTTTGAACACGCCATCTTGGGCTTAGCAGTTCAGCATGCTATCGACCACGCCACCGAAGCCCCTTATAGAAGTAATACAGGGTGAAGAAATATGCCGTACTTGGAGGTCGTCATGCGACTTCTCATCCAAATGCAAGACAAAAGTTTCTATAGCAAAATCGGAGCGGGTGTTATTTGAAAAGACGAGTATGAAAACGAGAAGCCGGCAACACTGTCGCATCCTGCGGCGGAATGTGTATCATATCACCGTACCAGCCGTCGTAGCTCACTGAGTAGGCTGCTGTATTATCCAAACCACAACCACCAACGAACTACGGTTCGAATCTACGTCAGGTCGTCGTTTTGTGTGACGTCAGTTCGTGGCTCTGTGAAGATAAGACTGGACTTCAAACGATTTTTCTTTCGTAGTCAGTTTACCCTCCAAGTAGGCTTTTCCCACGGACTCAGCGAGAGATCCCACCTTTACCTCCTCTACGGGCAGTGTCCTGGCGCTTGAGAGTGAGTCGGGGGATCCAACTGGGTAGGCGGGACTAGCACCTCACCCAATGCGGCCTCACCTGCAAAGCGAACAGGGGGCCTCATGTGGGATGGGACGGGATGGGAAGAATAGAAAGGATAGACAAGGAAGAGGGAAGGAGGCGGCCGTGACCTGACGGTAGGGACCATCCCGGCATTTGCCCGAAGATGAAGCGGGCAACCACGAAAAACCACTTCGAGGATGGATGTGGTGGGAATCGAACCCCATCTACTCATTTGGACCACCCGAGGCTGAGTAGATCCCGTTCCAGTCCTCATACCACTTTTCAAATTTCGTGGCAGCGTACGGAATGGAATTATTGTGCGTATCATAATGGGCAATCTAGTGTATATCATTGGATGCAGACGATGTTACTGGCTTTATTTGTGCCATGGACGAAACTAAGTGGTCGTTTACGTATGTAAGAGGCTCATGTTATGTTTTAATGTTTAAATAAAGGTAACAGAAGGAAATAATATAAGAGATGAAGACACTTTGGACAGAGAAGGTGTTATGTTTGGAAGTACGCCAGGGTAGAGTGGAAAGGAAACCTGGGGCGAAGTGGTCTGAGGACAGAAAGAAGCAACATAGTCTAAGAACGAAGAAATATTGGGAAGAAAACAACAAAGAGTGAAGAATTGAAATTGGTGCGTGGTCCGTAGCGGGTCTCATCGAAATAAGAAAGAAGTAGAGAAGTAACAGCAATGTAAGACACAGTACACAACATAATGTATTGATTGCATTGTGGAGGTGTACATTGGATACAATTTGAGACTTTAACTGAAGAACTCTTTGACGCGAACGCCATTGGACCATAACCGACCTTCACGGCATACCTTTTCGCACTGAGCTAATGAGACAGCACCGGCACAGCGCAGACTTCATGCGTGCTGTTCTCTTGGCCATGCTGCACGCAGTTACAGCGTTGCCAGAGCCTCGTTTCTTAACTCGCATTTCTATTAAACGTATTGGCAGGACCAGGCCTTCCTAGATAAGCCTTTGCCATGAATTTCGACGAGGAACCGCATGCTGACCTCCAAGTACGGGATTTGTTCTTCATCCTGTATATAGTATATACAACATTATGTATAATATTTGACGCAATCAAAGTTTTTGATATTTCAGAGGAAACCTCTGGTTGGTTATGATAGGATTACTGGTATGCTACTGATAGAGCGTATGTTAGTACAGTATATGATAATTAGTAAACAATATTTTAACTTCTTCTTCGACATAATTGATTTTTCAGTACGGTATGTTTAGGCTTTAGAGATCATATCAGCAACGGGTTGTGTATCATTCACAGCATTCCAATACGAAATAATTTTTCTTGTAACAATAAATGTACTGTGTGAAATGAAAGGGAACAAAGAGCAAATGCCATTATTCATTTAAAGACAAGACGGAAAATGGCTAAGTTGCTCCAACGCGTAGCCCACTACTCCATGTTGTTTGATGTGGTGGTACGTTTAAATTTACGCTGCGATTTGTCGTCAACGGTATGAATGGCATTATTTACTTTTAAACCAGAATTACACTGCTGTTAATGAATACGACAACCCACCCGGCACTTTCTACTGTTAAAGCGATAGAGAGACTTGAGGTGTCCCACCTGTTATGACGAGACTTCTTGAATTGAGTCATCTCATGAGCACGTTCTGTCCAAGCGGAGCCTCGCTCACAGTAGTGTTGTGCCCAGGTGCGGGAGTGATTAATCTGCCAATGGATTTCAATTTTAAATAAAGGGAGGAGGAAATAGAGAACAGCATTCATAAGAGAAATAGCAAATGGAAGGGGTGACACATACGTTTTAATATTGTATTAGGCAAATGGGTTGTTGATTGTGTTCAATGTTAATAGTTAATTTTCAAGAGGAAGAGTACGTAGTATATGATTAGGCACAGATGTTCATGACCAGAAGGTGAAATTATATTGATGTATGTGTGACAAAATCATCGTAAAATCAGTGTGGAGGTATGTGTCCATGATATACGATCCATCTCCATTGCAAGTGTGAAAGAATTTCTGAGATATGGCCAAACATTTTTAAATATTTAAAAAAAATAAAAAAATATATCTGTAGAAGCTCGACCCAAGTTGAAGACAAATTGCTGAAATGGCAAGATAGAGACTAAACAGGAGGTGTTCAAGATTAGGACCGGACACATTGCATTAGCCTACTTACTATTTCAAATGCGGTTTACTCTCTAATAACTATATTTTACAGCTTATTCCAGGGGATAATTCACTACATTCATTCATGTTTATTAAAGAGGACGATTGGGAGTTCCACGGCAGTGACGTCTGAACATTATGATAAAGATCGGGAATGTAGACTAGTGATTAGAATTTTGTGTTGGAAGGTTCAAGAAGTATGTTGTTTAGAAAAGTGAGACTTGGCATTTGTTATGCCAATATAACATGAAGTAATCAGATATCATGTTTGAAACTGTAATCTCAGTATAACCCTTTCTTTTATCTGAGTGAAGATTTCTGCTGCCTTTTTTTTCACATCTGATAAACGAATCGCTTTTCAGTGGGTCAGCACATTAACGTGCGCAATTAAATGGGGTGGGGAATAACAAGTATGTATCCCACTTCACCGATGTGGCTCTATCCTGTAAGCCTAGATCAGGACCATCCAGTCATTGCGCTCCGAGAGCGCGGCCGCGCTCGGGGAGCACTGGGCAGTCAGACTAGCGCTCCTTCCCCTACCACCACTACACTGTGGCAGCGAGGAGATCTGAGACACACGGACTATGTTCGTACCGCAATAACTAGATACGAACGCACAGATGCAGGCGACGGCTTTTGTGGCATTGTTGACATCATATTGATAGGGCTGTTTTACCATAATAGGATATATACTGCCATAATATATATGTATACAAATCGAATGGTACTCCGATGCATGGAATGTGTAGGAAACGAACGCAAGTGTTAAGTAAAGAATATTGTGCTTTATTACAAAATGAAATGAGAACATATTAGAGAGGAAAATTCAACAACATTTTACCAATATGAACAGATAGTACAGGCCTTGAGTGACTCTTTCTCCGTCGTTTTTACGAATTTCTAGTTTTGGAGGAAACAATCTTCTCCAAATTGGGTACAATATTTCTGGACACAGCTATTCGTAAACAATTGCGCAAGTTTCTATCACTCATCGTTGCACGATGTTTACTTTTGGTAAGCTTAAGAACTGAAGAGAAGCGCTCATAAATGTACGTTGAGTCGAACATTGACAGAACTTCACTTGCATGTCTTTACAAAAGGGGATATTCTCCTTGCGGAAAGCCACTGTAAAATTCTTCTAAACTTCGTGACATTAGAAAGCGGTCATTAAGACGAACATTGCATTGCAGTTTTCTTAACTTCGTGACATTTAGAAAGAGGTATTTAAGACGAACATTGCATTGCAGTTCAATCAGCTCTAATTGAAATAGCTGTGGAACACTGTCTGCACTAATAGAAAATGGTCGAACAAATACATCTAACACCGCTTGGAGTTCTGATAATTCTGAAAATCGCTTGTCAAACTCTTCTTGTATTTGGCGAATTACCTCCAAGTACTCATCAAAGTCGACACCTTTCACTGTTTCAAACGATGGAAAATGTCCTGTGTTCCTTGCACGTAACTGGTTTTCCCGCAAAATCAATTTTCTTGTGAACGCTTCAATTTTTTCCACCAAATCGCAGATGTTGTGCTTTTCGCCCTGAAGCGAAGTGTTCAAATTATTCAGATGGGCAGTAATGTCACATAAAAATCCAAGTCCGCCACCCACTTAGGGTCACGCAAAAGAACTTCGGGCCGCCCTTTCATGTCACAGAATGTATGTATTGCGTTCCGCAAGAAAAACACACGATTCAGCACCTTCGCCTTGCTCAGCCATCTTACTTCTGCATGGTACGGGATATCCGGACACTCCGCTTCGATGTCATCCAAGAACTCTTTGAATTGACGGTGCGTGAGTTCATGGGAGTGAAGATAATTTACCATTCGCACAACTGTTCCCATTACATCTTTGCGCTTGGCGACTTTTGCACAGATTGCCTCCTGGTGTATGAAGCAATGGATCGCCACCATTAGGGTACTACCGTTCTCAGCCATTTTTAACTTTACATATCTGAGGAACCCCATGCGTACACATCGTAAAGCAGGAGCTCCATCCGTCGTTATACTCGTCAACCGCTCCCATTTTAATCCCATTGATTCAAAAGCACCCTCCACAGCTTGGAAAATATCGAAACCGGTAGTGGTGACTTTGAGTGTTACCAAGTCGAGGAAATTCTCGGTGACCCGAAGATCGTCATCCACCCCTCGAATAAAAATAACGAGCTATGCTATGTCCGCAATGTCGGTTGATTCGTCGAGGGCGATGGAAAATTATACAAATTTTGCTGCCTTCTCCATTAATTGCTGTTCCATATCAACGGACATATCGTCTATTCTGCGAGCCACAGTTTGAGGAGAAAGAGAGATGTTTTCAAATTTCTCAACTACCTCCGTAGGACAAATACATGCCGCCACGTCCATTAGGCACTCCTTGATGAAATTCCCTTCCGCGAAGGGCTTCCCAGCTTCGGCAATTCGCATCGAACATTTGTAGCTTGCTCGTAAAATCGGTCCACCAACCTCACTCTCCTCTATCTCCTGTCAGACAAAAATACGGCAAGTCACAATTTTAGTGTTCTTCAGATAATTAAATCATTTGTTCATTCCCATTTGTAAGCAAGCATTTTAAAATTAAGGCAATAATACTTACAGGAAAGTGCTGCTTGAAATTTTCTTTCAATTCTTCCAACTTCGATTGCCGACTGGCGTCTGTCAAGTCACCGTAATCATCCCTGTGGTTGGCACTGCAGTGCCGTTCCAAATTGTGTTTTTTTTTTTACTCATTAAATCTCGGTGGCACACTAAACATTTGGCATGCCCTTTATAAGCTGTACAGAAAAATAATTTTTCCCATTCTGCTTTAAAGGCAGCTGCTTCACCACTCCTTATTAGCCTACTTTTCACATTCTGCAAAAATGAGGAAAAAGTACACTTATGAGATCGATCCGGGAGAATGTGAGTCTGTCTGTCTGTCCTTCTGTCTGTCAGGCTGTGTGTGTGTGCCCCCCCCCCCTGTCAACTCCTAAACGGCTGCAGAAATCGAAACCAAATTTAGTATGAGTAAAGATGTATACCGGAATATCTCACGCCCATATTTGAAAATGATGTCAGTGCTACCAACTGCTAAAAATCACAATTCACTTTTAACCTCTACGTTGGATATCTCAGACGTTATGCATGCGAAATTTTCCAAAATTAGCACACACAGGGATAATAACATTCCAGATACATTTTAAGGATCCCATGTATGACAGTGTTGCCAAGATGATTCTAAGCCTGCTGATAAGTCCAGTGTTTAAGTACATCTAACATCTATACAATCAATTGGATTTTAACCAAATTTCGTACGTGCTTTGTGTACTATAACAGATATGACTATGCTTATACTTAAGAGCCATTAGCGCTGCCAGCTGTTAATAAATGCGGCTGGCTGCGTGGCTCAGGGGTAACGTTCTCCCTTGCTGAACCCAAGGTTGCAGGTTCGTATCCTGGCGCAGGTAGCATTATTATTATTATTTGTTATAAATGCTCACTCTCTTTATCCTAATACCAATATATCAGAAAGTATGCAAGCCAACAGCTCTAAATTTTGCGCACGAATAGTTCCTGAAATTTTAGATTATTTGGGAGCAACTAATGCACATCAGTGCTGCCAACATAATTCTAAGCCTGTTTATAGGGCCAATTTTTAAATGCATGTAACTTCTATACTAAGAAATGGATTTTATCCAAAATTGGCACTATAAAATATAGGAATAATTCAGATTAATTCTGAAAACGCCTTCTTGATGTTGTTGCCAATATGATTTTACTCGCACTGATACATCAAATATTTCACAGCATGCAACGTCCATACTATCCATTGGACTTTACCAAATTTAGCATGAGCATTCTTTACCTTAAGATATGGAACTAAGAATATATTCAGAGTCACCAAGGCTGCCAACTGTAGATCTGTATTGGAATACATTACTTCAGATATATTCCAATCTAAATAGAAAAGTTAGTATTACCAACTTAATCTCGTAATTATTCTAGATAGGTCTATGTAGATTAATCATTGGCATGAATGTTAAGTATAAAGAAAATTAGGTCCTTTAGATCGTCACGGAACTACTTCATATTATTGTTAATATTATTATTATTATTATTTTACTGTGGAGTAATCAGTGCTGTGAAAATTATATTAGTTTCACTAATAGTACAAATATTCATGGTTTTGATTTGGAAAGTACAAATACGAATGATAAAATAGAATGATTTTTCCCTACCAATATGGATTATTAACATCGCCCCCCTAGAACATGCGAGTAAATCGAAGTTGAAAAGTTGCATCACACAGTAGTGTTGACACAACGAAATAATTCAAAAAGAATAAAAATTCTGGCCATGGAGCGTCTCGAACCCAGGACCCCGTAGGTACCAAGTTTACGCCTTAGCACTCGTATACATTTCACGTACTATGCAGGTTCATAGCTTCATCCATATGGCTAAATGTCGAATGATTTCAGTTAAATCTTAAATACTGTCAGAAATGCGTTTAATCAGTCAGTGCCTTTTCCTGTATTCAACGTAACGGAACTAAATGACTGATTTGCATTAATAATGCCAATGAACTGCAACTATTAATCTCAATCCACAAGTTTCCTCCATCTTTGATTTCTTGCAGCTGAGCCAATAAGAACTCGTAATGCAGGTACGAATAACGTTATTGAAGCCTATACCGGAATTGTGCTTGTATACAAGCTTTTACGTTACGATCTGTAACATCTGAACGCTGATGGCAAATGATTGCGGTACAACACATGTGTAATGTCAATAAGCTGAGGGTACTGGTCAGCACAGTATCGAAGCACCTAAGGTAGGATGTTATACATTAGCTATCGTATATTCTACGTGGTATTTTAGCTTACTTTTCACTTTTTTTTAAATGATGATGAGATAGACTAATGACATCGATCCAGGCAAATGTCTGTCTGTCTGTCTTTGTGTGTCTCCCCCTATCAACCCCTAAAAGACTGCAGTTATCGAAACCAAATTCGGTTTAAGGAAATATCTAAATCTGAATATCTCAGGGACATAATTGTAAATGATTTCAGAGTTACCAACTGCTAAAAATCACAATTCACTTTTAAGCTCTACGTTGGATATCTCAGACGTTATGCATGCGAAATTTTCCAAAATTAGCACACACAGGGATAATAACATTCCAGATACATTTTAAGGAGCCCATATATGACAGTGTTACCAAGATGATTCTAAGCCTACTGATAAGTCCAATGTTTAAGTACATCTAACATCTATACTATCAATTGGATTTTAACCGAATTTCGTACGTGCTTTGTGTACTATAACAGATATGACTATGCTTATACTTGATAGTCAGCAGGGCTGCCAACTGCTAATGAATGCTCATTCTCTTTCTTTATCCTAATACCAATAAATATATCAGAAAGTATGCTAGCCAACACCTCTGAATGTTGCACACGTATGGTACCTAAAATTTCAGATTAACTTCGAGTAACTAATGTACATCAGTGCTGCCAACATAATTCTAAGCCTGCTGAAAATGCATGTAACTTCTATACCAACAAATGGATGTTATCCAAAATTGGCACTATTAGATAAAGTATTATTTCAGATATCGCCTCAGTAGCGTAGCGGTCAGCATGGTTAGCTGCCGCCCCGGAGGTCCTGGGTTTGATTCCCGGCTCTGCCACGAAATTTGAAAAGTGGTACGAGGACTGGAACGGGAGCTACTCAGCCTCGGGTGGCCCAAATGAGTAGAGGGTGTTCGATTCCCCTTCAGCCATCCTCGAAGTGGTTTTCCGTGGTTTCCCACTTCGTCTTCGGGAAAATGCCGGGATGGTACCTTCTTCAAGGCCACGGCTGCCTCCTTCCCTCTTCCTTGCCTATCCATCCTACCCATCCCTTACCATCCCTCATGAGGCCCCTGTTCGCTTTGCAGGTGAGGCCGCCTGGGCGAGGTGCCAATCCCACCTCACCAGTTGTATCCCTTCCGATTCGATGTTCCTAGCTCTAGGACACTGCCCATAGAGGCGGTAGTGGTGAGTTCCCTCACTGAGTCCGTGGATTCCACCAACCTGGAGGGTAAACGACTAAAAATAAAATAAAAATTGGCGTGAATCTTAAATATAAAGAAAAGTATGCTCTTTAGATCGTCACGAAACTATTTCTCCTTATTCTTAATATTATTATCTATTGTGGAGTAAACATAGACTATTATTGAGGTATGAAAATATTAGTATACTTTCATGAATAGTACAAATATTCATGGTTTTGTATGGGGAAGTACAAATTTGAATGATAGAATAGAATAATTTTCCCTTCCAATATCCATTATTAACATCATCTCCGTAGATTATGCGAATAAATCGTAGTTGGAAACTCACAAGGAATGTAGTGTGAATGCAACATAATAATTCAAAAAGAATAAAAAATTTGGCTCTAGCGCGTCTCGAACCCGAGACTTATTGGACACTAAGTTGCAGCTATAGCACCCGTACACTTCTCACTTTCTAGCCTAGCTCATAGTTACGTAACTTCATGCGTATAGCTAAATGTCGAATTATTTCAGTTAAATCGTAAATACTGACAGGAATGCGTTCAATCAGTCAGTGCCCCTTCATGTATTCAACGTAACGCATCTTAATGACTGGTTTGCATTAATAATGCCAATGAACTGCAAATATTACTCTCAATCCACAACTTTCCTCCATGTTTGATTTCTTGCAGCTTAGCCAATCGGAACACGGAATGCTGCTGCGAATAACGTTATTCAAGCCTATACCGGAATTGTGCCTGTATACAAGCTTTAACGTTATAATCTGTACCATTTGTATTCTGATGGTCAATGATTGCGGTACAACACATGTGATATGTCCATAAGCAGAGGGTACTGATCAGCACAGTATCGAAACACCTAAGGTTGGATGTTATACAGTAGCTATCGTATATTCTTCGTAATATTTTAGCCTACTTTTCACATTTTGTAAAAATGAGAGAAAAGTAGACTTATGGCATCGGTCCAGGCAAATGTCTGTCTGTCCCTCCTAGACGGCTGCAGTTATTGAAATCCAATTTGGTATAAGTAAAGACCTATATTTGAATTTCTCACGGGCATTTTTGAAAATTATTTTAGTGCTAGTAACTGCTGAAAATTCACAATTCACTTTTGAGCTCTATGTTGGATTTATCAGACGTTATGCATGCGAACCCTTCCAAAATTAGTACAGATAGAGATAATAACATTCCAGATATATATTTTAGGTAGCGCATATATGACAGTGGTGCAAACATGATTTTAAGCCAGCGGATAAGTCCAATGTTTAAGTGCATCTAACTTCTAACTATCAATTGGATTTTATCCGAATTTCGTATGCGCTATTGTTACTGTAACAGATATGACTATGCTCATACTTGAGAGCCAGCAGGGCTGCCAACTGCTAATGAATGCTCATTCTCTTTCTTTATCCTAATACCAATAAATATATCAGGAAGTATGCTAGCCAACACCTCTGAATGTTGCACACGTATGGTACCTAAAATTTCAGATTAACTTCGAGTAACTAATGTACATCAGTGCTGCCACCATAATTCTAAGCCTGCTGAAAATGCATGTAACTTCTATACCAACAAATGGATGTTATCCAAAATTGGCACTATTAGATAAAGTATTATTTCAGATATCGCCTCAGTAGCGTAGCGGTCAGCATGGTTAGCTGCCGCCCCGGAGGTCCTGGGTTTGATTCCCGGCTCTGCCACGAAATTTGAAAAGTGGTACGAGGACTGGAACGGGAGCTACTCAGCCTCGGGTGGCCCAAATGAGTAGAGGGTGTTCGATTCCCCTTCAGCCATCCTCGAAGTGGTTTTCCGTGGTTTCCCACTTCGTCTTCGGGAAAATGCCGGGATGGTACCTTCTTCAAGGCCACGGCTGCCTCCTTCTCTCTTCCTTGCCTATCCATCCTACCCATCCCTTACCATCCCTCATGAGGCCCCTGTTCGCTTTGCAGGTGAGGCCGCCTGGGCGAGGTGCCAATCCCACCTCACCAGTTGTATCCCTTCCGATTCGATGTTCCTAGCTCTAGGACACTGCCCATAGAGGCGGTAGTGGTGAGTTCCCTCACTGAGTCCGTGGATTCCACCAACCTGGAGGGTAAACGACTAAAAATAAAATAAAAATTGGCGTGAATCTTAAATATAAAAAAAGTATGCTCTTTAGATCGTCACGAAACTATTTCTCCTTATTCTTAATATTATTATCTATTGTGGAGTAAACATAGACTATTATTGAGGTATGAAAATATTAGTATACTTTCATGAATAGTACAAATATTCATGGTTTTGTATGGGGAAGTACAAATTTGAATGATAGAATAGAATAATTTTCCCTTCCAATATCCATTATTAACATCATCTCCGTAGATTATGCGAATAAATCGTAGTTGGAAACTCACAAGGAATGTAGTGTGAATGCAACATAATAATTCAAAAAGAATAAAAAATTTGGCCCTAGCGCGTCTCGAACCCGAGACGCATCGGACACTAAGTTGCAGCTATAGCACCCGTACACTTCTCACTTTCTAGCCTAGCTCATAGTTACGTAACTTCATGCGTATAGCTAAATGTCGAATTATTTCAGTTAAATCGTAAATACTGACAGGAATGCGTTCAATCAGTCAGTGCCCCTTCATGTATTCAAAGTAACGCATCTTAATGACTGGTTTGCATTAATAATGCCAATGAACTGCAAATATTACTCTCAATCCACAACTTTCCTCCATGTTTGATTTCTTGCAGCTTAGCCAATCGGAACACGGAATGCTGCTGCGAATAACGTTATTCAAGCCTATACCGGAATTGTGCCTGTATACAAGCTTTAACGTTATAATCTGTACCATTTGTATTCTGATGGTCAATGATTGCGGTACAACACATGTGATATGTCCATAAGCAGAGGGTACTGATCAGCACAGTATCGAAACACCTAAGGTTGGATGTTATACAGTAGCTATCGTATATTCTTCGTAATATTTTAGCCTACTTTTCACATTTTGTAAAAATGAGAGAAAAGTAGACTTATGGCATCGGTCCAGGCAAATGTCTGTCTGTCCCTCCTAGACGGCTGCAGTTATTGAAACCCAATTTGGTATAAGTAAAGACCTATATTTGAATATCTCACGGGCATTTTTGAAAATTATTTTAGTGCTAGTAACTGCTGAAAATTCACAATTCACTTTTGAGCTCTATGTTGGATTTATCAGACGTTATGCATGCGAACCCTTCCAAAATTAGTACAGATAGAGATAATAACATTCCAGATATATATTTTAGGTAGCGCATATATGACAGTGGTGCAAACATGATTTTAAGCCAGCGGATAAGTCCAATGTTTAAGTGCATCTAACTTCTAACTATCAATTGGATTTTATCCGAATTTCGTATGCGCTATTGTTACTGTAACAGATATGACTATGCTCATACTTGAGAGCCAGCAGGGCTGCCAACTGCTAATGAATGCTCATTCTCTTTCTTTATCCTAATACCAATAAATATATCAGAAAGTATGCTAGCCAACACCTCTGAATGTTGCACACGTATGGTACCTAAAATTTCAGATTAACTTCGAGTAACTAATGTACATCAGTGCTGCCACCATAATTCTAAGCCTGCTGAAAATGCATGTAACTTCTATACCAACAAATGGATGTTATCCAAAATTGGCACTATTAGATAAAGTATTATTTCAGATATCGCCTCAGTAGCGTAGCGGTCAGCATGGTTAGCTGCCGCCCCGGAGGTCCTGGGTTTGATTCCCGGCTCTGCCACGAAATTTGAAAAGTGGTACGAGGACTGGAACGGGAGCTACTCAGCCTCGGGTGGCCCAAATGAGTAGAGGGTGTTCGATTCCCCTTCAGCCATCCTCGAAGTGGTTTTCCGTGGTTTCCCACTTCGTCTTCGGGAAAATGCCGGGATGGTGCCTTCTTCAAGGCCACGGCTGCCTCCTTCCCTCTTCCTTGCCTATCCATCCTACCCATCCCTTACCATCCCTCATGAGGCCCCTGTTCGCTTTGCAGGTGAGGCCGCCTGGGCGAGGTGCCAATCCCACCTCACCAGTTGTATCCCTTCCGATTCGATGTTCCTAGCTCTAGGACACTGCCCATAGAGGCGGTAGTGGTGAGTTCCCTCACTGAGTCCGTGGATTCCACCAACCTGGAGGGTAAACGACTAAAAATAAAATAAAAATTGGCGTGAATCTTAAATATAAAGAAAAGTATGCTCTTTAGGTCGTCACGAAACTATTTCTCCTTATTCTTAATATTATTATCTATTGTGGAGTAAACATAGACTATTATTGAGGTATGAAAATATTAGTATACTTTCATGAATAGTACAAATATTCATGGTTTTGTATGGGGAAGTACAAATTTGAATGATAGAATAGAATAATTTTCCCTTCCAATATCCATTATTAACATCATCTCCGTAGATTATGCGAATAAATCGTAGTTGGAAACTCACAAGGAATGTAGTGTGAATGCAACATAATAATTCAAAAAGAATAAAAAATTTGGCCCTAGCGCGTCTCGAACCCGAGACTCATTGGACTCTAAGTTGCAGCTACAGCACCCGTACACTTCTCACTTTGTAGCCTAGCTCATAGTTACGTAACTTCATGCGTATAACTAAATGTCGAATTATTTCAGTTAAATCGTAAATACTGACAGGAATGCGTTCAATCAGTCAGTGCCCCTTCATGTATTCAACGTAACGCATCTTAATGACTGGTTTGCATTAATAATGCCAATGAACTGCAAATATTACTCTCAATCCACAACTTTCCTCCATGTTTGATTTCTTGCAGCTTAGCCAATCGGAACACGGAATGCTGCTGCGAATAACGTTATTCAAGCCTATACCGGAATTGTGCCTGTATACAAGCTTTAACGTTATAATCTGTACCATTTGTATTCTGATGGTCAATGATTGCGGTACAACACATGTGATATGTCCATAAGCAGAGGGTACTGATCAGCACAGTATCGAAACACCTAAGGTTGGATGTTATACAGTAGCTATCGTATATTCTTCGTAATATTTTAGCCTACTTTTCACATTTTGTAAAAATGAGGGAAAAGTAGACTTATGGCATCGGTCCAGGCAAATGTCTGTCTGTCCCTCCTAGACGGCTGCAGTTATTGAAACCCAATTTGGTATAAGTAAAGACCTATATTTGAATATCTCACGGGCATTTTTGAAAATTATTTTAGTGCTAGTAACTGCTGAAAATTCACAATTCACTTTTGAGCTCTATGTTGGATTTATCAGACGTTATGCATGCGAACCCTTCCAAAATTAGTACAGATAGAGATAATAACATTCCAGATATATATTTTAGGTAGCGCATATATGACAGTGGTGCAAACATGATTTTAAGCCAGCGGATAAGTCCAATGTTTAAGTGCATCTAACTTCTAACTATCAATTGGATTTTATCCGAATTTCGTATGCGCTATTGTTACTGTAACAGATATGACTATGCTCATACTTGAGAGCCAGCAGGGCTGCCAACTTCTAATGAATGCTCATTCTCTTTCTTTATCCTTATACATATATATAATAAAGTATGCAAGCCAACAGCTCTAAATTTTGCACACGTATGATACCTGAAATTTCAGATTAATTTCGAGTAACTAATGTACGTCAGTGCTGCCAACATAATTCTAAGCCTGCTGAAAATGCATGTAACTTCTATACCAACAAATGGATGTTATCCAAAATTGGCACTATAAAATATAGTATTATTTCAGATTAATTCTGAGCACACGTGCATGACTTTGTTGCCAATATGATTCTACATACACTGGTAGATCCAATATTTCATAACATGCAACGTCCATACTATCCATTGGACTTCAACCGAATGTTATATGTGCATTATGTACCTTAAGAGATGGAACTAAGGATATATTCAGAGTCACCTAGGCTACCAACTGTAGTGCTGTATTAGAATATTTCAGGTATATTCCAATCTAATTAGAAATGTTAGTAGGCCTATTACCTATTAAATTTTGTCATGGGAAAAGGCACCTACTTTATTATTGCAATGTGCTCAAATATTTCATATGACCCTTCTTTGTATAATGTGACTAATCCCACACAACGTCGCTCTTTCTACATCACATTTAGTAACAACGTTATGGCCCTCTGTTCGAGCTGTTTCCTTAATAACGTTCTTGACGGAATATACATAATTTCTTGTCATTAAGATTGGATTTGATTAATAATAAACAAGAAATGGGAATAACATTAATTTGTAGAACTCAATTTTAGCCGTCTTTTAAACAACGTTATCGTCGGTAGTACTCACAATTTTGTTCCTTAAAGATTGGGTAAGACAAATAACGAAAACCGGCGAATAACGTTTTTATGAGGAACTTCCTTTACCCGCCTTTCGAATAACGTTATTGTCAGCAGTTCGTTCAATTTCGTTCTTCGACATCAGGTTGAACTAATAACGAAATGATGCCAATAACGTTATTCAGTTATTCACTATGTGAGCCACCCTCCCAATAACGTTATTGGTAGGGACCGGAATAATAGCGTTCTTCAATTCGGTTATTGAATATAACGTTATTGTGATAGTATATGATAAATACGGTATTCTAGTGGAAACGAAGTAATTCGTTCTGCAACGCATTTACCTAAATGCACTCATGGAGTTTTCCGGTACATTCCCTAATTACGTTACGTTATGGTTACGGTTAAGTTATCTAGCCCTGCTTTTTTTTATATAAAATGAAAATAAGCTAAAAATACAACACTTTCATCGTTAACATTCTTGAAGGAAAAATGTCGGGAAAGAAAGGAAGAGGACGGCCTAGGACGAAGTATTTGTAAGAGATCAAGAATAGAATGGGATGTGACAATTACATGGAACTGAAACGAACCACGAACGACAGAAGAGTGTGGTTGCATCGACAAGGCATTAGCCTTTAGGAAGATAAAGAGTTACTGAAAAGTCATTAGCATTCACTGATACCAACATTACAATCAATGATTTTTTTTAAACAAACTAAAAAAAACGGTACATTTACGGCTTAACTATTGATGATATAGGGTTGAAACTTAATGCAACTGAAGAAGATTCCATGGCTTCCAATCCTAATTGGAGTCATGATTCTTGTGCTATAGTGGTGCTGTATGCATCTTGATGTCACTGGCACGAACTGCGAATTTTATATTCTGCTTTTATGCAACCTGGAAGCCACTGAACGTACTCAGGAATCTTATGTGATATAGCACCTAATAAAAACCCCGAGAGATGCCAATTCGTACTTGCATCTATAGAACTGGTCATATGCTCCCAATTTGTTCCAGTAGTATATGTGGTTAGTGCTTTTCAAGATTTTATGGTTTTACTGATCTACTTTAGCATGTAATTGAAACTTATTTAATTGCTTATTTCTACTGGTAAAATGACGGTTAAGATTGGATGTCGCATATTTCACCCTGGTGAGGCCAATCTTGGAATACAGCCCAGCGGTTTGGGAGTCATATGAAGTAGGTCTGAACAGTGAGCTGGAGATGGTTGAAAGGAAGGCTGCTAGGTTTGTCCTCAACGATTTTAATCCTACAAGTACTGTAGTGTAACTTGAATGATAGGAAATATAGGGTAGGAATCGATGGAAGATAGAAATTCTGTAGTGGAAACCATAGGCTGCAGTAGTCCCGCGTAGTTGGTAGCATGCTGAACTGCTGTGCCCAAGATCGCGGGTTCAAACCCGGCCGAAGTCGTCGGATTTTTTAAGAAGCGTTAGAAATCCTTCAGTATGCCTTCCTTCGGGGGGGGATTAAAGCCGGCGGTCCCATGTCGTAGATTTATGGCATGTTAAAGATCCTTCCACAGACTAAACGTGTGTGAAGCTAAATTACTAGGTTAGATTTCGTTGGAACGCTGTATCAAATTTCCAACGTTCACCACTAGGTATCATTGACATCTGGTAGAAAAAATTAGAACTACTTGAAATTGAATCGAACTTGTAGCTCACTCTCTGGGTGTCCGCTGGAAGCAGCTACAGCCTCTGGCGAGCCGAACATTTCCTCGGACACTCCCGGCACTAAACGCCAAACGATAAATAAATAAATAAATAAATCATAAAATAATAAATAATTCTTGTTTGTTTATGTCTTATCGTAATCTACTCTTTAATTTGTATTATTTCATGTGTATGTAATTTTGTTTCTTTTAAATTTAGAAATTTCATTTCCTATCAATTATTCAACTTTCATGATCTTGTGTTTATTATTGTGTATTAATATTTTGCATTGTCTTCGTTTTTCACGTTTCGTTTCTCTTTAATTCAATTCGTTTCGCTTTGTTTCTATTAGTTTCGCTTTGTTTCGATTCGATTCGCTTTGTTGTTGTTATTATTATTATTATTATTATTATTATTGATTTAAGCCCACTACGGAGCGCTTATGACTAGTTCTTCTTGGATGCTCTTTTCCGTTCCCAATATCTCTTGAGCCCTGCTGATAATTTCTCCTTTCTCTCCTGCGAAAGGGGCTTCCGACATTTAGGGACTCTAGGTGGTGGGGTCCAAGACTCTACCATAGCAAAAAAATTTAGAGCGATCTTCTACATCAAGGTCAATAATACCAGCCGAATCCAAGTCCTTTAGTACTTCATTAAGCCACAGGCTTCCAGTCTTGTAGCTTTTAACTAAGAAGATCTTCTTAGTAAGCCCTTCGCTGTTCATTCGTTGTAGGTGACCGTAGAACTTTAGCCTCCTATGTCGGATACTGGTATTGGCTGATTCTAACTGTTGATACTTATCAGAATTAGATTTCAAACGGTAGGATCCATCTGGCAGCAATCTCAGGCCATACATATTCCTGTGGATACGTCTTTTGACTTTCCCCAAATCATCCATGGTGCCAGTTCTGTTCATCAAGAGGGTCTCTGCGGCGTAGAGAAACTGTGGTCTGACAGCAGCTCTGTAGTGACAGATCATAGCATTCCTTGAAATGCATTTCTTGTTGTACACATTTTCTGGTAGTTGGTATGCTGCGTTGAGTTTGTTACGCCTTGCTAAGATGGAGGTGCTATCTCTACCATTGGAGAGGAAAAGTTTTGAAGCAATGCAATGTTTCTCAAGTTATAAGGTGCGTTCAAAAAGTAACGAGCGGGAGGCTGTAATACGCAAACTGGTGACGACATCGGCTAATCGTGGCGTGTGTTACGAGGTGTGGTTCTGACCAGAGCGTGGAAGGTCACAGCCCATCGCTAGAGGGCACGCGTGCACGTCACGTGACGATACAAAGCGAGCAGCAGCATGCATCAATCGCCGCCGTGGTGGGATTGAGCGTCGGAAGTGTGCTCACCGTCATGGAGGAACGACTGCACTTGCGCAAAGTGTGTGCCCAATGGGTGCCCCACAGTCTTTAACCAAACCAGGAAGCATGTCGAATGGCAGCGCTATGCGAGGGAAGGGAATGGGTTCCTGGCACGAGTGGTGGCTGGAGATGAGTCATGGTGTCATCACTTCGAACCAGAATCCAAACGACAAAGCCTCCAGTGGAAGCATCCAGGGTCACCACCACCCAGAAAAGGCCATCCACACGAGTGCAGGCTCGTTACTTTTTGAACGCACCTTATACATTTCTTAAGCCGAAACCAAAAATAGCGCCACCTTAATTCAATGCTACAAGCTTAACCTATTTAGGTAAACTTGGTAGATTAAATGGCCACTAGAATAACTTCAAAAATCATGGATGTGGGATTTTATACACCCTCTGTCTGAAAAGTTCGGTGAATGGGTCTATATTACGAAGGGATTGTTGGCTTACCTGAAACAGCCGTTACTGTCTTCGAAGTACTCCCCGTGGATGGTTATGCACTTCTGAGAACGACTGAACAAGTCCTGGAAACTCCTGGCATAGTCTTCTTCAGGAATAGCCTTCAGTTTGGGTCTTCAAAACTCTAAATTGAAAGCAAGAGAGAAGCGTGAATTTATGCAACCTGCCTTGCACACCTGATAAACGGGTGGCAGTGAGAAGGGTGAATGTTCCGTGCAATGGAATGGTTCTGAAAACCATCGTCACGGGTGACGAGACCTGGTGCCTGGGGTGAGACCTCGAAGGCAAGCGTCAATGTATGGCGTATCGGGGTCCAGAGTTGCCGAAAAGCCCTGAAGGGCCAGAAAGTTTCGGACATTTCGGACATCCAACGTAATGTGACGACCCAACTGAAGGCTATCCTTCAGGAAGACTATGCCAGGACTTGTACAGCCGTTCTAAGAAGTGCATAACTATCCACGGGGATTACTTCGAAGGATACTAACGGCTGTTTGAGGTAAGCCAACAATCCGTTCGTAAAATATACCCACTAGCAGAATTACCCATTCTTCGATCGGTCATCGGTATTAATAACCAGACGTTATCAATTGAGCTAGGGTAAAAGCACCAGTCGTTGACACCCTTAAGACAAATTTCTACTTCATTTCAATCTACTCCTGTTCATTTTCCATTTGAACCTCCTTCTGATGTGTTAATATAATCTACAGTCTGTTCTCTTTTACAGGATATATTTGTTTTAACTCTAACCTTAGTTGTTAGCTGGAATATTTCATTTGTTTCAAATGTAAAAATTGAACCAGTCATTGACATGCCAGAAATCTCAAAACACCAATAGATGACACCTTTCAGAACCAATGGTTGACAGTTAAGGAAAATAACTAGGCTAGGCAAAATTCATTATCAATTTTATTAGAAATAAGCACAAGAATATAACTAATAATAAGTGACTAAAATATAACTAAATTACTTATATTGTCAATGATATCAGATACTTCAACTCAAAATTACAAAAGTTCCTAATAAGGAATAAGTCTTACATAAACACACAGCAGCATCCTCTTGATACCTTACATTGTATTAATATATCACAGATAGGCTATCTCAACCACACAGATAAATAGTAGTTATAATTGTTGGTACAAAAATTACATAGCTTAAATCAAATGTATTTCTAGAAACGACTTATCTGCTGCTTCAGTGAATGATCTACCAATCCACATCAACTGAACAAGGGAACTGGTAATGGGTCGTTGAGCTTGGCTTGCCAAAAGTTAATGGGTTAGGTAGAATTTGAAGGATGTCATCCACAGAGACATTCCTTTTATCACTTTAATTTTTAATGAAAACATTTCTTAAACGATTGAGGGGGTTGAGAGTAACCGCTGTGGCACAATTTTCATCAAGAACCTCTGTTATTTGAAGAACATATTTGAAGTATTTCTTATTTTTTCTTATTTGATAAACAACAAAAGCTCCTTCTTGGATTGTTTTACGAGTACCATCATCAGGGCAAGACAATGTCTTGATAAACTTCCTCTCACTTAATAGAGGTTTTTCCACTGGCTCATTCACTGTTAAAACACTGCCTTCACCTTCCAATTCAGGGGAAGTTTCATTGCAAGTCACTGGATCACACTTTGGGGACAATGGAAAATCTTCGACACCATCTTCGTGCTGAAGGTCGAAATCTTCAGTTTCGGACTGGTCTGTGAGATGGAGACTCACATCATCAATACTGCTTCCAGACGGAATCCATTCTTCTTCTTCTTCTTCTTCTTCCTCTGAAGATATTATTTCACACTGCTTCTTCCTTTTCCTTGCAGTCTTCTTTGCCATATTTTTTAATTTCATTGCTTCTTATTTTTGTTCCTTCTTCTTTTGCCTTTCAATAGCCTTCAGTATCTTGCTTTCGTCTAAATCTAACTTTTTCTTTAATTTGTTCTTGTGGTACTCCTGCCATGACTTTGAAGTGACAACGGATGGTAATGTTTCTCTTTTCCTCTTCTTCTGCACCGTAGAAACATCTGGCCAGAAAAGTACATTTTTAAATGGACTGGGGACATTATTAGGGATCCGTTTGTGTGTTGTGTCAACAGTTTCTCTGGTTGATGGTACTGCATCTTCATTCCTAGGGATACTGTCTGGTGTCGAATCTATAGTTTTGTTGGTTGATGGCACTACACCTTCATTCCTGGGGAACCTGTTTGGTGTTAAATCGATAGTTTTGCTGGTTGATGGCACAGCATCTTCATTCCTAGGGATACTGTCTGGTGTCGAATCTATAGTTTTGTTGGTTGATGGCACTACACCTTCATTCCTGGGGAATCTGTTTGGTGTTAAATCGATAGTTTTGCTGGTTGATGGCACTGGTTCTGGTGATTCTTCATGCTCAGTCAAATGATCGATGCTTTTCTCAAGTTGTGGGATCACATTGTAACCAACAGGCCTACTCTTGATTTTGATCTCTCTCCATGCATAAAATAATGATTTATCCTTTACCTCTCCTTTCCATTCTTCGACTCCTTGAAAAGTTGATAAGTTTTCTTTCCCAGTGATATTTTCCAATACCTTAAGTGCTGTATTGTTCTCTTTCACATCAACTTCTGAAATGATATTTGCATTTTTATTTCTAGAAGGTAATTCATGGTCTATCACAGTGGATGGATTCCATGGCACCAAACCACACTTCCTAAAGCCATTCTGAATGGCTGTGAAAGGGATGTCATTAAGAACCGCTTTTAGAATTGGTGCAAAATCTTTCTTTTTCAGAATCGGCGAATCCATATTTTCTATTCTCCATGAATGAACTTTCTCTTTCCAGCGGCCTTTCAATGATCTAAAAACTGAAACATCCATCGGCTGTATCAGATGTGTTGCGTTGGGATGAAGAGCTATTAAAATTATCCCTTTTTCAGAACAAAATTCACTAGTGTGGAGAGTCATGTGTGAGGAATGCCCATCGAGGAAAAGAATTACAGGAAGATCGATGTTTTCGCTGATCAGCCATGGGTAGAATACATTGCTGACAAACTCATAAAAAAGTGCTCCGGTCATCCATCCACTTTCTGAACGACCTATTCCCCAATCTGCGGGAATGCTGGTTGCAATTTCTGATGGGATCCTTTCATATTTAAACACAATTAATGGAGGGGCCATCACACCTGCTGCACTAGCTGTTATCATGACAGTTAAACATTCCTTGTCATCTGGATTCACCTTTTGGTATATCTTCTTATCTCCTTTCTTAGCTAAAATTTTCCCTCCTTTTGGATTCAAAAAGACTCCTGTCTCATCGGCATTAAATACCCTCATTGGATTAGCTAGGGCGTCCAAAACAGTTTCATCACGCAGGAAATTATATATTTCTCTGTACCAGTTTTGTAGGTCTTCTGCCGACACCAATGCCCGCGATGTTGTCAGGTTTTCTGGCGTTCGTAGGGAAATCGTTGGGTGCCTGTTCAAAAATGATTTAAACCACTTGCGGCCAGATTTGAACTGGGATTTCCCATTTAATTGAGTTAAAAGTTGTTGAACGCTGTTTATTAACTCCTCTTTCACAATTGGAAAACAGGCCTTTGCCAAGGATTTTATCCAAGTCACGAGCACCTCTTCCTCCTCTGGGGATAAAATGGGGTTTGGGCCCATTCGGGATTTCTTAATTTTGCCCTGTACCTTATACATAAGGGTAATTCTTGGCACACCATGCCGTTTAGCAGCTGATTTCACAGAAGAGCCATTTTTTACGTCCTCCATTGCTTCCTCCATTTGCTCCGGAGCATAATTCCGAATTTTCCTAGACTTTTTACTCATTTTGTGGCCTAAAACGAAAGATAGCTCTATATTAGTCAAAAGACCAAACCTTACTGACCAAACACATTGATAAAATAGGCTAAGTAAATAAAGATATAGGAATTTGGAATCAATCGCCAATAGTTGACACCCCAAAAATCTAAAGTTGACACCCCCTGTCATCCTTTGGTATAGGTCATTCAAATGATCCAAAAGGACTACCAAAAATATCAAAATTTGAAGTATATTCTAACAGTAACAAAAATATTTCAAATTGAAATCATATGGGAAACACCCATTATTGACAGGGGGTGTCGATTAAGGGTTACAGGCAGGATTTAGTGAACCAATAATTGACACCCAAACCTAACCCTACTTTTACCCGCCTTTTTTCTATTGTGAACACAACAATGGAAAGAACATCTGTTTATCTTCTCTACTGCATATCAGGATTATCTGAAGTAAGCCAACACGAGGAAATATAATTACTAAAACAAACTCACCTACTTAAGAAAACTGACAAAGAAAGCATGTGCTGCCCTATCTTGCAACAGTGACCATAACTGAACTACGTCCCTCTCCAACCCATAACACCTCATCTGACTAGTTTTCAGCCAGTACCACCAGATGGCTCCCAAGTAGTTGCCGCATAAATTTGAACGCAACAGGCAGGCATCACTCCTTATTTTTAATGATTGTTTCCCAGAGTGTCAACTATAGGTGACCATGTCAATGACTGGTGCTTTTACCCTACTGTTACAATGGTTAGGGGTTTGGAAACTGTTTGCTGACAAAGAAAAATGATTAGTTAAAATGTGCTCTCAAACTAAATTTACCTAACGTGTTCTTCCTGACGTGAAAATAAAATTGAAAACCTCGTAGACGAATCGCAATACACGTCACATACAAACTTACCCTACCCGTTGTGTCAAGTGCCCAACCAGAGGAAGACCCCTCTTATAAATTATAAAGGCTTGTGGTGCATGAAAATTTAGGTTTTTAGCCTCCAATGGCCCAAATTCCTAAAATCAGCAAATATAGTCTACTATTTCAAATCAGAATCTTTTGAAAATAATGTTGCTGTTTGGAGATATAATAGACCTTCTGTACGACATATCGCACGTGTAAGTCGTGTGAAAAAATCTAGGTTACTCCTTGAACCCCTTAAGCGCGTTGATGAATTTTACAGTTTTAGTTGGTTCCATGATAACCTTATAGACATTTGCAAACTTTCACGGAAATGTAATAAATGGAGTGGCATTACTTCTTCCAGAAATAGATGGAAAGTTGGATGTCACCTCTTGAGATACTGTTGTCATGGTTACTGGCTTGCATTCCTTCATTAGTTTAATAAATGAAATTAGTTTTCTGGAAATATCTAAGAAACTGTTGGTTTTAGAGCCTTAAAATATAGATTTCGGGGACCCTTTACTGGTCTTTAGGGGCCCCGAGTTTTGTTTCTGACACCAAGGGGTAGAAAATGAGCTTTGTCTCGTCGTTGTACGCCATAATAATGATAATAATTAAAATAATAATAATAATAATAATAATATAACAATATAGGGATAGGAATATAATAGACCTTCTGTACCATAACCGCACGTGTAAATCGAGTTAAAAATTTCAAGAGTACCCCTTGACCCCTTAAGCGCATTATATGTATTGATGAATATTTCAGCTTAATTTGGATCCGTTATAACCTTATAGCCGTTTGCAAACCTTCACAGTAATGTAATAAATGGAATTGCATTGCGTCTTACAGAAATAGGTGGACCTCTGAGATTCTGTTGCCATTGTTACCGCAAGCATTCTTTCATTAATTTATTAAGTGAAATTAGTTTTCTGGGAATATCTCAAAACCTGTTTGTTTTAGGGCCTTAAAATGTGGTTTTCGGGGTCCTTTTAGGTCCCCCGAGTTTCGTTTCTCAGAATGAGGGACTGAAAATGAGCTTTGTCTCACCCTTCTACGCTTATTTCAGCATGTATTTTATGGGGGTAGGCCCCCTGTTATGAGAGGTACGGAGAAGAGTTACATCAATGAATAGTGTCGTGCCTCTGATGGATATCTGTATCAAATTTTACGTTAATCCACACAGCCGTTCTCGAGTTATAAGGACACAAAAAATTGTCCATAGGGAGACAGTCAGAAAAAAATTATTTTTGCGTGCATCCGTCACAAAACAGTCTGAAACGGGCAAATATCGCAAATTTCCGTGGAAATTCAGCAAAAAAAAACAGACAAACTTTCATTTCTATATAATAGAGAAGGGATATAATAGACCTTCCGTACCATACCCGCACGTGTAAATCGCGTGAAAAAATTCTAGAGTACCCCTTGACCCCTTAAGCGCATTGTATGTATTGCTGAATATTTCAGCTTAATTTGGTTCCGTTACAACCTTATAGCCGTTTATAAACCTTCACAGTAATATAATAAATGGAATTGCCTTGCGTCTTACAGAAATAGATGGACCTCTGAGATTCAGTTGCCATGGTTACCGGCAGGCATTCTTTCATTAATTTATTAGGTGAAATTAGTTTTCTGGAAATATCTCAAAAACTGTTGGTTTTAGAGCCTTAAAATGTGGGCCCCCGAGTTTCGTTTCTCACATTGAGGGGCTGAAAATGAACTTTGTCTCGCCCTTCTATGCCTATTTCAGCATGTATTTTAAGGGTGTTGAGCCCCTTTTATGAGAGGTACGGAGAAGAGTTACATCAATGATTAGTGTCGTGCCTCAGATGGATATCTGTATCAAATTTTACGTTGATCCACCCAGCCGTTCTCAAGTTATAAGGACTCATAATTGTCCACAGACAGACAGACAGACAAACAAACAGACAGACAGACAGACAGACAGAGAAACAATTAATTTTTACGCGCATCCGTCATAAAACAGTCTGAAACGCGCAAATAACGCAAATTTCCGTGGAAATTCAGAAAAAAAACAGACAAACTTTCATTTTTATATAACTTATATAGAAGATTCACCGAACTTTTCAGACCGAGGGTGAATGATATTCCCTTACTAAAGCATGGTGTCTGCGAATTCGTGGAGGATCAATGTGACTGAGCAGCAGTTACTAAAAGGGACGGGAAGGGGCAGGTGCTCCGGGACTTGATAAAATGTACTATAGAAGAATCCTAGAGGGAGTGTGGAACAATCCGGGAAGATATCACACTCAATATAGCCGCTTTCAATGCCAAGTTTTGAAACTCCAGTCTCTAGACCTGCTCTCCGTCACGGTCATGTTATACAATTTAACGCCGGCTGTGACTGGCGCAGATCGCGGGTGCGCGTATGCGGTTCAGCTGGCGTTGACGTGCTCCGCTGACTCATATCGTTAGTTCACACTTATTTTGTCATTCATATGGACGTTTATCTGCAAATCTTAGACGTTAGTGTTGCACGTTTAGTGTGTATTGTGATTACTGTGATTATTGGTCATACCTAGACACCAATTCACATTGTGCGAACGTGCGTATATCCATAATTCGTATATGAAAAGCAGAAAATCTTGTTCTGAATCGAGACGAAAATTTCGAATCAAGTTTCCAGGAAGACTGTGCCTAACGCCTGTACAATTAGGAGGCAGGCTAAACGATTCAAGAAATAGGCTCCGTAAATAATATAAGAGTTGACAGGCATTCTTTCATCGGAAGATGTTAGGTGTGTGTTACAAGAGAGGGAGGACATTTTCAGCATCGCCATTGAGCACTGTAAGTACACATTATTGAACATGTTTGGTAAAAGTGTGAAAGTGCTTGCTCACCACCTGCTGAACCCGGTACGCGCGGCCGTGATCTGCACCAGTCACAGCCGGCTTAGCTTGCCGTGTTTACTCACGCGAACATATATATTGACCTTGTAGTTTATAGTATGCCAGAGAATGGCTAAATTACTTAAACACGTTATATTGTTGTTAATAAATATTTGGGGCATGAGACATATTGGTCAATAGTCCAGTTTACATAGGCGTGGGCCTGTCTGATAATTTGTGTTTCTGTAGTGACAGTTAGTAGTGTCTCTAACAATGAAATTAAGGACTGGGGAAGATTCTCCGAGATTTGAAATAAAGGACCATTTTGACATTCGACTGGAGGGAATGCACACTGATCAAAACAATTAGGGGATCAGTCGAGATATCTAGGTTCTAACGTATTGTCATCGACAGAATGACCTAAAATGGGTCGACGTATTTCTGTCGGTTCTACGGACTGGAGACAACAACATTACGGCAACCGAGATAGTGGTAATAACAGGAAATTGCTGCAGAGGGGGTTGGTGTGGACGTGTGTTTATTCTACCAAACGAATGACACAAGCAGTTGGGTTCAGGTGGTGTAGTGAGCAGGTAGTGCAATGCAACAACAACGTGACTTTTCCAAAGGTGTGGCATGGAGAGCCATAGGAAGGTTGGAAGCGGGACAGACTCAGAGGGAGGTCGATGCAGCAATTGGAGTGTCCCAAAATGTAATTTCCAGGACCTGCACACGATTTCAGACAACAGGAACCGTTAAAAGAAGGCCAGGCAAAGGTCATCCACGGGTAACATCAGCAAGAGATGACCGTTATCTCCGGTTAACAGCCCGTCGAGACGGGAGACTGAATGCAACTCAGCTGCTACGCACCCTCCAGGTGGCAACAGGGCGCGCCATATCAACACAAACAGTCCTAAATCGCCTTCGGGAAAGTGGTCTCTACGCACGGAGACCTATGGTGTGTGTCCCATTAAAGCCACGCCACCTCTTAGCCCGCAGAAACTGGGCGGAGGAACATCAGGATTGGCGTCGTAAAGAATGGAGCCGGGTTCCGTTCACAGATGAGTCACGATTTTGTGTTCAGCCGGACAATCGTCGTTCCCTCAACTGGAGAAAACGTGGAACTCGGAAAAATCCCACGTGTGTGCAGGAAACAGCACCATATCATGGTCGTGGACGAATGGTGTGGGCAGGAGTCAGTATTGACGGACGTACGGACCTCTAAGTCGTTCAGAATGGCGTTTTGACTGCTCAGAGGTATCGAGACGAGATCCTTCAACCGTTTGTTGTGCCCTACGCTGGTGCCATAGGCGATGGGTTCATTCTGGTGGACGATAACGCAAGTCCCCACAGTGTTGCACTGGTGGACAACATGCTTGACGACGAGGGCATTGAACGAATTGAGTGGCCAGCCTGTTTACCGGACTTAAACCCGATTGAGCATGTCTTGGATGAACTTGGCAGACGCATTGCAGCCAGACCAGCACCTCCCACCTCGGTTGCCGAGCTGGATATTGCACTCATGGAAGAATGGCCAAATATCCCTCAAGAGCTGATTGATAACCTTATACTGTCCATGCCACGCAGGTGTGCAACTGTCCTGGCCATCCGAAGTGATCACACACCATATTAGAGGGCAACGAGAATAAATTTTTCACTATAATGGTAGTCCCATGGTGCCTCGCTCTACGTAAACGCCATATAAACCTCCAGTAAAGAGTTGAGACAGCACAATATCGTACTGTTGCACACACAAATTACAATTGTAACCGAACTCTGAATAAAAGACGTTACCATATGTATCTTGTGTATGATATCTCACCTGATCCCCTAATTGTTTTGACCAGTGTAGAAAACCCCTGGTAAAATCCACATTTCGGATGGCTGCTGTCTACGCTGGGAGTCCTAATTCTCCAAAATTCAAACAGCGTTCCATTGCAATCATTTAGTGTAAGGTAATGCATAATGTTTCTAACTCCCTCCCTCACCAGTCTTATCAATCCTTTCTGTCTACCTCACTTCGTTGCCGATTTATCTATATATTCATTCATTCATTCATTCATTTATGTATTACTTAAATGATTTATTTCTTATTTTATTTATTTATTTATTTATTTATTTATTTATTTATTTATTTATTGTCATTGTGACGGCTGCATTGGCTTCTCATCTACAGGTTGATGGATGAGATTAGATGAACTTTGAATGCTACAGTTAGATTCCTTCCTGACGGCAACCTCATCGCGGGATATTTTAAAGGAAGTTATGAGTAAAGTTAAAATAAACCTGTGAATGAGTTAGAAACAAGTGGCTGTGTGGTGTTAGAAGGTACCGTCTTTGAATTCCCTGGATATAAAAATGGAAAACTATATTAAAGACGGCTGACGAAGGGGTTCGAATCCAGCCATCCTCCGTGTCTGGAGATAGTCTGCCTTAGCCTACGTAGTTACCCTGGCCAGTCCTCAACCTTTGTTGAATTATCCGTCGTATATTGGATTCTATCTATCTATCGTATGGCTTTTAGTGCCGGGAGTGTCCGAGGACATGTTCGGCTCGCCTGAGTCTGTAGCTGCTTCCAGCGGACACCCTAAAGGGTAAGCTACAAGTTCCGTTCAATTTCAAGTAGTTCCAACTTTCGCCACCAGATATCAATGATACCTAGTCGCGAACGTTGGAACTTTGATAGAGCATTCTGACGAAATCTAACCTAACAAATTTTGCTTTACACAAGTTTAGTCTGTGAAAGGATCTTTTACATGCCATATATCTATGACATGGGACCGCCGGCTTTACTTCCCCTCCGAAGGAAGTCATACTGAAGGATTTTTAACGCTCTTAAAAAATCCGACGACTTAGGCCGGGTTTGAACCCGCTATCTTGGGCAGAGCAGTTCAGCATGCTACCAACTACGCCACCGAAGCCGCTGTATTGGATTGCAAACCATTATCAATATACTAGTATAATATGGAATCGTTTCTGTAAAAGAGGAAACCTAGGGGGTGATGGCAGAAAGGGGAAGGATAAAAAAATAAACGCAAAGCAAGCCAGAGTTCTTCAATTATCAACACACCGATACCAATTTCCCTTTTGCATCGTCTCCAATTTGAAATCCACTTCCTGTTAAACTGAGGTAGAATCTGCCTCTCCCCTCATAGAAAGGCAAAGCAAAGCAAAGCAAAGCAAAGCGGATGGAACAGACGAAAACGTATCTCATAAATCTCCACTAATTGAATTGTCGCGAACTGAAAGGGATCACGTAAATTCAAAACAGCACAAACATAACCTACCAATAATAACAGTGTTAGCTTTTGTAGGGATTCAGCTGTTTTTCTCACACAGTGATTGCTGTGTTATTACAAAGGAAGGAAGTGATTGAAAATTTGTTGAAAAATTAAAAAAACAATATTTCTAGCCTTACAATAACAAGGGAAATGTTTCGTGTCCAAATGAATATGTAGGCCTACTGCTAGCATCGGCGTGGAATATGTGGAAGCTCTTTGCATAAGAAGATTTTTCTTGTTTTGTTAGTGGCTTCGGTGGCGTAGTTGGTAGCATGCTGAACTGCTGTTCCCAAGATATCGGGTTCAAACCCGGCCGAAGTCGTTGGATTATTAAGAACCCTAAAATCCATCAGTATGCCTTCCTTCGGAGGAGACGTAAACCCGGCGATCCCATGTCATAGATTTTTGGCACGGCATATAAAATATCCTTCCACAGACTAAACATGTGTGAAGCTAAATTTCTAGGTTGGATTTCGTTGAAACGCTCTCTAAAAGTTCCAACGTTCACCACTAGGTATCAGTGACATCTGGTGGCGAAAGTTGAAAATACTTGATATTGAATGGAACTTGTAGCTCACCCTACGGGTGTCCACTTGAAGCAGCTACAGCCTCTGGAAAGCCGAACCTGTCCTCGTACACTCCCGGCTCTAAAGGCCATACGATTAAAAATAAATCTTGTTTTGTTGTTGTTGTTATGTTTAGCCTACTTTTCACATTTTGCAAACATGAGGAAAAAGGAAACTTATAAGATCGATCCGGGCAAATGTCTGTCTGCCTATCTGTCTGTCTGTCCTTCTGTCTGTCGGACTGTCTGTCTGTCCTAAACGGCTGCAGCAATCGAATCCAAATTTGGTATGAGTAAAGATCTATACCTGAATATCTCAAGCCCATATTTGAAAATGGCGTCAGTGCTACCAACTGCTGAAAAACCGCAATTGAAAGTTGAACTCCATGTTGGATATTCTGGAAGGTATGCTTGGGAGCTCTTCCAAAATTGGCACACATATAGATAATAATATTTCAGTTTAATTTCCAGGTGGCCATGTATGGCAGTGTTGCCAAAATGATTCTATGCCTGCTGATAAGTCCAATTTTTACATGCATATAACTTCTATACTATCAATTGTATTTTGAACAAATTTCGTACGTAGTATGTGTACATAAACAGATATGATTGAGCGTATTCTTAAAAGCCGCCAGGGCTGCCAACTGTTAATCAATGCTCTCTCTCTCTATTTTCGTACCCAAATACCAATATATCAGAAAGTATGCAAGCCGACAGCTTTAAACTATGCACGCGTGTAGTACCTGACATTATAGATTAATTTGGAGTAAATTATGTATCTCAGTGCTACCAACATGATTCTAACCCTGCAGATAGGACCAATTTTTAAATATATGTAACTTCTATACTAACAAATGGATTTCATCCAAAATTGGCACAACAAGAGATCATAATATTTCAGATTATTTCTGACCAACACATGCATGACATTGTTGCCAACATGATTTTACGTGCGCTGATAGATCCAATGTCTAACTGCATGTAACGTCCATGCTATCCATTGGACTGCAACCAAATTATGTATTCTGTACCTTAAGAGATGGAACTAAGAATATATCCAGTCACCAGGGCTGCCAAACTGTAGTGCTCTATTAGGCTGCATTATACGAGGTATATTTCGAACTAATTAGAAATTTCGATATTACCAACATAATTTCGTCATTATTTTAGATAGGTCTATATAGATTGGCCTGAATCTAAATTTTTAAGAAAAGTAGACTCTTTAGTTCGTCACGGAACATCTTGTTGTTCTTCCATTTAGAAGTTTTTGACATCGCGGTTATTCAACCCCTTGTACTTGAGAGTGTGTAGAAATCTTTGTCGACTCATACGAACAGCTTCGTCTGGCGCAGTGGTTCCCAACATTTTTTCCTCCCGTACCTCTTTATACATATTAATCTAAAATTTTAGATTCGGTGATTGTAAAAAGGAAGAATGTTCAATTTTCACAAAATTGATCTGAGGTATACAGTTGTGAAAATGCCCTCTATATGACTGCCATAATGTTCCTCCTGTGTAGCTTTACACCTTTGCATTGTATCACAAAAGTCCTGGAGCAATATTTTGAATGCTGTTCATTTTATTCTAGTTTTCTCAACAGAAGGTAGCTTGGACATTCTTCTTTCTTCCAATCACCGATTATCCTAAAACGTTAACTTTTAATACGTTGAATATTGTTCGGGCAATATGTACAGTACGTAACCTAATAAAAACATTTATAATAGAAAATAACTTACAACTGTTTATAACTTAGCCATTTCAATTTAGTATAACTAATATTTTAATTTATTATTTGTAGTTAATATTTGTATGTTAGAATGCATTTCATTTCAGTAAAATGCTAATTATAATTTTCAATTTTACTTTTATTTACTTGTGCAAATTATGATTTATAAACATTTAGCTGAGGAACATAAATAATTACAATACAAACGAATTTTTAATTTTGATTTTATTGATAACCAATTAATTCCAGTGAATAGTTTGGCGAAGAAAAACATGACAAATCAAGGCAAGAGCAGTTGAAACTGTTCCTTTTCTCAAGGAACATATATGGTTAGTAGAATGGCCACCTCTTGAGATGGACCATTGCAAGGAGTCTGGCACTTGAGCAATGGAATTCTTTGTGGTGGTCCAAAAATGGGTATCAGGAGGCTTTGCTCTTCAATGAAGTTTCATAATATTATTTTTATGATAGTCGGTTGTTAAGATTCTTCTTGTTGAGAATGATGATTGGAATGCTGTTGAGATTCTCTATGGAGAATAGTGATGTAGAATCTGTTTGTTGAAAGGAGAATAAGATAGATGTTTTATGTTGATTTTTGTATGGTTATGAATGAAGAGGCTTTTAGTAGAATATATTTTTTTTTTGCTATACACCCACTACCCCAAATACATAATTGGAGGAAAGTTACACAATGTAGCGGTGAAAGTGACTGGGGTTGGTGTAGGGTGGATTGTCGAGTGTGAGCATTGACCTTGACGTGTGTGAATAAGACGACACTGAGCGCCGGTATATTACGACTGTTACGTAATGTAAGAACATGGCCCCCGCCATTGCCGTTTATTTTTGGCGTACCCCTAACCGGTTAGTTGCATACCACCAAGGGGTTTGCGTACCCCAGGTCGGTAACCGCTAATCTAGCGTATTCATTTCTAACATAGCCTTTCTCTCTCTTCATTACGAGTACCTCCCTGTCATTGCTCCCACATACTTGTCCAAGCAATCATCAATTCTACCCTCGTTTTAGTTACCTATAGCTTATGAATCAGATATCCTGAATCAAACCAGCTATCAATTCCACACAGCAAACGGCTTCGGTGGCGTAGTTGGTAGCATCCTGAACTGTTGTGCCCAAGATAGCGGGTTCAAACCCTGCCGAAGTCGTCGGATTTTTTTAAGAGCGTTAGAACGTCTTCAGTATGCCTTACTTCGGAGGGGGAAGTAAAGCCAGCGGTCCGTCATAGATTTATGGCATGTTAAAGATCCTTCCACAGACTAAACTTGTGTGAAGCTAAATTATTAGGTTAGATTTCGTCGGAACGCTCTATCAAAGTTCCTACGTTCACCACTAGATATCTGGTAGCGAAAGTTGGAACTACTTGAAATTGAACGGAACTTGTAGCTCACCCTAAGGGTGTCCGCTGGAAGCAGCTACAGACTCAGGCGAGCCGAACACGTCCTCGGACACTCCCGGCACTAAAAGCCATACGATAAATAAATAAATAAATAAATAAATGAATTCATACACCAAGGGAGAGTTTTTTCGCTAAACTAACTTCTTTCTTGCAGAATAGTATACACCCTGATTCTATTTATTTCCCCTTAATTTCATCCTGAGAGAACACACAGCCTACAGGTACTTATATCAATGTTCCTCCAGCACCGATTTAGTTCCTTCTATCGGAAATTCTATTTTCTTTTGTTTCTTCCCAACTGACATAACCTTTGTTTTTAAATGCTAATTTTCATACTATATTTCCTACATTTCTGTTCAAGTTGTAACATGTTTGCCGCTGCGGCAAATGTAGTGAGACCATTCAACACATGATATCAGGTTGATCCTACCTTGCATACACTGACTACAAACATCGATACGATCAAGTTGCCGAAATGTAAATCTGATATGGCTAGTGAGTCATCCAACATCGACAACCGTTCACCTCTTCTGTTGTAATAATAATAATAATAATAGTAACGTAAATCTGTCCACATTCACTAAACTTCGTCATTACAACACGGTTATTAAACCTGAGGTGCTTTATGCTAGTGAGACGTTGACGTTACACACTAAGGGCGACTTGGAAAAAATCCTCACAGAGGAAAGGAAAATAATAAGGAAAATAATTGGACCTAAGCACACAGATGAAGGATACAGGCTTCACTCCAGAGACACCACAGAGAAATTGTCCAACCTCGCAGCAGACATCAGAAAGAGGCGACTAAAATTTTACTGCCACATCAGCAGACTCCCACAAACCAGACTCACCAACAAAACAAGAAGTTCCGTGAAGAACTATACAGCCTACTTTTCATGCCAATGATTATTCTACAGTATATGAACCTATCTAGAATAATGACGAAATTAAGTTGGTAATATCGAAATATCTAATTAGTTCAAAATATACCTTGTATAATGTAGCCTAATAGAGCACTACAGTTGGCAGCCCAGGCGAATGAATATATTCTTAGTTCAATCTCTTAAGGTACAGAATACAAAATTTGATTGAAGTCCAATGGACGTTACATGCAGTTAGACATTGGATCTATCAGCACGCGTAAAAGCATGTTGCCAACAATACCATGCGTGTGCTGGTCAGAAATAATCTGAAATATTATGATATCTTGTTGTGCCAATTTTGGATGAAATCCATTTGTTAGTATAGAAGTTACATGTATTTTAAAATTGGACATATCAGCAGGCATAGAATCATGTTGGCAGCACTGCCTTGTATTAATTACTCCAAATTAATCTAGAATGTCAGGTGCTATACATGTGCAAAGTATAGAGCTGTTGGCTTGCATACTTTCTGGTATATTGATATTAGTGTAAAATAAATATAGACAGCATTCATTAACAGTTGGCAGCTCAGATTGCTCTTAACAATACTTATAGTCATATCTGTTATGGTACACATAGCTCATACGAAATTCGGTTGAAATCTAACTGTTAGTATAGAAGTTACATGTATTTAAAAATTGGTCGTATCAGCAGGCTTATAATCATGTTGGCAGAACTGACGTATATAAGTTACTCGAAATTAATCTAAAATGTCAGAATATACGTGTGCATAGTTTAAAGCTGTTGGCTTGCATACTTTCTGATATATTGGTATTTGGATAAAAAAATAAAGAGAGCAATTATTAACAGTTGGCAGCCCTGGTGGCTCTTAAGAATACGCTCAGTCATATCTGTTTATGTACAGATATTACATACAAAATTTGGTTGAAATCCAATAGATAGTGTAGAAGTTATATGCATTTAAACATTGGACATATCAGAAGGCTTAAAATTATTTTGGCAACACTGTCATGGTTGGCCTCCTGGAAATTAAACTGAAATAGTATTATCTACATGTGTGCCAATTTTGGAATAGCTGCCATGCATACCTTGCAAGATATACAACATGGAGCTCAAATTTCTAGTGCGTTCTTTCAGCAGTTGGTAGCACTGACATCATTTTCAAATATGGACGTGAGATATTCCGGTGCACTTCTTTACTCATACTAAATTTGGTTTTGATTGCTGCAGCTGTTTAGGAGTTGATAGGGGGGGGGGGACACACACACAGCCAGACAGACCGACAGACAGAAGGACAGACAGACAGACAGACACACACACACACACACACATTTTCCCGGATCGATCTCATAAGTCTACTTTTTCCTCATTTTTGCAAAATGTGAAAAGTAGGCTAATTAGATACATACAGCGGCTCAAGATTACTACGCCCGGGATGATGCAAGTCAAAATTGATCTAGTAAAAGCACAGGTCGACCCAGAAGACGTCATAGACAAAAGCGTATTTAGACACAAAGTAAACATGTGGGAAGTGTTGTCAGAGAGAGCTGCACCTACAGCCCAAAGACCAAAGTGGACCGAAGAAAGGAAGAGGGCCTTTAGTGCACGAATGAGAGTACTGGAAAGACAGGAAGAGCAAAAAGTCATGATTGCTTCGCGTGGTCTAATAGGCCTGTAACGTGTAAAATAAATAAATAGCAACGTAAAATTGGCAGGTGACAAGTTAAAGAAGGTAGGAGACTTCTGTAATTTAGGAAGCAAAATAAAGAGTGATGGACGAAGCATACACCTCACCAAGACGCTGGCTAGCACACACTGGAAAGGCCATTACAAGACATATTTGATACATGTATACCCACGTCACGAGCAACGCCAGTGCACTACGGGAGTCAAAGCTCCACTCCAAAGCAATGAAAACCTTACCTTGGCATTGAATATATAATTTTCCCAAAATAAAGATATGCATTGTCTGTTGAGCCATTATATATTTAAACACAAAATGTGATAACTGTTCCAGCATAACTCAATGGCCTTCCCAGTGTGTGTTAGCCAGCGTCTTGGTGAGGTGTACTTTTACCAACTGAAGTGCCCAATGGTACACCAGGGCGAAACGCTGCAATTTGTTGAGTTATGCCGGAACATGTATCACATTTTGTGTTCAAACGAGTAGAACGCTTTCATTACGATAATAATTTACTATTGAAGCAAACTATAGGAACATACTTTGTATAAATGTGTAAAATGCAAAGCCATCATTTTTTTAGCCTATTTTCAATTTTTTAAAAATAGACTTATGAGAACACCTTTTGTCCGTGTGTGTGTGCGTGTGTGTGTGTGTGTGTGTGTGTGGTGTGTGTGTGTCCCCCCCTAATAAAATCTAAACGGATGGAGCGATTTCAATGAAACTCGGTAAATTTATAGCACTATTTCGGGAGACCCCGACCGTGCCCTTCAAATTTTGTTACGTCTCACCAATCCAACATGGCGGCTGTGCGAATTATTTCACCAACATTCAATATCTCCGAAACTATTCCCGACATCACCCTGGAATTTATTACGGTGATAAAGGGAACTACTAGAAGTTCAACTATGTAACTTTTGAAAAACTGGTAGCTACAAAACCAACATGGCGGCCACGCGAATGTGCGATATTTAAATAGACGTTTCTCGCGATTTAACCAACCAAACGCAATAAAACTTGGTACAGGATATTTTTATACACATTGTAATGCACCGACATCTAACTTAGTTCAATTGTTTACATAACCACAAGATGGCGGATGTGCGAAATATTTCACCGGCATTCTATATCTCTGAAACTATTAGCGGTATCACCCTGAAATTTTGTACGGAGATAAAGGGCACTACTGGAAGTTCATCTATAAGACTTTCAAAAACCGGTTAACTACAAAACGAACATGGCGGCCAAGCTAATTTGAAAATTTTAAATAGACCTTTCTCGTGATTTAATGTTCCAAACACAATGAAACTTGGTACAGGAAATATTTATACACATTGTAATGTACTGGTATCTAATATAGTTCAATTGTTTACATAACCTCAAGATGGCGGCTGTGCGAATTTCGAAAATTAAGTTTTTATTTCTTGTGTCATAATCATGCGATCGTAGTGATAGTTGGAATAATAAATCTACGAAATTATTTTCCTTTAATGGTACATGATTCTATGGCCTATACATTTAACAATCCAACATGGCGACCATCTGAAATATTTAGGCGGCTCTGAAAATCTACGAATCTATTATAGCAATCAAACTGATTTTTTTTATGTTCATAGGGGCTATGAACTTAAGTTCGCCTATGAGACTTTAAATAACCTGGTGACCACAAATCCAACATGGCGGCGACGCGAAGTATAAATATTCACATGGACGTTTCTCGCAATTTAACCATCCGAGTGCAGTGAAACTTGGTACAGTAAATCCTTTTACGAATGTTAATCCACTGGCAACTAATTTATTTCAATTGTTTCCATAACCACAAGATGGCAGCTGTGCGAAATTTTAAAATCTCGTTTTTACTTCTTGTGTCCTAATCATGCGATTGAAGTTTGAATGCTACACGTACACAATAATCTTCATATAACAGAACATACCTTTAGGACCTACATATATAAAATCCAACATGGCGACCATCCGAAATATTTAGTCGGTTCTCAATATCTACGAATCTATTACAGCAATCGAACTGAAATTTTGTATGTTGATAGTGGCAGTTAACATAAGTAGGACGTATGAAAATAGGCTGTATAGTTCTTCACGGAACTACTTGTTTTTCATCCGAATACTTCTTTGTGTAGCGATGACAAGGTTAGTTCAAGCGAAACCTTCAACTCCACAATAAAGGTATCAGTTGGTTGGTTTTAATTTACCCCATATTGAAACATCTCTTTGCTTCTCACTTGTTATCAACGCAACAAAACAGAAAGCACAACACAATACATGCACGCACTAAACTACTTCTCTAGCTCTGTTGGTAATTAATTTTGTTTTTTCCTGAAACAAAACGAACGAACCAAATTGCTTCCAATTAGTTCTAACACGTTACTGGAATCATTTCATCAATTATTGTGGTTACCGAACTTGATGCTACTGTACCTGGATGATATGAATATTCCCTGGTGTCTGTCTTTTGTGGTGCGTGAAGCTTGGCATTTCATCTCTCTCTCTGCCCCTTCATTACATCCACACGGATTATGAATATAAATAATCTTCTTTATGTTCGACGATCTCGAATTGGAAACATATGTCAGAAAACTGTATCATAATGAGGGTCATTATAACACTATTATTCATTATGGAGCAGTTTCTCCCACCAATCAGAGCTCAAGAAACAGTTGTGTGACCAAGTAGGTAAGGATAGCATCACATCTGCGCTGCCTTCCACGGCCTCCTATTTTAAATTTCACTGCGTGACGCGTGGCTAGTGTCATAGTGGGGTATTTGAGGAGGCCATGGTCAAATACAGGGTATTCTCTGCGTCCCATGCACTCTGTTCAATAAATACAACTGGTGAAATCTCGACAGATATTTATGAATATTTATGTTCGAACATAAAATAGTTATAATTATCGTCGAACATAAACAGACGTATGCAACTCGCCTATAATGGTAATTAAAACACTCGTATATAAATTATAAAACGCGCTTCGCTCGTTTTATAAGCATACTCGTGTCTTAATTATTGCCATTATAGGCTCGTTGCATAATGTACTATTGCATGTGCTAACGCCGCAGGTGCGATTAACACATCAGACGAGTTTTAATAACAAGGACAGCTTAGCTGATCACATAAATGTTATTTGAATCGATTGATTCCGAAACAGCACTTCTTCATATGAACACATTTTCTAGAATACACTCGTGTTCACCAACTTAAAAGCTCCTATTAATCAATTCCCTCTCCAGCTCTGTTAAATTGGTAAATGCACTTCAACTGACTCGTGGAGGGATAGGTTAGAGGTCTCTATATTATTGATGTGTAACATCTTTCCACTCGGTAGCTGGACATTTTTGTGGGAGTGATTTTGGAAAAGGGACGGAAGTGCATGGGACGGAAACAATGAGCCCGCGTGGTGGCGGAGATCGGTACAACGACGTACTGCAGGTCATGTGGCTATGGCGAATGTATATCGCATACAGTTTAGTTCAAGGTTTGGAGACCCCATTTGAGATATTCCTACAATAAATCATATGCAAGTTGTCGCTCTTTGGTATGAAAATATTTTTTTAAAATCATATTTGCTGAAAACAATTACGATTTATTAAATCTTCATACTTTTGCTGCATTCTTATTTAATGTAAGCACTCGATGTACTGTCGGCCATGTGGCTATGTGGAATCTATATCGCATCAACAAACACTCCAAACAACGTAGGAATTTAGTATTCTAACACCGTCTACTAACAATAATTGAAACTTCGTTGGTCTAAACATATCACTGGGAGAAACACATTTAATATACATTCCGCATACCTAATTTTTAATCGCGCCTATACTTGGCAGTGCGCTGATCGGCAAAACGAGGCCATTTTCAATAACATCACTGGCATGGATTCACTAACTGGCCGGTATAGAGCGCAGCTCGCATCGAGTAGGCAGTGGATTGCTTCCGATGATTCATTACGGTCAGGATTTGTCACTGGAGATTTACAAGTAGTTATTTCAATGACCAACAGAATTCACTGTCAACAAGAGATTTACGCTCCAGGGACGCACATAGTAGGATAACATGTCACATATTACACATCATATGCGACTACTGTAAGGCTCGTATAATTTTATTATTGAATATCCAGTACAGTATGGAGGCCTATTTTACCTAAGTACATTAGGACTGTAGATAATAAGCACATTTTAAAAAGAAATATTAATTGTTCAATGTGCTGAATGAATGTCAAGAATTGCTTATAACAAACAAGGTTTCTTGAAAACTTCACACAATGGTTTAGAAAAATCTAGATTACAACTGTTCAGGTGTCACTCAATTATAAGTATTTTAATTCCAAATATAGGACAGAAGAATATTAGATGAACAACTGTCGGAGGAGATCCATAAAGACTAAGTAGCCATCTGAAGTTTGGATATTAAATCTCTCAAAGTAAGAGTTACATTGTCCATATCCGGATAGAAATTGTGTTAGGAAAAAGGTCGGTAGGCTACTAATACTGCACTCTGAAGTCAATCTTGAACTTCGGGGAAAAATAGTTCTCTTGTAACAGATCCTTTCAAGCTAGAAGTCCATATATTGTTCCAATGATGGAGAATATATTTCTTAATTTGTCGTTTAATATAGCACATTGGATAGTTATCATATGTAATTTCGATGTTTGATGTAGCGGCTAATTTCGCCAAAGAATCTGCTCTTTCATTTCCATCAAACCCTGTATGACCACGAATCCAAGACATAGATCATCTGTGATGTCACGAGTGGAGTCAAGATATATATCACACAAATAAAGGTCACGTTGATTAAAAGAGGTGCCAACCACGACTGTCAATAGAGCAATACTGAGATATCAATATGAAGTTATATCTATATTAACCACCTACTAAAAGGACAATTTATAATGTTAAAGAAGGTGATGGTTGTATCTTTCAGCGATATTTTCTCGTTGAAGTGTAAATACTTCTGAAAACCAAATATTATCTCTTCACCTCCTTGATCTGAGGTGATTGAAAAAATATTATTTTAAATGAAAACAATTGTTTTTTTAATATCATAGTAAAAATGAGAATTAAAATAAATATGGTTGTAAAATTAAATAAAAAATAAGCTTGTAAAATTTGAAATTATCGTGATTGTATAATCGTATTTTAATACTATAAAAATAATTTGAAAATTCAATTTCAAAAACACAAATATAAACATCAAAATGTTAATGAAAACAAAAATAAAAACTAATAATAATTAATATTAGGCTAAAATAATTAAATTTAAATTTTTAAAAATAACTATAAAATATCTTCATGAAAACCGCAACAAATGAACTTCAAATTGGCAACAACAAAATCTTTCGAGTAAACGAATTTAAATATCTAGGAGAATGGATTACAGCAAACTGTAACGTAAGGAAATCAATTGAATCGAGGCTTCAGAAAATGGAAACTGCTTTTCAATCAACAAAAAATAGTTATAACAAAAAGTGTCTCTCCGGGAACTGCAAAATTCGCCACTATACAACTGTAATCAAACCTGAAGCTCTCTATGCTTCAGAGACACTCAATCTCCAACACAAAACACTAAAACACCAAATAGAAGTGAAAGAACGTAAAATAATGAGAAAAATCTTTGGACCAAGAACAAAAGATGGTGTACATTATCCAAAGCTTAATACAAAAATACACAAAAAAATCCAAAATCACAGACACAATGCGAATGCGAAGAATCCAATTTATGGGACACATAGAAAGAATGGACCCGAACAGACTGACGCACAAAATACATGCTTTCTTATAGAACAAGGATACTAGACCGAATTGGAATAAATTTACAGAAAAAGACTTAGAGGTATTAGGATCTCCAAACTTACATGACCGGAAGGAAATCAGGAAAATCGGTCAGACGCGGAGTTTTGAGGAAGTTGGTTGATTGGTTCTTAAGTTTAGGGGCTGCGACAACGCGGTCATGTAGCCCCGTGTACTTAGGGTGTGTGTAGAATCTATCTAATAACCGGTGTTAATTGTGATGACTGTATTAGTGTGTGCTATCTGTTTTTTAATTTAAGTACAGACTGAAACTTAGAATTTTTCAAATAGTTCCTACTTTTGCCGCCAAGCTCCACTGTCAACGACTACTAGGCCAAGTTCAGAACTTAGCTAATAGACGCCACCGCAGTCGGCTCTTGGCAACGAACGTAGAAACCTAAGAGCGTTCTTTACATTCTTAACCTATCCAATTTAGCTTCACACAGGTGTAATTAGTGGAAGGTTTTATAACATGCCATAAATCTATAACATGGGACCGCCGGCTTTACTTCCCCTCCGAAGGAAGGCATACTGAGGGATTTTTAATGCTCTTAAAAAATCCGACGGCTTCGGCCGGGTTTGAACCCGCTATCTTGGGCATAGAAGCTCAGCATGCTACCGACTACGCCACCGAAGCCGCGTTTTGAGGAAGAAGAAGACTACACAGCATCAATGGTCAGAGCAACGGAAAATGAACCACTCGTTGCGAATGATGGAATACTGGGCCAACAGGAAGGCTAGAAAGTGTTGATTTCGCGTGATCCTAAGCGACCCATTCGCGAAGAAGGAGAAGAAGAAGAAGAAGGAGGAGAAAATATCATCAATATTCTGCCCTATAAAAGGTTAAATGGTTTATCACAACAACAATATGACTCTTTGTCTAAAATACAATTGTATGACGATATATACAGCAAACCAAAAATCATTCTTGGTGCATGATTTTTTTGACGGCTAGTGTGTATCAACCTGTGTTGCGATCATATGCCACGGATGAAAATCATTGAACACTCTGTATACTATTTTGCCACGGATGAACACCATGTATACTATTTTATTTCTTAAATGTCTACCAATCCCAAGTTTTATACCGTAGTTATTTGCGCGACCAACTCTCTTCATTTGTCATAAGCTCGACAAATTTCATTTGCGAGAAAATGGATTCAGTTGAACTCAATTTCCATAATAATAAGACTACACATTGTGTAAAAGTCTCCACATTATTACTTCCGCGATAGAATGAAGTGCTTTCGAAGAAGCAAGGCAATAAAGTTAAAAGATTTACCTTCACGACAAAGTCTCACGAAGATTAACGTAGCTTTAGACCGTACAAAAGTATATAGAAATGGCCACATTAACGTCAAAACAGTTATATTTCAAATCATAATCAATGTGCTTCATTTGAATATCATTAACCTATTTCTAAAGGTTATTGGGGTGATATAATATAACAATGCCCTGAATTAGACTCCATATAATCTGCTTTAATAGTTATAAAGTATAAATGAACCGGTTTGATATTTGTGTGATAGTTAAAGTTTATTACAGACTTCATATTCGAGGTGCGTTTTTGAAGTACAGTCGTGGAAATATGTATTGCATCCACGTTCATTTATCATTAGTTTGTGCTTGACGATTTTTCATAGTATATTATGCAACAAGCCTATAATGGCAATAATTTCCATACTAGTGTCTTAATTACCATTATAGGCGAGTTGCATACGAATGTTTATGTTCGACGATAATTATAGCTATTTTATGTTCGAATATAAATATTCATAAATATCTGTCGGTATTTAGCCAGTTTTATGTAGACTAATGAACACAGCGCATGGGACGCAGAGAATACCTTGTATTCGACCATGGCCTCCTCGAATACCCCACTATGACACTAGCCACGCAGTGAAATCACTACTAAGTATCAAACAAAGACCCCGATTATTGGATGTGTTGGGTAAACTCGAGAACAACTGGATGGATTTTGATGCGGTTTTCACCATTCTGTAAAGGATAACTTAAGGAAGGTTTCTTTAGAAAATAGTCAATTTATGATCAAAGGAAGCCAAGCAGCAACGATTTCAGTGAAAAAGTCGAAAAAAAACTGGCGTCCATGTGCATTATAAGATTACTCTGGGCAAACCGTTAAAAATATCAGTATACTATAAGTGTAAGAATTGTGCAGCATTAAAAGTTCTACAAAATAGTCCACGAGAGCATATATCTTCAATACATCGCCCACTATAAGTGTTTTTAGGTTTTCATTTATTCCAACAATCTACATTCAATTACTGAGGCGACAGTTAACGAGCTAGCACGTAATGCATTCATACCTGTTCCCGGACGAAGCCGGGGTGGGTTGCTAGTTTAAAATCAGAGGCCGTGGAAGTCAGCGCAGGTGCGATGCTATCCCTACCTAATTGGTTACACAACTGTTTATTGAGCTCTGATTGGTGGGAGAAACTGTATCGTAATGAAAATTTGTACTATAAGGACCCTCATTATAGTAAAGTTTTCTTATATATAATATTTACATTTCGCCATGGTCGAACATAAAATTTTAATTACAATTAGTGATCAGAAACGAAAGTTGCAAAGCCTTGCAATTAAACGTGCATACTTTATTTCACACAACCAATACTGCCAACTGATAGTAGATACATTAAGTCATTTTTCAACGTAGTCTCCATAGTCTCTTCGTGGGATGAGTTTGAATCTTGGTAACAATCCTGTCCTTGCGTGTTCAGCAACGTTGTCGCGAAGTGTTTCACCACCTCGTCTGAAGAGAATCGTCGACCTTCTAGGTGCTCCTTCAAGTTAGGAAACAGGTGGAGGCCGCTTGGAACGAGGTTGGGGCTGTAGGGAGGGTTGTCAATGATGTCCCTGCAAAACCGCTTCAACAGCGTGGCGGTCTTCTGGGCTCTAAGAGATCGCGCGTTGTCACGCAGGAAGATGATTCACTTGGTGAGAAGTCTTGGGCGCGGGTTCATGTTTCACCCTCAGAAATCGAATAACTGAGCAGATTTCTTCGCGAAACCAGTTTTCCAAACGAGTTGCCGTTAGTTGTTTAACTACAACTAGCCCTGTAGGTGGCGGGTGGTTGAAACTCTGCACAGTTACCAACCGTATGTATTCGAATTACCTCACACTACTAATTTCTCTCTAACTGACGAAACTCCAGGCATATCGGCCTTGAAATCTTAGTTTCTGATCACCTCTCGTATACCAATTCAATTAAATATCAATGGCATAAAAAGTAATCCCAAAAAGTCAATAAAATAAAGATCTTCAAATACAGTACTACAGCACCGTAGGCAAACCGGAATGCCTGTATGCGAGTGAATGTCTCGTACTGAAATACCATTTGGATAAATTAGAAGTAGTAGAAAAAAGAATTATACGCAAAATGCCCGATCCTTTAAAAACTGCAGAATTCTGAAAATTAGAAGTAATGATGAAATATATCAGAAAACGTATCAGAAACAATACGGAAGAGGAGATTGCTATTTTTTTGACTTTTGTACAGGATGGATGACAGTAGGTTAACCAAGCAGATCTTCACAATCCCGTGGAACAAGAAGTCAACAACAACCTGGGTACAAGAAGTCAAAAAGGATTTGAAAAGAAATATTATCAGAGAAGAAGATACACCAAACAGAGATATTTTTAGGCAAAAAGTGCTAAAAATGGAAGGATTCCAACGGAGGAAGGGAAAGAAAATTGGCTCGAAATGGTCCGAGGAAAGGAAGAGGAAACATAGTGAGATGATGAAGGAATATTGGAGGAAGAAGAAGGAACAGCAAAGGACAAGGCATTGAAATTGGGCCGAAACGAAAATAATAATACATTATTACAAGATTTTGATTGGCCTAGTTTCGGCCAAATTGCGGTCTACATCAGCATAAACTACAACTAATCATACGAAACAATTGGTGATACATTTGCGAGTATTTTAGTGTATAAAGTAGTGTCATCGTCTTTCAGGATATTTCACGGCCATATTTGAAAATGACGTCAGTGCTACAAACTGCTACAAAATCACAATTCAAATTTGAGCTCTATGTGAGATATCTGAGACGGTATTCATGAGAATTGTTCCAAAATTGGCACACACATGGTTAATAAAATTTCAGATTAATTTAAGTAGCCCGTACATGACAGTGGGCCAATTTGATTTTACACGTGCAGACAGATCCAATGATTAAGTGCATGTAACGTTCATCCTATATATTGGACTTCAACAAAATTTTGTATTTGTATTGTTTACCTTAAGAGATGAACTAAGAATATATTCAGAGTGACCAGGGCTACCAACTGTTGATAAATACTCTGTATAATTTTCAACCCTAGTCTCAATAGGTTAGAAAGTATGTATTACAACATATCTAATGTTTGCAAACTTATAGAACAACATATTTCGGATTAATATTGAGTAACTCACTTATGGCAATGTTCCCAACATGATTCTATGCTTGCGGCGCGAATCTTCCATATTAACGAGTGGATATTATCCTTATTTTGTCCACGTAATGTTCGCTTTAGAACGTATAACTGTGGTTATTATACTGTAAAAGTCAGTGGTGTGTATAAAAATCTCAAGTATTTTGAACCTTAGATTCAATACCTATGATTATGTGTACGGAACACACTTCAAATATAGCAAACTGTAAGTTCAAAATGTTATAGATATATTGCGAATAAATCGTCAAAGTTAATGCTACCAACATGATTCTATACTAGCGTACAGGATCAACGTTGAGCTGCATCTATCTTCCTTACTATCAAATGAATTTCGACTGAATTTCTTATGTGTAATGGTGGTTTGGGTGGCATAGTTGGTAGCATGCTGAGATTCTATGTCCAAGATCGCGGGATCAAACCCGGCCAAAGTCGTCGGATTTTTTAATAGTGTTAAAAATCCCTCATATGCCTTCCTTCGGAGAGGAAGTAAAGCCGGTGGTGGGCCCATGTCATAGATTTATGGCATGTAAAAGAAACTTCCACTAATTGCAATTGTGTGAAGCTAGGTTAGATTTGATTAACGTTCATCGCCAGGTGCTGGTTGCGGTGGATTCTAATAGCCAAGTTCATAGCTAGGTGTCGTTGACGGTAGCATTTGGCAGCAAAAGTAACAACTTCTTGAAATTGATTGCCTGCAGTTCTTACCTGAATTACAGATAACACACACTAATACAGCCATCACAAATAACACCTCTTATCAGACATATTCTGCGTTGTCGCAGCTCCTAAACTGAGGAACCAACCAATCAGATATATTTATTTATTTATTTATTTATTTATCGTATGGATTTTAGTACTGGGAGTGTCCGAGGACATGTTCGGCTCGCCAGGCGCTGTAGTTGCACAAGTTCCGTTCAATTTCAAGTAGTTTCAACTTTCGCTACCAGATGTCAATGATACCTAGCGGTGAACGTTGGAACTTGATTAGAGCGTTCCAACGAAATCTAACCTAGAAATTTAGCTCCACACAAGTTTAGTCTGTGGAAGGATCATTTACATGCCATAAATCTTTGGAATGGGACCGCCAGCTTTATTTCTTTACCGAAGTAAGGCATACTGAAGTACTTTTACGCTCTTAAAAAATCCGACGGCTTCGGCCGGGAGTTGGACCCGCTATGACCAGATATAGACTAACAGGGTATATTTTTGGAGTCGTCAGGGCTTTGAAGTGATAGAAACCCTATTCATTTTCAGTGTTGCTTAGTTCTATTAATGTAAGCTTTTCAGTCGGTCAACACAAATTGTGCCGAGTTACATTAGGCGAGAAGCAAGAGTATTTACACGACCTAACCTAACCTGAAAGAAACAAGAAATTATTTAAAATTTACACGCTTTTATGTACAAAATGGGTTACTTAATTTGATGACATGTTTTGAATGGCAAGCTATCATATTCAGATCCTGTTCACTTAGGCTGTTAATGTAGGCTACGATGTTTATGAATTACAATTATGCATAAATATAAGGTGCGTTCAAAAAGTAACGAGCCGGAGGCTGTAATGCGCAAACGGTGACTACATCGATTAATCGAGGTGTGTGTAACGAGGTGTGGTTCCGACCAGAGCATGGAAGGTCACAGCCCGTCGCTAGAGGGCACGCGTGCACGTCACGTGAGGATACAAAGCGAGCAGCAGCATACATCAATCGTCCAACGCTGCCAGTCGCATTGCAAACAGTGACATGGAGGCGTCATCCGAAGAGAAAAGAGTTGTTGTTCGGTTTCTGACAGCAGAAGGAGTAGGGAGAAAGAACATTCATCGCCGAATGTCACAAGTGTACGGCGAACACTGCATTTCCCATGCAAGGGTCAAGGCCTGGCACAAGCGCTTCAGGGAAGGACGGGTGTCGTTAGCCGATGATGCCCCGGTCTGGGGCACCCCCCTGCATTACCGACGACAACGACCAGCTGGTGACAGTGAACGCCATAACCGCCGTGGTCGCTCCACGACAATGCACGACCTCATAAGGCCAACACAGTCGCGGCACTCCTGCAGAAATTCAAATGGAAGGTTCTCGACCACCCTCCATACAGTCCAGACCTCTCTCCCTGTGATTACGCCATGTTTGGTCCCCTGAAAAGGGCTCTGCGGGGCCAACGATTCACCTCGGACGCCGACGTCCAGCTGTACGTGCGGAACTGATTCACATCGCAGCCCAGAGAATTTTATGAGACAGCCATTCACCGCCTCGTGTCACAGTGGGACAAGTGCCTCAACAGCCAGGGCCAATACTTCAACATACAGGTGCTGGTTTCTGTAATTATGCCTCCGGCTCGTTACATTTTGAACGCACCTTATATATATATATACAATTTTTAGATACATAAGTTTGTAAAATGTTGTGCAACGCGTCAAACTTCTTTACAGACAGTAAAGTTAATTTCTATAGTTGTTGCGTTATTATTATTATTATTATTAATATATTTTAAGTAAGTTATGTTAGTCTGTGATCTATTGTTGATGATATGATAAATGATCTCTATAAGTTTGAGCCCTAGTCTCAACATATGCAGGCAAACAGTTCAACGTTTGGCACATGGTGATTTTGCAGATTCTATTCGAGCAACCCATACGTGACAGTGTTTAACTTTGAGATTTGCTGATGACATCGTCATCTTAGTCGACACACCAGAGGATTTGAATACGTTTTTAAATTGTATGGATTCTGTCTTGGGGAAATAATTCCTGATGAAAATTAATAATTGTAAAACAAAATTATTGGAATACAGCCGAAATAAATTAGAAACCCCTATGGACGTCAAATTGGCAGGTGAAAAGCTAAAGAAAGTAGGAGATTTCTGTTATTTTCGAAACAAAATAACCAGTGATGGGCGAAGCAATAAGGATGTAGAAAGTGCGTTAGTACAGGCGAGGAAAGCATTTCTACTGAAAAGGAATCTGTTGACATTAAATATAGATTTAGGTATTAGGAAGTCATATTTGAAAGCCTTTGTCTGAAGCGTGGCGCTCTGTGGAAGTGATACTTGAACTTTTGGAGCAGCAGAAAATAGGAGAATTGATGCGTTTTGAATGAGGTATTACAGGAGAATGATGATCAGACGGGTAGATAGGGTTACAAATAAAGAGGTATTAAGACGACTGGGAGTGGTGAGATGTTTGTAGTGACTGCAAATGAAGAGAAGGGACAGGTTGGTAGGACACATACCAAGATTCCGAGGAATAGCAAACTTAGTTATGGAAGGAAGTGTCGAATATGTTAAACAGATTGCCTCAGATGTAGGGTGTGGTAGCTATGTAGAGATGAAACGATTAGCTCATGATAGGTAAGCATGGAGGGTTGCATCAAACCAGTCAAAAGACTGAAGTCTCAAACAACAACAACAACAATTATATGTCCAGATATGGTGAAGAGCAGTTAATATATTAGTAATAATGTCATTCAATTATTGAGCAGTGCTAATCCATATGTAAATATATTATATGGCTAGACTAAGCGAAGCGCAATGCTACGTAAGTTTACGCCTCATTGGTTAATGACAACAATTTGCATGTTGATTAACTCTGTTATCATTTAATCAAAAATGAAATAAAATTTAAATAGCATTACATATTTACGTGCGTGCCGATCATTTTTATCCCACTACTAATAGTGGCTATCTCGTTTTGTGCCTGGGATGATTAGCACCAGTCCACGTGTTGATGTTCGACCAACAATAGAAGCTATTTGTTAAGGTTGTGCCTTTTCTAGCCTTCAGTCCCTAGACTCGTTTGATGCAACCCTTCATGCCTCCATTTCCTGAAATTCATCTCTACATATCTGCCATTCACACTATATCAGATGCAGTCTGTTTAATATATTTTAACGCTGAACTAAGTCTACAATTCTATTTCTCAACCCTTCCTTTTATAATTAAGTTAGTTATTTCTGGATGATTTAGTATGTGCCGTACCAACCTATCTCTTCTTCTCATTAGCAGTTGCCAAAATCATCTCTGCTTTCCCAGTCGTCTTAATACTTCTTGGTTTCTTACTCTATTCACCCAGTTATTCATCATAATTCTCACACCACATCACAAATTCTTATGTTTCTTCTTATTTGCTCCACCAAAAGTCCAATTTTCACTTCCACAAAGTGCCTCGATTGGGACTAATGTTCTCGAAACTACGTTCCAATAGTCTAAATCTGTATTTGAGATCACAGCTTCTCTTGCCAGTGCTAACTCACATTTTATATCCTCCTTGCTCCGTCCATCACTGCTTATTTTGCGTTTCAAGTACGGACATATTCTACTTCTTTTATGTTTTCTTCTGTCAATTAGACGTTAATAGGGATTTCTGATTTCCTCTGGATGCATTCCATTATTTTTTTTAACTGATTGTTTTACACCATGATATCTTTTACCGTAAAGATGTCATCATCATCATTTGTTTGCAGTCCTAAGACTGGTCAGTTGCCATAAAAACATGTCCAGATCGTCCTGTCATTTGTCGCTTCCTTCATTGAATTATTATTCTATGCTTGAATGTTGATTAGAATTTGTTTAAGGAAGGTATTTCTAGGTCTTCCTCATGGGGGTTTTCCCTCAATGAACCCTTCTGCCACAGTTCTCATTAAATTGGAGTGGCGCATTGTGTGACCCCACCATGCAAGACGACGTTTACGGATTGTGCGTAGGATTGATCTCCGTTGGTTCACGGTGTCGAGAACCGATTATAAGCTCATTCAATTTAATTGTACATAAAATGTCTCTCGCATTGCCTAATTCATTGCTTGTTCAATGTATAAATTGACAATTTGGCCAAAGACAATTTCAATAGACAACACTGAAAGAAGAATACCTTCAAGTCTCCACATATTCCTTAATGAGAGACCACTATCGACCATCATTTTGTGAGTCTGAATAGTTTTCATCAAGAATTTCATGTATTGATTTATTTATATCTGTTATACTGCTTTCCCATGAGGTGAACTTTGTACTAATTTCTGTTATAAATATACCACTCCACCTCTTTTACGTATATACTGTGTTGAATGTCTTCCTCCCTTGCCTGTGAATATTCTTTTCTACCAATGTCTCTATCCTTTAGCAATTGACAGGCAGTGTACCTTCACTTTTCAATCTATACACTGAACAAGCGATGAAGGAAATTAGAGAAAATTTAAAGTTGGAGTAATGATTCAAGTAATCTCCAAACTTTGTAGACTTCTGAATGTGGATAACTGGCAAAAACACGCCGAAAACAGAGTTCAGTGGAGACATTTTGTGAGATCGGCGTGGGATCTTCATGTCTCATAGAAGCCTTCTGAGTGTGGAATTGAGAGAGTAAGTGAGTAAAGGTCAAAGGAGAAATAATTTCAACTCTGAGATTTGCTGATGACGTTGTCATCTTAGCCGGTTCACCCGAGGATTTGAATGAGTTTTTAAATGGTATGAACTTCGTCCTGAGGAAGGGATTCATGATGAAAATCAATATATGAAGAACAAAGAAAATCTAATGCAGCCGATAGAAATCAAGAACACCTATTTACATCAAATTGACAAGTGAAAAGTTAAAGAAGATGGGAAACTTCTGTTAGTTAGGAAGCAAAATAACTAGTGATGGACGAAACAAAAAGGACATCAAAAGTAGGTTTGCTCAGGTAAGGAAAACATATCTGCAGAGAAGGAATCTGTTCACATCGAATTTAGGTTTAGGTATTAAAAAGTCATTTTTAAAATCTTTTGTCTGGAGCATGGCGATCTCTGGAAGTGAAACTTGGACTGCTTACGCAGCAGAAAAGAGGAGAATTAAAGTGTTTGAAATGTAGTGTTAAAATGATGAAGATCAGACGAAAAATCTCCAATTATAAAATCCGCCTTGTCAATCACTAAGAAGTTTAATAATTAAATTAAAACGTACAAATTTCGGTATAACAATGATACCATTGTCAGCGTAGATTAAATAAAAAGAATCTTAAGAACTATATGAACAAATACAAAGAAAAAAAATGGATAATCCTTACAAAAGCATTAGAATGTAAATAAATAAAAGTTAAACAAGATGTTCAGTAAAGAACATATAGCCTACTTTCTCCTAAATGCATGGGTATTGTTATAACTCTCTGTCCTTTTCAAGGAGTATAATTGAATGTTGGTTGTAGTAGCTTGTTGAAATACAACGTGCTATAGGGATATTAAACATGAATATGAGGTGCCCTTTGCTAGTGCTACCTCAGTAAAAAAAATCATTCAATTCGGTTTCACCGTGTTTGAATTGATCCTGTGAATGGATTTGCACACATACATGGCCGCTATTTGCAAACTATTGGGCTGATGACCTTGTAGTCAGTCATAAGATACTTTCCACAAAAAGGCATGTTATGCAAAATCCGGTAGAGATCAAATTATTAGGATGGTCGAAATTTGATTTAAGCTTTTAACATTTGGGTGGCCGTCATTCCGTTTCCGTCAAGATGGCGGCGATATAAAACATGACACTGAGGTGCCTTTTGCTAGTGCTACCTCTGTACCAAATTTCGTTCAATTCGGTTTCACCGTGTTTGAATTGATAGGGGGAATCGATTTGCACACATACTTGGCCACCATCTGCAAACTATTGGGCTGATGATCTAGCAGTTTGGTCAGAATATGCTTCCCACATAAAGAATTGTTGTTGCAAAATTTGGTAGAGACTAGATTATTAGGTTGGTCGTAATTACATTTTAGCCTTTAACATTTGGGTGGCCGAGATTACGTTTCCGTCAAGATGGCGGTGATATAAAACATGACACTGAGGTGCCCTTTGCTAGTGCTACCTCTGTACCAAATTTCATTCAATTCGGTTTCACCGTGTTCGAATTAATAGGGGGAATCAATTTTCACACAAAGATGGCCGCCATCCGCAAACTATTAGGCTAATGACCTACTAGATTTGTCAAAGGATGCTTCCTCCATAAAGGTATGTTGTTGCAAAATTTGGTAGAGATTGGATGATTAGGTTAGTCGTAATTTGATTTATGCTTTGAACATTTGTGTGGCCGCCATTACGTTTCCGTCAAGATGACGGTGATATAAAACATGACAATGAGGTGCCCTTTGCTAGTGCTACCTCTGTACCACATTTCATTCCATTTGGTTTCACCGTGTTCGAATTAATAGGGTTAATCGATTTTGACACAAAGATGGCCGCCATCCGCAAACTATTAGGCTAATGACCTATTATATTTGTCAAAAGATGCTCCCTTCATAAAGGTATGTTGTTGCAAAATTTGGTAGAGATCGGATGATTAGGTTAGTCGTAATTTGATTTAAGCTTTGAACATTTGTGTGGCCGCCATTACGTTTCCGTCAAAATGGCGGCAATATAAAACATGACACTAGGGTGCCCTTTGCTCGTACTACCTCTGTACCAAATTTCGTTCCATTCGGTTTCACCGTGTTCGAATTAATAGGGGCAATCGATTTTCACACAAAGATGGCCGCCATCCGCAAACTGTTATGCTGATGACCTATTAGTTTGGTCAAAGGATGCTGCCCCCATAAAGGTATGTTATTGCAAAATTTGGTAGAGATCGGATGATTAGGTTAGTCGTAATTTGATTTAAGCTTTGAACATTTGTGTGGCCACCATTACGTTTCCGTCAAGATGGCGGCGATATAAATCATGACACTGAGGTGTCCTTTGATAGTGCTACCTTTTTACCAAATTTCGTTCAATTTGCGCTCACCGTGTTCGAATTGATAGGGGTGGGGGGAACAGACATTCAGAGTACACACACACACACACACACACACACACACACACTCACAGACTCACACACACACATACACACACACAGACAGACACACTTTTTTTCGCCCTGTAGTGATCTCATAAGTCTACTTTAATTTTTTGCAAAAATCGAAAGTAGGCTAAAAACATGAAAATACATAAAACCAAGATTAAAAGTTAATATAAATCTACCTTAATGGACTGTCGACCGCACGTCGCTGCTGAGAGCTATGGGTTGTTGTGTGTTTAATGATGCGGAACAGACCATAAAATTTCAAAAAGATTACGTCATCCAACCCTGGAGAGAATTCGGCCGAATTCCAATTTGTCTCCTTCAATATGTCGCTTCTAGATGGTCGAACACTGCACAAACGTCTCTATAGACAGTCCATTAAGGTAGATTTATTTTAACTTTTAATCTTGTTCTTTTATGTATTTCTTTTGTGAACATTCATTTATTTACATTCTAATGTTTTTGTAAGGATATCCATTTTCTCTCTGTATTTGTTAACATAGTTTTAAGATTCTTTTTATTTAATCTACGCTGACGAAGGTATCATTGTAACCGAGACATATACGTATTAATTTAATTATTAAACTTGTTAAGCGGATTTTATAATTGGAGATTAATATTAGTCAACACGGATAATAGTTGATGCCATACTCATAATGGTTAATGTCTATGCATTTTATGAAGATCAGACGGGGAGATAGAGTAACAAATGAAGGGGTATTAAGACAAGTAGGGGAGGAGAGATGTTCCCAGTGACTGCTAATGAAGAGAAGAAATAGGTTGGTAGGACGACAATCCAGGAATAGCAAACTTAGTAATGGGAGGAAGGGTCGAGGGTAAGAAATGTAGCAGTAGGACAAGGTTAGAATATGTTAAACAGATTGATTCAAATGTTAAGGGTGGGAACTATGTAGAGATGGAACGATTAACACAGGGCAGTGAGGCATGGGGAGCTGCATCAAATCAATCAATAGACTGAAGTCTCAAACAAAAAAAGTCCTCTCGGCACGCCGGAAGGCGGAGGTAGATTTCACCGGACAAACTTGGGGATAGGCGAAAATAGGCAGAATATGCAGATTTTCGTAGAAGGATCAGACCTCATTTAATGCGAGAAGGTATTTTATAATTGGAGCTTAATTAACTTTGTTTTTCGTCATTTTATGCTTATTTTAAACATTTTATTGTCTTATGGGAACGGTAACCTTCTTGTCATTTGGGGTCCATTTTTAGCCTATTTTCAATTTTGAAAAAATAGGCTTATGAGATCACCTTTTGTCCGTGTGTGTGTGCGTGTGTGTGTGTGTGTGATTCGTGTGTGTGTCCCCCCCTAATAAAATCTAAACGGCTGGAGCGATTTCAATGAAACTCGGTATGTTCATAGCACTATTCCCGGCGACCTCGACCGTGCTCTTCAAATTTTGTTACGTCTTTCCAATGCAAAATGGCGGCTGTGCGAAATATTTCACTAGCATTCAATATCTCCGAAACTATTACCGATATCGCCCTGAAATTGTGTACGGTGATAAAGAGTACTACTAGAAGTTCACCTATGAGACTTTCAAAAACCTGGTGACTACAAAACCAACATGGCGGTCAAGCGAAGTTGAGACTTTTAAATAGACTTTTCTCGCGATTTAACTATCCACACGTAATGAAACTTGGTACAGCAAATGTTTATACACATTGTAATGCACTGGAGTCTAATTTAGTTCAATTGTTTACATAACTTCAAAATGGCGGCTGTACGAAATATTTCACTGACATTCTATATCTCCGAAACTATTACAGATATCACCCTGCAATTTAGTACGGTGATAAAGGGTACTGATATAAGTTTACCTATGTATATTTCATAAACTCGTAAACTAGAAAACGAACATGGCGACCAAGCGAAGTTGAGACTTTAAATAGACTTTTCTCACGATTTAACCTTCCAAACGTAATGAAACTAGGTACAGCAAGTGTTTATACACATTGTAATGCAATGGAGTCTAATTTAGTTCAATTGTTTACATGACCTCAAAATGGCGGCTGTGCGAAATATTTCACTGACATTCTATATCTCCGAAACTATTACAGATATTACCCTGCAATTTTGTACGGTGTTAAAGGGTACTAGTACAAGTTTATCTATGTATACTTCATAAAATTGTAAAGTAAAAAACGAACATGGCGACCAAGTGAATTTGAAATATTTTAATAGACTTTTCTCGTGATTTAACTCTCTGAGCGCAGTGAAATGTGGTACAGTAAATGATTTTGCAGATTGTAATGCACTGCCATCTAATTTAAATCAATTGTTTACATAACCTCAATATGGCGGCTGTGCGAAATTTTTAAATTAAGTTTTTATTTCTTGTGTCGTAATCATGCGATCGATTGAATAATGAACCTAGGCAATAATTGTCCTTGAATGGTACATAATTCTATGGCCTATACATATAACAATCCTAAATGGCGAGCTTCCGAAATATTTAGACGGTTCTCAATATCTATGAATCTTTTACAGCAACCAAACTGATTTTTTTAATGTTCATAGAGACTATGAACATATGTTCACCTATAGGACTTTCATTAACCTGGTGAGCACAAATCCAACATGGCGGCGACGCGAAATATAAATATTTAAATGGACGATTCTCGCGAATTAACTATCCGAGTGCTGTGAAACGTTGCACGTTAAATGCTTATACAAATGTTGATCCACTGGCATCTAATTTATGTCAATTGTTTGCATAATCACAAGATGGCTGCTGTGCGTAATTTTAAAATCTCGTTTTTACTTCTTGTGTTCTAATCATGCGATTGAAGTTTGAATACCACACGTACAAAATAATCTTAATGTAATAGTACAAAAATAAAAATCCAACCTGGCGACAATCTGAAATATTTAGACGGTTCTCAATATCTACGAATCTGTTACAGCAATTAAACTGAAATTTTGTATGTTGTTAGAAGAAATTAACATGAGCAGGATATATGAAAATAGGCTGTATAGTTCTTTACGGAACTACTTGTTATACTTGTGGTCACACTGTCCTTATGCTAGGTTTCGACACTGATGTGCAACTATGTAACGGTCTGTTACTTCTTCACGCAAAATTATATCTACCGCAGAGATTTTGGTTGGTTCCTCAGTTTAGGGGCTGCGACAACGCGGTCATGTAACCCCGTGTACTTTGGGATGGCTGTATTAGTCTGTAATTCAGGTAAGGACTGCAGACGGTCAATTTCAAGCAGTAGTTACTAATGTTGCTACCAGGTACTACCGTCAACGACACCTAGCTGTGAACTTGGCTACTAGATGCCACCGCAACCAGCAACTCGCAACGAACGTTGGAACTTCCCCTCCAAAGGAAAGCATACTGAGGGATTTTTGGCGCTCTTAGAAAATCCGACGACTTCGGCCGGCTTTGAACTCGCGACCTTGGGCATAAACATTCAGCATGCTACCAGTTACGTCACCGAAGCCGCTTCACACTTAGATGGAAATCTGAATCTGATCTCGTGCAAGTGCGTTATCTTGGCAACGTCTGATGGCTCATCCCTCATCAATTTAGTAGTGTTGCCATGGCAACCACTGATAGGTCTTGGCATTTTCTTATAATTCCGAAATTATTTTTCTCATCCCTTGGCATAATGGTGGGTTATATCAAAAATTCTTTCAGACAAAAGTTTTAGGTAATTATTATGGGAATATTGTCCATTTTGTACGGTTTTGATATTGTGCCTATTAAGAGAGATATGATTAATGTTTCCCGAAAAACCCACTTTTTCCCACCCCTTTGGTCAATGGTTGGTGCTATAAAAAAAACTCTTCAAACATACATTTTTGGGCTTTATCCGACACATAGTATGAATGTTGAACGGATTCGATATTTCACATATTAAGAGAGTTATAGCAATATTTCACTTTTTCGAAAAAAAAGCCCCCCATTTTCACCCCCCAACGACCGATTTAGCCCAGTAACGAACTCGACCGAGATTTTATAGGTATACGTATTCGGTAAAAAATTCAAAGTGATTGGTACAAAATTACGGCAGTTATCGTGTCCACAATAAACTGATATACATATACATACATAAATTATATATAACTTTTGAACTGACGGTGGTTTTGGGGCCTGGGGATGTGAAACGCGAAGATATGTCGAAATTTTCCGGAAGTCGAAACATGGTACCCATTGCAATAGTTAGCTTTCTAACGAAATCTACCTCTGGTTGGTTCCTCAGTTTAGGGGCTGCGACAACGCGGTCATCTAACCCCGTGTACTTTGGGTGAGTGTAGAATCTGTCTGATACACGGTGTGAATTGTAATGGCTGTATTAGTCTTAATTCATGTAAGTACTGCAGACGGTCAATTTCAAGCAGTAGTTCCTAAGGTTGCTACCAGGTACAACCGTCAACGACACCTAGCTGTGAACTTGGCTACTAGATGCCACCCCAACCATCAACTCGCAACGAACGTTGGAACTTCCCCTCCAAAGGAAAGCATACTGAGGGATTCTAGTGCTCTTAGAAAATCCGACGACTTCGGCCGGCTTTGAAACCGCGACATTGGGCATAGACATTCAGCATGCTACCAGTTACGTCACCGAAGCCGCTTCCCACTTTATCAGGCGGCTTTGGTGGCGTAGTCGGTAACATGCTGAGCTTCCATGCCCAAGATACCGGGTTCAAACCCGGCCGAAGCCGTCGGATTTTTTAAGAGCGTTAAATATCCCTCAGTATGCCTTCCTTCGGAGGGGAAGTAAAGCCGGCGGTCCCATGTCATAGATTTATGGCATGTTAAAGATCCTTCCACTAATTGCACCTGTGTGAAGCTAAATTGGATAGGTTAAGAATGTATACAACGCTCTTAGGTTTCTATGTTCGTTGCCAAGAGCCGACTGCGGCGGCGTCTAGTAGCTCAGTTCTGAACTTGGCCTCGTAGTCGTTGACAGTGGCGCTTGGCGGCAAAAGTAGGAACTATCTGAAAAATTGTTAGTTGCAGTACTTAAATTAACAAACAGATAACACACACTAATACAGTCATCACAATTAACACCGGTTATCAGACAGATTCTACACACACCCAAAGTACACGGGGCTACATGACCGCGTTGTCGCAGCCCCTAAACTTAAGAACCAACCAACCAACCACTTAATCAGATGGAAATACTGAATCTGATCTCGTGCAAGTGCGTTGTCATGGCAACGTCTGATGGTCCATGCCTCATCAATTTAGTAGTGTTGCCATGGCAACCACTGATAGCTCTTGGCATTTTCTTATAATTCCGAAATCATTTTTCTCGTCCCTTGGCGTAATGGTGGGTCATATCAAAAATTCTTTCAGACAAAAGTTTTAGGTAATTATTAGGGGAATATTGTCCATTTTGTACGGTTTTGATATTGTGCCTATTAAGAGAGATATGATTAATGTTTCCCGAAAAACCCACTTTTTTCCACCCCTTTGGTCAATGGTTGGTGCTATCAAAAATCTTATTTGACATAAATTTTTGGCACTTATCTGACACATATTATGAACTTTGAATGGATTCGATATTGCACGTATTAAGAGAGTTATAGCGAAATTTCACTTTTTCGAAAAAAAGCCCCCCATTTTCACCCCCTTCGACCGATTTAGCCCAGTAACGAACTCGACCGAGATTTTATAGGTATAAATCTTCGGTAAAAAATTCGAAGTAATTGGTGCAAAATTACGGCAGTTATCGTGTCCACAAGAAACTGATATACATATATATATACATATATATATACATAAATTATATATAAACTTTTGAACTGACGGTGGTTTTGGGGTCTGGGGGATGTGAAACGCGAAGATATGTCGAAATTTTCCGGAAGTCGAAACATGGGACCCATTGCAATAGTTAGCTTTCTAATGAAATCTACCTAAAAACTACAACAAAATTTGAATATATATTTTATCCATATCACAGTGATCAGGATCGCTTGACGGTCGAAACGCGTAATGCTATAATTGCCCCATTATAATAGTGATCATGACTAATATAGTTTTTTTTTCAGGTGTGTTAGTTACCTATTATTCATATCTTATATACGAGGGGCGTACTATATTACTTTACACATAATTTTTTTCTACCCAAATGAAGTACAATTCACGTCAGTTGTTACGTCTCGACATAATCTCCTTGTAACTTTATGCACTTTTGCCATCGTTGTGTAAGCATTTTTCCAGATCTTCCTGAAACAATTTCTTCGGAGTGCTGCGTACCCGTGCCTTGACAGCTGTGTCCAGTTCTGCGAAATCCGCGAGCATGCAATGGAAGCATAGGGGCAGTCCACCGCCAAAGAAATGCCGAACAGTGTCATTAGTTGGCAAGTGATTGGCGACAGTGTTCTGGGACACAAGGGGCATCATCCTCATTGACTGGCCACGATTAGCAGTGCAGAATATGTTGCTACCCTTAAGCCCTTACGTCGTGCCATTCAAGCTAAGCGGCCAGGAAAATAGGCTAAAGGTGTGCTTCTGTAATATGATAATGCCCGCCCCCACACTAGCCGAGAGACCACCGCTGCCATTGACCAAATGGTATTCACGGTGCTGCCACATCCACCATGCTCTCCCGATTTGGCACCAAGTGATTATCACCTGTTGGGGAATATGAAGAAACCTCTGGACACAGCTGTCAAGGCATGGGTAAGCAGCACTCCGAAAGAATGGTTTCAGGAAGGTCTGGAGAGACTGACACATCGATGGCAAAGGGGCATAAAGTTACAAGGAGATTATGTTGAGAAGGTGGACGTAACAACTTACGTGTAATGTACTTCATTTGGGTAGAAAAAAATAAAGTGTAAAATAATATATGTAGTAGGCCCCTCGTATGTTGGATCCCATCCAGTCATTGAGCAAATTCCTGTTGATCGACTGAACAGCTACAATTGATAGTTTTTATAGGTAACAATGAAAGAATGGCTTGACAATTTTATATTTACCCAATGTATATCTAGGGCTCGGATGTTTAAGACCAAACAATAGCCCGAATATGCAAGGAAGAAGGAAGATTGTAGTTTTACGTGACTGTGAATCTTGTGCTTATGAGCCACGGGACCTCCTTTTTACGTGGAATCCGAACCACAGGACATGGCATTTTTCTTCGAAGATCTCACATGCATTGACCTGGAATCAAACCCAGTCCACCTTGGTGAGAGGCCAGCAGCTTGACCACTGCGCCACCAGAATATGCAAGCAAATATGACCTTAAAATTCAGGAAATATGACTCAAAAAAGACAAAATATGACCTGAAAATGACTGGTTTAAATATGGGCGTTTTTTAAATTACTTATTATTATTAATTAAACACAATGTATAGCGGCTTCGGTGGCGTAGTCGGTATCATGCTGAGCTTCTATGTCCAAGAGAGCGGGTTCAAACCCGGCCGAAGCCGTCGGATTTTTTAAGAGCGTTAAAAATCCCTCAGTATACCTTCCTTCGGAGGGGAAGTAAAGCCGGTGGTCCCATGTCATAGATTCATGGCATTTTAAAGAACCTTCCACTAATTGCACCTGTGTGAAGCTAAATTGGATAGGTTAAGAATGTAAACAACGCTCTTAGGTTTCTACGTTCGTTGCCAAGAGCCGACTGCGGTGGCGTCTATTAGCTAAGTTCTTAACTTGGCCTAGTAGTCGTTGACGGTGGCGCTTGGCGGCAAAAGTAGGAACTATTTGAAAATTCAAAGTTCCAGTCTGTACTTAAATTTAAAAAAAACATATAACACACACTAATACAGTCATCACACATACCCAAAGTACATGGGGCTACATGACCGCTTTGTCGCAGCCCCTAAACTTAAGAACCAACCAACCAAGCACAATGTAAAAACGACAGGAATCAAGGCACGAACAAAAATCAAGGAGTTAGAAAAACAATTGAGAAAAATTCTAAGAAAGATCTACGAGCCAGTTCAGAAAGAGGGAATATGGATAAAGAGACCGACAATAGAACTGTTCAAACACACAGAGACGATTACAAACAACATAAGGAAAAGGAGGGCAAAATTTTATGGACATATTCATAGGATGACCGAAGACAGACTGACCGAGAAAGTTTTTAAGATAGTTACGAATAGTACACTAAAAACCAATTGGGTAAAGGAAACCTTGGAAGACCTCAAGAAACTAAACATCTCTACAGAAGACATGGCGGACAGGAGCACATACAGAGAAAAACTTAGACAACAGAAGTTTGAGCAAACTCCCAATGAGAGACAACCGGGAAAGAAGTGGACGGAGGAGAGAAAGAGGAAGTGAATGAAAATCCACAGCCTGCTTCCAGTCTCCGACCGGGTCAGGAATGGGAGGAATGAAGCCCTCATCTAGCGGCGAGGATATGAACTGTGCCAGCTGCCGAGGCCTGACGCACTCCTCTGGGGCAATGATTAAATGAATGACAGATGAAATGAAAGGATAGTGGGGAGTGTTGCTGGAATGAAATTTTGACAGGAAAAACCGGAGTACCCGGAGAAAAACCTGGCTGCCTCCGTTTTGTCCAGCACAGATCTCACATGGAGTGACCGGGATTTGAACCACGGACCCAGCGGTGAGAGGCCAGCGTGCTGCCGTCTAAGTCACGGAGGCTTCCAGAAAGAGGAAGTATAGTGTATATATGAGAGGATTTTGGGGGGAAAAAAGAAGAAAAGGCAAGGCAAGAATAAAACAAGAAAATTGATTGTGTTGTAACGCCCGCCTTTTGGGAATTAACGAATAAATAAATAAATAAATAATCACAATGTGTACAAAGAAAGAAAATTTATATTAATAAGATAATACTGATTTTTATCATTTTTTTTAGCAAATGTGCTGATCGGTTGTGATCTTTCAGCACAGTCTCCAAGATGATACAGAGAGCATAGCTCCCCACTTAGGCGACATATACACTTTTCTGTCAGTTTGTGAAATCTCGGATTTGTAAGTATCTTACTATTTAATTATTTATCGTATGGCTTTTAGTGCCGGGAGTGTCCGAGGACATTTCGGCTCTCCAGAGGCTGTAGCTACTTCAAGCGGACACCACTAGGGTGAGCTACAAGTTCCGTTCAATTTCAAGTAGTTCCAACTTTCACTACTAGATATCAATGATACCTAGTGGTGAACGTTGGAACTTTGATAGAGCGTTATAACGAAATTTAGCTCCACACATGTTTAGTCTGTGGAAGGATCTTTTACATGCCATAAATCTATGGCATGGGACCGCCGGCTTTACTTCCCCTCCGAAGGAAGGCATACTGAAGGATTTTTACGCTCTTAAAAAATCTGGCGACTTCGGCTGGGTTTGAACCCCGTATCTTGGGCACAGCAGTTCACCATGCTACCAACTACGCCACTATGAAAACCATGTGCAGCGTAACGTGTGAAGACGTGGCGTAACTTGAAATTTGGTCCTTTCCATTCGTAATTTTTCATTGCTTCAGTATAGAAAAATTCCCTAGGAATTTGACGTGCTTTAGTTTTCCTTTCGTCCAAGACAGCCGTGTTAGGTAGCTTGAAGAGCGATTTGATATCTTCCTGAGAGAATGTTTCATTTCCAAGAATATGAGTCGTCCAGTTGCAAAACTCGTTTAATCCACTTGTGAATAAGAATCATTTTCATGAGAAACGTTTCTCTGGACTTTGCCTCAAGATCTTTTGAATGCGTTGTTTTCTACTTTTTGTTTTTTCCTCTGTGTATTTGCTTTTTGGTTTTGTGTTTGCTTTGTGCTTTTGCTTTTAAATTTTACATTTTGCTTTTCTTTCTTGGTTTTGGTTTTGTTTGTTTGTTTTCTGCTTTCGCTTTTTTGAATTTTGCTTTTTGCTTTCTGTTTTTGTTTTCTGCTTTTGCTTTTGTTTTTGAATTTTGATTTTTGCTTCATGCTTTCTGTTTTTGGTTTTGTGTTTGTTTTCTGGAAAATCAAAATAAAACAAAACAAAATAAACAAATCAAAATCAAAACAAAACAAAATAAAATTTTAAAAATAAAATATAAAAAATAAAACAAAACAAGAAACAAAGCAATACATTAATCAAAACAACTTAAAAACCAAATAAAACGAAATAAAATATAATAAAATAATTAAATAAATAATGTTACGACATGATCCATATTCACAAATGGATTAAACGTGTTTTGCAACTGGACGGCTCATATGCGATTCGATATTCCGAAAACTTGGATATCTGCAGAATGCGTTTTAAGCACCTGGCTTTTATATTTTCAAGTAGTTTTAAGTTTAACAACAATCCGATCGAGAATAGATTGTTAACTAAATTATTTATTTCTATTTTCTTATTAATTTTCTGAATATACATGTTTAAGTGGTTATTTACAGTCTGTTTCTGTAAACACTAGTTCCCGTTCCGTAAGTTGAGGATGATTGCGCACTTACGGCTGCCATCAGACTACCGAAATATGACGTTCTAACCAAAAAAAGCACAAAATATGACCTAATGGTAAAACAAGTAGTTCCGTGAAGACCTATACAGCCTATTTTCATAAATCCTACTTATGTTAATTGCCACTATCAACATAAACAATTTAAGTTTCATTGCTGTAATAGATTCGTAGATATTGAGAACCGACTCAATATTTCGGATGGTCGCCATGTTGGATTTTATATATGTAGGTCCTAGAGTTATGTACTGTTACATGCAGATTATTGTGAACGTGTAGTATTCAAACTTCAATCGCATAATTAGGACACAAGAAAAAACAAGGAGATTTTAAAATTTTGCACAGCTGCCATCTTGAGGTTATGGAAACAATTGAAATAAATTAGATGCCAGTGGATTAACATTCGTATAAGGATTTACTTTACCAAGTTTCACTGCATGCGGATGGTTAAATTGAGAGAAAAGTCCATGTGAATATTTATAATTCGCGTCACCGCCATGTTGGATTTGTGATCACCAGGTTATTTAAAGTCCTATAGGTGAACTTAAGTTCGTAGCCCCTATGAACATTAAAAAATGCAGTTTGATTGCTAAAATAGATTCGTAGATATTCAGTATTGTCTAAATACTTCGGATGGTCGCCATGTTGGATTGTTAAATGTATAGGCCATAGAGTCATGTACTATTAAAGGAAAATTATTGCGTAGGTTCATTATTCAAACTTTCACTTCGATCGCATGACTACATCACAAGAAATAAAAACTTAATTTTAAAATTCGCACTGCCGCCATCTTGAGGTTATGTAAACAATTGAACTAAATTAGATACCAGTGGATTACAATGTGTATAAATATTTCCTGTACCAGGTTTCAGTGCGCTTGGAACATTAAATCGCGAGAAAGGTCTATTTAAAATTTTCAAATTCGCTTGGCCGCCATGTTCATTTTGTAGTTAACCGGTTTTTGAAAGTCTTATAGATGGACTTCCAGTAGTGCCCTTTATCTCCGTACAAAATTTTAGGGAGATACCGCTAATAGTTTCAGAGATATAGAATGCCGGTGAAATATTTCGCACATCCGCCATCTTGTGATTATGTGAACAATTGAACGAAGTTAGATGTTCGTGCATTACAATGTATATAAACATATACTGTACCAAGTTTCATTGCGTTTGGTTGGTCAAATCGCGAGAAACGTCTATTTAAAAGTCGCAAATTCGCTTGGCCTCCATGTTGGTTTTGTAGTTACCAGGTTTTCAAAAGTCACATAAGTGAACTTATAGTAGATCCGTCTATGACATTAGAAAATGTCAGGGTAATATCGGTAATAGTTTCGGAGATATTGAATGCTGGTGAAATATGTCGCACAGCCGCCATGTTGGATTGGTGAGTCGTAACAAAATTTGAAGGGCACGGTCGAGGTCGCCGGGAATAGTGCTATGAACTTTCCGAGTTTCATATAAATAGCTCCTGCCGTTTAGATTTTATTAGGGGGGGACCCACACACGAATCACACACACACACACACACACACACGCACACACACACGGACAAAAGGTGATCTCATAAGCCTATTTTTTCAAAAATGAAAATAGGCCAAAAATGTTTGAAATATGCATTTATATGACAAATAAAACCCACTGTATTGTGACGATAATCACTTGATTTGCATAAGAAACCAATTGTGCATGAAAATAAAGGCAATATAAACAAGTAGTTCCGTGAAGAACTATACAGCCTATTTTCATATATCCTACTCATGTTAATTGCCTCTATCAACATTCAAAATTGCAGTTCGAAGGTTGTGATTGATTCGTAGATATTGAGAACCGTCTAAATATTCCAGATGGTCACCAGGTTCGATTTTGATTGATGTACTATTACATGAAGATTATTGTGTACGTGTGGTATTCAAACTTAAATCGCATGATTAGAACACAAGAAGTAACAAGTAGTTCCGTCAAGAACTATACAGCCTATTTTCATATATCCTGCTCATGTTAATTGTCTCTATCAACATACAAAATTTCAGTTTAATTGCTGTAACAGATTCGTAGATATTGAGAACCGGCCAAATATTTCATATGGTCGCCAGGATGGATTTTTATTTTTGTACTATTACATTAAGATTATTGTGTACGTGTGGTATTCAAACTTCAATCGCATGATTAGAACACAAGAAGTAAAAACGAGATTTTAAAAGTACGCACACCAGCCATCTTGTGATTAAGCAAACAATTGAAATAAATTACATGCCAGTGGATCAACATTTGTATAAGCATTTAACGTGCAACGTTTCACGGCACTCGGATAGTTAATTCGCGAGAAACGTCCATTTAAATATTTATACTTCGCATCGCCGCCATGTTGGATTTGTGCTCACCTGGTTACTGAAAGTCCTATAGGTGAACATATATTCATAGTCTCTATGAACATAAAAAAAATCAGTTTGGTTGCTGTAAAAGAAAAAAAGGAAGCTTGTAGTTTAACGTGACCGTTAATCTTGAGATCATGAGCCACGGGACCTCCTTTTTACGTGGAATCCGAACCACAGGGAAGCTCGCCATTTAGGATTTTTATATGTATAGGCCATTGACGTCAGAAAAGTTGGATGGCGCAGCCACGCGGCAGAATGTTGAAGCTGTAACATTGTGACTGGTGAGAAATATTTAGATGGTGAAGCATTGACGTCGTGATGGAAACAGAAAGAAATTTGTCAAATTCGATGAGGTACTGCTCTGTATACGGTTGCAAATCGTATAAAACGGCTACGAAATATCTTCACTACTTTCCTGTACAAAAAGTTCAGAGAGAATGATGGGCTTCGGCGCTGTCAATTGGAAAACTTGTTACATGTTACATGACAGTGTGCAGTCTGCATTTTTGTGAAGACGACTTCTTTCCACCGGTACTGTTGATTATTAATAGTTATTGTCTCTAATTTGTATTCACATGGATTTAGCTACATCAAAAATACTGATAAACTTATAGCCTATTACTTCTGTGCCGTACAAAGAATGTAATCCGCTCTTCGTAAACTTATTTTAGGGGTTCTTCCAATTGACAATAGCCGAATGGTTAGAAAACTTAAGAAAAATGCTGTTCCTAGCCTTAATTTGCCAGAGAATTTATATTCTTGCCTTTTAACAGCAAGTATGTAGGTCATTGAAGTATGATTTGGCTTAAATTGTGTTTTTGGCTATGATCTCCCTACAGTTGAATTTAGTTAATTAAAATGTAAAATCTTAGTTTTAAGTACCGGTTTGGTGACCCATCATTCCAGGCAGGCCGGCAACACCTATACTACTCAGGCAGATAGGTCACTTAGCTGTAATTTTGAAGTTATAGTGATGTTAAGTATACATATGCGGAAATGTAGCAGGAGACCGGATCGGCCTAGGCTATTCTAACTTTAATTAGTTCCCATTTTAGGGTTTTACAGTTTTGAGTGCGAATAGTTGGTTTTAAAGTTGTACAACAGTAAGGAGAGTATGTTTTGTATAGGTTTTAATTGGTATTATGGTTTATGTCGAGCCGAGGAGTGAATTTGGTTTGGCTTATAGTGTAGTTTTTGATCTGTTCCGTTTGCTTATGACAAGTTCAAATGGAGACTCCAGCTTTGTTAAATATCTGTATTTTAAATATTTAATTAAATATATTGATAAAGAGGATGCCTCCATTTTAACTTGCCTGTGGCAAGAGATGCCGGCCCCGTGGTGTTGGGGTAGCGCGCCTGTCTCTCACCCGGAGGCCCCGGGTTCGATCCCCGGCTCCGTCAGGGATTTTAAAACTGACGTGAGGGTTGGAACGGGGTGCACTCAGCCTCGTGAGGACAATTGAGTAGCTGTCTGACAGTGAGACAGCGCCCCGATCACGAATACCAAGATTAACGGCCGAGGGGACCCGACGCGCTGATCACGCGTCACCCCAATATCTGCAGGCTAAATGGCTGGGCAGCGGTCGCTTGGTCGGCCTTAGCCCGTCATGGGCTGGATAGTGCCAGGGGTTGACTTTTTTTTTTTTGTGGCAAGAGATTAATAAATTAACATTCTTGCCTTTGAACAGCAAGTATGTAGGTCAATATTTGTAATATTGAAGTATGATTTGAGCATCCCAAGTAACGCTTCTTTGAACCCAAAACATTCATGCAAATTCAGGGTTGCTTGATTCAATTTATTATCAGGGAGTCGTCCTTTGTGTTATGTGAGATATATATATTGTGAAATTAATAAAAACATCGATACCGCTAGGCTCCCAAATACAGGCTTCATATATGTAACAGTAGACAGTAAATTAACTATCTGCATGTGGGTAGTATTTTTAACTGGTAGTAATTAGGCACTGCATTTAAATTGATTATAAAAATATTTCTATCAATGAAAGGAAATAGCCTATGTAGTATTTTGCCATCATAAATTAGAAGCCATAACAAACGCACACCCAATTACTTCACGTCACTATATCGCCGCCATATTGCAAACAGCTGACCGTAAGCTCCTCCCCCGTTTCGGACGTCAATAGAGTTATGTACAATTAAAGGAAAATTATTGCGTATGTTCACTACTCAAACTTTCACTTCGATCTTATGATTACGATTCAAATAATAAAAACTTAATTTTAAAATTTCGCACCGCCACCATCTTGAGGTTATGTAAACAATTGAACTAAATTAGATGCCAGTACATTACAATATGTATAATTATTTACTGTACCACATTTCACTGCGCTCAGAGAGTTAAATCTCGAGAAAAGTCTATTAAAATGTTTTGAATTCGCTTGCCCGTCATGTTCGTTTTTTACTTTACAGGTTTATGAAAGCTACATAGATAAAAATTTACCAGTGCTCTTTATTAACGTACAAAATTTCAGGGTAATATCTGTAACAGTTTCGGAGATATGGAATGCGAGTTAAATATTTCGCACAGCCGCCATTTTGAGGTTATGTAAACAATTGAACTAAATTAGACGCCAGTGCATTACAATGTGTATAAACATTTGCTGTACCAAGTTTCATTACGTTTGGATGGTTAACATCATGAGAAAAGTCTATTTAAAAGTCTCAACTTCGCTTGGCCGCCATGTTGGTTTTATAGTTACCAAGTTTTTAAAGTCTCATCGGCGAACTTCTAGTAGTTCCCTTTATCACCGTACACAATTTCAGGGTGATATCGGTAATAGTTTCGGAGATACTGAATGCTGGTGAGAATTTTCACACAGCCGCCATGTTGGATTGGTGAGACACAATAAAATTTGAAGGGCACAGTCAAGGTCGCCCAGAATGGTGCTTTGATCTTACTGAGTTTCATTGAAATCGCTCCAGCCGTTTAGAAGTTATTAGGGGACACACACACACCATCACACACACACGCACACTCAGACACACGGACAAAAGGTGATCTCATACGCCTACTTTTTTTTTCAAAAATGAAAATAGGCTAAAAATATGTTCTTTCCTAAACATCCGATCCCTACATAGTTCGTATCACAATTAGTTTCATCACGGCAAAGTCCCAATAGACAATGATGGATAATATTCCAGGACGAAAAGGAATACATTTAATAAACGGCGCTGAAATATAAGATAATTTAGCAGACAAATAGATCAAACATAGGTAATATGTGCATGTTCAATACCTTGTGATTTCCGAGATAATAGGTGTGCATTCACACATTATAGCAGGATTGAGGTTCGAGTCTAGAGAGTGACAGTGATTGATGGTCGTCCATTATCGAGGTAAACTCTTCTGCGTGACACATCTAGCTGTCAGCTCTATAGATGGCTAATTAGGGGGACTTGGACCCAACTGGAGTGCACTTAAGTGCCGTATTGATGTGTGTCATTGAAGCTACAAAATCGACGTGTGAATAGTTGTCTTTTATGCATAACCAAATTACGTGTATACAGTCCAGGATTTTGCATGTATTCGAAAGCGATTCATTAGATTGTTTCAAAATTAAAGAACTTAGCACAAATGAGGGTTTACCTCATCAATTATTTTCGAGATGATGATGATGATGATAATTGTTGTTTTAAGGGGCCTAACATCTAGGTTATCGGCACCTAATGGTCTGGGTGATAGTGAAAGATGAGATGAGAATGAAAACTATAACTAATACTAACTACAGACTTACATACTAGAAGAAGAAATGGTAAAACAATAAAGAATAAGGCAAATAAAGGACAGGAAAAAAGGAAATGCCCTCAACCCTCGAAGAATGAGGATTGAGGGACTTGGAAGGGAGGAGAGCCATGAAAGGCAGAGAGGAAAGAGGGAGAGGGGGGGGGGGGGAGAGGGCTCGCCCCAATGTCAGAGGATAAAGGGGACAAAACGCACCCAGCTCAGGAATCCCTCGGGGTCGCCAAATCCCAAACACACCAGCCGTGAGCCCTTGAGGGTGTAGCACTATCCAGGGTGCACCACAAGTGGTGGGGCTACATACACTCTGCCTCCTTGAGGGCCTTGTGCAGAAGGCAGGAGATATCATGAAAAGAAAAAGTAGGCTGACCCCTCGAAGAAGGAGGGTATCAGAAAAGATGTGACACTAGGCACTAGAAAAAGGCGGGAAAGTCAAAGACTCCCTAGGCCTCGGATACCCTAGTACCGTCGAGTTCGGAAAAGAACAAGAGTTGACCAAGGGAGGTCGACAGGAAAGAAGATGGAGAGGTGCCCGGCACAAGTAAGTGGAAGCAATGCCGGACTCAGCTGGGGTCACGTGGTCGCCAACCCACGTCCCACTAGACGTGAGCCCCCGGAGGAAATTATTTTAGAGAGAGAGATAACCTTCAGCGAGCGTGAACAAAAGATTCTGGAACACAGTATCACAATCATAATTTATAAATGGGGTAAACTACCTTGGTGAGATAATCCAACCTAACAGACTCGACAATCATGAGAGACCTAGGAAAATGGAGCTTGCTTTCCAACTTACGAAAAACACATACAACAAGAAAGGGATTTCTATTAGGACAAAACTACGACACTATCAAACAGTAATTCAACCTGAGTGCCTGTATGCTTCGGAATGCCTAGGACTAACAACTAAAAGAGACATTGAAAAAAAGGAACCAAATATTTTAAGAAAAATTCTCGGACCAAAAATATGTGCGGACTCGCAGATACCATACGAAAACGAAGGGTTAAATTCTTTGGACATATTTCAAGAATGCCTAACGACAGACTCACAAAGAAAATTTATAACCACTTCAGCAGCCCAATAGAAAAGGCAATTCTTATGAAAAATGGTTTGCTAACAACAAAAACATTGGAATGCAGTCGCAATAAATCAGAAACCTCTATGGACATCAAATTGGCAGAGGGAAAACTAAAGGAAGTAGGAGACTTCTGTTACTTAGGAAGCAAAATAACCAGTGATGGAAGAAGCAAAGAAGATATAAAAAGTAGGTTGGCTCTGGCAAGGAAAGCATTTCCACAGAAAAGGAATCTGTTGACATCGAATATAGATTTAGGTATTAGGAAGACATTTTTGAAAACCTTTGTCTGGAGCGTGGCGCCTTATGGAAGTGAAACATGGACTATTGGTGCAGCAGAAAAGAGGAGAATTGAAGCGTTTGAAATGTGGTGTTACAGGAGAATGATGAAGATCAGATGGGTAGATAGGGTTACAAACGAAGAGGTATTAAGATGAGTGGGAGAGGAGAGATGTTTCTGGCGACTGCTAATGAAGAGAAGAGATAGGTTGGTAGGACACATACTAAGTAAGACACCCAGGAATAGCAAGCTAAGTAATGGAAGGAAGAGTCGAGGACAAGAACTGTAGGGGTAGACCAAGGTTAGAGTATGTTAAACAGATTACCTCGGATGTAGGGTGTGGTAGCTATGTAGGGATGAAACGATTAGCTCAGGACAGGGAGGCATGGAGAGCTGCATCAAATTAGTCGAAAGACTGAAGACTCAAAAAACAACAACAAGAAGGATCTACAAGAAATGAACATCACTGATCAAGACATCCGCAACCGACCCACTTTCAGAAATAAGATGCACACATTTGAGGGGTTCCTAGAGCCAGAAACAGCGACCAAGAAGAAACAACATTGGACAGCTGAAAAGAAAGAAGCTGTGAACAAGAGAATGAAGGAATACTGGTGCTAAAGAAAACTGAAATCGTGAAGCGTTATTTACGGAGATGACTGTAATTCTACAGGTACCTCTTCCGGATGGGGAACGATAGAATCACCAAGAAGATCTTCAACTTGATTAATGGCTACAGGACTGGCAGCTCGTGGCTTAACCCGGGAGGGGTCACGTCAAAATAGTTTCGTGATGGGTCGCGCACGGTCATTATGACCGGGGTGTATAAAATACAATTTTTTGTTGCAAAACACATATTATTCTTATGGAAAATATATATCCATGAATCTAAATACCAGGTTTTGTACCGAAACACATTGTACTGTATTATTGAAGAAAAATATATCAATGAAACCCAATTAATCTATTGATTTACATCCTCGGAATTATCCTGGGCAGCATCAGGATTGGTGCATTCCGCCCAGGTAACACATGTAAGTTTCTTACGAAACATGTTCCAGATCCACCAATCGGTTGAACTATCCTTGAAAATACAGCGAGTCCAGAATTATCAACGGAAAACGGTCCCTGAGGCTGCTTACCAGCGTACATGTCCATGTTCATCGTGTGAAACGAAGCTCTCCATTAACTGACTGGGATTGAAAGTGGGAACAGCAAACGCAAACACGTTTAGTGGATGAGTCCATTGAAAGGTATAGGAGGGGAGGAAGCTTTACGCCGTGAAATTATTTTGGAGGAGTAAAAAATGTATGCGCTCGTGACGCGACCCCTCACGGGTTAATGAAGTGAAACAAGACTTGAATAACGCTGGCATTTTAGACTGTGATATTCTTGACCGTTCCAAATGTTGTGATAGTGTTAACTCTTGGTCCCCATCGCCCAAAGTGATTAAGACCCGACCACCCCTCACACAGGAGAGGAAGGGCAAGTTGTAGGCTGGACTGAGGAGATATTGGGAAAGAAAGAAAGCATCGCAGAAGTACTAGTCATAAGCGCTTCTTGGTGGGATTCAGTCACTAATAATATTATTCGCATTAAATACACAATTTTCAATTTGTAGTTATTCGTTTCATTTCAATCAGAAGCTCTTGTCTCTGTATCTAGTAGGGATTTTAGTGGCCTCTAGATAAAAGCGACTACTCCAACGTAAGTCGACTTCAGAACACAATCACAGTGATGGACCTGATATGACAGGATATAAGAGAAGTTGATTCGGACGAATGTTTGTGACAGATGGGCTTTACAAGTGGACTGGGTGAGTTCCACAAGAATATGTCAACCATCCCGCTCGATGTATGAAGAGGACTCGAAAAGCTTTTGAATGGAGTGGTGAGTTTCCTGCTCTTTGACATTAGTTTGAGAGGATGTTAGGGAAACGAGGATGTAATTTAAAACCGGCATTATACACATGTTGGCACAGCTTTTAAGTATCAGTTAGACTTTCAGCGAACTGATTACTTTAAATTTGTTTTCAACAAAGTATTCAACAATCACATCAATTAGTGTTAGTGAAATGTTTTAAAATATTCAGAACATTAATACCGTAAGTCAATAATAAGTTGTACTTCTAATTATATCACCGATTTCGGCGACATTGTGACGTTCCTCAACGGCAACATATAATATAAGTCGAGATGCAAGTCTTACATCCAAAAACATTTCATACCCAAGGTTGTTATCAAAATTATTTAAAAAAATACTAGTTGGCTAAAGGCTAAAAACACAATAACATTCTAAAACAAGTAGTTCCGTGAAGAACTATACAGCCTATTTTCATATATCCTACTTATGTTAATTGCCACTATCAACATACACAATTTCAGTTTGATTGCTGTAATAAATTCGTAGATATTGAGAACCGACTAAATATTTCGGATGGTCGCCATGTTGGATTTTATATATGTAGGTCCTAGAGTTTACTGTTACATGCAGATTATTGTGAACGTGTAGTATTCAAACTTCAATCGCATAATTAGGACACAAGAAAAAAAAAAGGAGATTTAAATTTTTTTCACAGCTACCATCTTGAGGTTATGGAAACAATTGAAATAAATTTGATGCCAGTGGATTAACATTCGGATAAAGATTCACTGTACCAAGTTTCACTGCACGCGGATGTTTAAATTGCGAGAAACGTCCATGTGAATATTTATAATTCGCGTCACCGCCATGTTGGATTTGTGATCACCAGGTTATTTAAAGTCCTATAGGTGAACGTAAGTTCATAGCCCCTATGAACATTAAAAAATGCAGTTTGATTGCTAAAATAGATTCGTAGATATTCAGTATCGTCTAAATATTTCGGATGGTCGCCTTGTTGGATTGTTAAATGTATAGGCCATAGAGTCATGTACCATTAAAGGAAAATTATTGCGTAGGTTCATTATTCAAACTTTCACTTCGATCGCATGACTACATCACAAGAAATAAAAACTTAATTTTAAAATTCGCACTGCCGCCATCTTGAGGTTATGTAAACAATTGAACTAAATTAGATACCAGTGGATTACAATGTGTTTAAATATTTCCTGTACCAGGTTTCAGTGCGCTTGGAACATTAAATCGCGAGAAAGGTCTATTTAAAATGTTCAAATTCGCTTGGTCGCCATGTTCGTTTTGTAGTTAACCGGTTTTTGAAAATCTTATAGATGGACTTCCAGTAGTGCCCTTTACAAAATTTTAGGGAGATACCGCTAATAGTTTCAGAGATATAGAATGCCGGTGAAATATTTCGCACATCCGCCATCTTGTGATTATGTAAACAATTGAACGACGTTAGATGTCTGTGCATTACAATGTATATAAACATATACTGTACCAAGTGTCATTGCGTTTGGTTGGTCAAATCGCGAGAAACGTCTATTTAAAAGTCGCAAATTCGCTTGGCCGCCATGTTGGTTTTGTAGTTACCAGGTTTTCAAAAGTCACATAAGTGAACTTATAGTAGTTCCCTCTATCACCATAGAAAATGTCAGGGTAATATCTGTAACAGTTTCGGAGATATTGAATGCTGGTGAAATATTTCGCACAGCCGCCATGTTGGATTGGTGAGTCGTAACAATATTTGAAGGGCACGGTCGAGGTCGCCGGGAATAGTGCTATGAACTTTCCGAGTTTCATTGAAATCGCTCCTGCCGTTTAGATTTTATTAGGGGGGGACACACACACGAATCACACACACACACACGCACGCACATACGGACAAAAGGTGATCTCATAAGCCTATTTTTTCAAAATTGAAAATAGGCTAAAATAATACTAGTTGGCTAAAGGCTAAAAACACATTAACATTCTAAACAAGAAGTTCCGTGAAGAACTATACAGCCTACTTTTCATGCCAATGATTATTCTACAGGATATGGACCTATCTAGAATAATGACGAAATTAAGTTGCTAATATCGACATTTCCAATTTGTTCGAAATACTGTATACTTGGCATAATGTATCCTAATAGAGCACTACAGTTGGCAGCCCTGATGACTGAATATATTCTTAGTTCCGTCTCTTAAGGTACAAAATACAAAATTTGGTTGAAGTCCAATGAATAGCATGGACGTTACATGCAGTTAAACATTGGATCTAACAGCGCGCGTAAAATCATGTTGGCAACAATGTCATGCATGTATTGGTCAGAAATAATCTGAAATAATATGATATATTGTTGTGCCAATTTTGAATGAAATCCATTAGTTAGTATAGAAGTTACATGCATTTTAAAATTGGACTTATCAGCAGGCTTAGAATCATGTTGGCAGCACAGACGTATATTAGTTACTCCAAATTCGTCTAGAATGCCAGGTACTATACGTGTGCAAAGTTTAAAGCTATTGGCTTGCATACTTTCTGATATATTGATATTAGGGTAACAAAAATAGGGACAGCACATATTAACAGTTGGCAGCACTGGTTGCTCCTTAGAATACGCATAGTCATATCTGTTATGGTACACATAGCACATACGAAATTTGGTTGAAATCCAAATGATAGTATGGACGTTGCATGTATTTAAAGTTGGACCTGTCAGCAGGCTTAGAATCATGTTGGTAGCACTGACGTATATAAGTTACTCCAATTTAATATAGAATGTCAGGTACTATACGTGTGCATAGTTTAAAGCTGTCGGCTTGCATACTTTCTGATATATTGGTATTTGGATAAAAAAATAGGAGCATTTATTAACAGTTGGCAGCCCTGGTAGGTCTTAAGAATACGCTCAGTCATATCTGGTTATGTACACATACAACATACGAAATTTGGTTGAATTCCAATTGATAGTATGGAAGTTATATGCATTTAAAAATTGGACCTCTCAGGAGGCTTATAATCATTTTGGCAACACTGCCATGTTTAGCCTCCTGGAAATTAAACTGAATTATTATGATCTGTACGTGTGCCAATTTTGAAATCGCTCCCATTCATACTTTCCAAGATATCCAACATGGAGCTCAAATTTCAATTGCGATTTTTTAGCAGTTGGTAGCACTGACATCATTTTCAAATATGGCCGTGAGATATTCAGGTATAGATCTTTACTCCCACCAAATTTTGTTTCGATTGCTGCAGCCGTTTAGGAGTTGATAGGGGGGGACACACACACAGCCAGACAGACAGACAGAAGGACAGACAGACAGACAGACAGACAGACACACATTTGCCCGATCTCATAAGTCTACTTTTTCCTCATTTTTGCAAAATGTGAAAAGTAGGCAAAAAATCAGATGTGTTACAAGTATATATTAGAGCTTCTATACCCAAGATCGCGAGTTCAAACCCGGCCAAAGTCGTCGGATTTTTAAGAGCGTTGACGATGGCGTTTGTTGGAATAGTAGGAACTACTTGAAAATTGAATGTCTGCAGTTCTTACTTGAATTAAAAACAGATAACACACACTAATACAGCCATCATATTTAACACTGGTTATCAGACAGATTTTACACACACCCAAAGTACACGGGGCGACATGACCGCGTTATCGCAGCCCCTTAGCTGAGAAACCAACCAACCAGTATATTGTTACGTGCCACCCCCTAGTGGCACTTTTGTTAACTGGATTACGGTGGGGGTACAAAGCACAACACCAATTACTGCTTAAATAAATAATTAACTTTATTGTGGCCAGAAAATTACACTAATCAGCAAATACAAGCAATTAGGAGCCTTCTCCAGTTTCCTCAAGTCTCTTCCTTATGCGCCCTTGGCCCCTTTCACATGCAACAGACCACAGAAGTTAATCCGTCCTAATGAGTCCGGTGGCCTTGGCAGAAGCTACCTGCCCCTCTTCCTCAGGTACATCAAATACAGTTACTTACGAGCACTTGATGTTCGCTGTTCACAAGCTGGGAGAAACAATGTCACAGGGTTTCGTAACTCGCACAGCACTTCGTCACCACACTTCTGTCGCACAAGATAATCGCTCGCACTAGCTCGTAAAACACAACGACAACTGCTTCACGGGTCACTCTTATATAGCAGGCCGGTGACTCAATAAATGGTTCTAGATCCATCCAGAGTTCACGGCTTCTCGAGGTTTCCACCGCTGGTCTAGTCACGAATCTTCTGGACTATCCCTTTGTCTGTAGTAGCCCTGTTGCATAAGGCGCGCGCAATACAGGAGGCAAGCCACAGCCCAGCCCCTGGGGCAGTTGTGACTCAAGCGGCGAGCGATGACACAAACTCACAGCCGTAACACCACCCCCTTCCTAAAAAGGCTGATCGTCCCGATCAATCATTGGTCCGTCTGTGTCCCTCCGTAGGCTGCCAGGCGATCTCGATGCACGATCTTCATCTTCGCCCTCGGGCTCCGCTGGATCCTGTAGACGACATCGTTGATCCGTTTCACGACTCGGTACGGGCCCTCCCAGGACTTCTGCAGTTTGGGTGACAGGCCGGCATCCGTCTGCTGGTCGTATCGGGTCTTCATTCTGTCGGTCTCGATCCGCAGTTTCCTCCTCGCGAACGCGTGCACGTCCTCCAGTTGGTCGACCAGTTCTTGACAATACTGGCTTACCGGGATCGGATCATTCCCAGGTCGGCCAAAGGCAAGATCGACAGGTAGACGGAGCTCCCTCCCAAACATGGCCCGGGCTGGTGTGCACCCGGTGGCTTCATGCACGGCGGCGCGGTAGGCCAGGAGAAATAGTGGAAGATGTTTGTCCCAATCCCTCTGGTGCTCGCTGACGACTATTCGAAGATGGTTCTCGATGGTGCGATTGAATCGCTCTACCATCCCGTCGGACTGAGGGTGTAGTGGCGTTGTCCTTGTCTTCCGGATTCCCAGCAGCTGGCATAGGTTCTGGAACACCTGCGACTCGAAGTTCCTCCCTTGGTCGGAGTGCAGCTCCAGGGGTACTCCGTACCGGCTGACGAATTCCTTCACCAGGGTCTCTGCAATCGTCGCGGCTTCTTGGTTATGGAGCGCATACGCCTCCGGCCATTTGGTAACGTAGTCGCTGACGACTAATATGTAGCGGTTCCCTGCCTCGCTTAACGGGAATGGTCCAGCAACATCGATGGCCACTCTCTCCATGGGGCCGCCCACGTTGTAGGTCTTCAGTGGACCCCGTCGTCTTCGTCCTGGGCCCTTGCTGGCTGCGCAATCGTGGCACCTCGCGCAGTGGTTCTCCACGTCTGTTCGGCATCCGATCCAGTAGAACCGCTCTCTCAGCTTCTCCAGGGTCTTCTTTATCCCTAGGTGTCCACCAGATGATCCTCCATGAACTTCCTTCAGGACTTCCTCCGTCATAGCCTTTGGAACGACGACTTGTTCCCGAGATATCTTTCCGTCGGTGCTCTCCCAGGTACGGCAGATGAGGCCATCCCTTACAATCAGCGAGTCCCACTGTGCCCAGTAGGACTTAAACTTTGGGCTGCAGTCACTCACAATGTTCCACCCGGGTCTGGGGACACAGGCCCTCTTCCATTCGGCTATCAGTCCCAGGTCATCATCTTCCGCTTGCGCCCGCGTGAAAGATTCGCGGCTCCAGCTCCCTTGAAGTTCCACGGTAGTCCTTCGGCACTGTATCCCGGTGTTCCCCTCCCTTCGGGCACAGAAGGTGCAGTTTTCTGGGCACGGTCTTCGTGACAGGGCGTCGGCGTTAGAATGCAGTTGGCCTTTCCTGTGCTGAATCTCAAAGTTATACTGTTGAAGCCTCTCTAACCACCGCGCGAGTTGACCCTCGGGCTGCTTGAAGTTCAGGAGCCACCGCAGGGATGCATGGTCGGTCCTGATGAGAAATTCTTGCCCGTACAGGTACTTGTGGAAGTGTTCAATGGTCTTCACGATGGCGAGCAGCTCCTTCCTGGTGACGCAGTAGTTCCTTTCTGGCTTTGACAAGGCCTTGCTGAAGTAGGCCACTACTCTCTCCTCGCCGTCCACTACCTGCGACAGGATTCCCCCTATGCCAAAGTCGCTGGCATCGGTATCGACGATGAACCTTGTTCCAGGTCTGGGGTAGGCCAGAATAGGCGCGGTGCACAGAGCCTGCTTGAGTTGCTCGAAGGCATTGTGGCATTCTGCTGTCCACGTGAAGAGTTGGTCCTTCTCAGTCAGTCGATGTAAAGGTTTGGCGATGTCGGCGAATCCTCTCACGAAGCGACGATAATTAGTGCAGAGTCCCAGGAAGCTTCGTAGTTGCGACTTGTCCTTCGGAACTGGCCACTCCCTCACAGCTGCGGTCTTCTCTGGGTCGGTGCGCACCCCTTCCTCGGAGACGATATGCCCAAGGTACTGGACCCGCTTCTGGAAGAGCTGACACTTCTTGGGGCTCAACTTCAGCTGGGCAGCCCGTAGCTTCAACAAGATCTCCTTCAGGTTGCTGTAGTGCTCCTCGAAGCTCCTCCCCAGAACGATGACGTCGTCTAGGTATACCAGGCAGGTCTTCCAGTGTAGTCCCCTCAAAATGGACTCCATTAGCCTTTCGAAGGTTGCAGGGGCGTTGCACAGACCGAATGGCATGACGGTGAACTGCCAGAGCCGCTGCCCACAGAGAACGCCGTTTTCTCGCGGTCCTTAGGGTGGACCTCCACCTGCCAGTAGCCACTCTTCAAATCCAAGGTGGAGAACCATCTCGACCCTGATATGGTGTCCAGCGTGTCGTCGATCCGGGGTAGAGGGTAGCTGTCCTTCTTCGTGACATCGTTCACCCGCCTGTAGTCCACGCAGAACCTGGTGGAACCGTCCTTCTTCTTCACAAGCACGACCGGAGAACTCCAAGGACTATGTGATGGCTCGATCACCCCTTGATCCTTCATCTCTTCAACCATCCGGTCGACTTCGGCTTGCTTGGCGAGCGGGACACGTCGGAATGGGGCCCTAATCGGTGCGCTGTCCCCAACGTCGATTCTGTGCTGGACCAAGCTTGTCCTGTCGAAGTCTTTGCTTCCCACGGAGAAGACGTCCTGGAATTCGCGTAGCAGGTCCTGGAGTTGGCGTGATTGTTCCTCGTCTAAATGGTCCTGGGATCCTTGGTACAGCTTCTGAAGTTCTTCTGGCAGTGTGCGTCTTCTTCGGTTGTCCGTCTGCAGGTGTCCGTCCGTCGTGTCGGTGATGCGGGCAATCCAGGTAACGGGCTCGCAGACTCCTAGGTTGGTGTCCCGGTGAACCGTAATGTCGTAGTCGTTCAGGTTGGACAGGCGGACGTACGGCCGAGGCGTCGTGTAGATGAGGGTCTTGGCAACTAGCAATCCTTTTGTCTGGATGTCCTCATATTTTGGCTCGATGACAGCCGCCACTCCCTCAGCAGTTCCGTCGACAATTACGGCGGCGCTGACCTCCGTCCTGGCAGGAACGATGACGTCTTCTCTCAGCCTTACTCGTCGTGCGGTGACTGCCTCGTGTGCTGGTTGCAAAGCAAGTTCCTCACCTCCGAAGTGCAGAGTGTTGGTACTCAGGTCCAAGATGATGTTGTTCTGGTCCAGGAAGTCCAGTCCGATGATCACTTCGTTTGATACGTCAGCCACAAGCACTGGATGCTTTATCACCTGTCGACCAATGACGAACTCCAGTGATGCTTCGCCATGTACCGGTGCGGTCTCTCCGGTCGCGGTTATTAGCTGGAGGTTCCTTTGTGTGGGTTGCACTCTCCACTTCGGGATCACAGTGGGATTGACGATGGTCCTCGATGCTCCCGTGTCGATCAGCATGGGCCAGCTCACTCCGTTGATGACTCCGTCGACCATCAGGCTGCTATTGTCCCTCCGTAACTTCGTCACACGCACTTCGACTGCCGGGGCTTGACGACTGTCACAAGCCAACCTTTGCCCCCCAAGGCTGGCTAATACTCGTTTCCCTGGGCGGCGCGGTCTTCAGACGACTGATTTCCCGTCGGATACCCTCGGCGGCGGCGATCACCGCAGTCCTTGCTCAGGTGGCCTTTCTTACCGCAGGCCCAGCAGGTCGGTAGTCCTCTACCAGGCCGCCTCTCCGGTTGTCTTCCGGCTGTGTCGTTGCTGGTAGTGGCGCGACTGTCGAAGAAACGGCTTAGCGCCTCCATCAATTCGTCGGCCAGGGGCTTGGTCTCGTTGGTTTTTACTGGTTCGTCGACGTCCACTTGACGCACCCGCGCGTGCATTCTAGATGCCTGTTTTGCCGTCTCGAACTCAAGTGCGTGGCTCAGCGCATCTGCCAGGGTCTTATTGCGCGCGAGTCGCAGCGCCTGTTGAGTGTCCGAGTCCCGTAGCCCGTCGGTGAAGGTCTGCGTCGCAATCTGTTCCAGAAAGTCGGCCGGCGCTGTTGGATAGGCGAGCCTTACGAGGCGTGCGATGTCCATCTCGAACTCCTGCAGGGTTTCCGCGTTCTTCTGTACCCGGGTCCGGAGCTGCATCTGGTAGGCCTGCTGAAGATGGCTATCTCCATATCGGGACTCCATATGGGCGATCAGTGAAGCGTAGTCCTGGGATCCAGTCGGGATGGCCTGAAGGACGTTAAGGGCGTCGCCTCTCAGCGCTACAATGAGAGCTGTAGCCTTTTCTGCGTTGTTCCAGTTATTTATGGAACAGGCTGCCTCGAACTGACGTAAGTAGGTGCTCCACGGGACCTTTCCGTCGAAGGTTGGGGGCGTCACTCTGCTATGTCCCGTTCCTGATATTCCCGGTGTAACGGTGGGCGGGCGTTGGCGCAGCTCGGCAACTTCCTCTCGTAGAGCGTTGAATTCCTCTTCCACCCCCGTCAGTGGGCGTTGGCGCAGCTCGGCAACTTCCTTTTGTAAGGCGTTGAATTTCTCCTCCACCCCCATCAGCGGGCGTTGGCGCAGCTCGGCAACTTCCACTTGTAAGGCGTCGAACTTCTTTTCCACTGCTGCGACTTCCTCACGTAGGCCCTGTTCTAATTTCCTTTGGCTCTCCTCTAATTTCGTCAGCAGGCACTCTTCCAGATTTTTCTGGCCATCCAGAAATTTGGCGGTTAGGTCCTCTGCTAACTTATTCTGGCTGTCCTTCAGGTCCTCTGCTAACTTCTTCTGGCCATCCTCCATCTTCTTCTGGCCGTCCTCCATCTTCTTCAGGTCCTCCGCTAACTTATTTTGACCGTCTTCCATCTTCTTCTGGCCGTCTTCTAATTTGGCAGTTAGGTCCTTGGTTAAATTCTTCTGGCCGTCTTCTAATTTGGTTTCCATGCCATTTAACTTTTCTAGCAATGCTGCCAATTTCTCCTCCATTTTAGTTGTTTGTCTTGTAAAGGGCATGCACTCACAGGAAAATTAGAGAAAATGACCTGCTCGGGTTTTGAAACCAGGACCGTCAGGTGTTGTGCTTGAGTTCGTAATCCGGCTTCTGACACCAGTTGTTACGTGCCACCCCCTAGTGGCACTTTTGTTAACTGGATTACGGTGGGGGTACAAAGCACAACACCAATTACTGCTTAAATAAATAATTAACTTTATTGTGGCCAGAAAATTACACTAATCAGCAAATACAAGCAATTAGGAGCCTTCTCCAGTTTCCTCAAGTCTCTTCCTTATGCGCCCTTGGCCCCTTTCACATGCAACAGACCACAGAAGTTAATCCGTCCTAATGAGTCCGGTGGCCTTGGCAGAAGCTACCTGCCCCTCTTCCTCAGGTACATCAAATACAGTTACTTACGAGCACTTGATGTTCGCTGTTCACAAGCTGGGAGAAACAATGTCACAGGATTTCGTAACTCGCACAGCACTTCGTCACCACACTTCTGTCGCACAAGATAATCGCTCGCACTAGCTCGTAAAACACAACGACAACTGCTTCACGGGTCACTCTTATATAGCAGGCCGGTGACTCAATAAATGGTTCTAGATCCATCCAGAGTCCACGGCTTCTCGAGGTTTCCACCGCTGGTCTAGTCACGAATCTTCTGGACTATCCCTTTGTCTGTAGTAGCCCTGTTGCATAAGGCGCGCGCAATACAGGAGGCAAGCCACAGCCCAGCCCCTGGGGCAGTTGTGACTCAAGCGGCGAGCGATGACACAAACTCACAGCCGTAACAATATATTCAAGACGGAAGATATGATTCTTGATGAAGAAAAACTTGCTTGAAGTTGAATCAGTAATGGGGATAATATGTGTGATGTGATGATATGCTAAAGATGGTTATGATAATTGTGGTCTTAAGGGGCCTAACAGATGTGCTAAAGAAAGTAGGTTGTGATGATGTTACTGTGAAAATGCAATTTAAACGCGGAAAATTGAGTATTCAAAGGTAGAGTTTGGGCAGGGAATAAATTGTTTTAAATGAAAAAAAAAAAAAAGAAAAAAAACATAAACGCAATTGTTCTTTGACGTATATTGGGTTCCAAGTCGTTTCGCGACTGCCTTGGGGAGCTGCAACGGATGTTCTTAATTTAATTTAACTAGCAACCCATCCCGGCTTCGCCCGGTAGCTTTAATGGTTTACTCAACGTAAGCTTAAAAGGCACATGGACGGCAGGTTCCAGACGCAATTCAGAAAAGCCGAGGTGACCTGCGAAACTCCAAATATATATACTCTTCTCTGAAGTCTTAACTCGACACGATTCGATAGTTTGATGCTGGCCAAACTGGGATGATAGGCTCTCTCGCTAGCTCGTAATCTCTTTCCGAAGCTAATAATTTAAATTTCCACTGAATGGAGATTGTTGAAATAAATGAAAACTTAAAAACACTGGTGATGTATTAAAGATATAGATAGGCTATCATTGACTTTTTTGTAGAACTTTTCATGATGAACAATTCATACACTCATAGTATACAGATATTTTTAACGGTTTACCCAGCGTAAGCTTAAAAGGTGCACGAATGGCAGGTTATCCTTCGACACGATTCACTGAAATCGTTACTGCTTGGCTTCTTTTGGTCATCTTCATGTTAAAAATATTTATGAAAACTTATCCGAGTCCGTGCGGCTATTCAATCCGGTGGATTTCCTTCAGTGCTTCAAAACACAAAATAATCACCTCTGGGAAACAATCGTGGCTATGTTGGAACTGTTCTTTACCTCAGTTCTCTAACTAATTTTTTAATACATCGACACAGAGTGCAAATAGTGTAGATAGTGACGTAACACCCTCGGATAGCAAAGCATTGTCCATTTTTTCCTTCAATGCTCGAAGTGTAACATGTCCCTCCAAACAACCGGACCTGCGTTCTTGTCTCACAGCACTTAATCCGTCAATTGTGTGTTCAGGGGAGACATGGCTGAAAAAATCCACTAACGACCCAGAAATATTTCCGGTAACATACACCATGTTCCGCAAAGATCGAACCTGGACATCAGGGGGAGGGGTACTAATAGCCATGAAACCAGAGTTAAGGCCTGTTCGCCAACGGGAGCTTGAAACTGATGCTGAGGCTGTGTGGGTGGAATTCACGTGTGCGAACAATACATTTCTAATAGGCTCTGTATACCGTGCTCCAAATTCAACTCGGCACATCAATGATGAACTTTTGGAGTCCCTCCGTCGTGTACAATACATCCAGCACAAATACAAGGCCATTTACATAACAGGCGATTTTAATTTAGAAATAGACTGGCAAAACTCTCCTCCCACTCCCAAGGATCCCATTGCTAATGAATTCCTTACCGCATTCTACGATTTATTCCTTGACCAATTAATAACCGAAGCAACTCGAATCACACAAACTACACGCTCCACAATAGACCTATTCCTAACAAGCCTTCCTTCCTCCGTACAGAAAGCTGAAGTCATACCCGGTTTCAGTGATCACGCAGCCATCTTTACCACATTGCATTACAACAAACCACGCAGCAAGAGCACAGTGAGGACAGTATACAATTACAAAAAGGCAGACTGGAAACTGTTATCATCTTTATTCCTCAAACACCTTCCCACCCCAAGTATTCTGGACACCAGCGACATCAACTCAGTGTGGCACGCCTGGCGAAATTGTTTCTTTGAATGTGTGGATATAGCTATACCGAAAATAACCATTAGTGGGAAGAAAAATTCTCCATGGGTGACGAAGGAAGTCATTAAAATGATTAGGAAAAGGAACGTTTTATACAAGAAATGGAAAAGTTGCTCAACTGACATCATGTGGGAAAAATACAAGAACATCAGGAACCAAACAAAGAAATTAATTCGCGAAACATACGACAATTATATTCACAAAATAAGCAGCACCAGTGAAATGTGGAAATTTTTGTCCAGAAGACGCGGCACCGCTGCGCCAGCCTCATTTCACTGTAACGGTACATTCCTCAGTGCACCCCAAGATATTGCAACAGCGTTCAGTGACAGTTTCAAGCAGAACTTTTCTAAGCCGGATATGACCACGAACCTGCTTCTGCCAAGGTCATCACTTCCACCCCTCCCACGCTCCAACCTGTACTTCACAACAACTGAGGTGATTCAGAGCCTACGGAAGATTAGACCACATGCGGCGACCGGCCCAGATGATGTTCCCGGACGGATCCTGCTGCAGTGTGCGGAAGCATTAGCGCCCTCTCTGAGTGCGTTATTCAACCTGTCTATCAACCAGGGTTCTGTGCCGTGTGGGTGGAAATGTACTAACGTGGTGCCAATCTATAAGCAAGGTGACAGAGAAGATGTTGCAAATTACAGACCGGTGTGTCTAACATCTATAATTTGTAAATGTATGGAGCGGCTAGTAGCAAACAGTGTGCTGGAATTCCTACGGGAGAACAATCTGCTCGACCCAAATCAGCACGGTTTTCTTCCGGGTCGTTCTTGCACTACTCTATTGACAAAAGTCATTGATGAGTTTCAGTTCTACTTGAATCAGCCAGAAGTGAAACAAGTGGACTGTATTGCACTGGATTGGGCTAAGGTCTTCGATCAAGTGTCTCATGAAAGACTTTTGTTAAAGCTACAGCAGCTTAACATACGGGGTAGCTTACTTGCATGGGTGAGGTCATTCCTAGAGGGTCGGACACAGTGTGTGGTGTACGGAGGAGCTCGATCGCAGGCTGCTCAAGTTACTTCTGGAGTGATTCAGGGCTCTGTGATCGGACCTCTTCTCTTCACTATATATGTGCTCGATCTTCCTAGCTGTGTCACCTCATCAATGTCACTATATGCAGATGACACCGTGCTATACAGGGGCATTAAATGTGAAGAAGATTCCCTCTGTCTTAAATCAGATCTGGACAACTTATCGCTGTGGTGTTCTGTGAATAATTTAAATATAAATGTACACAAATGTAAATACATAAGAATAACCAGGTCACAAAAACCCATTGAGAATGAATACAAAATTATGAACAGTGTCATCCCACAGTGCACAAACTTAAAGCTATTAGGGGTAACAATCTCCGACACCCTGAATTGGAACATGCAAAGTGAAGAGGCAAGATGTAAGGCCACCAAAGTTCTGGGTTTCTTGTACAGAAACATGAGAGGTTGTAAACCTAGAGCCTTCAGGATGGCTTACACATGCATGGTCCGTCCGATATTAACGTACGGCTTACCTGCTTGGCATCCCACTACAGCGGAAAACATGAACAAGCTCCAGCGTGTACAGCGCCGCGCAGAAAGGCTAATAGCTCGTTATTCCCCTTCCCCTTTGTCAAAATTTCCATCTATAGAGGCAACAGCCAAACAAATTGATCTAATTTTTCTTAAAAAATCCCTTACAGGTTCCATTAATATTGACCCTTTTTGCCGACTGTCATTGGCATATCGCTCAGTTCGGAGAGGACGAGGTGTAACCCTCGTTCCGCCCTTCGCACGTAGCAATGCTTACCTGACAGGTTTCTACGGCCGCTCTGCGCGGTTATGGAACGCGCTGCCAGGAGATGCCAAGATCTTGCCTCTTAGGAAATTCAAGCCGTACGTAAAAAAGTACATTGTATAAATAAACGTATGTATGAGTGATTGATTGTCTCGCTGAATGAATGAGTATCTGAATGGAATGAATGTATGTATCGCGTGATCGAGGTTATGAAAGTGCGTGCGTGAGAGAGTGAGTGAACAGGAAAATGTACTATGTCAATATTCTAAATATGTAAATACTGCAAATATCTTTGTAAAACTTGTAAATATTGTTAAAACAAATGTAGATGTAAGCTGTGCCTGTGAAGCATGAAATATGTATGTGGGGCTTGCCCTTTTTCACTAGGCCTTCCATACTTCGTGTACGATTTATGGTAAATAAATAATAATAATAATAATAATTCTTTTTTTAAATGAAAGGAATTTATGCAGAGATTTGTCATCAAGCATTACAAATCACTTAAATTCCGCCTTTCTCTAATTATTTGATTTTTTCAACTTTTTCCAACTTTTTCCAACTTTGAAGCAATCATATCTTTGGTTCTAATTCAGGTACGCAGGTCGTTTTGGACTAAGAACACTCAGTGAATCAAGCGCTTTCATTTGAGCTCTTAACTATTCAAATCAGCTGGTTCTGAGGAACGTTATGAGTGAACATTCGATATTACATCTCATTTTTACAATTTATTTTTTTTTTTTTTCATTGTAGCAATCATATCTTTGGTTCTAATGACGGAAATTTCCTATTACACTAGCGTTTTGTATTACAATAAACAAAAGCGCTGGGTCAAACGCTTCATCGAGTTGTAATCTTCTTGCCTGATCCAGTTTTAGGCCATGGAATGTTCTATGTTGCCTTATCCCGAGGAAAATCTTTTAAAGATGTAGAAGTAGAAATTAAACCTAAGGGTCAACGTACAGCGAACATTGTCTGGAAGGAATTGTTGTGAAATAAAGGTTATAAACTATTACATAATGCCGTAATTTTTTAATTCCAATACTGAAAAATAATGCTGCGGAGCAGTACGGGCGCCCTAGTAATGGTTTTCAACAGAAATCTCCCTCGAAAAATCCTTATAGAATGGTGAAAACCGTGGTTCCTGAGATTAGCCGTTACAACCAAGAATCGGGTACTAGGTATTATATCTTTTACATCGTTATTTCCATCTGTTGAGCACTATAGAACTTATATATCTAATTATTAATATTTGTGTTATACAGTGTGGTCCACCCGCCCCTTATTATTTAGTTTTATGAAACCCAACTACCACGGCATTTCTCCCGATGGTCGATATTGCTCTGCGCTCTGACTGTGCGACAGCAATGTAATTGGGTCATGGGTCTAGCAAAGAAAAACCGACCTTAAACTTTTCCCCGCCAAATACTATGGCCCATTCTACTAACATATGACTTACTGCTCCTTGAAATAATACACATACACGCAATTCGATCGAATTAATAGCTTACGCCACGTGATCTGTAATAGTAAAGTTAAATCAACACCATAAATCGTGATTGAAGACTTTGAGATGGACTTAAACGTTTGAGGTGGGACGGCTACTGTAAATACACCACGTTTAGCGAGCGGTATCTGCTATGTGTTGGTGGCTGAGAGGTTTAAAGCCTGACCGTACATAATGGGCGCGAGTGGGTTGAATTCTGCTTCGAATCCAGTAATAGGCATACTTTTTTGAACGAAAGCCCACATTCCATTTTAGTGGGGATGTTACTACATTGCCACATTTATTGCCTTACGACGTATTTTTGTGACGAATACGTTGAATTTTGCTGATTTATTTACGAGAATACGATCGAACTGGTACGTTATGTCACGTGACCTGTAATGGCAGCAAATTTAAAAACTGGCATGAATATTAATATAACATATCGAAGTGTCGCTCCGGAGGTCCGGGTTCAATTCCCAGCTTTGCCAAGAAATGTAATATTTGTCTGAGGGCTGAAATTGGGTACACGTAGCCTCGTGAAGCAAATATGAGAAGAAGTGGGTTCGATTCCCACCTCAGCCACCCTGGAAAGGGTTTTCCGTGGTTTCCCACTTCTACTCCGGCCAAATTCCGGGACGGATTCTATCTTAAGGCCACGGCCGCCTCCTTCCCAATCCTTAATTGCAAATACACACATCATTATAAGCCCGCAATAACTCAGGTTATCAGACAAATTCTACACACACTCCCAAGTAAACGGGGCTAAATGACCGCGATGCTCTAGCCCCTCACATGAAACAAAACAACAACATATCGAAGGACATTCTGATCGCCAGTGCTTGCATCGAAGTATACGCATTCCTTAGAATTTCCCATGGTATTATTAGCATACTTTCGATTTTTGCAAAAAATGAAAGAAGACTTATGAGATCTACACAGGGCCAAAAATTGTGTGTCTGTGTGTGAGTGTGTGTGTGTGTGAGACTGTGTGTCTGTGTGTGTGTGTGTGTGTGTGTGTGTGTGTATGTACTCTGAATGTCTGCCCCCACCCTATCAATTCGATCACGGTGAAACCTAATTGAACGAAATTTGGTACAGAGGTAGAACTAGCATGTTTTATATCGCCGCCATCTTGACGGAAACGTAATGGCGGCCACCCAAATGTTCAAAGCTTAAATCAAATTACGAATAACCTAATCATCCGATCTCTACCAAATTTTGCAACAACATATATTTATATGGCGAGCGTCTTTTGACTAAATTACATGGTAATCAGCCCAATAGTTTGCAGATGGCGGCCATGTATGTGTGCAAATCGATTCCCCCTATCAATTCAAACACGGTGAAACCGAATTGAACGATATTTGGTACAGGGGTAGCACTAGCGAAGGACACCTCAGTGTTATGTTTTATATCGCCGCCATCTTGACGAAAACGTAATGGCGGCCTCCAAAATGTTCAAAGCTTAAATCAAATTACGACTAACCTAATCATCCGATCTCCACCAAATTTTGCAACAACATATACTTATATGGCGAGCGTCGTTTGTTTGAACTACAAGGTCATCATCCAATTAGTGTGCAGATGGCGGCCATGTATGTGTGCAAATTGATTCCCCCAATCAATTCAAACACGGTTAAACCGAATTGTACGAAATTTGGTACAGAGATAGCACTAGCGAAGGGTACTCTAGTGCCATTTTTTATATTGCCGCCATCTTGACGAAAACGTAATGGCGGCCATCCTAATGTTAAAAAGCTTGAATCAAATTACGACCAACCTAATAATCTGATCTCTACCAAATTTTGCAACAACATACCTTTATGTATAGAAAATCTTTTGACCACACTACAAGGTCATCAGGCCAATAATGTGCGGATGGCGGCCATGTATGTATGCAAATCGATTCCCCCTATGTTTTCAAACACGGTGAAACCGAATGGAACGAAGTTTGGTACAGAGGTAGCACTAGCAAAGGCCACCTCAGTGTCATGTTGTATATCGCCGCCATCTTGACCGAAACGGAATGGCGGCCACCGAAATGTTAAAAGCTTAAATCAAATTACTACCAACCTAATCATTTGATCTCTACCAAATTTGTCAACAACATACCTTTTTGTGGGAAGCATCTCTTGACTGAACTACGAGGTCATCAACCCAATAGTTCGCAGATAGCGGCCATGTATGTGTGCAAATCGATTCCCCATATCAATTCAAACACGGTGAAACCGAATTGAATGTTTTTTTTACAGAGGTAGCACTAGCAAAGGGCACATCATATTCATGTATAATATCCGTATAGCACGTTGTATTTCAAGAAGCTACTACAACTGACATTCAATTATACTCCTTGAAAAGGACAACGAATCATAACAATACGCATTCATTTAGGAGAAAGTAGGCTATACGTTCTTTACCGAACATCTTGTTTTGTTATTAAATTTTAACAAATAGTCTTAGCATATCTTTAGGCCTGTACAACACGACACTCGCTGACAAGGAAGCTGCTGTGATCGCTGGTACAAAATCCTGTATGATTCTTTTCTCTTCGTCAGTATACCCGCTTGTATTACCGAAGTGTATCACATGCTAGCATTTTGGACGCTAAGTTATATGAAATAAAACCGAAGGGCTGTCGTTGAGGGCATTATTTGCAGTTAATTCGCCTTAATAACGCAAAACGGTCGCGAAACTTGCTTTAAGTAAATTAGAAAACAAGCTTGGTACTGAATGCATTCCAATCAATATTTAAGATCTAACTGTAATAATTTAATATTTTACCATACGCGTTAATAAGAAGCGCAACAAAAACCTCCAGAGTGTGTTGAAAATGTGTGCAAGTGTTATTGCGCCCGCTCGCTCTTTCGAAGGTCCCGGGTTCAAGACTATCCAACGGCAGACTTTTAAAATTCTTTTTAACTATTTTATTATACCCTCCCTACCTCGTACAGCAAGATTTCAACTTGGTTTTGTTCACATTATCTACGAAGACGATAGGGAAAGTTATTTTCTTGTGTCATTTAAATGGCTATTTTCCCTAAATACTGTTCAAAACCATGGATGGATAGTATTCGTTATAATTATTATATTTTTAGTCGATTTTACCTTCCATGTTAGGTTTTCCCACGGACTCGGCGAGGGATCCCATCATTACCGCCTCTACGGGCAGTGTCCTGGAGCTTGTAACATCTCGTCTGGGGGATACAACTGGGGAGGTGGGATCAGCACCTCGCCCAGGTGGCCTCACCTGCAAAGCGAACAGGGACCTCTTGACGGATGGGAAGGGAGGGGAAGATCGGGAGGGACAGGCAAGGAAGAGGGAAGGAGGCGGCCGTGGCCATACGGTAGGTAACATCCCGGTATTTGCCCGAAGGCGAAGTGGGAAACCACGGAAAACCACTTTGAGGATGGGTGAGGTGGGAATCGAACCCCTCTACTTATTTGGACCACCCGAGGCTGAGCAGACCCCGTCCCAGTCCTCATACCACTTTTCAAATTTCGTGGCAGAGCCGGGAATCGAACCCAGAACGTCCGGGGTGGCAGCTAATCACGCTGACCACTACGCAACGGAGGCGACTCTATTCGTGATAATTAGAATTTTAATAGTTCAATATTTATCCCAGAATAATAATATGACACGTTCTGTAATTACTGCCTTGCTGCGAGGCTGAACGGTAACGTTCTCGCTTGCTGTGCCCAAGGTTGCAGGTTCGTATCCTGGCGCAGTCAGCTGGCTTTTGAGGGTGCACAAATGCGAGGGAGCCGTGTCAGTAGATTTACTGGCACGTTGAAGATACCCTTCGGAGCAAAATTCCGGCACCCCGACGTCTCTAAAAGCCAGAGTAGTTAAAAGGGACGTAAAACCAATAACATTATAATTATCTGTATTTACTGTATGTTTGGGGCAGATGACCTCGTAGTTCCTCCCCTTAAAACCTCACTAACTAACTATTACTGTAAGTGTATAGCAATCGCTTTTCGCACAGAAGCCGTTGAAAGAAATTATAGTTTCGGTCTGATGTATTTATTCGTGAGCCTACCCACATAACAAATCTATTTGTTATGTGGGTCGTCTGATTTAGTCGGAGTTTTCATTTAAACAGAGGTGGTCAAAATTTCGAACACTTGCTACCTTGAATATACAGGATACCTTGCTTTCGTTCTACAGATCGTTATGTCGTCGTCCAATCTGGCTGCGTACCATCGGAAAAGTATGGTCCTTTTGAGGACCAAATAAAAAATCACTCGTTGGAACAGATAGATATGCGTCCATAATACATCCACAATAAACGACTTTAAGCAAAAAAATGTACTAGTTCAAGGTTCGAACCTACTACAATGCGACTTCGTTGACGCTACTCTAGCAATTCTTGATTTAGCCACCATAGCTACCGAGAACCATAGTGTATTGCTGGCATGTATTGAATCTATTCGTAGACACTTCCTGTCCAAACGTAAGAAGGTGTTATTCGGAGCTCTGATTGTTTCAATCATGCATTATATTTGAGGTCATTGAAAGAACACTGCCACTATTGATTTCTACTATATTCGCGAGGATGTACTCAACAGTAAAGTTGTACAATGGACGTACTAATGTTTTTAGGATGGCTGTGATATACGCGTTAGTTGGGTTGCCTTCCTCCAAAAAAAATAAGGGGCGGGTGGACCACACTGTATAATCCACCTTCTCAATACTAAATTATGTAGTTTATTAATTTTTAAATGAACATGTTTCGATATTCAATGGTATCCTCTTCAGCGTTCAAATTAATTGCGTTTAATATTTGTAAAATAAAACTGGATAACCTTTACAATAATTTGAGTTACGAGCCGGAGTCTGTAATGCGCAAACCGGTGACGACATCGGCTAATCGTGGCGTGTGTAACGAGGTGTGGTTCCGACCAGAGCGTGTAAGATCACAGCCCGTCACTAGAGGGCACGCGTGCACGTCACGTGACGATACAAAGCGAGCAGCGGCATGCATCAATCGTCCAACGCTGCCAGTCGCATTGCAAACAGTGACATGGCGCGTCAAACGAAGAGCAAAGGGGTGTTGTTCGTTTTGTGACAGCGAAAGGAGTAGGGGGAACGGACATACATCGCCGAATGCCACAAGTGTACGGCGAACACTGCATATACCTTGCAAGGGTCAAGGCGTGGCACAAGCACTTTAGGGAAGGACGGGTGTCGCTAGCCGATGATGCCCGGTCTGGGGCACCCCCCTGCATTACCGATGACAACGTCCAGCTGGTTGAAGCACTCATTACCCAGGACCGCCGAGTGACAGTGAACGCCATAGTGGTCGTGGTCGGATTGAGCGTCGGAAGTGTGCACACCACCATGAAGGAATGAATGCACATGTGGAAAGTGTGTGCCCAATGGGTGCCCCACAGTCTTCAACCACACCAGGAAGCATGTCGAATGGCCTACTGTTTTGGTCTTGGTTGGAGGATTTATGCATGCTGCTGCTCGCTTTGTATCGTCACGTGACGTGCACGCGTGCCCTCTAGCGACGGGCTGTGACCTTCCACGCTCTGGTCGGAACCCCACCTCGTTACACACGCCACGATTAGCCGATGTCGTCACCGGTTTGCGCATTACAGCCTCCGGCTAGTTACTTTTTGAACGCACCTTATAATTAAACTTCCAAATACATAATTATTTTTTTCAAACATTAGAAGATATTGGTGCATTGGCTTTCACGGCCGGTGAATTTAAACTCAGCAATTCTTCTAGGTTTGTGCCGTGTCTTGTGTGGGGTTTCGCCTAGGACACCAAGCTGGCTCATCGGCGGGCTCTTGGTGTCCCCGCCCGGACCCCCACAGGAGTGACGAACTGCGCGCCACCTCCCTTTATATTAGGTGCAACTGCACCGGCCGTGAAAGCCAATATACCATCTTTTTGGAAGCCTTCATAGGGAGGTTAAGCCTGCTTGAGCTTTTAGTTCTCGCAGTCAAGTGGTGCAGTTGCACGTAATATAAAGGGAGGTGGCGCGCAGTTCGTCACTCCTGTGGGGGTCCGGGTGGGGACACCAAGAGCCCGCCGATGAGCCAGCTTGGTGTCCTAGGCGAAACCCCACACAAGACACGGCACAAACCTAGAAGAATTGCTGAGTTTTGATTAAAAGATATTGTTTCAAAAGTGGAGTTGCGATGTCAATGTTTACAAGTTCACCACAATCTATCGAAACGCCAGTTTAGAAATATCTTCTAATGTTTGAAAAATAAGAAACTTGGAACTTTTGTTCCAATTAAATTACTGTAGATATCCATTCTTATTTTATGAATTATTATTATGATTATTATTTTTATTATTATTATTATTATTATTATTATTATTATTATTATTATTATTATTATTATTATTATTATATACGAGCAAACTTGAGAAGAGATGGGTTTGATTCCCAACTTATCCACCCTGGAAGTGGTTTTCCATGATTTCCCACGTCAACTCCAGGCAAATTCCGGAATAGTTCCTCACTTAAGGCCACAGCCGCCTCCTTCCGAATCCTCACCTGAACTACAAATATACGTAGTACTTCGACGTCATAATAGCACAGGCCATCAGAAAATTTCCACACATAACCAGGTACATGGCGATAAATGACCACGATGTACAAGTCCCTCAAATAAAACAAGAAACAACAACAGAAGAAAAACAATTAGATAAAAGATGAAAAATAAAAGATAAAACATCAAAGACACACAATAAATGATAAAAGATAAAAGATAGAAAATTAAATGTCAAAGGAATAAGATTAAAGTTAAACGATGAAATAAGAAGAATAGAAGATAAAACATAAAAGATAAAACACAATTAAAAATAAAATATTAAAAAAGAGATAGAAGTTAAAAAGAATCAAGATTACAGATAAAGGATTAAATATCAAAGTAATAAAAAATAAAAGACAAAAGGTCAATTTTAAAAGATATAAGGTAAAAGATAAAATGTAAAAGATAAAAGGTAAATGATAAAAGATAAAACGTTAATGATTTAAGAATTAAGATTTGAGATTTAAGATCTAAGATCTAAGATCTAAGATCTAAGATTTAAGATTTAAGATTTAAGATTTAAGATTACAGATTACAGATTAAGTATTAACGATTAAATATGAAAGATCAAAGATCGTCAGGATTATCAAGATTAAAGATTAATGATCATAGATCAAAGATTGAAGATTAAAAATTAAAGATTAAAGCGTCAAGATTAAAGATTAGTGATTATAAATCAAACATGAGAGATTAAAAATTAAAAATTCAAGATTAACGCGTCAAGATTAAAGATTAATGATCGAAGATTAAAGATGAAATATAAAACACAAAAAGATATAAAATAAAAGATAAAAGATTAATGATCGAAGGTTAAGGATTAAAGATAAAAGATGATATGTTAAAGATTAAAGAGTAAAGATGAATGATTAAAGTTGGAAGATGGTAGATGGAAGATGAAAGTTGATAGATGAAAGATGAAGGTTTAAAAAAACAAGATTAAAGATTAAAGATGAAATATGGAAGATGAAAGATTAAAGATAAAAGGGAAAGGGAAAATAAACAGATTGAGAAATAGTATAACTAACCTAACATCTTGGTTATTGGTTCCACAGTTACATCGAAATTAAGTTAATTCTGCCGTCTCCTTTGCTCTTTCCTTTCAGAGCAAGACTTCATAAAAGAAAGAACCGAACAGTCATCTATAAGTCACGCGACTAGTACATTGTTTTATAGTTCTGATGTAAAGGAAATGCTCGGTAAAGGAAAGAAGGTTAGAAAATAAAACAAGAAAGAAAGAGGATGATAAATTTTAGAATAGTCTTCTATGAGGAAACGAAGTGTATTTCGGCTGAAATGATAGACACAGGGAGATTCTCGTTCAAGTCACGTGACTGGGGAGGCACCTGCGAGCACCCCACCGTGTCGGTGTTGTTAGAATGCCAATGGAACGTTCCTAAAGAGAGATATCTTATGTAAGGGTCGTGTGCTATACGAGCGTGGGTGGATGTCGTGTACTCCTCTCACGTGATGCCACGTACAGGTGATACGGAACAACTGGATTACCTTTAACCTTATATAGGCTACGGGGAAAATATCATAGGTATAGAGATATATTTGAAATATATGACAATAGAAGCAGGGTTCTTTTTGAATACACGGTGAGGAAAATTATTATACAGGTTGTTTCAAAGAAGAGTACATTATCTTTTTTCTGCCGGTTGTTGTCATGCCTTGAATACATGTGACGTGAAAATATTATGCATAAATTAACAAGAAATTCCGTGATGAACTAAAGAGCCTACTTTTCATGCCAATGATTAATCTACAGTATAGCATATGAACCTATCTAGAATAATGACGAAATTAAGTTGGTAATATCGAAATGTCTAATAAGTTCAAAATATTCCTGGTATAATGTAGCCTAATAGAGCACTACAGTTGGCAGCCCTGGTGTCTGAATATATTCTTAGTTCCATCTCTTAAGGTACAGAATACAACATTTGGTTGAAGTCCAATGGACGTTACATGCAGTTAGATATTGGATCTATCAGCACGCGTAAAAGCATGTTGGCAACAAGGTCATGCGTGTGCTGGTCAGAAATAATCTGAAATATTATAATATCTTGTTGTGCCAATTTAGGATGAAATCCATTTGTTAGTATAGAAGTTACATGTTTTTTAAAATTGGACCTATCAGCAGGCATAGAATCATGTTGGCAGGAATGATGTATATTAGATTCTCCAAATTAATCTAGAATGTCAGCAGCTGCTATACGTGTGCAAACTATAGGGCTGTTGGCTTGCATACTTCCTGATATATTGATATTAGGGTAAAACATATAGACAGCATTTATTAACAGTTGGCAGCCCTGATTGCTCTTAAGAATACTTATAGTCATATCTGCTATGTTACACATGGCACATACGAAATTTGCTTGAAATCCAACTGATAGTATAGAAGATACATGTATTTAAATATTGGTCCTATCAGCAGGCTTAGAATAATGTTGGTAGAACTGAGGTATATAAGTTACTCCAAAATTAATCTAAAATGTCAGGTACTATACGTGTGCATAGTTTAAAGCTGTCGGCTTGCATACTTTCCGATATATTGGTATTTGGATAAAAGAATAGAGAGATCAATTATTAACAGTTGGCAGTCCTGGTGGCTCTTAAGAATACGCTCAGTCATATCTGTTTATGTGCTCATATTACATACTGGACCTATCAGAAAGCTTAAAATTATTTTGGCAACACTGTCATGTATGGCCTCCTGGAAATAAAACTGAAATTGTATTATCTACATGTGTGCCAATTTTGGAATAGCTCCCATGCATACCTTCCAAGATATTCAACATGGAACTCAAATTTCTAGTGCGTTTTTTCATCAGTTGGTAGCACAGAGATCATTTTCAAATATGGGCTTGAGATATTCCGGTATACATCTTTACTCATACTAAGTTTGGTTTCGATTTCTGCAGCCGTTTAGGAGTTGATAAAGGGGGACACACACACAGCCAGACAGACAGACAGAAGGACAGACAGACACACATTTTCCCGGATCGATCTCATAAGTCTACTTTTTCCTCATCTTTGCAAAATGTGAAAAGTAGGCTAAAAATATACTAAAGGTAAATGACCTTTTATTGAAGACACTTGGCACGTCTGGATTTGGAAAGACTCACCTACGGGATATTCACAGTAACAGGAAGATTACTGTATAATAATAATAATAATAATAATAATAATAATAATAATAATAATAATAATAATGTTAAAACTCAGCAATTCTTCTAGGTTTGAGCCGTGCCTTGTGTGGAGTTTCGCCTAGCTCATCAGCGGGCTCTTGATGTCCCAGCCTGGACTCCCACAGGAGTAGCGAACTGCGTGCTACCTCCCTTTTTATGAAGCAAACCTGCGCCTCTTCACTGCGAGAACTAAAAGCTCAAGTAGCCATAACCTCCCTATGAAGGCTTCCAAAAAGATGGTATATTGGCTTTCACGGCCAGTGAATTGCTGAGTTTTAATTCACAGGCCGTGGATGTCAATATACCAATAATATAAAGTTATTGGTTTTACGTCCCTCTTAACTACTCTGGCTTTTAGAGAAGCCGGGGTGCGGGAATTTTTCCCCGAAGGGGATCTTGATCGTGGCAGTAAATCTACTGACACGGCTCCCTCGCATTTGCGCACCCTCCAATGCCAGCTGACTGCGCCAGGATATGAACCTGCAACCTTGGGCCCGGCAAGCGAGAACGTTACCGCTGAGCTACGCAGTCATTCAGTAACAGTAAGAGGCAAGGTTTCTAAGAACAAATGGATTGCGTCAGTTAAGTCAGATATGGAACAACTAGATGTCCCACTGGGACAAACTCGTGACCATTTGATGTTCCATCAGGTCATCCGACAGGGTGTTTTATAATTTTAAATGAACTTGCCGACTTCGTCGCTACGCTGAGGTCCGGCGTTACGTTACGGTGACGGGACGAAATGTACCGAGAATGCACTGAAGTGTGTGACGTCATAGAACGATGTAGCAGCCGAGTGCAAAGAAGGTAGTGCGAGAACAGAGTTTCAAGAAGGCAGTGCGAGAACAATCAAGTAGGCAGTGAAGAAACAGAATCTTGAAACTCTGTTCTCGCACTGCCTTCTTGGTACTCGGCTGCTACATCGTACTATGACGTCACACACTTCAGTGCATTCTCGGTACATTTCGTCCCGTCACCGTAACGTAACGCCGGACCTCAGCGTAGCGACGAAGTCGGCAAGTTCATTTAAAATTATAAAACACCCTGTCGGATAACCTGATGGAACATCAGATGGTCACGAGTTTGTCCCAGTGGGACATCTAGTTGTTCCATATCTGACTTAACTGACGCAATCCATTTGTTCTTAGAAACCTTGCCTCTTACTGTTACTGAATGACTGCGTAGCTCAGCGGTAACGTTCTCGCTTGCCGGGCCCAAGTTGCAGGTTCATATCCTGGCGCAGTCAGCTGGCATTTGAGGGTGCGCAAATGCGAGGGAGCCGTGCCAGTACATTTACTGGCACGATAAAGATCCCCTTCGGGGCAAAATTCCGGCACCCCGGCGTCTCTAAACGCCAGGGTAGTTAAAAGGGACGTAAAACCAATAACATTATTATTATTTCCTGACATACATTACATAATGTCCCCGTGTGAAACCATGTGCTGCTTGTAGAATGATTCAGTACAATGTATGCATCCGTGGCACCAGACGTTGTAATACAGTGATGTTCTTACGTAATGATCCATGCATATGGGGCATTCATACGTCGTGATAAAATGTATGTGAACATAAGGTAAAAATGAATGTCCACATTTAGTAAGCTAGGCTTTTTTTAAATTAATACGGAATGGTTTTCCCAAGGGAAGATCATCATTTCATAAGAATATCACTTCATTACAGCTCCTGGTAGTTTTTGTCTTAGTTTTGTATTCTGCCCGAAGGCAGCACCTCTGAAGAGGCTATCCTGAGCCGGAGTTTACGTGCGGTAGGATGGCCAGGTTCTTTCCGCTCTTCCTTACCCTCTCCCTGTCAACAGGGCGTGGTCCTCCAGAACCGGCGCTCCATCCAAGTTCCGACCACGCCCAATGCTGCTTAACTCTGGAGTTCTCATGGGATCCAGTGTTTCAACATAGCCAGGCCATTGGTGATCTCCTGGTAGTATGCATGCATATATTGTATGCAAACATTCTACGAAGAAACACTCCCTACTTCGCTCAGTATTTAGACTGACCTTACTGTATAGAAGTGAGAGCTGGGTATATTCAGGATGTCTGATACATAAGCTAGCCGTAACGTGATATGATTGCTGGGACAAATATATGGCGGCAATGGCAGGAAGGCACTCGTAATGTAGAGATTGGTTGGCTCCTTAGTTTAGTGACTGCGACAACGCGGTCATATGGCCCCGTGTACTTGGGTGTGTCTAGAATCTGTCTGATAACCACTGTTAATTGTGATGGCTGTATTAGTGTGTGTTATCTGCACGCGAACAATTTTCAAGTAGTTCCTACTTTTGCTACCAAATGCTACCGTAGCTACTTGCGAACTTTGCTACTAGACGCCATCGCAGCCAGCACCTGGCGACGAACATGGGAACTAATATAGCGTTGTCAAAGCTAACCTACAAATTTTAGCTTCACACAAGTTAAGTTAGTGGAAGGTTCATTTACATGCCATAAATCTATGTCATGGGCCCATCAGCTTTACTTCCCCTCCGAAGGAAGGCATACTGAGGGATTTTTAACGCTCTTAAAATGTCCGATGACTTCGGCCAGGATTGACCCCGCAATCTGTAATGAAGAGATAAAGGCTACGTTAGAAATAAACACCATTGATGAAGCTGTTTGTATGAGCCGATCCAGATGGTGTGGTCATGTGAAGAGATTGGCTGGCTGGTTCCTCAGTTTAGGGGCTGCGACAAGGCGATCATGTAGCCCCGTGTACTTTGGGTGTGCGTAGAATCTGTCTGATAACCGGTGTTATTATTGTGATGGCTGTATTAGTGTGTGTTGTCTGTTTTTAATTCAAGTAAGGACTCCCGACATTGAATTTTCAAGGAGTTCCTACTTTTGTCGCCAAACGCCAGTGTCAACGACTACTAGAACAGACCTAGGTTACTAGACGCCACTGCAGTCGACTCCTGGAGACGAACGTTGGAACCTAAGAGCGTTATTCAAATGTTTTACCTATAATTTAGCTTCACACAGGTGGAATTAGTAAAAAAGCAAGCAAGCTTGTAGTTTAACGTGACCGTTAATCTCGAGATCATGAGCCACGGGACCTCCTTTTTACGTGGAATCCGAACCACAGGACATGGCATTTCACTTCGAAAATCTCACATGCATTGACCGGGAATCGAACCCGGACCGCCTTGGTGAGAGGCATACAGCTAGACCGCTGAGCCACCACGCCCCATGGTGGAATTAGTGGAAGGTTCTTTAGCATGCCATAAATCTATGACATGGGAACGCCGGCTTTACTTCCCCTCCGAAGAAAGGCATAGAGAGGGATTTTTAACGCTCTTAAAAATCCGGCGACTTCGGCTGGGTTTGACCCAGCCGAAGTCGCCGGACATACAAGCTCAGCATGCTACCAACTACGCCACCGAGTATGTGAAGAGAATGGGGGAGGTGAGATTACCTAAGAGGTTAATGAGTTCTGCTATAGATGGTAAGAGAAGCAGAGGTAGCCCTAGAAGGCGATGGTTAGAAACAGTGTAGAATGATTTCAAAGACAGAGGTGTAGATGCAGAAAAAGCCTCAGTTCTAATACGAGGTCATGGAGGCGACTTATTCACAAACAGAGGATTGCAGACTAGACTGGACGCTGAATGGGAAACAGTATCAAATTAAAATGTAAATATTGTAGACAAGTTTTATACAGAGTCAGCAATTCTTCTAGGTTTGTGCCATGTCTTGTGTGGGGTTTCGCCTAGGACACCAAGCTGGCTCATCAGCGGGCTCTTGGTTTCCCCACCCGGACCCCCACAGGAGTAACGAACTGCGCGCTACCTCCCGTTATACAGAGTGCAACTGCACTACTTGACTGCGAGAAGCAAAAGCTCAAGCAGCCTCAACCTCCCTATGAAGCCCGCCGATGAGCCAGCTTGGTGTCTTAGGTGAAACCCCACACAAGACACGGCACACACCAAGAAGAATTGCTGAGTTTTAATTCACCGGCCGTGAAAGTCAATATACCATCTTTTATACAGAGTGATTCAGCTAAGAGGACCACCTCAAATATCTACGGAACCGTTTAAGATATCGTCATTCTGTTCTCAAATTCTTAAATCGTATTAAGGGGCTCATTCAACATGGTCCATTTTGCTCCCAGCACATACGAATTTACCGAGAAACCGTTAGCAACTTCGAAGCAAAGAGGATATACAAAGTAGGTTAGCTCAGGCAAGGAAAGCATTTCTACAAAAAAAAGGAATCTGTTGACATCGAATATAGTTTTAGGTATTAGGAAGTCATTTTTGAAGGCCTTTGTCTGGAGCGTGGCACTCTATGGAAGTGAAACTTTTACTATTGGTGCAGCAGAAAGGAGAAGAATTTAAGCGTTTGAAATGTGGTGTTACAGGAGATTGATGAAGATCATATGGGTAGATAGGGAGAGAAAATATGTTTCTGGCGACTGCTAATGAAGAGAAGAGATAGGTTGGTAGGACGATTAGCTCAGGAAAGGGAGGCATGGAGAACTGCATCAAACCAGTCAAAAGTCTGAAGACTCAAACAACAACAACAACCAAATTTTAACAATGAAAAGAAAACACGGTCTCTGAGTCCGTGCGTGTGCATTGGTGTAACTGTGTAAATGTGGGTAACTCGGGGTAATACGATTTAAGAATTTGAAAACAGAATGACGATATCTTAAACGGTTCGGTAGATATTTGAACTGAATCGCCCTGGATATTTACAGTCTTGTAAGCATTGTGAAACATGTTGTTGTTTGAGTCTTCAGTCTTTTGACTGGTTTGATGGAGCTCTCCATTCCTCCCTGTCCTGAGCTAATCGTGTCATCTCTACATAGTTACCACACCCTACATCCGAGGTAATCTGTTTAACATATTCTAACCTTGGTCTACCCCTACAGTTCTTGTCCTTGACCCTTCCTTCCATAACTAAGCTTGTTATTCCTGGGTGTCTTAGTATGTGTCCTACCAACCTGTCTCTTCTCTTCATTAGCATTCGCCAGAAACATCTATCCTCTCCCACTCGTCTTAATACATCTTCGTTTGTAACCCTATCTACCCATCTGATCTTCATCATTCTCCTGTAACACCACATTTCAAACGCTTCAATTCTCCTCTTATCTGCTGCACCAATAGTCCAAGTTTCACCTCCATAGAGTACCACGCTCCAGACAAAGGTTTTCAAAAATGTATTCCTAATACCTAAATCTATATTCGATGTCAACAGATTCCTTTTCTGTAGAAATGCTTTCCTTGCCTGAGCCAACCTACTTTTTATATCCTCTTGTGAAACATGCCCCGAGCCAATGAGCTGCACGCGTTTACTTTTATTCCAGTAAAAAACCTTCAGTCGTTTCCACTCCACGTGCGTGACCTGCTGATCAATGGTTGGTTAGAATATTTAATTCCCATATATGTTTCAGTATCTGGCTTTCAGAATAAGTCCGACAGAAATACTGTGCCACACTCGTATCCTCTTTTATTAGCTTCAATGACATGAAACTTTACTACACAATTTGTATGTGTGTGTTAACATTCTCACATTAATTTTACAGGACTTTGGCTGAGTCAAAGAGTTGCTAACCTCTCATTTCACTCTTGATAGAGTATTCTCACTCATCCAGTTTTGTCGTCAAAGTTCACGAAACTTTTACTAGGAATAGAAGACTAACTCATTCAGGAAAACACCTGCATAATTCCAGAGCTGTACAACTTTCCGTGTTTCCTTAAATAACTGAAGCCTTCAGGTACTGCAATTAGTAAAATGTCTTCGATGTGACATATCTACAAATATTCTTTCCATTATTATTAGTGTTGTTGTTGTTTCAACTAGGGGCTTTAATATCGAGGTCATTTCAACCGCATGTACCGGGTCATTTTCTTTGGGCGCCCCGATAAACACCGCGAGCGAAGCCAGTTTTGACTGGCGCATATTGCAGGCGTGCGTACACGGATCAGCCAGTGAATCGCACGCACTTTTACCACACATATTCATTAACACTTAGAGCGTGTGCGCCGTAATATTACGTTCGAAGGTAACTTTTTAAAACTGCGCGAGCGTAATATTACGTTGATCGATTTCTCGCGCTTTGTGTTGGAGACGAACGTAATATTACAGCTCTAGCACTCGCGTGTGGGTGCCAGTAAGCATGAAGTTGCATATACTAACGCTAGATAGCGCCACGTCACTGTTCTGCGGAAGAATATCGATCTGTGCGAAGGCAAGCGATGCAAAACTCAGCAATTCTTCTAGGTTTGTGCCGTGTCTTGTGTGGGGTTTGGCCTAGGACACCAAGCTAGGCTCATCGGCGGGCTCTTGGTGTCCCTGCCCGGACCCCCACAGGAGTATCGAACTGCGCGATACCTCCCTTTATATAGAGTGCAACTGCACTCCTTGACTGCGAGAACCAAAAGCTCAAGCAGCCATAACCTCCCTATGAAGGCTTCCAAAAAGATGGTGTATTGGCTTTCACGGCCGGTGAATTAAAACTCAGCAATTCTTCTAGGTTTGTGCCGTGTCTTGTGTGGGGTTTCGCCTAGGACACCAAGCTAGGCTCATCGGCGGGCTCTTGGTGTCCCTGCCCGGACCCTCACAGGAGTATCGAACTGCGCGATACCTCCCTTTATATAGAGTGCAACTGCACTCCTTGACTGCGAGAACCAAAAGCTCAAGCAGCCATAACCTCCCTATGAAGGCTTCCAAAAAGATGGTGTATTGGCTTTCACGGCCGGTGAATTAAAACTCAGCAATTCTTCTAGGTTTGTGCCGTGTCTTGTGTGGGGTTTCGCCTAGGACACCAAGCTAGGCTCATCGGCGGGCTCTTGGTGTCCCTGCCCGGACCCCCACAGGAGTATCGAACTGCGCGATACCTCCCTTTATATAGAGTGCAACTGCACTCCTTGACTGCGAGAACCAAAAGCTCAAGCAGCCATAACCTCCCTATGAAGGCTTCCAAAAAGATGGTGTATTGGCTTTCACGGCCGGTGAATTAAAACTCAGCAATTCTTCTAGGTTTGTGCCGTGTCTTGTGTGGGGTTTCGCCTAGGACACCAAGCTAGGCTCATCGGCGGGCTCTTGGTGTCCCTGCCCGGACCCCCACAGGAGTATCGAACTGCGCGATACCTCCCTTTATATAGAGTGAAACTGCACTCCTTGACTGCGAGAACCAAAAGCTCAAGCAGCCATAACCTCCCTATGAAGGCTTCCAAAAAGATGGTGTATTGGCTTTCACGGCCGGTGAATTAAAACTCAGCAATTCTTCTAGGTTTGTGCCGTGTCTTGTGTGGGGTTTCGCCTAGGACACCAAGCTAGGCTCATCGGCGGGCTCTTGGTGTCCCTGCCCGGACCCCCACAGGAGTATCGAACTGCGCGATACCTCCCTTTATATAGAGTGCAACTGCACTCCTTGACTGCGAGAACCAAAAGCTCAAGCAGCCATAACCTCCCTATGAAGGCTTCCAAAAAGATGGTGTATTGGCTTTCACGGCCGGTGAATTAAAACTCAGCAATTCTTCTAGGTTTGTGCCGTGTCTTGTGTGGGGTTTCGCCTAGGACACCAAGCTAGGCTCATCGGCGGGCTCTTGGTGTCCCTGCCCGGACCCCCACAGGAGTATCGAACTGCGCGATACCTCCCTTTATATAGAGTGCAACTGCACTCCTTGACTGCGAGAACCAAAAGCTCAAGCAGCCATAACCTCCCTATGAAGGCTTCCAAAAAGATGGTGTATTGGCTTTCACGGCCGGTGAATTAAAACTCAGCAATTCTTCTAGATTTGTGCCGTGTCTTGTGTGGGGTTTCGCCTAGGACACCAAGCTAGGCTCATCGGCGGGCTCTTGGTGTCCCTGCCCGGACCCCCACAGGAGTATCGAACTGCGCGATACCTCCCTTTATATAGAGTGCAACTGCACTCCTTGACTGCGAGAACCAAAAGCTCAAGCAGCCATAACCTCCCTATGAAGGCTTCCAAAAAGATGGTGTATTGGCTTTCACGGCCGGTGAATTAAAACTCAGCAATTCTTCTAGGTTTGTGCCGTGTCTTGTGTGGGGTTTCGCCTAGGACACCAAGCTAGGCTCATCGGCGGGCTCTTGGTGTCCCTGCCCGGACCCCCACAGGAGTATCGAACTGCGCGATACCTCCCTTTATATAGAGTGCAACTGCACTCCTTGACTGCGAGAACCAAAAGCTCAAGCAGCCATAACCTCCCTATGAAGGCTTCCAAAAAGATGGTGTATTGGCTTTCACGGCCGGTGAATTAAAACTCAGCAATTCTTCTAGGTTTGTGCCGTGTCTTGTGTGGGGTTTCGCCTAGGACACCAAGCTAGGCTCATCGGCGGGCTCTTGGTGTCCCTGCCCGGACCCCCACAGGAGTATCGAACTGCGCGATACCTCCCTTTATATAGAGTGCAACTGCACTCCTTGACTGCGAGAACCAAAAGCTCAAGCAGCCATAACCTCCCTATGAAGGCTTCCAAAAAGATGGTGTATTGGCTTTCACGGCCGGTGAATTAAAACTCAGCAATTCTTCTAGGTTTGTGCCGTGTCTTGTGTGGGGTTTCGCCTAGGACACCAAGCTAGGCTCATCGGCGGGCTCTTGGTGTCCCTGCCCGGACCCCCACAGGAGTATCGAACAGCGCGATACCTCCCTTTATATAGAGTGCAACTGCACTCCTTGACTGCGAGAACCAAAAGCTCAAGCAGCCATAACCTCCCTATGAAGGCTTCCAAAAAGATGGTGTATTGGCTTTCACGGCCGGTGAATTAAAACTCAGCAATTCTTCTAGGTTTGTGCCGTGTCTTGTGTGGGGTTTCGCCTAGGACACCAAGCTAGGCTCATCGGCGGGCTCTTGGTGTCCCTGCCCGGACCCCCACAGGAGTATCGAACTGCGCGATACCTCCCTTTATATAGAGTGCAACTGCACTCCTTGACTGCGAGAACCAAAAGCTCAAGCAGCCATAACCTCCCTATGAAGGCTTCCAAAAAGATGGTGTATTGGCTTTCACGGCCGGTGAATTAAAACTCAGCAATTCTTCTAGGTTTGTGCCGTGTCTTGTGTGGGGTTTCGCCTAGGACACCAAGCTAGGCTCATCGGCGGGCTCTTGGTGTCCCTGCCCGGACCCCCACAGGAGTATCGAACTGCGCGATACCTCCCTTTATATAGAGTGCAACTGCACTCCTTGACTGCGAGAACCAAAAGCTCAAGCAGCCATAACCTCCCTATGAAGGCTTCCAAAAAGATGGTGTATTGGCTTTCACGGCCGGTGAATTAAAACTCAGCAATTCTTCTAGGTCTGTGCCGTGTCTTGTGTGGGGTTTCGCCTAGGACACCAAGCTAGGCTCATCGGCGGGCTCTTGGTGTCCCTGCCCGGACCCCCACAGGAGTATCGAACTGCGCGATACCTCCCTTTATATAGAGTGCAACTGCACTCCTTGACTGCGAGAACCAAAAGCTCAAGCAGCCATAACCTCCCTATGAAGGCTTCCAAAAAGATGGTGTATTGGCTTTCACGGCCGGTGAATTAAAACTCAGCAATTCTTCTAGGTTTGTGCCGTGTCTTGTGTGGGGTTTCGCCTAGGACACCAAGCTAGGCTCATCGGCGGGCTCTTGGTGTCCCTGCCCGGACCCCCACAGGAGTATCGAACTGCGCGATACCTCCCTTTATATAGAGTGCAACTGCACTCCTTGACTGCGAGAACCAAAAGCTCAAGCAGCCATAACCTCCCTATGAAGGCTTCCAAAAAGATGGTGTATTGGCTTTCACGGCCGGTGAATTAAAACTCAGCAATTCTTCTAGGTTTGTGCCGTGTCTTGTGTGGGGTTTCGCCTAGGACACCAAGCTAGGCTCATCGGCGGGCTCTTGGTGTCCCTGCCCGGACCCCCACAGGAGTATCGAACTGCGCGATACCTCCCTTTATATAGAGTGCAACTGCACTCCTTGACTGCGAGAACCAAAAGCTCAAGCAGCCATAACCTCCCTATGAAGGCTTCCAAAAAGATGGTGTATTGGCTTTCACGGCCGGTGAATTAAAACTCAGCAATTCTTCTAGGTTTGTGCCGTGTCTTGTGTGGGGTTTCGCCTAGGACACCAAGCTAGGCTCATCGGCGGGCTCTTGGTGTCCCTGCCCGGACCCCCACAGGAGTATCGAACTGCGCGATACCTCCCTTTATATAGAGTGCAACTGCACTCCTTGACTGCGAGAACCAAAAGCTCAAGCAGCCATAACCTCCCTATGAAGGCTTCCAAAAAGATGATGTATTGGCTTTCACGGCCGGTGAATTAAAACTCAGCAATTCTTCTAGGTTTGTGCCGTGTCTTGTGTGGGGTTTCGCCTAGGACACCAAGCTAGGCTCATCGGCGGGCTCTTGGTGTCCCTGCCCGGACCCCCACAGGAGTATCGAACTGCGCGATACCTCCCTTTATATAGAGTGCAACTGCACTCCTTGACTGCGAGAACCAAAAGCTCAAGCAGCCATCACCTCCCTATGAAGGCTTCCAAAAAGATGGTGTATTGGCTTTCACGGCCGGTGAATTAAAACTCAGCAATTCTTCTAGGTTTGTGCCGTGTCTTGTGTGGGGTTTCGCCTAGGACACCAAGCTAGGCTCATCGGCGGGCTCTTGGTGTCCCTGCCCGGACCCCCACAGGAGTATCGAACTGCGCGATACCTCCCTTTATATAGAGTGCAACTGCACTCCTTGACTGCGAGAACCAAAAGCTCAAGCAGCCATAACCTCCCTATGAAGGCTTCCAAAAAGATGGTGTATTGGCTTTCACGGCCGGTGAATTAAAACTCAGCAATTCTTCTAGGTTTGTGCCGTGTCTTGTGTGGGGTTTCGCCTAGGACACCAAGCTAGGCTCATCGGCGGGCTCTTGGTGTCCCTGCCCGGACCCCCACAGGAGTATCGAACTGCGCGATACCTCCCTTTATATAGAGTGCAACTGCACTCCTTGACTGCGAGAACCAAAAGCTCAAGCAGCCATCACCTCCCTATGAAGGCTTCCAAAAAGATGGTGTATTGGCTTTCACGGCCGGTGAATTAAAACTCAGCAATTCTTCTAGGTTTGTGCCGTGTCTTGTGTGGGGTTTCGCCTAGGACACCAAGCTAGGCTCATCGGCGGGCTCTTGGTGTCCCTGCCCGGACCCCCACAGGAGTATCGAACTGCGCGATACCTCCCTTTATATAGAGTGCAACTGCACTCCTTGACTGCGAGAACCAAAAGCTCAAGCAGCCATAACCTCCCTATGAAGGCTTCCAAAAAGATGGTGTATTGGCTTTCACGGCCGGTGAATTAAAACTCAGCAATTCTTCTAGGTTTGTGCCGTGTCTTGTGTGGGGTTTCGCCTAGGACACCAAGCTAGGCTCATCGGCGGGCTCTTGGTGTCCCTGCCCGGACCCCCACAGGAGTATCGAACTGCGCGATACCTCCCTTTATATAGAGTGCAACTGCACTCCTTGACTGCGAGAACCAAAAGCTCAAGCAGCCATAACCTCCCTATGAAGGCTTCCAAAAAGATGGTGTATTGGCTTTCACGGCCGGTGAATTAAAACTCAGCAATTCTTCTAGGTTTGTGCCGTGTCTTGTGTGGGGTTTCGCCTAGGACACCAAGCTAGGCTCATCGGCGGGCTCTTGGTGTCCCTGCCCGGACCCCCACAGGAGTATCGAACTGCGCGATACCTCCCTTTATATAGAGTGCAACTGCACTCCTTGACTGCGAGAACCAAAAGCTCAAGCAGCCATAACCTCCCTATGAAGGCTTCCAAAAAGATGGTGTATTGGCTTTCACGGCCGGTGAATTAAAACTCAGCAATTCTTCTAGGTTTGTGCCGTGTCTTGTGTGGGGTTTCGCCTAGGACACCAAGCTAGGCTCATCGGCGGGCTCTTGGTGTCCCTGCCCGGACCCCCACAGGAGTATCGAACTGCGCGATACCTCCCTTTATATAGAGTGCAACTGCACTCCTTGACTGCGAGAACCAAAAGCTCAAGCAGCCATAACCTCCCTATGAAGGCTTCCAAAAAGATGGTGTATTGGCTTTCACGGCCGGTGAATTAAAACTCAGCAATTCTTCTAGGTTTGAGCCGTGTCTTGTGTGGGGTTTCGCCTAGGACACCAAGCTAGGCTCATCGGCGGGCTCTTGGTGTCCCTGCCCGGACCCCCACAGGAGTATCGAACTGCGCGATACCTCCCTTTATATAGAGTGCAACTGCACTCCTTGACTGCGAGAACCAAAAGCTCAAGCAGCCATAACCTCCCTATGAAGGCTTCCAAAAAGATGGTGTATTGGCTTTCACGGCCGGTGAATTAAAACTCAGCAATTCTTCTAGGTTTGTGCCGTGTCTTGTGTGGGGTTTCGCCTAGGACACCAAGCTAGGCTCATCGGCGGGCTCTTGGTGTCCCTGCCCGGACCCCCACAGGAGTATCGAACTGCGCGATACCTCCCTTTATATAGAGTGCAACTGCACTCCTTGACTGCGAGAACCAAAAGCTCAAGCAGCCATCACCTCCCTATGAAGGCTTCCAAAAAGATGGTGTATTGGCTTTCACGGCCGGTGAATTAAAACTCAGCAATTCTTCTAGGTTTGTGCCGTGTCTTGTGTGGGGTTTCGCCTAGGACACCAAGCTAGGCTCATCGGCGGGCTCTTGGTGTCCCTGCCCGGACCCCCACAGGAGTATCGAACTGCGCGATACCTCCCTTTATATAGAGTGCAACTGCACTCCTTGACTGCGAGAACCAAAAGCTCAAGCAGCCATAACCTCCCTATGAAGGCTTCCAAAAAGATGGTGTATTGGCTTTCACGGCCGGTGAATTAAAACTCAGCAATTCTTCTAGGTTTGTGCCGTGTCTTGTGTGGGGTTTCGCCTAGGACACCAAGCTAGGCTCATCGGCGGGCTCTTGGTGTCCCTGCCCGGACCCCCACAGGAGTATCGAACTGCGCGATACCTCCCTTTATATAGAGTGCAACTGCACTCCTTGACTGCGAGAACCAAAAGCTCAAGCAGCCATAACCTCCCTATGAAGGCTTCCAAAAAGATGGTGTATTGGCTTTCACGGCCGGTGAATTAAAACTCAGCAATTCTTCTAGGTTTGTGCCGTGTCTTGTGTGGGGTTTCGCCTAGGACACCAAGCTAGGCTCATCGGCGGGCTCTTGGTGTCCCTGCCCGGACCCCCACAGGAGTATCGAACTGCGCGATACCTCCCTTTATATAGAGTGCAACTGCACTCCTTGACTGCGAGAACCAAAAGCTCAAGCAGCCATAACCTCCCTATGAAGGCTTCCAAAAAGATGGTGTATTGGCTTTCACGGCCGGTGAATTAAAACTCAGCAATTCTTCTAGGTTTGTGCCGTGTCTTGTGTGGGGTTTCGCCTAGGACACCAAGCTAGGCTCATCGGCGGGCTCTTGGTGTCCCTGCCCGGACCCCCACAGGAGTATCGAACTGCGCGATACCTCCCTTTATATAGAGTGCAACTGCACTCCTTGACTGCGAGAACCAAAAGCTCAAGCAGCCATCACCTCCCTATGAAGGCTTCCAAAAAGATGGTGTATTGGCTTTCACGGCCGGTGAATTAAAACTCAGCAATTCTTCTAGGTTTGTGCCGTGTCTTGTGTGGGGTTTCGCCTAGGACACCAAGCTAGGCTCATCGGCGGGCTCTTGGTGTCCCTGCCCGGACCCCCACAGGAGTATCGAACTGCGCGATACCTCCCTTTATATAGAGTGCAACTGCACTCCTTGACTGCGAGAACCAAAAGCTCAAGCAGCCATAACCTCCCTATGAAGGCTTCCAAAAAGATGGTGTATTGGCTTTCACGGCCGGTGAATTAAAACTCAGCAATTCTTCTAGGTTTGTGCCGTGTCTTGTGTGGGGTTTCGCCTAGGACACCAAGCTAGGCTCATCGGCGGGCTCTTGGTGTCCCTGCCCGGACCCCCACAGGAGTATCGAACTGCGCGATACCTCCCTTTATATAGAGTGCAACTGCACTCCTTGACTGCGAGAACCAAAAGCTCAAGCAGCCATAACCTCCCTATGAAGGCTTCCAAAAAGATGGTGTATTGGCTTTCACGGCCGGTGAATTAAAACTCAGCAATTCTTCTAGGTTTGTGCCGTGTCTTGTGTGGGGTTTCGCCTAGGACACCAAGCTAGGCTCATCGGCGGGCTCTTGGTGTCCCTGCCCGGACCCCCACAGGAGTATCGAACTGCGCGATACCTCCCTTTATATAGAGTGCAACTGCACTCCTTGACTGCGAGAACCAAAAGCTCAAGCAGCCATAACCTCCCTATGAAGGCTTCCAAAAAGATGGTGTATTGGCTTTCACGGCCGGTGAATTAAAACTCAGCAATTCTTCTAGGTTTGTGCCGTGTCTTGTGTGGGGTTTCGCCTAGGACACCAAGCTAGGCTCATCGGCGGGCTCTTGGTGTCCCTGCCCGGACCCCCACAGGAGTATCGAACTGCGCGATACCTCCCTTTATATAGAGTGCAACTGCACTCCTTGACTGCGAGAACCAAAAGCTCAAGCAGCCATAACCTCCCTATGAAGGCTTCCAAAAAGATGGTGTATTGGCTTTCACGGCCGGTGAATTAAAACTCAGCAATTCTTCTAGGTTTGTGCCGTGTCTTGTGTGGGGTTTCGCCTAGGACACCAAGCTAGGCTCATCGGCGGGCTCTTGGTGTCCCTGCCCGGACCCCCACAGGAGTATCGAACTGCGCGATACCTCCCTTTATATAGAGTGCAACTGCACTCCTTGACTGCGAGAACCAAAAGCTCAAGCAGCCATCACCTCCCTATGAAGGCTTCCAAAAAGATGGTGTATTGGCTTTCACGGCCGGTGAATTAAAACTCAGCAATTCTTCTAGGTTTGTGCCGTGTCTTGTGTGGGGTTTCGCCTAGGACACCAAGCTAGGCTCATCGGCGGGCTCTTGGTGTCCCTGCCCGGACCCCCACAGGAGTATCGAACTGCGCGATACCTCCCTTTATATAGAGTGCAACTGCACTCCTTGACTGCGAGAACCAAAAGCTCAAGCAGCCATAACCTCCCTATGAAGGCTTCCAAAAAGATGGTGTATTGGCTTTCACGGCCGGTGAATTAAAACTCAGCAATTCTTCTAGGTTTGTGCCGTGTCTTGTGTGGGGTTTCGCCTAGGACACCAAGCTAGGCTCATCGGCGGGCTCTTGGTGTCCCTGCCCGGACCCCCACAGGAGTATCGAACTGCGCGATACCTCCCTTTATATAGAGTGCAACTGCACTCCTTGACTGCGAGAACCAAAAGCTCAAGCAGCCATAACCTCCCTATGAAGGCTTCCAAAAAGATGGTGTATTGGCTTTCACGGCCGGTGAATTAAAACTCAGCAATTCTTCTAGGTTTGTGCCGTGTCTTGTGTGGGGTTTCGCCTAGGACACCAAGCTAGGCTCATCGGCGGGCTCTTGGTGTCCCTGCCCGGACCCCCACAGGAGTATCGAACTGCGCGATACCTCCCTTTATATAGAGTGCAACTGCACTCCTTGACTGCGAGAACCAAAAGCTCAAGCAGCCATAACCTCCCTATGAAGGCTTCCAAAAAGATGGTGTATTGGCTTTCACGGCCGGTGAATTAAAACTCAGCAATTCTTCTAGGTTTGTGCCGTGTCTTGTGTGGGGTTTCGCCTAGGACACCAAGCTAGGCTCATCGGCGGGCTCTTGGTGTCCCTGCCCGGACCCCCACAGGAGTATCGAACTGCGCGATACCTCCCTTTATATAGAGTGCAACTGCACTCCTTGACTGCGAGAACCAAAAGCTCAAGCAGCCATAACCTCCCTATGAAGGCTTCCAAAAAGATGGTGTATTGGCTTTCACGGCCGGTGAATTAAAACTCAGCAATTCTTCTAGGTTTGTGCCGTGTCTTGTGTGGGGTTTCGCCTAGGACACCAAGCTAGGCTCATCGGCGGGCTCTTGGTGTCCCTGCCCGGACCCCCACAGGAGTATGACCCCCACAGGAGTATCGAACTGCGCGATACCTCCCTTTATATAGAGTGCAACTGCACTCCTTGACTGCGAGAACCAAAAGCTCAAGCAGCCATAACCTCCCTATGAAGGCTTCCAAAAAGATGGTGTATTGGCTTTCACGGCCGGTGAATTAAAACTCAGCAATTCTTCTAGGTTTGAGCCGTGTCTTGTGTGGGGTTTCGCCTAGGACACCAAGCTAGGCTCATCGGCGGGCTCTTGGTGTCCCTGCCCGGACCCCCACAGGAGTATCGAACTGCGCGATACCTCCCTTTATATAGAGTGCAACTGCACTCATTGACTGCGAGAACCAAAAGCTCAAGCAGCCATAACCTCCCTATGAAGGCTTCCAAAAAGATGGTGTATTGGCTTTCACGGCCGGTGAATTAAAACTCAGCAATTCTTCTAGGTTTGTGCCGTGTCTTGTGTGGGGTTTCGCCTAGGACACCAAGCTAGGCTCATCGGCGGGCTCTTGGTGTCCCTGCCCGGACCCCCACAGGAGTATCGAACTGCGCGATACCTCCCTTTATATAGAGTGCAACTGCACTCCTTGACTGCGAGAACCAAAAGCTCAAGCAGCCATCACCTCCCTATGAAGGCTTCCAAAAAGATGGTGTATTGGCTTTCACGGCCGGTGAATTAAAACTCAGCAATTCTTCTAGGTTTGTGCCGTGTCTTGTGTGGGGTTTCGCCTAGGACACCAAGCTAGGCTCATCGGCGGGCTCTTGGTGTCCCTGCCCGGACCCCCACAGGAGTATCGAACTGCGCGATACCTCCCTTTATATAGAGTGCAACTGCACTCCTTGACTGCGAGAACCAAAAGCTCAAGCAGCCATAACCTCCCTATGAAGGCTTCCAAAAAGATGGTGTATTGGCTTTCACGGCCGGTGAATTAAAACTCAGCAATTCTTCTAGGTTTGTGCCGTGTCTTGTGTGGGGTTTCGCCTAGGACACCAAGCTAGGCTCATCGGCGGGCTCTTGGTGTCCCTGCCCGGACCCCCTCAGGAGTATCGAACTGCGCGATACCTCCCTTTATATAGAGTGCAACTGCACTCCTTGACTGCGAGAACCAAAAGCTCAAGCAGCCATAACCTCCCTATGAAGGCTTCCAAAAAGATGGTGTATTGGCTTTCACGGCCGGTGAATTAAAACTCAGCAATTCTTCTAGGTTTGTGCCGTGTCTTGTGTGGGGTTTCGCCTAGGACACCAAGCTAGGCTCATCGGCGGGCTCTTGGTGTCCCTGCCCGGACCCCCACAGGAGTATCGAACTGCGCGATACCTCCCTTTATATAGAGTGCAACTGCACTCCTTGACTGCGAGAACCAAAAGCTCAAGCAGCCATAACCTCCCTATGAAGGCTTCCAAAAAGATGGTGTATTGGCTTTCACGGCCGGTGAATTAAAACTCAGCAATTCTTCTAGGTTTGTGCCGTGTCTTGTGTGGGGTTTCGCCTAGGACACCAAGCTAGGCTCATCGGCGGGCTCTTGGTGTCCCTGCCCGGACCCCCACAGGAGTATCGAACTGCGCGATACCTCCCTTTATATAGAGTGCAACTGCACTCCTTGACTGCGAGAACCAAAAGCTCAAGCAGCCATAACCTCCCTATGAAGGCTTCCAAAAAGATGGTGTATTGGCTTTCACGGCCGGTGAATTAAAACTCAGCAATTCTTCTAGGTTTGTGCCGTGTCTTGTGTGGGGTTTCGCCTAGGACACCAAGCTAGGCTCATCGGCGGGCTCTTGGTGTCCCTGCCCGGACCCCCACAGGAGTATCGAACTGCGCGATACCTCCCTTTATATAGAGTGCAACTGCACTCCTTGACTGCGAGAACCAAAAGCTCAAGCAGCCATCACCTCCCTATGAAGGCTTCCAAAAAGATGGTGTATTGGCTTTCACGGCCGGTGAATTAAAACTCAGCAATTCTTCTAGGTTTGTGCCGTGTCTTGTGTGGGGTTTCGCCTAGGACACCAAGCTAGGCTCATCGGCGGGCTCTTAGTGTCCCTGCCCGGACCCCCACAGGAGTATCGAACTGCGCGATACCTCCCTTTATATAGAGTGCAACTGCACTCCTTGACTGCGAGAACCAAAAGCTCAAGCAGCCATAACCTCCCTATGAAGGCTTCCAAAAAGATGGTGTATTGGCTTTCACGGCCGGTGAATTAAAACTCAGCAATTCTTCTAGGTTTGTGCCGTGTCTTGTGTGGGGTTTCGCCTAGGACACCAAGCTAGGCTCATCGGCGGGCTCTTGGTGTCCCTGCCCGGACCCCCACAGGAGTATCGAACTGCGCGATACCTCCCTTTATATAGAGTGCAACTGCACTCCTTGACTGCGAGAACCAAAAGCTCAAGCAGCCATAACCTCCCTATGAAGGCTTCCAAAAAGATGGTGTATTGGCTTTCACGGCCGGTGAATTAAAACTCAGCAATTCTTCTAGGTTTGTGCCGTGTCTTGTGTGGGGTTTCGCCTAGGACACCAAGCTAGGCTCATCGGCGGGCTCTTGGTGTCCCTGCCCGGACCCCCACAGGAGTATCGAACTGCGCGATACCTCCCTTTATATAGAGTGCAACTGCACTCCTTGACTGCGAGAACCAAAAGCTCAAGCAGCCATAACCTCCCTATGAAGGCTTCCAAAAAGATGGTGTATTGGCTTTCACGGCCGGTGAATTAAAACTCAGCAATTCTTCTAGGTTTGTGCCGTGTCTTGTGTGGGGTTTCGCCTAGGACACCAAGCTAGGCTCATCGGCGGGCTCTTGGTGTCCCTGCCCGGACCCCCTCAGGAGTATCGAACTGCGCGATACCTCCCTTTATATAGAGTGCAACTGCACTCCTTGACTGCGAGAACCAAAAGCTCAAGCAGCCATAACCTCCCTATGAAGGCTTCCAAAAAGATGGTGTATTGGCTTTCACGGCCGGTGAATTAAAACTCAGCAATTCTTCTAGGTTTGTGCCGTGTCTTGTGTGGGGTTTCGCCTAGGACACCAAGCTAGGCTCATCGGCGGGCTCTTGGTGTCCCTGCCCGGACCCCCACAGGAGTATCGAACTGCGCGATACCTCCCTTTATATAGAGTGCAACTGCACTCCTTGACTGCGAGAACCAAAAGCTCAAGCAGCCATAACCTCCCTATGAAGGCTTCCAAAAAGATGGTGTATTGGCTTTCACGGCCGGTGAATTAAAACTCAGCAATTCTTCTAGGTTTGTGCCGTGTCTTGTGTGGGGTTTCGCCTAGGACACCAAGCTAGGCTCATCGGCGGGCTCTTGGTGTCCCTGCCCGGACCCCCACAGGAGTATCGAACTGCGCGATACCTCCCTTTATATAGAGTGCAACTGCACTCCTTGACTGCGAGAACCAAAAGCTCAAGCAGCCATAACCTCCCTATGAAGGCTTCCAAAAAGATGGTGTATTGGCTTTCACGGCCGGTGAATTAAAACTCAGCAATTCTTCTAGGTTTGTGCCGTGTCTTGTGTGGGGTTTCGCCTAGGACACCAAGCTAGGCTCATCGGCGGGCTCTTGGTGTCCCTGCCCGGACCCCCACAGGAGTATCGAACTGCGCGATACCTCCCTTTATATAGAGTGCAACTGCACTCCTTGACTGCGAGAACCAAAAGCTCAAGCAGCCATCACCTCCCTATGAAGGCTTCCAAAAAGATGGTGTATTGGCTTTCACGGCCGGTGAATTAAAACTCAGCAATTCTTCTAGGTTTGTGCCGTGTCTTGTGTGGGGTTTCGCCTAGGACACCAAGCTAGGCTCATCGGCGGGCTCTTGGTGTCCCTGCCCGGACCCCCACAGGAGTATCGAACTGCGCGATACCTCCCTTTATATAGAGTGCAACTGCACTCCTTGACTGCGAGAACCAAAAGCTCAAGCAGCCATAACCTCCCTATGAAGGCTTCCAAAAAGATGGTGTATTGGCTTTCACGGCCGGTGAATTAAAACTCAGCAATTCTTCTAGGTTTGTGCCGTGTCTTGTGTGGGGTTTCGCCTAGGACACCAAGCTAGGCTCATCGGCGGGCTCTTGGTGTCCCTGCCCGGACCCCCACAGGAGTATCGAACTGCGCGATACCTCCCTTTATATAGAGTGCAACTGCACTCCTTGACTGCGAGAACCAAAAGCTCAAGCAGCCATAACCTCCCTATGAAGGCTTCCAAAAAGATGGTGTATTGGCTTTCACGGCCGGTGAATTAAAACTCAGCAATTCTTCTAGGTTTGTGCCGTGTCTTGTGTGGGGTTTCGCCTAGGACACCAAGCTAGGCTCATCGGCGGGCTCTTGGTGTCCCTGCCCGGACCCCCACAGGAGTATCGAACTGCGCGATACCTCCCTTTATATAGAGTGCAACTGCACTCCTTGACTGCGAGAACCAAAAGCTCAAGCAGCCATAACCTCCCTATGAAGGCTTCCAAAAAGATGGTGTATTGGCTTTCACGGCCGGTGAATTAAAACTCAGCAATTCTTCTAGGTTTGTGCCGTGTCTTGTGTGGGGTTTCGCCTAGGACACCAAGCTAGGCTCATCGGCGGGCTCTTGGTGTCCCTGCCCGGACCCCCACAGGAGTATCGAACTGCGCGATACCTCCCTTTATATAGAGTGCAACTGCACTCCTTGACTGCGAGAACCAAAAGCTCAAGCAGCCATAACCTCCCTATGAAGGCTTCCAAAAAGATGGTGTATTGGCTTTCACGGCCGGTGAATTAAAACTCAGCAATTCTTCTAGGTTTGTGCCGTGTCTTGTGTGGGGTTTCGCCTAGGACACCAAGCTAGGCTCATCGGCGGGCTCTTGGTGTCCCTGCCCGGACCCCCACAGGAGTATCGAACTGCGCGATACCTCCCTTTATATAGAGTGCAACTGCACTCCTTGACTGCGAGAACCAAAAGCTCAAGCAGCCATAACCTCCCTATGAAGGCTTCCAAAAAGATGGTGTATTGGCTTTCACGGCCGGTGAATTAAAACTCAGCAATTCTTCTAGGTTTGTGCCGTGTCTTGTGTGGGGTTTCGCCTAGGACACCAAGCTAGGCTCATCGGCGGGCTCTTGGTGTCCCTGCCCGGACCCCCACAGGAGTATCGAACTGCGCGATACCTCCCTTTATATAGAGTGCAACTGCACTCCTTGACTGCGAGAACCAAAAGCTCAAGCAGCCATAACCTCCCTATGAAGGCTTCCAAAAAGATGGTGTATTGGCTTTCACGGCCGGTGAATTAAAACTCAGCAATTCTTCTAGGTTTGTGCCGTGTCTTGTGTGGGGTTTCGCCTAGGACACCAAGCTAGGCTCATCGGCGGGCTCTTGGTGTCCCTGCCCGGACCCCCACAGGAGTATCGAACTGCGCGATACCTCCCTTTATATAGAGTGCAACTGCACTCCTTGACTGCGAGAACCAAAAGCTCAAGCAGCCATAACCTCCCTATGAAGGCTTCCAAAAAGATGGTGTATTGGCTTTCACGGCCGGTGAATTAAAACTCAGCAATTCTTCTAGGTTTGTGCCGTGTCTTGTGTGGGGTTTCGCCTAGGACACCAAGCTAGGCTCATCGGCGGGCTCTTGGTGTTCCTGCCCGGACCCCCACAGGAGTATCGAACTGCGCGATACCTCCCTTTATATAGAGTGCAACTGCACTCCTTGACTGCGAGAACCAAAAGCTCAAGCAGCCATCACCTCCCTATGAAGGCTTCCAAAAAGATGGTGTATTGGCTTTCACGGCCGGTGAATTAAAACTCAGCAATTCTTCTAGGTTTGTGCCGTGTCTTGTGTGGGGTTTCGCCTAGGACACCAAGCTAGGCTCATCGGCGGGCTCTTGGTGTCCCTGCCCGGACCCCCACAGGAGTATCGAACTGCGCGATACCTCCCTTTATATAGAGTGCAACTGCACTCCTTGACTGCGAGAACCAAAAGCTCAAGCAGCCATAACCTCCCTATGAAGGCTTCCAAAAAGATGGTGTATTGGCTTTCACGGCCGGTGAATTAAAACTCAGCAATTCTTCTAGGTTTGTGCCGTGTCTTGTGTGGGGTTTCGCCTAGGACACCAAGCTAGGCTCATCGGCGGGCTCTTGGTGTCCCTGCCCGACCCCCACAGGAGTATCGAACTGCGCGATACCTCCCTTTATATAGAGTGCAACTGCACTCCTTGACTGCGAGAACCAAAAGCTCAAGCAGCCATAACCTCCCTATGAAGGCTTCCAAAAAGATGGTGTATTGGCTTTCACGGCCGGTGAATTAAAACTCAGCAATTCTTCTAGGTTTGTGCCGTGTCTTGTGTGGGGTTTCGCCTAGGACACCAAGCTAGGCTCATCGGCGGGCTCTTGGTGTCCCTGCCCGGACCCCCACAGGAGTATCGAACTGCGCGATACCTCCCTTTATATAGAGTGCAACTGCACTCCTTGACTGCGAGAACCAAAAGCTCAAGCAGCCATAACCTCCCTATGAAGGCTTCCAAAAAGATGGTGTATTGGCTTTCACGGCCGGTGAATTAAAACTCAGCAATTCTTCTAGGTTTGTGCCGTGTCTTGTGTGGGGTTTCGCCTAGGACACCAAGCTAGGCTCATCGGCGGGCTCTTGGTGTCCCTGCCCGGACCCCCACAGGAGTATCGAACTGCGCGATACCTCCCTTTATATAGAGTGCAACTGCACTCCTTGACTGCGAGAACCAAAAGCTCAAGCAGCCATAACCTCCCTATGAAGGCTTCCAAAAAGATGGTGTATTGGCTTTCACGGCCGGTGAATTAAAACTCAGCAATTCTTCTAGGTTTGTGCCGTGTCTTGTGTGGGGTTTCGCCTAGGACACCAAGCTAGGCTCATCGGCGGGCTCTTGGTGTCCCTGCCCGGACCCCCACAGGAGTATCGAACTGCGCGATACCTCCCTTTATATAGAGTGCAACTGCACTCCTTGACTGCGAGAACCAAAAGCTCAAGCAGCCATAACCTCCCTATGAAGGCTTCCAAAAAGATGGTGTATTGGCTTTCACGGCCGGTGAATTAAAACTCAGCAATTCTTCTAGGTTTGTGCCGTGTCTTGTGTGGGGTTTCGCCTAGGACACCAAGCTAGGCTCATCGGCGGGCTCTTGGTGTCCCTGCCCGGACCCCCACAGGAGTATCGAACTGCGCGATACCTCCCTTTATATAGAGTGCAACTGCACTCCTTGACTGCGAGAACCAAAAGCTCAAGCAGCCATAACCTCCCTATGAAGGCTTCCAAAAAGATGGTGTATTGGCTTTCACGGCCGGTGAATTAAAACTCAGCAATTCTTCTAGGTTTGTGCCGTGTCTTGTGTGGGGTTTCGCCTAGGACACCAAGCTAGGCTCATCGGCGGGCTCTTGGTGTCCCTGCCCGGACCCCCACAGGAGTATCGAACTGCGCGATACCTCCCTTTATATAGAGTGCAACTGCACTCCTTGACTGCGAGAACCAAAAGCTCAAGCACCATAACCTCCCTATGAAGGCTTCCAAAAAGATGGTGTATTGGCTTTCACGGCCGGTGAATTAAAACTCAGCAATTCTTCTAGGTTTGTGCCGTGTCTTGTGTGGGGTTTCGCCTAGGACACCAAGCTAGGCTCATCGGCGGGCTCTTGGTGTCCCTGCCCGGACCCCCACAGGAGTATCGAACTGCGCGATACCTCCCTTTATATAGAGTGCAACTGCACTCCTTGACTGCGAGAACCAAAAGCTCAAGCAGCCATCACCTCCCTATGAAGGCTTCCAAAAAGATGGTGTATTGGCTTTCACGGCCGGTGAATTAAAACTCAGCAATTCTTCTAGGTTTGTGCCGTGTCTTGTGTGGGGTTTCGCCTAGGACACCAAGCTAGGCTCATCGGCGGGCTCTTGGTGTCCCTGCCCGGACCCCCACAGGAGTATCGAACTGCGCGATACCTCCCTTTATATAGAGTGCAACTGCACTCCTTGACTGCGAGAACCAAAAGCTCAAGCAGCCATAACCTCCCTATGAAGGCTTCCAAAAAGATGGTGTATTGGCTTTCACGGCCGGTGAATTAAAACTCAGCAATTCTTCTAGGTTTGTGCCGTGTCTTGTGTGGGGTTTCGCCTAGGACACCAAGCTAGGCTCATCGGCGGGCTCTTGGTGTCCCTGCCCGGACCCCCACAGGAGTATCGAACTGCGCGATACCTCCCTTTATATAGAGTGCAACTGCACTCCTTGACTGCGAGAACCAAAAGCTCAAGCAGCCATAACCTCCCTATGAAGGCTTCCAAAAAGATGGTGTATTGGCTTTCACGGCCGGTGAATTAAAACTCAGCAATTCTTCTAGGTTTGTGCCGTGTCTTGTGTGGGGTTTCGCCTAGGACACCAAGCTAGGCTCATCGGCGGGCTCTTGGTGTCCCTGCCCGGACCCCCACAGGAGTATCGAACTGCGCGATACCTCCCTTTATATAGAGTGCAACTGCACTCCTTGACTGCGAGAACCAAAAGCTCAAGCAGCCATAACCTCCCTATGAAGGCTTCCAAAAAGATGGTGTATTGGCTTTCACGGCCGGTGAATTAAAACTCAGCAATTCTTCTAGGTTTGTGCCGTGTCTTGTGTGGGGTTTCGCCTAGGACACCAAGCTAGGCTCATCGGCGGGCTCTTGGTGTCCCTGCCCGGACCCCCACAGGAGTATCGAACTGCGCGATACCTCCCTTTATATAGAGTGCAACTGCACTCCTTGACTGCGAGAACCAAAAGCTCAAGCAGCCATAACCTCCCTATGAAGGCTTCCAAAAAGATGGTGTATTGGCTTTCACGGCCGGTGAATTAAAACTCAGCAATTCTTCTAGGTTTGTGCCGTGTCTTGTGTGGGGTTTCGCCTAGGACACCAAGCTAGGCTCATCGGCGGGCTCTTGGTGTCCCTGCCCGGACCCCCACAGGAGTATCGAACTGCGCGATACCTCCCTTTATATAGAGTGCAACTGCACTCCTTGACTGCGAGAACGAAAAGCTCAAGCACCATAACCTCCCTATGAAGGCTTCCAAAAAGATGGTGTATTGGCTTTCACGGCCGGTGAATTAAAACTCAGCAATTCTTCTAGGTTTGTGCCGTGTCTTGTGTGGGGTTTCGCCTAGGACACCAAGCTAGGCTCATCGGCGGGCTCTTGGTGTCCCTGCCCGGACCCCCACAGGAGTATCGAACTGCGCGATACCTCCCTTTATATAGAGTGCAACTGCACTCCTTGACTGCGAGAACCAAAAGCTCAAGCATCCATCACCTCCCTATGAAGGCTTCCAAAAAGATGGTGTATTGGCTTTCACGGCCGGTGAATTAAAACTCAGCAATTCTTCTAGGTTTGTGCCGTGTCTTGTGTGGGGTTTCGCCTAGGACACCAAGCTAGGCTCATCGGCGGGCTCTTGGTGTCCCTGCCCGGACCCCCACAGGAGTATCGAACTGCGCGATACCTCCCTTTATATAGAGTGCAACTGCACTCCTTGACTGCGAGAACCAAAAGCTCAAGCAGCCATAACCTCCCTATGAAGGCTTCCAAAAAGATGGTGTATTGGCTTTCACGGCCGGTGAATTAAAACTCAGCAATTCTTCTAGGTTTGTGCCGTGTCTTGTGTGGGGTTTCGCCTAGGACACCAAGCTAGGCTCATCGGCGGGCTCTTGGTGTCCCTGCCCGGACCCCCACAGGAGTATCGAACTGCGCGATACCTCCCTTTATATAGAGTGCAACTGCACTCCTTGACTGCGAGAACCAAAAGCTCAAGCAGCCATAACCTCCCTATGAAGGCTTCCAAAAAGATGGTGTATTGGCTTTCACGGCCGGTGAATTAAAACTCAGCAATTCTTCTAGGTTTGTGCCGTGTCTTGTGTGGGGTTTCGCCTAGGACACCAAGCTAGGCTCATCGGCGGGCTCTTGGTGTCCCTGCCCGGACCCCCACAGGAGTATCGAACTGCGCGATACCTCCCTTTATATAGAGTGCAACTGCACTCCTTGACTGCGAGAACCAAAAGCTCAAGCAGCCATAACCTCCCTATGAAGGCTTCCAAAAAGATGGTGTATTGGCTTTCACGGCCGGTGAATTAAAACTCAGCAATTCTTCTAGGTTTGTGCCGTGTCTTGTGTGGGGTTTCGCCTAGGACACCAAGCTAGGCTCATCGGCGGGCTCTTGGTGTCCCTGCCCGGACCCCCACAGGAGTATCGAACTGCGCGATACCTCCCTTTATATAGAGTGCAACTGCACTCCTTGACTGCGAGAACCAAAAGCTCAAGCAGCCATAACCTCCCTATGAAGGCTTCCAAAAAGATGGTGTATTGGCTTTCACGGCCGGTGAATTAAAACTCAGCAATTCTTCTAGGTTTGTGCCGTGTCTTGTGTGGGGTTTCGCGCAGGACACCAAGCTAGGCTCATCGGCGGGCTCTTGGTGTCCCTGCCCGGACCCCCACAGGAGTATCGAACTGCGCGATACCTCCCTTTATATAGAGTGCAACTGCACTCCTTGACTGCGAGAACCAAAAGCTCAAGCAGCCATAACCTCCCTATGAAGGCTTCCAAAAAGATGGTGTATTGGCTTTCACGGCCGGTGAATTAAAACTCAGCAATTCTTCTAGGTTTGTGCCGTGTCTTGTGTGGGGTTTCGCCTAGGACACCAAGCTAGGCTCATCGGCGGGCTCTTGGTGTCCCTGCCCGGACCCCCACAGGAGTATCGAACTGCGCGATACCTCCCTTTATATAGAGTGCAACTGCACTCCTTGACTGCGAGAACCAAAAGCTCAAGCAGCCATAACCTCCCTATGAAGGCTTCCAAAAAGATGGTGTATTGGCTTTCACGGCCGGTGAATTAAAACTCAGCAATTCTTCTAGGTTTGTGCCGTGTCTTGTGTGGGGTTTCGCCTAGGACACCAAGCTAGGCTCATCGGCGGGCTCTTGGTGTCCCTGCCCGGACCCCCACAGGAGTATCGAACTGCGCGATACCTCCCTTTATATAGAGTGCAACTGCACTCCTTGACTGCGAGAACCAAAAGCTCAAGCAGCCATCACCTCCCTATGAAGGCTTCCAAAAAGATGGTGTATTGGCTTTCACGGCCGGTGAATTAAAACTCAGCAATTCTTCTAGGTTTGTGCCGTGTCTTGTGTGGGGTTTCGCCTAGGACACCAAGCTAGGCTCATCGGCGGGCTCTTGGTGTCCCTGCCCGGACCCCCACAGGAGTATCGAACTGCGCGATACCTCCCTTTATATAGAGTGCAACTGCACTCCTTGACTGCGAGAACCAAAAGCTCAAGCAGCCATAACCTCCCTATGAAGGCTTCCAAAAAGATGGTGTATTGGCTTTCACGGCCGGTGAATTAAAACTCAGCAATTCTTCTAGGTTTGTGCCGTGTCTTGTGTGGGGTTTCGCCTAGGACACCAAGCTAGGCTCATCGGCGGGCTCTTGGTGTCCCTGCCCGGACCCCCACAGGAGTATCGAACTGCGCGATACCTCCCTTTATATAGAGTGCAACTGCACTCCTTGACTGCGAGAACCAAAAGCTCAAGCAGCCATAACCTCCCTATGAAGGCTTCCAAAAAGATGGTGTATTGGCTTTCACGGCCGGTGAATTAAAACTCAGCAATTCTTCTAGGTTTGTGCCGTGTCTTGTGTGGGGTTTCGCCTAGGACACCAAGCTAGGCTCATCGGCGGGCTCTTGGTGTCCCTGCCCGGACCCCCACAGGAGTATCGAACTGCGCGATACCTCCCTTTATATAGAGTGCAACTGCACTCCTTGACTGCGAGAACCAAAAGCTCAAGCAGCCATAACCTCCCTATGAAGGCTTCCAAAAAGATGGTGTATTGGCTTTCACGGCCGGTGAATTAAAACTCAGCAATTCTTCTAGGTTTGTGCCGTGTCTTGTGTGGGGTTTCGCCTAGGACACCAAGCTAGGCTCATCGGCGGGCTCTTGGTGTCCCTGCCCGGACCCCCACAGGAGTATCGAACTGCGCGATACCTCCCTTTATATAGAGTGCAACTGCACTCCTTGACTGCGAGAACCAAAAGCTCAAGCAGCCATAACCTCCCTATGAAGGCTTCCAAAAAGATGGTGTATTGGCTTTCACGGCCGGTGAATTAAAACTCAGCAATTCTTCTAGGTTTGTGCCGTGTCTTGTGTGGGGTTTCGCCTAGGACACCAAGCTAGGCTCAGGTAGGTCAAACCGGTTTTCCTTTCCTTTGTTTTTATTCTTTGTGGAGAGATTTTTCTCTCTCAAAATCGTTGAGTTTATTCTATGACTAGTATATATATTTAGGGTTAAAATTCGCATTACAGATTCTGAATGTGACGCAACCGAAGAGACAGTTCTCCCTTCTACTTCTGCCAGCGCGTCCACTCGTTCCTGGACGAGAGCGCCCGCAACAGCTGTTTCCGGCATTTTTAGCCTATTTTCAATTTTGAAAAAATAGGCTTATGAGATCACCTTTTGTCCGTGTGTGTGTGTGCGTGTTTGTGTGTGTGTGTGAGTTGTGTGTGTGTGTCCCCCTAATAAATTTTAAACGGCTGGTGCGATTTCAATGAAACTCGGTAAGTTCATAGCACTATTCCGGACGACCTCGACCGTGCCCTTCAAATTTTGTTACGTCTCACCAATCCAACATGGCGGCTGTGCGAAATATTTCACCGGCATTCAATAACTCCAAAACTATTCCCGATATCACCCTGGAATTTTTTACAGTGATAAAGGGAACTACTAGAAGTTCACCTATGTGACTTTTGAAAAACTGGTAACTACAAAACTAACATGGCGGCCACGTGAATTTGCGACTTTTAATAGAAGTTTCTCGCGATTTAACCAACCAAACGCAATAAAACGTTTTACAGTATATTTTTATACACATTGTAATGCACCGACATCTAACTTCGTTCAATTGTTTACATAACCACAAGATGGCGGATGTGCGAAGTATTTTCACCGGCATTCTATATCTCTGAAACTATTAGCTGTATCACCCTGAAATTTTGTACGGAGATAAAGGGCACTACTGGAAGTTCATCTGTAAAACTTTCAAAAACCAGTTAACTACAAAACGAACATGGCGGCCAAGCGAATTTGAAAATTTTAAATAGAACTTGCTCGCGATTTAATGTTCCAATGTTTATACACATTGTAATGCACTGGTATCTAATTTAGTTCAATTGTTTACATAATCTCAAGATGGCGACTGTGCGAATTTTAAAATTATTATGTTTATTTCTTGTGTCGTAATCATGCGATCGAAGTAAAAGTTTGAATAATGAACCTACGCAATAATTTTCCTTTAATGGTACATGACTCTATGGCCTATACATTTAACAATCCAACATGGCGACCATCCGAAATATTTTGACGGCTCTGAATATCTACGAATCTATTATAGCAATCAAACTGACTATTTTATGTTCATAGAGGCTAAGAACTTAAGTTCATCTATAGGACTTTAAATAACCTGGTGATCACAAATCCGACATGGCGGCGACACGAAGTATAAATATTCACATGCACGTTTCTCGCAATTTAACCATCCGAGTGCAGTGAAACTTGGTACAGTAAATCCTGATACGAATCTTAATCCACTGGCATCTAATTTATTTCAATTGTTTCCATAACCACAAGATGGCAGCTGAGCGAAATTTTATAAATCTCCTTGTTACTTCTTGTGTCCTAATCATGCGATTGAGTTTGAATGCTACACGCACACAATAATCTTCATGTAACAGTACATAACTCTATGACCTACATATATAAAATCCAACATGGCGACCATCCGGAATATTTAGTCGGTTCTCAATATCTACGAATCTATTACAGTAATCAAACTTCAATTGTGTATGTTGATAGTGGCAGTTAACATAAGTAGGATATATGAAAATAGGCTGTATAGTTCTTCACGGAACTACTTGTTTTACATTATAGTTTTATTTTCAATCGTGTCAGATTTAAAAAAAAAAATAGTTTAAGGGTTCGGAAATCGAACGGAATTTTCAATTTATTTGTAACTCAAACCACATTCAGTTTGTGCCATTCTGAACACAGCCATAAATTCTGGAAATCAGCCAGCACAGGGGTGAGGAGCAACATTTAAGGCATCAGCAGGGTAAGTGATAATGTGTACTTACAGTGCTCATAGCCGATGCTGAAAATGTCCTCCCTCTCTTGTAACACACACCTGACATCTTCTGATGAAACAATGGACAACAATCTTCATCTAATTTTTGTTCTGTAAGAACCCCACGTTGTCTGTCAATTATTGATTATTCGAATTATGATATACACATGTTCGTGCAATGTGAATTGATGTCTAGGCATGACCAACAATCACAGTAATCACAATACTCGCTAAACGTGCAACACTAACGTCTAAACATTGCAGATACACGTCCATATGAATGGCAAAACAGGTGTGAACTAACGATATGAGTCAGCGGAGTGGGGTATTGCGAGGTCTACTCCCTCCGCACCTGACCAGCCAAATGAGTGGACCACGGCTAACTATTGCGTCATTTGGCTGGCCAGGTGCGGAGGGAGTAGACCTCGCAATACCCCACTCCGCTGACTCATATCGTTCAGTGACTTGCCTGAAACAAGACGAAAATTTCGAATCATGTTTCCAGGAACACCTATGCCTAATGCCAGTACAATTAGGAGACTTGGTAAACGATTCAAGAAAAATGGCTTCGTAAATAATAAAAAAGTTAACACACAACAAAAATTACATGAGATTGTTGTCCATTCTTTCAACAGAAGATGACAGGTGTGTGTTACAAGAGAGGGAGGACATTTTCAGCACTATAAGCATACATTATTGAACATGTTTGGTAAAAGTCTAAAAGTGCGGGCCACACCAGCTGAACCGAGTGAGCGCGCCCGCGATCTGCGCCAGTCAAAGCCGGTTTAGCTTGCCGTGCTTATCTGATAGCACAAAGATAATGACCATGTACTTGGATGTGTCTAATTTACGTGATAACCCATGTGTCTCCAGAGACACAACTGAGAAGAGGTGTGGTTTGATTACCACGTCAACTATCCTAGAAGTGGCTTCTCGTGGTTTCCCATTTCTACACTACGAGGGTTAGTGACTAAAAACAAGTTCAGAGTGGAGAGATGCCTTCACAATGCAATGGTTCAATAAGATCGAAATCAAAGCAATAAACGCTACAGACACTGCGGCGATAAAGAAACCCTTGCCGACGTTCTTCGCTCTTGTCACCATGGAGAGCCTCTGAAAATCAACAGACACTATAACATCAGGAAGCTATTTGCAAAACGTTTCTAATTATTAATTAACAAGGATATGTTTAAGGCCTCCGGGACTAACTGTGATTAGCGTGGACAATGAACCGACATGGATATTCGGTGGTTACCATGACAACATGTGTTAATCATCTTGGCCTATGCATTCTAATTCAGTCGAGTCATACATGTTGCTAAAAGAACACCTTACTTACTATTATTGAAAGTTAGTGCGCCTATCGGACGCGAGATACTGCAGTACGAGATTGTGGTATTCGACTAAAAGCCCCTTAATAAACTTAATAAATATAAGTCGTACAAAATTTCATTTTTTTCTTCTAGCATTCCCGAATGTGATTTGAAATTCTAAAATCAGTGCTGCCAACACAATATTTTGGTGTAATAAACTCCCCAAAGAGTTACTAAATTCAAATGTATTCGTAAAGAGAAATAGAAAACAAAAACCAAACCCTAAACTAGAAACTTTAAAAAACTTAAAAATCCTAAAAAATTAAAAAAGCAACTTACAATTTAAAAATTAGAACTAAAAAAGATTGTTTTAACTAAAAACTATAAACTCAAAACCAAAAGCCAAAAAGTATAAACCAAAAACCACAAACAACAAACAACAAACAAAAATCAGAAAGCTTGAAACTAGAAACTAGAAACTAGGAACTTGAAACTTGAAACCGGAAACCTAAAACTTGAAAGTTATAACATATAGCCAAAAACTAAAAACTAAAATCTAAAATATAAAATTTAAGAACTAAAACAAAAAAAAAGAACAAAAAAATAGAAACCAAAAACTAAGAACTTATTATTTATTTATTTATTTATTTATTTATTTATTTATTTATCGTATGACTTTTAGTGCCGGGAGTGTCCGAGGACATGTTCGGCTCGCCTGAGTTTGTAGCTGCTTCCAGCGGACACCCTAAAGCGTGAGCTACAAGTTCCGTTCAATTTCAAGTAGTTCCAACTTTCGCCACCAGATATCAATGATACCTAGTGGTGAACATTGGAACTTTGATAGAGCGTTCTGACGAAATCTAACCTAACAATTTTGCTTTACCTAAGTTCAGTCTGTGAAAGGATCTTTTACATGCCATAAATCTATGACATGCGACCGCCGGCTTTACTTCCCCTACGAAGGAAGGCATACTGAAGGATTTTTAACGCTCTTAAAAATCCAACGACTTCAGCCGGGTTTGAACCCGCTATCTTGGGCACAGCAGTTCAGCATGCTACCGACTACGCCACCGAAGCCGCTAAAACTAAGAACTAAAAACTAGAAACGAGAAACTAAATTCTAAAACTAAAAATTAAAAATTATAAACTAAAAACTGAAAGCCAAAAACTAAAAACATAAGCAAAAAAACAACAAAAACAAAAAGCAAAAAACTTAAAACTAAAAACTATGAACTATAAACAAAACAAGAAGTTCCGTGAAGAACTGTACAGCCTACTTTTCATGCCAATGATTATTCTACAGTATATGAACCTATCTAGAATAATGACGAAATTAAGTTGGTAATATCGAAATATCTAATTAGTTCAAAATATAACTGGTATAATGTAGCCGAATAGAGCACTACAGTTGGCAGCCCTGGTGACTGAATATATTCTTAGTTCCATCTCTTAAGGTACAGAATACAAAATTAGGTTGAAGTCCAATGGACGTTAAATGCAGTTAGACACTGGAACTATCAGCACGCGTAAAAGCATGCTGCCAACAATACCATGCGTGTGCTGGTCAGAAATAATCTGAATTATTATGATATCTTGTTGTGCCAATTTTGGATGAAATCCATTTGTTAGTATAGAAGTTACATGTATTTTAAAATTGGACATATCAGCAGGCATAGAACCATGTTGGCAGCACTGCCTTGTATTAATTACTCCAAATTAATCTAGAATGTCAGGTGCTATACGTGTGCAAAATATAGAGCTGTTGGCTTGCATACTTTCTGATATATTGATATTGGGGTAAAACAAAATATAGACAGCATTTATTAACAGTTGGCAGCCCTGATTGCTCTTAACAATACTTATAGTCATATCTGTTATAGTACACATAGCACATACGAAATTTGGTTGAAATCCAACTGATAGTATAGAAGTTACATGTATTTAAAAATTGGTACTATCAACACGCCTATAATCATGTTGGTAGAACTGACGTATATAAGTTACTCCAAATTAATCTAAAATGTCAGAATATACGTGTGCATAGTTTAAAGCTGTTGGCTTGCATACTTTCTGATATATTGGTATTTGGATAAAATAAATAAATAGAGAGAGCAATTATTAACAGTTGGCAGCCCTGGTGGCTCTTAAGAATACGCTCAGTCATATCTGTCTATGTACAGATATTACATACAAACTTTGGTTGAAATCCAATTAATAGTGTAGAAGTTATATGCATTTAAACATTGGACCTATCAGAAGGCTTAAAATAATTTTGGCAACACTGTCATGGTTGGCCTCCTGGAAATTAAACTGAAATAGTCTTATATACAAGTGTGCCAATTTTGGAATAGCTCCCGTGCATACCTTGCAAGATATCCAACATGGAGCTCAAATTTCTAGTGCGTTTTTTCAGTAGTTGGTAGCACTGACATCATTTTCAAATATGAACGTGAGATATTCCGGTGCACATCTTTACTCATACTAATTTTGGTTTTGATTGCTGCAGCCGTTTAGGAGTTGATAGGGGGGGGGGGGGACACACACACACAGCCAGACAGACAGACAGAAGGACAGACAGACAGACACACATTTTCCCGGATCGATCTCATAAGTCTACTTTTTCCTCATTTTTGCAAAATGTGAAAAGTAGGCTAAAAATCCAAACTAACCTAACCTAAAACAAATTAAATACATGTAATTTTTAACCCAGACGAAAGAGATGAATGTTGCAAAAGATTTGAACTCAGTAGCTCAGCATTCAAATAACGGGACTTTTACGCGTCCCTTTTCTTTCGTAAGACGGAATAATCAAATGGTGAAATATAACTCCATTGTTACCTCCAACAGGCTACAAAGATCAGAGAACTTATATAATAGATGCGTTGCCTATTCTTTGACTCCCTCTCAAACTTATCATATTCCATAAGAGTATAGACGAGATGTAAGACGGAGGGAAGACAGCATTGCATATCTAATTGACATACTATACACGACGACGACGACGTCGTGGATATCTAAGGGTGTAGGAGAAGGGGAAGGGTGAAACGACTTCAAAAGGGCTTCATTCCATTCTAAAATGACGCGTGCTTGTTCAACACCCTCTTTCCTTTCCCAACAGTCTCCTCCTCGTCTTCTGTTTTTTTCTTTTATTCTTTGTGTTTAGGGAGAAGTGTGAATGTCAGGGTGAGTTGATGAGATACTTGAGAAGAGCGATATCTGTCTCTTTCCCTCTTCAGATCGACTTACAGTAAATGTGAGAGATAAAGTGAGATAGACATAAACATCATTTAACTATCTGAGTCACTTTAATTGGAATCGCTCGTTTTAAATCCACAACAGCGGGAGTGTGGTGGGTTCTTTTTTATTTATTTTGAGGAGATGGGAGGATATGGAAGGAAATGTATTACAGGATGGATAATAGCCGGAGTAGATTTGAATAGCATCAGAAATTTCTGTAACATTTCCATTCAGAGACTTACTCGTAGGTTATGTGTTAATTGATTCGACACATCTTCGCTCTTATCTCATATTTATATTTTTGTTTTAATTTTCGCACTCACCTATATTCATGCTCGCCGGGCTGTGAAGGTGTTGAATGTCTATGGAATGAATAAATCCCATGACGCAATCTGTAAGACAATAGGGTAAAATAGAAAGGACTTCTCTCCCTCGAATGTAAGCACTGGTTGAAATATGTACATTAAGAGAACAGGTGGGTTCAAATGCCATCATCATATAGAAATGGTCTGTCATTAAATTAATGAGAAAGGGAAGAGCAGAGTAGTATAGTGCTCAATATACTTAGAGATCATGTAAACCTCCATCTAAGATGAACGAGAAAGGGGATTATACTGACGTCATATAGGGCTGGTAATTTTTATCAATTAATTTGAGATTTCAAATAATTGATTAATCGAAGCAGAAAAATTGATTAATTGCTGCATATAACGACTAATCGATTATGAATTTAATCGAATAATAGATTGGTCATTTAATCGATTATTCCGTTGGTTGAATAATCGATTAATTGTCTTTCTGATTAATCGACGTACTTCGCTCCTTTCACTACGAGCAAACCAGACATTTAATAGTACATTATGCAACGAGCCTATAGTGGCAATAATTAAGACACGAGTATGTTTATAAAACGAGCGTATGCGAGTTTTATAATTTCCATACGAGTGTCTTAATTACCATTATAGGTGTGTTGTATACGACTTTTTTATTTTTATTTTTAGCGTATGGCTTTTAGTGCCGGGAGTGTCCGAGGACATGTTCGGCTCGCCAGTTTTTTTAGCTGCTTCGAGACGGACACCCAATGGGTGAGCTACAAGTACCGTTGGGGAGGAAAGTTTGAAGGTAAGGACGAGGAGTTGGAAGGTAGTGGCTGTGGCCTATAGTTGGGGACCAACCCCGGCATTTGCCTGGAAGGAAGATGGGAAACCACAGAAGACCATCTTCAAGGTTGCCGGCGGGGGGACTCGAACCTCCTCGCCTCCCGGATGTGAGCGACTGCCAGCAGTCATGCCGTAACGACCACGGCTAACTCACCCGGTTGTATACGACTGTTTATGTTCGACGATAATTATTATAACTATTTTATGTTCGAACAAAAATATTCATAAATATCTGTCGACATTTCGCCAGTTTTATATACTGAACAGAGCGCATGAGACGCAGAGAATACCTTGTATTTGACCATGGCCTCCTCGATTACCCCACTATGACAATAGGCAACGCAGTGAAATTTTAATTAGAAGGCTTTGGAACTCAGCGCAGATGCGATGCTATCCTTATCTAATTGGTCAAACAACTGTTTCTTGAGCTGTGATTGGTGGGAGAAACTGTTTCATAATGGATTTTTTTAAAATGTACCTTCTTTGTGAAAACTAGGCTAAAACAATGTAAAACAAAAAAGTTCCTATCCTTGAAAAAAAAACCATTGAACCAGACTACAAAATCTTTGCTGAAAACTCTTTGTTTTCCTTTTTCGAAATCCTTCCCAGTTTGATTGACATTTGTCCTTCCACTCTTATTTGGTAATTGTTATTTTAAACAAGGAAGGACACTTGAGGCAGAAAGTATCTTTTATAAATTTTGTACATCATTCCGAAAATAAGAGTAACTCAAGTAAAGCGATGACCTCTCATTTAAACTTATTTTCTTATGTTGTGTCCGCTAATCAATTAATCGATTCTTCGGTTAGTCGATTAATCTATTATTGGGTTAGTCATTTAAAAGAATGAAAGGTCGGTCGATTATTCGATTACATTTCATTTTTCGATTAATCGAATGAAAGGTCAGTCGATTATTCGATTAATTTTACTTTTTTGATTGATCGATTAATCAAACATCGCTTATTACCAGCTCTAGCGCACATGGAAATCTCTTTGCCATAGACCTCTAGTGTTCTCTCTATAAAGCTCGTTACCATCTGTGAACATCTGCGTTTCGCACTACAGGGTGCTCGACTCATTGTTTTTCTATTTTTCTTTTTGCGTAATGAATATTTGAGTTCATTGCAGTCAATTGTCTCTTGTTTCCCGTAACACCCGTTAGTGCAGCGAATACATGACCTTCTAGACGGGTTGCGCATCACTGACACTAGGCCCCATTCCTGTGCCTACCAAGCCACATGGGAATTGCGAATTATGTGTTAGCGGAACAAGCTGGGAGGTATCTTTACCACCTCAACCATTCAAAGTAATTTACCAGCTGGAGATTCTCTATCACCCACTAAAAAGTACTTGCATTCAAGAAAACACAGTGGTTAGCTGTGCGTAGCATAATGGGCAATCTAGTGTAGCCTACTTATTGAGTTTTCTGTACCTCATTGGATATAGACGATGCTACTGTAATCACTATTATGTTCTATTGGCTTTATTTGTGCCATGGACGAAACAAAATGGACGTTTATGTCTGAAAGATGTTCATGTTATGTTTGAATGTTTAAATAAATGTAACAGAAATAAATAATATAAGAGATGAAGACACTGAGGACACAAAGAAACAGCATAGTCGAAGAATGAATTCATATCGGAAAGATCGGAAGAGAAAACAACAAAGAGTAAAGAATTGAAATTGGTGCGTGGTCCCTAGCAGGTCTCATCGGAAAAAGAAGAAGAAGAAAAGAAGTAGGAAAGTAACAGTAAAGGTATGACATAGTACACAACATAATGTATTGCATTGTGGAGGTGTACATTATATACAATTTTATACATTAACTAAAAAACGTTTTGGCCCGAAAGCGACTCGACCATCTGCGCGTCCGCATTCTTCCCATTGAGCTAATGAGACAGCTCCGGTAAGCGCCGAGTTCATGCGACCTGCTCATAGACACGCTGCACGCAGTTAGAGCGTTGCTAGAGACTCGTTTCTTAACTCGCATTTCTATTAAACCTATTGTTGGGACTAGGTTTTGCCAGATAAACCATTGTCGTGAATTTCGACGAAGAACGCTATGCCGACCTCCAAGTGCGACATTTTTAGCCTATTTTCAATTTTGAAAAAATAGGCTTATGAGATCACCTTTTGTCCGTGTGTGTGTGCGTGTGTGTGTGTGATTCGTGTGTGTGTCCCCCCCTAATAAAATCTAAACGGCAGGAGCGATTTCAATGAAACTCGGAAAGTTCATAGCACTATTCCCGGCGACCTCGACCGTGCCCTTCAATTTTTTTACGACTCACCAATCCAACATGGCGGCTGTGCGAAATATTTCACCAGCATTCAATATCTCCGAAACTATTACCGATATTACCCTGACATTTTCTATGGTGATAGAGGGAACTACTATAAGTTCACTTATGTGACCTTTGAAAACCTGGTTACTACAAAACCAACATGGCGGCCAAGCGAATTTGCGACTTTTAAATAGACGTTTCTCGCGATTTGGCCAACCAAACGCAATGAAACTTGGTACAGTATATGTTTATATACATTGTAATGCACCGACATCTAACTTCGTTCAATTGTTTACATAATCACAAGATGGCGGATGTGCGAAATATTTAACCGGCATTCTATATCTCTGAAACTATTAGCGGTATCTCCCTAAAATTTTGTACGGAGATAAAGGGCACTACTGGAAATCCATCTATAAGACCTTCAAAATCCGGTTAACTACAAAACGAACATGGCGGCCAAGCGAATTTGAAAATTTTAAATAGACCTTTCTCGCGATTTAATGTTCCAAGCGCACTGAAACCTGGTACAGGAAATATTTATACACATTGTAATCCACTGGTATCTGATTTAGTTCAATTGTTTACATAACCTCAAGATGGCGGCAGTGCGAATTTTAAAATTAAGTTTTTATTTCTTGTGATGTAGTCATGCGATCGAAGTGAAAGTTTGAATAATGAACCTACGCAATAATTTTCCTTTAATGGTACATTACTCTATGGCCTATACAGTTAACAATCCAACATGGCGACCATCCGAAATATGTAGACGATACTGAATATCTACGAATCTATTTTAGCAATCAAACTGCATTTTTTAATGTTCATAGGGGCTATGAACTTAAGTTCACCTATAGGACTTTAAATAACCTGGTGATCACAAATCCAACATGGCGGTGACGCGAATTATAAATATTCACATGGACGGTTCTCGCAATTTAACCATCCGCGTGCAGTGAAACTTGGTACAGTAAATCCTTATACGAATGTTAATCCACTGGCATCTAATTTATTTCAATTGTTTCCATAACCTCAAGATGGCAGCTGTGAATTTTTTTTGAATCTCCTTGTTACTTCTTGTGTCCTAATTATGCGATTGAAGTTTGAATTCTACACGTTCACAATAATCTGCATGTAACAGTACATAACTCTAGGACCTACTTATATAAAATCCAACATGGCGACCATCCGAAATATTTAGTCGGTTCTCAATATCTACGAATCTATTACAGCAATCAAACTGAAATTGTGTATGTTGATAGTGGCAATTAACATAAGTAGGATATATGAAAATAGGCTGTATAGTTCTTCATGGAACTACTTGTTTCTTCATCCTATATTATTTGAAGATAACTGAGATGATGCTGACGGAGGATGGAAGAATTGACGGAGAGGTAAATACTCGAGTAAAGAAAGCCAATAACATATATTATCTGTTAAGGCAGTGTATTGTGGGAAACAAGTAAATCTCAGAGAAACCCAAGATTCAAACCTATAAGACAGATTTCTCACCTACACTCATCTATGGTGCTGAGACATGGACTATGCTGGCGGCTTCTGTGGCGTAGTTGGTAGCACGCTGAACTGCTGTACCCAAGATAGCGAGTTCAAACCCGGCTGAAGTCGTCGGAATTTTTAAGAGCGTTAAAATCCCTCAGTATGCCTTCCTTCGGAGGGGAAGAAAAGCCGGTGGTCCATGTCATAGATTTATGGCATATAAAAGATCCTTCCACAGACTAAACTTGTGTGATGCTAAATTGATAGGTTAGATTTCGTTGGAACGCTCTATCAAAGTTCCAACGTTCAACACTAGGTATCATTGACATCTGGTAGCGAAAGTTGGAACTACTTGAAATTGAACGGAACTTGTAGCTCACCCTATGGGTGTCCGCTAGAAGAAGCTACAGCCTCTGGCGAGCCAAACATGTCCTCCGACACTCCCGGCACTCAAAACCATACGATAAATAAATACATAAATGGGCTATGCTGGACAAACATGAAAGTATAGTGACTGCCCCAGAGATGAAATACCTCCGGAATATAGTGAATAAAACTAGAAGAAATATAGCAATTAGAGAAGAATTATAGAAGGAATCAGTATTATTATCAAGAAGAAAGCTCGACAATGGGTTGGACATATTATCAGGATGGATGAAGAAAGGAAACAGAAGAAAGTGGTTGAGGCCAAGCCTGAAGGCACTCGAAGAAGAGGTCGTCCCAGGAAGGAATGGATCCAATATGTCGGAGAGGTGGCAGAGAAGAAAGGAAGGAATGAATACAGAGAGTGCCTGACAGACCCGACGCTGGGAGGTAAAAGGGATAGATGAAGAATTGAAGACGATATATGATACAATATATCTTATTTAATTAAAATAATGCACTTTTTGCCTGTGTGAGAGCGTAGTTAATCCATTAATCGACAAAACGATCAATTATCAGGTGCGTTCAAAAAGTAAAGAGCCGGAGGCAGTAATACGCAAACAGGTGACGACATCGACTAATCGTGGCGTGTGTAACGAGGTGTGGTTCCGACCAGAGCGTGGAAGGTCACAGCCCGTCTCTAGAGGGCACGCGTGCACGTCACGTGACGATACAAAGCGAGCAGCAGCATGCACCAATCGTCCAACGCTGCCAGTCGCATTGCAAACAGTGACATGGAGGTGTCAAACGAAGAGCAAAGAGGTGTTGTTCGGTTTCTGACAGCGAAAGGAGTAGGGGGAACGGACATTCATCGCCGATTGTCACAAGTGTACGGCGAACACTGCATGTCCCTTGCAAGGGTCAAGGCGTGGCATAAGCGCTTCAGGGAAGGACGGGTGTCGTTAGCCGATGATGCCCGGTCTGGGGCACCCCCCTGCATTACCGATGACAACGTCCAGCTGGTTGATGCACTCATTACCCAGGACCGCCGAGTGACAGTGAACGCCATAGCTGCCGTGGTCGGATTGAGCGTCGGAAGTGTGCACACCATCATGAAGGAACGACTGCACTTGCGCAAAGTGTGTGCCCAAAGGGTGTCCCAGTCTTCAACCACACCAGGAAGCATGTCGAATGGCCTACTGTCTTGGTCTTGGTTGGAAGATTGATGCATGCTGATGCTCGCTTTGTATCGTCACGTGACGTGCACGCGTGCCCTCTAGCGACGGGCTGTAACCTTCCACGCTCTGGTCGGAACCACACCTCGTTACACACACCAGATTAGCCGATGTCGTCACCGGTTTGCGCATTACAGCCTCCGGCTCGTTATTTTGAACGCACCTTATATTTGACCAAACATTTAATCGATTATTGTACAATAGATGAATTGTTGTTCGAAGCCAATAATCGACTTAACTGATTCGATTAATCGATTATTCGATAACTGATTTAAATCGATTTAAAGTGTCAGCCCTATAATAAATGTAAAAGCATGGTTCCTTTGGTTTAGACATTCGATCCATCCCTTATGGGTAAACTTAACAAGGGTGAATCAAATCGCGAGTCTTGCAGCATAAATCTGGGTTCTACGTTATCAGACCTACAGTATATTTATCTCCTTCTAGTTACGTGTGTAATATGACAGAGTAATTAAAGCAAAGCGAGGCACACGTTTGAACAGACATCCGGAATGACTTTGGCATTAGTTTACAAATATAATCGCCTATATGTACTAGTATTAGTAGCAATTTAACTGCCATCACAGAATTGCGTTTTAAGCCTCTGTCATAATCCGTCAGCCCACTTGAACAGCAAGTAACTGGCAATTGCCACAGGCGGGGATTAGGGGATACAGTATGATGTGATGTTAGTCAGTTATGACGTCACGCGACAAGCTTCACACACAGATCTCTCGCATCAATTTAGGGTCGCCTTTGATCATGTGAAACTGTACAGACGTGTGTGGTGTTTCTACGACCCCTAGGGTCTACCATGCCGTACTGATGTGGCAGGAGCTACGTCTCATGTAATCGCCACACAACAGGGGTATACAAAACTTTCTGGAGCAGGGTCAGAACCTAGCAGGGTGACCTAGAACCAAACGGAACTAAAAGTCAATATGTATCCAACGTTGGATCATTAGTCGTACAGTCATTTCGGGTTGAAGGTTATAAAGAAAATTAGTTATGGCTAAAGGTTATTAATCCTATTTTTGTGATTAGATGAAAAGCTAAAGGATGTAGGAGACTTTTGTTACTTAGGAAGCAAAATAACCAGTGATGGACGAAGCAAAGAGGATAGATAAAGTAGGCTGGCTCAGGAAACGAAAGTATTTCTCTAGAAAAGGAACCTCTTGACATCGAATATAGATTTAGGTATTAGGAAGTCATTTTTGAAAGCCTTTGTCTGGAGCGTGGCACTATATGGAAGTGAAACTTGGACTATTGATGCAGCAGAAAAGATGAGAATTGAAGTGTTTGAAATGTGGTGTTACAGGAGAATGATGAAGATCAAATGGGTAGATAGGGTAACAAACGAAGAGGTATTAAGACAAGTGCGAGAGAAGAGATGTTTCTGGTGACTGCTAATGAAGAGAAGATATAGGTTGATAGGACACATACTAAGACACCTAGGAATAGCAAGCTTAGTTATGGAAGGAAGGGTCGTAGACAAGAACAGTAGGGGTAGACCAAGGTTAGAATACGGTATGTTAAACAGATTGCCTCGGATGAAGGGTGTGGTAGTTATGTAGAGATGAAACGATTAGCTCAGGACAGGGAGGCATGGAGTGCTGCATCAAACCAGTCAAAAGACTGAAGACACAAACAAAACAACAACAACAACAACATTGTTTACTCCTGCACTTGGCACATAGGCCTACTTTATAACGAAATAACCGGGTGAGTTAGCCGTGGTCGTTACGGCATGACTGATGGCAGTCGCTCACATCCGGGAGGCGAGGAGGTACGAATCCCCCCGCCGGCAACCTTGAAGATGGTCTTCTGTGGTTTCCCTTCCAGGCAAATGCCGGGGTTGGTCCCTAACTATAGGCCACAGCCGCTACCTTCCTACTCCTCGTCCTTACATTCAAACTTCCCCAACGGTACTTGTAGCTCACCCATTGGGTGTCCGTCTCGAAGCAGCTACAAAACTGGCGAGCCGAACAAGTTCTCGAACACTCCCGGCACTAACAGCCATACGCTAAAAAATAAAATAAAAATAAAAAATAAAATATTATCCTAAGTAGTTTAGGCAATGTAGAAGAGACATTTAATACAACATTATTTCAAGAGAAAAATTGAATAAGGACTAATTAACATTTTTGATGAAAGAAATCAGATGATTATTTCTTCATAGAGTTTGTTATTTAAGTTTGCTTGCTGTGGGCAAACTGAACATCGGCACACACACGTATGACATAATTAACTGATAGGGCAGGAGGAGCCTGTTGGTCGATATGAGCAGGCAGAACACGCACAGTGCTTATTGATTCATTAAGGAGCCATGTGGCGATTAGCAAAAGATGGTATCTCTTCAACTGCAGGGGTGTCACAAGTTAGGCATGAGCAAAATCCTACACCCTACCTGCTTCCGTACTCATGAGCTGTCCAGTTCGCTTAAGGCCATTTTCACCAACTCTTTGCTAACGATTAGTCATATGAGATAAAAACATTAACCATATTGGATAATGCTATTCAAGCAACATTAACCTAAAAATGGTTTCATCCACAGACATCTATAGTAATAGTTCCCAAAGACTACGTTACCTCCATAAGATCCAGTTCGTTTTTAGGGAGTTCTTTGAAATCAAGGCACTAATGTTTTTAGCCTACTTTTCACATTTTGCAAAAATGAGGAAAAAGGAGACTTGTGAGATCGATCCGGGAAAATGTGTGTCTGTCTGTCAGTCCTTCTGTCTGTCTGGCTGTGTGTGTGTTTGTCCCCCCCCCCCCCTATCAACTCCTAAATGGCTGCATCATTCAAAACCAAATTTAGTATGATTTAAGATGTATACAGGCATAGCTCAAGCCCATATTTGAAAATGATGTCAGTGCTACCAACTGATGGAAAAACGCACTAGAAATTTGAGCTCAATGTTGGATATCATGGAAGGTATGCTAGGGAGCTATTCCAAAATTGGCACACATGCAGATAATACTATTTCAGTTTAATTTTAAGCCATTTGATGGGTCCAATTTTTAAATGCATATAACTTCTGCACTATTAATTGGATTTCAACCACATTTTGTATGTAATATGTGTACATAAACAGATATGACTGAGTGTATTCTTAAGAGCCACCAGGGCTGCCAACTGTTAATAATTGCTCTCTCTATTTTCTTCATCCAAATACCAATATATCTGAAAGTATGCAAGCCGACAGCTTTAAACTATGCACACGTATAGTACCTGACATTTTAGATTAATTTCGAGTAACTTATATACTTCAGTTCTACCAACATCATTCTAAGCCTGCTGATAGGACCAAATTTTAAATACATGTAACTTCTATTCTATCAGTTGGATTTCAACCAAATTTCGTATGTGCCATGTGTAACATATCAGATATGACTATAAATATTCTTAAGAACAATCAAGGCTGCCAACTGTTAATAAATGCTGTCTATTTTTTTTACCCTAATATCAATATATCAGAAAGTATTCAAGCCAACAGCTCTATACTTCGCACACGTATAGCACCAGACACTCCAGATTAATTTGTGGAAATTAATATAAGTCAGTACTGCCAACATGATTCTAAGCTTGCTGATAGGTCCAATTTTAAAATACATGTAACTTCTATACTAACAAATGGATTTCATCCAAAATTGGCACAACAAGATATCATAATATTTCCGATTATTTCTAACCAGCACACGCATGACATTGTTGCCAACATCCTTTTACGCGTGCTGATAGATCAAATGTCTAACTGCATGTAACGTCCATTGGACTTCAACCAAATTTTGTATTCTGTACCTTAAGAGATGGAACTAAGAATATATTCAGTCACCAGGGCTGCCGACTGTAGTTCTCTATTAGGCTACATTATGGCAGGTATACAGTATGTCGAACTAATTACAAATGTCGATATTACCTACTTAATTTTGTCATTATTCTAGGTAGATCCATATAGATTAATCATTGGCATGATTTTTAAATTTTAAGAAAAGTAGGCTCTTTAGTTCGTCACGGAACTTGTTGTTCCCTCGTTAACTCCTCTCCATCGCATCTCATACCTGACCCCGATGGATACGAGAATAATTGGGGGTAGACATTTATACTGTACATTGGTTTTATTTACTGGATTGTGTAATTAATCGTTTACTGCTAATCCTGGTGAATGAAGGCTGGATATGAGTATTTTTCGCATAATATACTGTGTGGCTTATTAAATAGACGGTATTGTATAGGCCTACATTATTAAGCACTATGAAATATACATCAGAACACGTGAGACATTCAGTAGAACATTCAACGTTTCTCCCAGTGCATTTAACCAGTGGAAATAGTGTTAAATGTTGGACATACATCTCCCCTAACCTAATAGAAGGTAATAAGGTATTCATTTCAATTCTACTGACTACGGCTAGTCGGTAATACATCCTGTTTTAGGCTGTCGCATGTGTTCATATAATTAACGTATTCAATACGCCTCTGAATATTAATTTCAACGAGCACTTAATTATAATTAAAGAGTAATTTTAACGGCCTGTTAACAATATGCGTAACGCTGGTTAGGACAAGAACAAATAATTTATCGATATGAATAATGGTGTGGACATTTTTAAGATCTATTGTTCATCTCTAGTCCTCCGCCAGGCGTAACATAAATAATAACATTGTCGGGCGCAACTAATATGTCAGATTTACCATTGAAATATATGTTTGTTTACATTATATCGCCTAGAAACAGCTGCCCACTAGAATTTGACGTAGAAGGCCGAGAGGAAGATGCCTAGGACAGAACGAGGTGGAGGAGCCTACTTCACTTGGCCAAGAACCGACTGCGGTTTGTGGAGCCATGAGAGTGAGTAAGAATAGGAGTGAGCAATGCAAATAAGTGAATAAATAAGTAAGAAATATTAAACAAAGCAAGTACTATACTAGTAAGTACATCTAAGCAATAACACTGAAACGTTAGCACTTCTGCACATTCTGTTTGAAACAGAGCAACCATTACTCGGGAACACATTGAGTAGTGCCAGTCCTCATCACATTAACGCATGCTAGTAATGAATGACAGGGTGAATAATTAATAATTTTTAGCCTATTTTCAATTTTGAAGAAATAGGCTTATGAGATCATCTTTTGTCCGTGTGTGTGTGCGCGCGTGTGTGTGTGTGTGAGGTGTGTGTGTGCCCCCCTAATAAAATCTAAACGGCTGGAGCGATTTCAATGAAACTCGGTAAGTTCATAGCACTATTCCCGGCGACCTCGACCGTGCACTTCAAATTTTGTTACGTTTCACCAATACAACATGGCGGCTGTGCGAAATATTTCACTAGCATTCAATATCTCCGAAACTATTACCGATATCGCCCTGAAATTGTGTGCGGTGATAAAGGGCACTACTAGAAGTTCACCTATGAGACTTTCAAAAACCTGGTGACTACAGAACCAACATGGCGGTCAAGCGAATTTTAGACTTTAAATACACTTTTCTCGCGATTTAACTATCCAAACGTAATGAAACTTGGTACAGCAAATGTTTATACACATTGTAATGCACTGGAGTCTAATTTAGTTCAATTGTTTACATAACCTCAAAATGGCGGCTGTGCGAAATATTTCACTGACATTCTATATCTACGAAACTATTACAAATATCACCCTGCAATTATGTACGGTGATAAAGAGTACTGATACAAGTTTACCTATGTATATTTCATAAACCTGTAAAGTACAAAACGAACATGGCGACCAAGCGAATTTGAAATATTTTAATAGACTTTTCTCGTGATTTAACTCTCTGAGCGCAGTCAAATGTGGTACAGTAAATGATTTTGCAGATTTCAATGCACTGTCATCTAATTTAATTCAATTGTTTACATAACCTCAAGATGGCGGCTGTGCGAAATTTTAAAATAAAGTTTTTATTTCTTGTGTCGTAATCATGCGATCTAAGTGAAAGTTTGAATAATGAACCTAGGTAATAATTGTCCCTGAATGGTACATAACTCTATGGCCTATACATATAACAATCCTAAATGGCGAGCTTCCGAAATATTTAGACGGTTCTCAATATCTACGAATCTTTTACAGCAACCAAACTGAATTTTTGTATGTTCATAGAGACTATGAACATATGTTCACCTATAGGACTTTCAGTAACCTGGTGAGCACAAATCCAACATGGCGGCGACGCGAAGTATAAGTATTTAAATGGACGTTTCTCGCGAATTAACTATCCGAGTGCCGTGAAACGTTGCACGTTAAATGCTTATACAAATGTTGATCCACTGGCATCTAATTTATTTCAATTGTTTGCATAATCACAAGGTGGCTGCTGTGCGTATTTTTAAAATCTCGTTTTTGCTTCTTGTGTTCTAATCATGCGATTGAAGTTTGAATACCACACGTACACAATAATCTTAATGTAATAGTACAAAAATAAAAATCCAACCTGGCGACAATCTGAAATATTTAGACGGTTCTCAATATCTACGAATCTGTTACAGCAATTAAACTGAAATTTTGTATGTTGATAGAGGCAATTAACATGAGCAGGATATATGAAAATAGGCTGTATAGTTCTTCCCGGAACTACTTGTTTTTTTTCGTAGTCAGTTTAACCCCCAGGTAGGCTTTTCCCGCGGACTCAGCGAAGGATCCCAACTTGACCACCTCTACGGGCAGTGTCCTGGAGCTGGACATCGGGTTGGGGGATACAACTGGGGAGGCGGAACTAGCGCCTCGCCCAGGCCTAACATAAATAATAACACTGTCGGGCGCAACTAATCTGTCAGATTTACCATTGAAATATATGTTTGTTTACATTATATCGCCTAGAAACAGCTGCCCACTAGAATTTGGCAATGTGAACAGGGGGGCTCATGAGGGATGGGACGGGATGGGAAGAATGGCAGGGATAGACAAGGAAGAGGGAAGGGGGCGGCCGTGGCCTGACGGTAGGCATCATCCCGGTATTTGCCCGAAGACGAAGTGGGAAACAACGGAAAACCATTTCAAGGATGGCTGAGGTGGGAATCGAATCCCCTCTACTCATTTAGAGCACCCGAGGCTAAGTGGACCCTGTTCCAGTCCTCATACCACTTTTCAAATTTCGTGGCAGAGACGGAAATCGAACCTAGGACCTCCTGGGTGGCAGCTAAGCACGCTGACCACTTCACCACGGAGGCGACAATAATAATAATAATAATAATTTTTTAATATTTGTTATTTTTCTTAGCGTATGGCTTTCAGTGCCGGGAGTGTCCGAGGACATGTTCGGCTCGCCAGAGTTCGTAGTTGCTTCTACGCCACACCCATGGAGTGAGCTACAAGTACCGTCGCGTGTGGAGTATTGTCTGGGGAGGAAATGTGAATGTAAGGACGAGGAATCGGAAGGTAGCGGTTGTGGCCTATAGTTAGGGACCAACCCCAATATTTCCCTGGTAGGAAGATGGGAAACCACAGAAGACCATCTTCAAGGTTGCCGGCGGGGGGATTCGAACCTCCTAGCCACCCGGATGAGAGAACGACTGTCTTCAGCCACGCCGTAACGACCACGGCTAACTCAAGCAGTACGGTGAATAAAATATATAATAATAATATTTTTGGATTTACGGCCCATTTAACTACTCAGGCTTTTAGAGACGCCGGGGGTCGGTATTTTCCCCCGAAGAGGACCTCTAACGTGCCAGTAAATCTACTGATACGGCTCCCTCACATTTGTGCACCCTCAAATGTCAGATGATTGCACCAGGATTCGATCCTGCAACCTTGGGAACAGCAGGTGAGAACATTCCTGCTGCGCCACACGGCCAGCCAATGGCAGGGTGAGGACAAACCTCAAGGGAGCATTGGTCACCCGAATAATAATATAGTAGTCAATATATCATTAAGAGAAATTAAATTAAGTAGGATATTAAGAAGCCAGCTGAGGTAGCACGCCGGCCTCTCACCCCCGGTTCGATTCCCGGCTCCATCGGGGATTTTAGAAACTGACGTAAGGGATGGAACGGGGTGCACTCAACCTCGTGAGGACAATTGAGTAGCTGTCTGACAGTGAGACAGCGCCACGGTCACGAAAACCAAGATTAACGGCCGAGGGGACCCGATGCGCGTCACCCCAATATCTTCAGGCCAAATGGCTGGGCAGCGGTCGCTTGGTAGGCCTAGGCCCTTCATGAGCTGTAGTGGCAGGGGTAATTATAGTACATTAAGTAAATAAGCGAGTAAGTGGCTAAATATCAAAGTAAATAAATAATTAATTAAAAAGTTATTAAGAAGGAGGGTAAATAAGCAAGAAAAAAATTACATGAGATTAATAATTAATACAATTATAAATAAATGAATCCACGAACCTACTACGCTGTCGTAGCAGGCGGAGAGGTGATACTCCGCCGTGGCGCGTCCCAGGTGGTGGATAGGGGAGGGGGTTGTCCTCACCGGCTTGCCGGCGGACTTGAGCGAAATAAAATAGCTCTCCCGGACCAAACACACTTAAGCCAGAGAACATCTAGAGGCACCTCTCGATCTCAACAATCGAGTAGTAATTTCGTGATCTTATCTTAAGATCACCACTAGTTGTATATTCAACTTGTAACTAAGGCATGATGGAACACACACTACTAACGCAACTACCCCAGGCCCCGGACACACGTCCGGTCTTTCCCGATCATCGGATTCTGGGGGATCGGGAACGAAATCATGCTTCAGAGAAGGATCGGAGCTTCTCAAAATCTCTTCGCCCCAAGAATAAGAACTTCTTGGGTACTATTAACATCAATACCCTGTTGAAAACAGGAAAGCTCAAACAACTGACTGACGTCTTGGACAAATTTGATATTCAAATCCTAGCAATTCAGGAAACACGATTCCAAGATGAGAACCATTTCGACTCTGAAAACTTCAGGTTATTTAAGGGTAAACCAGCCATTAATATCAGAGGCAATTTATTAATGTTTGGGACGCCTTTTGCAGTGAGGAAAACTCTCTTAGATTCAGTTATCGACTTCACATCACCATGCGAAAGAATTTCAGTGCTTACAGTAAAATCAAGCAACAAGGCATATGCTTTGATAAATGCCTATGCTCCCACTAACATAGACAATAAGAGAAATCCACAGAATGTAGAAGATTTTTGGGAATTACTAGAGGAAACTACAAATAAAATCCCCAAACATCACGTGAAAATCTTATTAGGGGATTTCAATGCATAGGTTGGCAGAGAGAAGATATACAGATCAATAGTATGACTCCATCCCGCACATCGGCGGACTAATAAGAATGGAGAGCGTCTAATAAACTTTTGTACATCATTCATGTTGAGACTCATGTCCACGCACTTTATGAGACCATTACACAAAAAGAAAACCTGGAGATCACCTAACCCGTTATTAGGGGAATTTCAGATAGATCATGTGGCTATTTCCGCAAAAAATATGCTTGAGATTCAGAATGTTAAGGTACGGAAGGGAGTGGTAGATTCGGATCACTACCTCACGCAATTCAAGGTTCGGTTTCAACCAACCAGATCCAAACCTAAAGGCAACCGGTTTCCAAGAATTGATCCGGACTGCTTGAGGAAGAACGTCGAGTTTTCGTACGAGATTTACAGGAAGAAAATCCTATGGAGTGGCCAGACCTTCGCAAAACATTACAGTCATCAGCCATGAAATTAGGACAACCACCTAGGAAAAGAAAGCACAGCTGGTGGAACACAACCGAATCAAAGCATGGCATCAATGGAATGGACATCGAACAGTGGAAAGATGGGAGAACTTCCTAAAAACTCAAAAACTGACCTCTAAAACAATCCGGCGCGAAAAACGTGCCTACAACAAAATCAGACTCGAACGGTTAGAACAGGATTTCCAGAAAAACAACACTCGAAATGTTTACAAGACATTCCGTGAGGACTTGTCAGGGTACAAACCACCAACATTAAGTTTCCGTCGACGTAATGGACGACTAGAAACAAACAGTAAGGAGAACTGCAAGATACTGGCTGATTATTTCCAAACTCTACTGAACTGTGATCCTCCAGTGGAAAGGCTGCAGTTTGAAAAACCTGTACCAAACCCAGACTCACTTCCCCCAACAACTCAAGAAATAAAAGAGAGAATCCAATCGCTCAAAAATAACAAAGCCCCTGGGAACGATGGAATAACTGCTGAGATGTTGAAAATAGGAGGAGACGACCTCATAAGGAGAATTCATACACTCCTAACAGAAATATGGGAGAGCGAAATAATTCCGAAGGACTGGAGGAATGCCATTATCCATCCGTTGCATAAAAAGGATGACCGAGCGGACCCCAACAACTACAGAGGTATATCACTTTTACCAATTATATACAAGGTATTATCTAAAGCACTCTTAAACAGAGTAGAACAACAAACTGATCATTTGATTGGTGAATACCAGGCAGGCTTTAGGAAAGGTAGATGGGTTTCGGAGCAGATTTGGAGCCTAAAGACGATATTAAGGATACGCCGCAGTACCAACACATTTGTCACCTTCGAGGATTTTAAGAAGGCGTATGATTCTATTGACAGACAAACTGTTCTGAACACCCTAGAAGAGCTCAGAGTTGACAGGAAGACCAGGGACTTAATCCGCCAGACTCTCACTGACACAACATCTCAAGGGAAGTTTCTAGTTGAACTATCAGAGCCTTTCGAAGTACATACCGGAGTTCGACAAGGTGACGGCCTCTCCCCACTGCTTTTTAACTTAGTGTTAGACAAATTCATCAGGGAGTGGGAAAACAACATCAAAGGCATAAGCATTGGTACTCTGGAACAGAAAATAAAAGTAAAATGCCTAGCTTTTGCTGATGATCTAGCTATCTTTACCAAGACTAGTGAAGAAACCAAGTATGCCATAGAGAAGTTACATGAGTTAGCATCAAAGACAGGACTCCAAATATCGTATGAGAAGACGCATTTCATAGTAAATGGACACCAGAATAACCCGAGATCTCCACTACAGACCAACTATGGAATAATTAGACACGTACCTTCCTTCAAATATTTAGGAGAAATTATTGTACCATCTGGATTGGACAGGAAAGCTAATTTAGAAAGAGCTACTACCAAACTTCAGAAAGCATGCCGAATAACATGGAATCACTATAATAAAGTTATGTCACGAAATGCAAAACTACGGCACTACCGGACAGTTGTTCTTCCGGAAGCATTGTACGCCTCCGAAACTATATCTCTAGGAGGCCACTCTCAATTTGGTGAAATCGAAATCCAGCAACGTAAAATTCTCAGGAAAATATATGGCCCCGTTCATGTTAATGGTATATGGATTAAAAGGAAAACCACAGACTTGTACACAGTAATCAATAAGTTCACGATACCGTGCGTAAGAGGCGATTGAAGTTTTATGGTCACATCTGGCGAATGGACAATACCAGATATGCAAAAAACTGCTTGATATAATTAATTCAAAGAAGGTCAAAATCAGTTGGCTAGAAGAAATCAAACAGGACTTAAGGAAATAAACATTACAGAAGATATAATCATGAATCGCAAAACTTTTGGAACTCTAGTTACAAATCACTCTTTCACCGAAAAAGCTAAAAAGACCACTGGAAAAAAATGGACGGAGGAACGTAAGAAGGGGCATAGTGAGTTCATGAGGAGATTTTGGGAGGAGAAGAAGAGGAAAGCTCCACCAACCCGAGTCAACAAGTTCAAGCGCGCTCCCTAAGTGGGCAAAACGAAGAAAGAAGAAAGAAGAAATAAATGAATCATTCACTATAAGAACTGGACTCCGACAAGGAGACGGACTTTCATCATTATTGTATAATTGTGAATTGGAGAAGGTTATGCGTGAATGGAACAAGAAATGCCAACCAACTATCAAGATCGGTAGAAATATTAAGCTCAACTGCCTTGCTTTTGCGGACGATTTAGCATTACTTGCAAATACAATAGAAGAGGCTAAATTTCAAATTGAACAACTGGAAATTATAGCAAAAAAATAGGATTACAAATTTCATTTGAAAAAAAAAAACAGAAATGATGCCCACTTTTAAAGTTGATCTACCAGTAGTTCAACTGAACAATAATAAAGAGATTAAAATTGTTCAGAAATTCAAATATCTTGGGGAAATAATAACATGGAACACAAATGAAAAAGAAGGAATAGAATACAGAACAACTAAATTTAAACAAGCACAAAGACTTACCTGGCCAACCTATAAAAGAAATCTCTTTCCATAAACGCTAAGCTGAAACACTATAATTCCATAGTTAAACCAGAGGCAACTTATGCTAGTGAAACTTTATTCAAAATGAATGTAAAATCTACAACAGACAAATTACAGAAAAGTGACAGAAGAATTATTAAAACAATTCTTAACAAAAAAAGTCCTCTCGGCACGCCGGAAGGCGGAGGTAGATTTCACCGGACAAACTTGGAGATAGGCGAAAACAGGCAGAATATGCAGGTTTTCGTAGAAGGATCAGACCTCATTTATCGCGTGAAAGTATTTTATAATTGGAGATTAATTAACTTTGTTTTTCTTCATTTTAAACATATTTTGAACATTTTATTGTCTTACGGGGACGGTAACCTTCTTGTCATTTGGAGTCCATTTTTAGCCTATTTTCAATTTTGAAAAAATAGGCTTATGAGATCACCTTTTGTCAGTGTGTGTGAGGTGTGTGTGTGTGTGTCCCTAATTAAATATAAACGGCTGGAGCGATTTCAGTGAAACACAGTAAGTTCATAGCACTATTCCCGGCGACGTCGACCGTGCCCATCGAATTTTGTTACGTCTCACCAATCCAACATGGCGGCTGTGCGAAATATTTCACTAGCATTCAGTATCTCCGAAACTATAACGGATATCGCCCTGAAATTGTGTACGGTGATAAAGGGTACTACTAGAAGTTCACCTATGAAACTTTCAAAAACCTGGTTATTACATAACCAACATGGCGGCCAAGCGAAGTGGAGACTTTTAAATAGACTTTTCTCGCGATTTAAATATCCAAACGTAATGAAACTTGGTACAGCAAATATTTATACACATTGCAATGCACTGGAGTCTAATTTAGTTCAATTGTTTACATAACCTCAAAATGGCGGCTGTGCGAAATATTTCACTGACATTCTATATCCCCGAAACTATTACAGATATCACCCTGCAATTTTCTACGGTGATAAAGGGTACTGATACAAGTTTACCTATGTATAATTCATAAACCTGTAAAGTACAAAACGAACATGGCGACCAAGCGAATTTGAAATATTTTAATAGACTTTTCTCGTGAGTTAACTCTCTGAGCGCAGTGAAATGTGGTACAGTAAATGATTTTGCAGATTGTAATGTACTGCCATCTAATTTAATTCAATTGTTTACATAACCTCAAGATGGCGGCTGTGCGAAATTTTAAAATTAAGTTTTTCTTTCTTGTGTCGTAATCATGCTATCGAAGTGAAAGTTTGAATAATGAACCTAGGCAATAAGTGACCTTGAATGGTACATAACTCTATGGCCTATACATATAACAATCCTAAATGGCAAGCTTCCGTAATATTTAGACGGTTCTCAATATATATGAATCTTTTACAGCAACCAAACTGAAATTTTTATGTTCATAGAGACTATGAACATATGTTCACCTATAGGACTTTCCGTAACCTGGTGAGCACGAATCCAACATGGCGGCTACGCGAAGTATAAATATTTAAATGGACGTTTCTCGCGAATTAACTATCCGAGTGCCGTGAGACGTTGCACGTTTTAAATGCTTACACAAATGTTGATCCACTGGCATCTAATTTATTTCAATTGTTTGCATAATCACAAGATGGCTGCTGTGCGTAATTTTAAAATCTCGTTTTTACTTCTTGTGTTCTAATCATGCGATTGAAGTTTGAATACCACACTTACACAATAATCTTAATATAATAGTACAAAAATAAAAATCCAACCTGGCGACCATCTGAAATATTTAGACGGTTCTCAATATCTACGAATCCGATACAGCAATTAAACAGAAATTTTGTATGTTGATAGAGGCAATTAACATGAGCAGGATATATGAAAATAGGCTGTACAGTTCTTCACGGAACTACTTGTTATACTTGTGGTCACACTGTCCTTATGCAAGGTTTCGACACTGATGTGTAACTATGTAACGGTCTGTTACTTCTTCACCCAAAATTATATCTCCCGCAGAGATGTTGGTTGGTTCCTCAGTTTAGGGGCTGCGACAACGCGGTCATATAACCCCGTGTACTTTGGGTGAGTGTAGAATCTGTCTGATAAACGGTGAGAATTGTGATGGCTGTATTAGTCTGTAATTCAGGTAAGGAATGCAGACTGTCAATTTCAAGCAGTAGTTCCTAATGTTGCTACCAGATAATAACGTCAACGCCACCCAGCTGTGAACTTGGCTACTAGATGCCACCTCAATCAGCAACTCGCAACGAACGTTGGAACTTCCCCTCCAAAGGAAAGCTTACTGAGGGATTTTTAGCGCTCTTAGAAAATCCGACGACTTCGGCCGGCTTTGAACCCGCGACCTTGGGCATAGAAGTTCAGCATGCTACCAGTTACGTCACCGAAGCCGCTTCACACTTAGTCAGATGGAAATCTGAATCTGATCTCGCGCAAGTGCGTTGTCATGGCAACGTCTGATGGCTCATCCCTCATCAATTTAGTAGTGTTGCCATGTCAACCACTGATAGCTCTTGGCATTTTCTTATAATTCCGAAATCATTTTTCTCATCCCTTGGCGCAATGGTGGCTCATATCAAAAATTCTTTCAGACAAACGTTTTAGGTAATTATTAGGGGAATATTGTCCATTTTGTACGGTTTTGATATTGTGCCTATTAACAGAGATATGATTAATGTTTCCCGAAAAAAAACTTTTTCCCACCCCTTTGGTCAATGGTAGGTGCTATCAAAAAAACGTTTCAAACATAAATTTCTGAGCTTTATCCGACACATAGTATGAACTTTGAACGGATTCGATATTTCACATATTAAGAGAGTTATAGCAATATTTCATTTTTTCGAAAAAAAAAAGTCCCCCATTTTCATCCCCTTCGACCGATTTAGCCCAGTAACGAACTCGTCCGAGATTTTATGGGTATACATATTCGGTAAAAAATTCAAAGTGATTGGTGCAAAATTACGGCAGTTATCGTGTCCACAAGAAACTGATATACATATATATACATATATTACATAAATTATATATAAACTTTTGAACTGACGGTGGTTTTGGGGTCTGGGGGATGTGAAACGCGAAGATATGTCGAAATTTTCCGGAAATCGAAAAAATGGTACCCATTGCAATAGTTAGCTTTCTAATGAAATCTACCTAAAATACTGCCGTCAACGACACCTAGCTGTGAACTTGGCTACTAGATGCCACCTCAATCAGCAACTCGCAACGAACGTTGGAACTTCCCCTCCGATGGAAAGCAAACTCAGGTTTTTTAGCGCTCTTAGTAAATCCGACGACTTCAGCCGGATTTGAACCCGCGACCTTGGGCATAGAAGTTCAGCATGCTACCAGTTCCGATACCGAAGTCGCTTCCCACTGACATATGAAAACTGAATGTGATCTCGTGCAGTGGCGTTGTCATAGCAACTGCTGATGGTCATCCCTTATCAATTAAAAGTAAAGTTGTCATGGCAACCTCTCTTGGCACTTGTCATTTTCTTATAATTTAAATCATTTTGTTCACCCCGTGGCGTAATGGTGGGTCATATCAAAAATTCTTTCAGAAAAAAGTTTTAGGTAATTATTGGAGGAATATTGTCCATTTTGTGCGGTTTTGATATTGTGCCTATTAACAGAGATATGATTAATGTTTCCCGAAAAACGCACTTTTTCCCACCCCTTTGGTCAATGGTTGGTGCTATCAAAAAACTTATTTGACATAAATTTTTGGCACTTATCCGACACATATTATGAACTTTGAAGGGATTCGATATTTCATGTATTAAGAGAGTTATAGCGAAATGTCACTTTTTCGAAAAAAGCCCCCCATTTTTACCCCCTTTGACCGATTTTGCCCATTAACGAACTCGACCGAGATTTTATAGGGATACATATTATGTAAAAAGTTCAAAGTGATTGGTGCAAAATTACGGCAGTTATCGTGTCCACAAGAAACTGATATATATATATAGATAGATACATATATACATAAATTATATATAAACTTTTGAACTGACGGTGGTTTTGGGGTCTGGGGGATGTGAAACGCGAAGATATGTCGAAATTTTCCGGAAGTCGAAACATGGGACCCATTGCAATAGTTAGCTTTCTAAAGAAATCTCCCTAAAACACCAATTTGATGGACAGTGGAGATTGTTGCCTAATAACATCGTCTATCGTGAAAGTGAATCAAAAATAACTTCAATGCGTAAAAGAAGAATTTCCTTTTTCGGCCACATATCAAGACTGCCAGAAACCAGGTTATTGAAACAATTATTTGATTACTTTTAGAAAAATAAAATCAATAATAATTGGTTCAAAGAAATTCAGGATGATTTGGAAGAATTGGGTGTAACTCGGCAACAAACCAAAGACAGAGAAGAGGACTTTGAAGATCAAAAGCATAAGCCTCAAACTAATAACAGTTGAACGGAAACAATATACTATATCGGGCACACAAAGGGCTTCCAGGTCGGAGAGGTTGAGAAAGTTTTGGGAGGAGAAAAAGAAGAAATTTACCCAAATTTATTGATTTAAGTGCTCCAATGTGGGCGTAAAATATGTAAATAAATGAAATAAAAATTAGCGAACAACCCACCACATTTAGGTACCGTGTTGACCGACTGAATAACATCAAATTTTGATTACTGAGGCAACACTGAAAATAGCTTCAAACGCCACAATTACCAATGTAAGTACGAAAGTAAGTAAATATGCAAATTAAGAAAGAAATACTTGGGTAAATATGATAAATCTGTAGGTACGTAAATAATTAAGTAATCTGGTCGGAAAGCAATTACAAATTCAAAGGAGACTAAGTAATTAGGGAAGTAAGTAAATAAATGAATTAATAAGCAAATACCGGTAAATAATAAACTAAGCATGTACTCTAAGAATATTCAAGCGGTTTATTTATTTATTTATTTATTTATTTATTTATTTATTTACTTATTTATTTATTTATTTATTTATTTATTTATCGTATGGCTTTTAGTGCCGGGAGTGTCCGAGGACATGTCCGGCTCGTCAGAGGCTGTGGCTACTTCAAGTGGACACACAAGGGGTGAGCTACAAGTTCAGTTCGATTTCAAGTCATGTCACTGACACCTAGTGGTGAACGTTGGAACTTTGATAGAGAGTTTCAACGAAATATAACCTAGAAATTTAGCTTCACACAAGTTTTGTTAATGGAGAGATCTCTTCCATGCCATAAATATATGACATGGGACCGCCGTCTTTACTTCCCCTCCGAAGGAAGGCATACTGAAGGATTTTGACAATCTAAAACAAGTAGTTCCGTGAAGAACTATACAGCCTATTTTCATACACCCTACTCATGTTAATTGCCTCTATCAACATACAAAAATTCAATTTTATTGTTGTGATAGATTCGTAGATATTGAGAACCGTCTAAATATTTCAGATGGTCGCCAGGTTGGATTTTTATTTACGTACTATTACATGAAGATTATTGTGTACGTGTGGTATTCAAATTTCAATCGCATGATTAGAACACAAGAAGTAAAAACAGGATTTTAAAATTTCATTCATCTGCCATCTCGTGGTTATGAAAACAATTGAAATAAAATAGATGGCATTGGATTAACATTTGTATATGCATTTAACGTGCAAAGTTTCACTGCACTCGGATGGTTAAATCGCGAGAAACGTCCATTTAAATATTTTATACTTCACGTCCCCGCCATGTTGGATTTGTGCTCACCGTACAAAATTTCAGGGTGATATCGGTAATAGTTTCAGAGATACTGAATGCTGGTGAAATAATTCGCATTGCCGCCATGTTGGATTTGTGCAACACAATAAAATTTGAAGGGTACGGTCGGGGTTGGCCAGAATGGTGCTATGATTTTACCGAGTTTCATTGAAATCGCTCCAGCCGTATAGAAGTTATTAGGGGGGGATACAGACACGAATCACACACTCACGCTCACACAGACACACGGACAAAAGTTGATCTCATAAGCCTATTTCTTCATAAAATGAAAATAGGCTAAAAATCCGACAACTTTTATCCGGGTTTGAACCCACGATCTTGGGAACAGCAGTTCAGCATGCTACCAACTACGCCACAAAAGCCGCTATCCAAGCGGTAACACTGAAACGATAGCACTTCTATAAACTCTGTATCAAACAGAGCTGCTATTACACGGCAACACATTCAGAAGTAATGACAGGCCTCATCAGAATAACGCGTGCTAAGAATGAATGGCAGGGTGAGGACAAGCCACGAGGGAGCATTGGTCACACGAGTAATAATATAATATGTATCATTAAGAGAAAAGAATTTGAATAATACCCTTGGCAGTTTTGACTTTCAAATTCAGACTAATGGCGATGTATTATCACAGTGCGTCACGCAACACTTTGCAGCCCATTGTACGTTATCATCACAATTCCTTTTAAGAGCGGATAAGCGTTAGATTTAGAGAATATTTCAACAGGTTGTAGTGATAAATAATATTGAAATGAGAATATAATAAGGTGTATACAGGGTGTTCAAAAACTACTTGAAAGGAGTATATAGTCTAAGCGTTAGTGGATTGGTCATTTGATAACACGCCAGAGGATTTGAATAAGTTTTTGAATGGTATGGACTGCGTCTTGAGGAAAGAATTCATGATGAAAATCAATAAATTTAAAACAAAAATATTGGAATGCATCCGAATTAAATCAGAGACTTCTATGGACATCAAATTGGCAGGTGAAGAGCTAAAGGAAGTAGGAGACTTATGTTACTTAGGAAGCAAAATAACCAGTGATGGACGAAGCAAATAGGATATAAAATGTAGGTGTGCTCAGTCAAGGAAAGCATTTCTATAGAAAAGGAATCTGTTGACATTGAATATAGATTTAGGTATTGGGAAATCATTTTGGCACTACATAGAAGTGAAACTTGGACTATTGGTGCATCCGAAAAGAGGAGAATTGAAGCGTTTGAAATTAGGTGTTACAGAAGAATGATGGGGATCAGATGGGTAGATAGGGTGAAAAATGAAGAGGTATTAAAACGAGTGGGAGAGGAGAGATGTTTCTGGCGCCTGCTAAAGAAGAGAAGAGATAGGTTGGTAGGACGATTATTAAGACACCCAGGAATAGCAAACTTAGTTATGGAAGGAGGGGTAGAGGACAAGAACTGTAGGGGTAGACCAATGTTCGAATATGCTAAACGCATTGCCTCGGATGTAGGGTGTGGTAGCTACGTAGAGATGAAACGATTAGCTCTGGACAGGGAGGCATGGAGATCTGCATCAACCCAGTCAATAGACGACTCAAACAACATCTGATGATGATCGCTTGAAGGTGGAAATTGTCCTAACGAATAGGGGTATGATATTGCATGCCAAGCTTCTATGCCCAAGATTGCAGGTTCATATCCAGCCGAAGTCGATCGGATTTTCGTTAAAAATCCCTCAGTATGCCTTCCTTCGGAGGAGAAGTAAAGCCAGCGGGCCCATGTCATAGATTTATGGCATGTAAGAGAACCTTCCACAAACTACAATTATTGTTTACAGCTAAATTTGTAGGTTGATTAATGCTCTATTAAATTCCAACGGTCGCCTCCTGATGATGATCGCTTGAAGGTCAAAACACGTAATTCGAGTCATATGAACAGTGAAATACAATGACGAGGTTTGAATTAAGAACGTCCCTCATAACGACTCCGGTTTTAAAGACGCCAGTTCTTTACCCGGTGTTTCGTGCCGGAAAATCTACTAAAACGTGATTCTCACATTCTAACATCCTTAAATGTCATCGGACTGAAATGGAATAGAACTTGCTACCATGATTTTCGAAGAACTATTCATCTCTCACTCCACCACCCAGGACAGACAGGTCATTATAAATCTAGGGCAGAATGAACGCGCCGTTCATTAAGACGACTGAATAAAATTTGCAGTGTAATTTAAAGTTTAATATATTGAAGTCTGGAGGGAATTAATTCAGAATAGGATGTTAGTTTCTATGGACAGGGTTGCATCACATCACAAATAGCTGCTTCTATTTCCACAAAAGGGGCAATAAAACAAAGAAATACGAGCTAAGAAGGAAATATCTCATTGTTGTATTCCATTTTAAAGTAATGGGTTGAGTACCAGTTTATTGGTGCTTCAGACGTCTCAGCTGATATATGGACAAGCATGTAAAGAAGAGGGTGAGGTTTCTTTTAACTTACTTTCCTATAGAAAATATTCTCACAATGTTAATTGTTGTTTTTAAGGAGTAAATCGTCTAAGCCACGCAGGAGTTCTCAACCTTTTTCAACCATCGAACCCCTTTAAAAAAATTAAACATCCTGCGTACCCCTTACTAACCTTTCTTAGGTAGTAATAATGGTTATTAAAATGTAAAAGGTATTTAGTTAGTATGGTTTAACCCTTGTAATTTTATAAGGAAAGATACTTATCTGACACATATTATGAACTTTGAATGGATTCGATATTTCTCGTATTAAGAGAGTTGTTGTTTTTCAGTTCCTTTTCCCAAAGGGTGATATTCGCAATCATTGCGCTAGTTTTCATTTCAACATAGAACATATCAGAAACACTACCTAGCATACACTTATTCCAAATGTTCAGTTTTTCAAAAAATATCACTTAAATATGCCAATTTTTAAAGCCAACCAAAGTCATTTAGTACTGATGATAAATTAGAATTGTGCTCGGAAAAGAAAAGATGCAATTCTTTGTGGAGTTCAAATACACGCGCCGTAAATAACTCACACAGTAGTCAAGGCCCGAATCTCACTGCGCATGTGGATCGAGTAGAAGGATGGCCTGCCGCGTACAGGTACCACAGGTTGAGAATCCCTGACCAAACGGAAATAGCAGAAATTTCTTTTTAAAATTTACTCATTTAATTGTATAAAATAAGTAAGCCTCCGTGGCTTGGGCGGCAGCACGCCGGCCTCTCACCGCTGGGTCCGTGGTTCAAATCCCGGTCACTCCATGTGAGATCTGTGCTGGACAAAACTGAGGCAGGCAGGTTTTTCTCCGGGTACTCCGGTTTTTCCTGTCAAAATTTTATTCCAGTAACACTCTCCACTATCATTTCATTTCATCTGTCATTCATTTAATCATTGCCCCAGGGGAGTGCGACACGCTTCGGCAGTCGGCACAGTCCATATCCTCGCCGCTAGATGGGGGCTTCATTCATTCCATTCCTGACCCGGTCGGAGACTGGAAGCAGGCTGTGGATTTTCATTTCATTCATTAGAAAGCTAACTATTGCAATGGGTACCATATTTCGACTTCCGGAAAATTTCGACATATCTTCGCTTTTCACATCTCCCAGACCCCAAAACCACCGTCAGTTCAAAAGTTTATAAATAATTTATGTATGTATATATGTGGGAAACGGTTTCCAGATCATGACACTCACAAGCATCGAATATAGAACTGAATTATTTATTAAAACAATGAAACTGATTAAAATACAGTAGAGAATTAAGGGAATGTGTTTCGCGGCTCATCGGAACTCGGAATATTGCTTCTCTTCTTTTTATTCTCAGACAATGGCGCTGAGCTTACTCCTGTGCCCGCTAGATCCCATACTCGGCCTTCTTGATCCTCATTCGGTTCCCACACTCGGCCGTCCTGATCCTCATCCGACCCGGATGAAGAAAATCCGCTCGGCCAGGGCCTCATGAACTCCGCACAGGACGATGTGATTCTTGGTCCAGCATGGTCTCCTTCTCTGCTGACGTCATATGTGTCGTTGAGTTTTACTCGAGTCACTCGATAAGGTCCTAGACTTTTGGTTTTTAGTTTCAGATGTGGACCGATCTGAGTGCGTTTGATGGCAACCAGGTCGTCGACCTGATACTTCTTAGGCTCCTTACGTCGTCGGTTGAATTCAGCACGATTTTCAGATTGTACTTTTTCTATCTGCTTTTATGCATCTTCTCTCATCTGATCACGTTTTTCGTTGAACGAATCGATCAGCTCCTCTTCGATGAGTTGCACTATACGTAGATAATTTTGGTTGTGCATTCTGACTCCTGTCAGCAGCTCGAAAGGTGACATTCCGATGCTCCTCTGGAACGTAGAGTTGATAGCTCGTTGGACAGATGGTACAACCTTGTACCATTTTGTTGGATCGTCAATGCTAAGTTTAGCGATGATCTTGGTCACTGTTGAGTTGACTCTCTCGATTTGACCATTGGCTCTTGGCAGTCCAGCTGTGATCAAGACGTGCTTGATACTCTGCGATTTACAGTAGTCCTGGAACTCATGGGAGGTGAACGATGGCCCCCTGTCGGTGATCACTTGAACTGGGTTTCCAAAGTTCGTCCTCTGAAACTCCATCTTTTCAATCGTCTGGGCCGATTTGGTAGTTTTCACAGGATACAGCCAGGTGAACTTCGTGAAGGCGTCTATCACACAGAAGATGTGTTCATATCCCTTGTGTGTAGACTTAAGTGGTCCAATGTGATCCATGTGGTAGGTGTGCAATGGCACACTCTCCTTGAACATCGGATGTAACCAACCTTCTTTCTTGCCTGCCTTCCTGTTAACCACCAGACACTTCACACAGTTGGCTATGACTCGTTTCACCTTGTTGGCCAAGTCTGGAATATAATATTCCTGCTTCACGTCTTCTTCAGTCCTTTTAACAGCGTAGTGTCCCTTCTCATGTGCATCTCTGATGATTTCATGGTGCATTGCTCGCGGGACCACCAACGTCTCTCGCCCGTCAACAAATTTAAATAGCAGTCCATCTCTGACGATGAAGTTTTCGTAAGGCCCTTTCTCCAGTGTCGCTTTTATCGCTGTCAATCCTTCGTCTTTTCTCTGGGCGATTTTGATCCTCGCTGCAAGGCCATCAGGGAATCCAAACATCACTGCTGGGCATCGGCTCAAGGCGTCGACATGTTTCATCCTGGTTGCAGTTCGGTGTTCGATGGTATAGTCAAACTCCTCCAAGGCCATAGCCCATCTAGCTACTCGTGGGACCAGGTCCCTTTTGTGCATTGTCTTTTGGAATTTCATACAGTCAGTCACAATCTTGAACGGAATTCCATTTTTCTTTTTGACTACCACCACTTGGCATGTATATTCTGATTGACTCGGTTCTATGATATCTTCCTCCAGCCACGCCTCGACTTGCTCATCGACAAATTCGTTCTCAAGCGGTGCCATTCGTCGGGGCCTGCTAAATATCGGTTTTTCTTCTTTCAATGTGATCTTCATCTTGACATCAGTAGATTTCGTCTTCTTTGGTACATATCTCGCTACCAAATCCTGGATCTGTTCCCTTTTTTCCATATCAACGCAGTTCTCGATATCCAATTCCTGTTCGTCGGCTACCCCGATCAACATCATTGGGACCTCTAGTTTCTTGATGGTAACTCCTTGCTTGCTCAGGATGACCTCACCCTGATCCAATAGATCGTTACCAATAACCATGTCCGACTCCATAGTATCATCAGAAACAACATAAACGTTGGTTTGGAACTCCAGATCTTCTACTTCAACGACTGTTGTGAAGTAACCTTGAGGAGCAACAAAACCATTACCGAATCCTTTCAAAACAAGATCCGTGCTCTTCAATCCTGGGGAACCCATGGTCTTATGGATGTTTTGTCGCAGTAGGTTATAAGGACTGCCACAGTCGATAAGTGCCTGAAGTTTCTTCTGACCCAAACTAACCTCTTTGAACTTGAGGCAGCTTTTCTTTTCATCAATAAGATTGATACCTTGATTATTCCTCTAATCGTTCTTCCTCTCTTTTTTGCACTCGGATGAAATGTGGCCAAACTCGTTGCAGTTGAAACATCTCTTGCCTTTATTCTTGTGCTCACATTCCTTTGAACTATGACCAGATCCACCGCAATTATAACATCTATCTCCACTACTCGCCTCTTTCTTCTTTGTACTGCCCCAACACTTTCCGTCCTTCTCGTTGGCACTCTTGGCACTTCCTTGAGAATTACTGTTATTATACTTTGTGCTTTTCTTTGGCAAAGACTTCACTGCCATATCATAACTTTTCATTTTCTCCTTGAAATCCTTGGAATTTTTTGCTCCATAGAGAAGAAGTTTTGATCCTGAATCGTCCTCGATCCCATCAATCACGTACTGACACAGAGAAACTTGCTCAACATCACCTCTACTGGCGATTTCCTTCATCACAAGAAAGTACTCCTGTAGAGATTCGTCGCGCTTTTTTCGTCGCTGGGTTAACAACTTGTGAATTTCTGCACTGCTTGCCGCCACGTCAAACTCCTCTTTCAAGGCCTTCTTCAGTGCAGTCCAGGATGTCAGTCCTTTCTCACCTTGAATAAAAAGCTTAGCTAAACCATCGAGTGATTTCTTAGCGAAAATAAACTTTTGCAGCTCACTCCATCCCATCAAGATTGACGTCTCCTCAAAATCTGCGATCCATTTCTTCACTGGGTAACCATCCTTACCGTTAAATGTTTTCATAGCGCCCTCTACGTCGCGGAACGACAATGAAAACTTATGTTGTTCTCTATACCTTCTGTGCTGGTCTTCCCCTTCGCTCTCTTCGTCTTCTTCGTCTTCTTCATCATCTTCGTCATCATCGTCTATATTAGTTGCGAGTTCATCCAAATTTCTCAAGTAATAAGAAATGGTGTTAATCATTACCTCCTTTGTCCCGATCTCGGTATTAAGAATCTCAGAAACACGCAACAGATCAGCCTTAGAAAATGTTTCTTCGATAAATTTCTTCTTAGCTTCCTCTTCAATGGAATTTTCGTCAAAATCGAATCCAGGAAACTCTCGCAGTCGCTTTCGATTCTTCCTGTCGTCTGGTATATGCTCGAAAATAAGGTTATGTAAAACTTTGATTGCTTTGACCGGAGCATCACTTATGTTCTTATTTATTTTCTCTATTGCACCGAGTGTAGTCATCTTATTTGTTTACTCACGTCTATCAAGTAGATTTCCGTCAATATCGCTTCCTCAAAACCTCGCTATCAAACCTGTTTAACCTCATTCACCAAACCGTTGATATTTGTAGGTGATATCGTTGAATTCCGCTTCCCGTCGTTTCTCTCTGACGAGTCGCTATCCTCTTACCACATCCACAATCCTCTGTCGTCGTTTAGATTTCGACCCTCGTCGTCGTCGTCACGGCACCACTAATTGTCACTGAAACTGAAGAACACATTTTGCTAGCCTATGAATCCTCGTCGTAGATTCGCACGTCGTGGGCTCACAAAACTGCACTTCGTCTCGTCGTCAGCGTCGTAGGCAACAGCAACAAATATGATTAGCCGTCCACTTCGTCGAAAATAGCGTTGTATTTTGCGTCGTACTTCGTGTCGTGGATTGCGTCGTAACTCGTTGTTTCAGTCCATCCCGGACGAGCCCCCATTTGTGGGAAACGGTTTCCAGATCATGACACTCACAAGCATCGAATATAGAACTGAATTATTTATTAAAACAATGAAACTGATTAAAATACAGTAGAGAATTAAGGGAATGTGTTTCGCGGCTCATCGGAACTCGGAATATTGCTTCTCTTCTTTTTATTCTCAGACAATGGCGCTGAGCTTACTCCTGCGCCCGCTGGATCCCATACTCGGCCTTCTTGATCCCCATTCGGTTCCCACATATATATATGAATATATGTATAGATATCAGTTTCTTGTGGACACGATAACCGCCGTAATTTTGCACCAATCACTTTGAATTTTTTACATAATATGTATCCCCTTAAAACCTCGGTCGAGTTCGTTAATGGGCTAAATCAGTTGAAGGGGGTGAAAATGGGGGGCTTTTTTTTTTCGAAAAAGTGAAATATCGCTATAACTCTCTTAATACGAGAAATATCGAATCCATTCAAAGTTCATAATATGTGTCAGATAAGTGCCAAAAATTTATGTTTGAAAGTTTTTTTGATAGCACCAACCATTGACCAAAGGGGTGGAAAAAAGTGGGTTTTTCGGGAATCATTAATCATATCTTTCTTAATAGGCACAATATCAAAACCCTACAGAATGGAAAATATTACCCTAATAATTACCTAAAACTTTTGTCTGAAAGGATTTTTGATAAAACCCACCATTACGCCAAGGGATGAGCAAAATTATTTCAGAATTAAAGAAAATGCCAAGTGCTATGAGAGGTTATCATGACAACGCTTCTAAATTGATGAGGGATGAGTCATCAGCAGTTGCTATGCATCGCCACTGCACGAGATCACATTCAGTTTTCAATCTGTCTGTGGGAAACGACTTCGGTATAGGAACTGGTAGCATGCTGAACTGCTATGCCCAAGGTCGCGGGTTCAATGCCGGCTGAAGTCGTCGGATTTTCTAAGAGCGCTAAAAATCCCTGAGTATGCTTTCCTTCGGAGGGGAAGTTCCAACGTTCCTTGCGAGTTGCTGGTTCTGGTGGAGTCTACTAGCCAAGTTCACAGCTAGGTGTCGTTGATGGTAGTATTTTTTAATTATGTAGCCTATTTTAGGTAGATTTCATTAGAAAGCTAACTATTGCAATGGGTCTACCATGTTTCGACTTCCGGAAAATTTCGACATATCTTCGCGTTTCACTTAAGCTCTCACCACTAATTCCGGGTGGTGGCTTCGGTGGCGTAGTCGGTAGCATGCTGAGCTTTCATTAGAAAGCTAACTATTGCAATGGGTACCATGTTTCGACTTCCGGAAAATTTCGACATATCTTCGCGTTTCACATCCCCCAGACCCCAAAACCACCGTCAGTTCAAAAGGTTATATACACAAAGGACACAACAAAGAAAGCACTTGCCACCTTCACCTACGTAAATCGAAGCGTTTACACAGTAACCAACATCCTAAAGAAACACAATATGAACGTCGCCTTTAAAACCAATAATTCTAATTTCAACAAATTTTTCAACTCCAATAAAGTCAACAGTAGTGATAAACATTTAAAATCGGGAGTTTATGAGCTCAGATGTAATTTTTGCAATTCAAATTACGCGGGACAAACGGGTAGGAGCATACGTACTCGTTATGCTGAGCATGTTTCGGCCATAACACACAGGAAGTTTACAGCCATGGCGGTACACATGGAAGAAACGGGACATAAGTTCACGGACATAAATAATGACGTCAAAATTTTGCATTATGCTTCGAAGGGCACCTATATGAATATTTTGGAAAATATTCGTATCATTACTTATCAGAGGTCAAAGGAATGCAATAATCTAAACGAGGTTAATTTTGAAACGAATTAATTGTTTGATTTATTAGCAGATTATTTAAATAATAATAATAAACGCAAACCACCTCCTCAACCCCCACCGCAATAGTTTAATTCCAACATACATTCCTGACTCGAATTATTTTCATGACTCCACACCCAATTACCTTCCTGGATGCTGGTTAGTTGTTTTCTCCGCTTTTGGCAAGGTTATACGACACTTGTGTGCATTTCAGCAACCCACGTTGAAGCTAGCAATGAGTAAATGTGTCAATATTCATTACTTCAACTAATAAGTGTTTATTCCGTGAGTGACATTAATGTGTCGAATGACACAGGCCTAACAAAGGAAGAACAAGAGAATAAATGTGAACTGTGTTTTTCTTATTTAGTGAGGTTATCGATGTTATATGATGTTTAACACCAATAAGTGGGCTGAGGAAGAAAACATTGTGTGTTTTCGAAACATGTACCTATAGAATTTTTATGTAAGTAAAAAGTATTGATTTGGCGAGAAATTTATGTTATACTTCATGTTGAGTTTGTATTTACGCCTTCCCTTTGCGCTCCTCCAATCACGCGTGTTCCCGCCAAAAATGCGGTGCAGTTGTTATCTTCTTGTTGAAGTTCTGCCTATAGAACTAAGAACTTTCTACAGCTGGAAACATAGTGTTTCTTCGAATATGACTCTTAGGTGTCCTTAATTTAGGCTCAAAACTGATTTTTTACAAAAATAAATTGAAAAATAGAACGATTATCAGAATAACCTCAATTAAAAAGGTTTAGATGCCGTATTTACTTGTGTGAACAAAATATAAGAAATAATGAGGTATTGGTTATAATGCAAAGCAAAAATAATGATTCATATGGTTGGAAAAGTGGTATTAATGTGTTTTTTTTTCGAATAGTCTGCATGACCATTGAAAATGGCTTGGCATTCTTGGCAAGTATTTCAGGAAATGGCTTGGCATTAAGATACGCTTGTAGTTTTACGTGACCGTTAATCTCGTAAATAGAAGCCAGGGTCCTTCTTAAGATGATTATGTGGATTAGCGCTGACAAAAATATACCCGGATACCCGGTGGTTACCATGTTCGTCATCTAGGCCTATGCATTCTAGTTCAGTAGGAACATCAATATTGTGCCCGTCTGCATAACAACGTGCACAAGACCCTACCATGTATCTGAACTATTCCTGTGAACTAGATTCTTGTCTCAGATTTTTAAGGTACTAGTCCAGAGTACATGCTCCGAAAATAACAAAATTGGAAAGCAAAACTGAACATCAGTTTAAAAGCAAACACCATTCTATCAGTGTTTATTAAAACTTTAAATAAACAAACCAACTAATGTCATCTATCAAATTCAGGATTGGAAATTGATGAACAATTTCCTATCCTACTCTCTTGTTGGGCACGAGGGTGCTAGCTAAGCTTAATAACAGAACATTTTAAATAAATAAATCCTCCTGAAAAAAATCTAGGTTTGAGTTCTATAAAGTCTCACAGAGAAGTCCTATCAGACAAAAAAGTAGCAACACTGGATGAAAGAAGAAAAACCTCTATTAGAAAAATAACAAACGATAAACGATTATCAACAGTGACATGAAATCTACGTCGCATGAGAACCTTGTGCATAATTGACCCCTTTTGACTGACGGGACCCAATAACTAATTTATGATGTTCACCACCACATTTACATTGAAAAAGCTATCTAACTGTTATATTCCAAGCTAATTACACTCTAGGCCCTATTATAATGTGTTATGAACAATCGTATTTTTTCAGTGTAGGGGAGGAACTTTTAACTATTGTTTACTTTTAACCGGAATCATCTTATTATTATTATTATTATTATTATTATACTTATTCTTTGTTTGTTTCACCCAACTTTGGGGTACATGAAATCAATCTCCTTTTATTGTTTTGAGCTTTCCTTTTGGCCCAGTATTGCCTCATCCTTTGAGATCTTGCTTCCCTTTCATCGGCAGGGACGAGGATCGTACGCTTTTGTTTGAGTTTCACTTGGAACCGTTGTTTCTTATCCTTGGTGACAGTTTTGGCTGTTTTGTCCATGAGCATGGTGTCAGTAATTTTTAGTTCTACGAGGTCTTTCTCGGTTTCCTTAAACCAAAGAGGTTATGTTTTTTATTACGAACGTGGTCGAAGATCTTTTTTGGTTAGTCTATTTGAATTCATTAGGAGGATGTGCCCATAAAACCAATTCTCCGTTTTCTTATTGTGTCCGAGAGTTTTTCAGTCTTTTGGTCAAGAGTTTCGTTCCTGACATGGATTAATTTGCTGTTAAGAAATTTGGGGCCTAAGAGTTTGCGTATTATCTTTCTTTCCTTGACCTCCAGCCTTTCAAGCGGTCCATGGATGGTGAGAGACAATGTTAGGCTGCATATAAGGCTTCTGGTTTAATTACCGTGTTATAATGTCGTATCTTGGTATTCCAGGAGAGAGAGTTCTTGTTATAAGTGACCTTCGTAAATTGGAAGGCCAATTCTACTTTATTTATTTTTAAGATGATTATCATTAATATTATTCTTCTTCTTCCTCTTCCTTCGTTACGGCCAACTAAGGACCACGTCATGTCAACTGTTTTTTCTGCATTTTAATGTTAGCCCAGTACTCCTTCATTCGCAATCGATGTTGCACCTTTCTCTCTGTCGTCCACGCCTTCCCGGTTTTTAGCTTCGGCTTAAGTTGAAAACTCCGATGTTTCTGAAGTTTATCCCTAAGTGGGCCACGCTCCTGGATATCTTCACGTGTTAGCCCAGTCTCCAACAGATCTTGCTCTACTTCAATGAACCAGGCCCCCTTTGTCTTTTTCTCACGGAGAAAAGCAAAAATTCTGTTGGATAGCAGTGTTGATTTCATTCGGGTTATATGTCCATAAAAAGAAATCCTCCTTTTCCTCATCACGTCCGTTATTTTCTCTACGTGAGTGTACAACTCGTGGTTGTGGCGTCTTCGGAACTCGCCGTGTTCTTTGACTGGACCCAGGATTTTCCTTAATATCTTCCTTTCCTTGGTCTCCAGTTTTTCCATTATGCTATTAATATTATTATTATTATTAGTTAAATCGTTTCAAATATACACATTTTACAAAATTCAGAAAAACTGTACACATTTTATGAATTTCCTTAAATTTCCTACTCATTGTTTAACCCGAAAATTTACAATTATTACATTATATTGCTACAATATGATAAAGACAGGTCGAAATAGGATATCAAATTCATACAGAGGAGGAAGAGCAGTCACATATACAACCTTGTGTGTGGCTTGCATATCATTGATTACTATTTCTAAAATTTGTATAATGGCTTAGCCGAATAACACGTTCTATGTAAATGATTTATGTACTAAAAAATAATGAATAAGAAGGAACATTGAATTTGCGTTTTTATAACCGTGTAGGCTCAACTAATTATATTTTCAATTTAAATTTTGTTTTCTTTGAGGAAATGTTTTGTATGCATTTTCAGGTTTGCGTGATTTCCTTAAAATTCTTTAAATTTAATAAGGAGTATGTTACATAATTTTGGTGAGAAATACAGAAATTTATGTCTAGCTATACTTAACTTAGGTTGATAGAAAAATAGAGTGATGTAATAAAACCAGTATGACATCAAAATTCCAATACATGCATTGAATGGAAATGGAACCTACTCCACCTTAGTGAAGGGCAAGCAGCTTGGAATGTGGATAAATCTGGGGTAAACCATCTGCCGGGATTCGAACCACCAATATACGAACTTGCTTTGCAGCTCCCCATCGCTCTTGTGGTGTATGATTTATCACGCTCGGCTTCACCACGGAGTTAGCTTGCCACGGTGGGTGAGTGGATATCGTGTCGGTCTACTAACCCCAAGATTGCAGGTCCGCTCCTGGCAGTGGTAAGTGATTTTTGAAAGGCGGCAAAAATACGATACGCATATCATACGATGTTGGCATGTCAAAGAACCCATTTGAATTCAGTAGGCCGAGTTCATAATGGCAAAATTAATCTCGGGAGTTTCCGCCAACACAAAGTTCCTCATTTCTCTACTAGAAAGCGCTATAGTGTTCAAGGAGCTTAGATGTCTAACATCTAACCTCCTTGACTTTCATAGTGATTCAAGGAACAACGAAATTCGACATGCAAGCTACCCTCTGGGTGTCAAATAACAAAGCTTGCACCCGGCATACGATATTATTATTATTACCGCGGAGTTTCAAAAAAAAAGAAGAAGAAGAAAGGAAACAAGTGTGCAAATCGTTTATTTGATTTTAGACATATGCAATTTAAAAAAAAACATTGAAAAACGAACACAACACGTGAAATATTGCACGAACACCACTCACGTGCCTCCACATTGAAAAATAATTTCATACCTGTTACATTCCAAATATGTACGGAATGTATTTGAGGAAGCAATTACGATTGGAATTCCGATCGGATATCGAGATGATTAAACAACGTGTAATTATTGGGTAGGTATGGTGAGGAAGGGGGGAAGGGCTTGAAAGAACTGTGGGGGTTGTTGGAGGGGGGTGTGTTTACATCACAGCCTTCACATACAGCATTGGTTTCCAACCTATGGAACGCAGACAGGTCTCATTTCCCAGGGCATATCCTGAAAGAACACACCATTCGAGTAACCTTGGGAAACATATCTATTTAAAAATAAATTCCCACAGGAATTTTAAAACTCAAACACACCTTAGTCGCCGGCCCCGTGGTGTTGGGGTAGCGCGCCTGCCTCTCACCCGTAGGCCCCGGGTTCGATTCCCGGCTCCATCAGGGATTTTAGAAACCGACGTGAGGCCTGGAACGGGGTGCACTCAGCCTCGTGAGGACAATTGAGTAGCTGTCTGACAGTGAGGCAGTGCCCCGGTCACGAAAATCAAGATTAACGGCCGAGGGGACCCGACGCGCTGACTACGCGTCACCCCAATATCTGCAGGCTAAATAGCTGGGCAGTGGTCGCTTGGTAGGCCTAGGACCTTAATGGGCTATAGTGCCAGGGGTTATTATTATTTATTAATACACCTTAATCAATAATTTTTATTTATTATTAAGGTGACTTTGGTGGCGTAGTTGGTAGAATGCTGAGCTTCTATGCCCGAGGTCGCGGGTTCAAACCTGGCCGAAGACGTCGGATTTGTTAAAAGTGTTAAAAATCCCTCAGTATACCTTCCTTCGGAGGGGAAGTAAAGCTGGCGGTCCCATGTCATTGATTTATGGCATGAAAAAGAACATTCCACTAACTACACTTGTGTGAAACCAAAATTTGTAGGTTAGGTTTAATTAATGCTGTTAAGTTCCAACGTTCGTCACCGGGCGCTGGTTGTGATGCCATCTAGTAGTAGAGAAGTTCACAGCTAGGTATTGTAGACGGTAGTATTTGGTAGCGAAAGTAGGAACTACTTGAAATTATCTTCTGCAGTCCTAACTTGAAATAAAATCATAACGCACACTAATACAGTCATCACAATTAACACCGGTTATCAGACAGATTCTACACACGACTAAAGGACACGGGGCTACATGACCGCGTTGTCGCGGCCCCTAAACTGAGAAACCAACCATATTTTAATTAATATGTGTTAATTAAATATCAGTGTCGGCCACATTATGGTCTTCTTCAGCTTTTTCAAAGAAGAAAATAAGAAACTAATGGAAAACTACGAGTAAATCTTTTGAAAACAACATTTAAAATTTAGTTTTAACTATTAAAATATTTTAAATATGTTAAATACTAATTTAGAAATTTTATTGACTAAGGTGTATTATATTTATTAAAATACCGGTGGGTAATATTTTCTAGACTGATTGCCAATAAGGAAATAATTAAAATGATAGGCGTAAAAGCACCAGTCGTTGACACCCTTAAGAGAAATTTCTACTTCATTTCAATCTACTCCTGTTCATTTTCCATTTGAACCTCCTTCTGATGTGTTAATATAATCTACAGTCTGTTCTCTTTTACAGGATATATTTGTTTTAACTCTAACCATAGTTGTTAGCTGGAATATTTCATTTGTTTCAAATGTAAAAATTGAACCAGTCATTGACACGCCAGAAATCTCAAAACACCAATAGATGACACCTTTCAGAACCAATGGTTGACAGTTAAGGAAAATAACTAGGCTAGGCTAAATTCATTATCAATTTTATTAGAAATAAGCACTAGAATATAACTAATAATAAGTGACTAAAATATAACTAAATTACTTATATTGTCAATGATATCAGATACTTCAACTCAAAATTACAAAAGTTCCTAATAAGGAATAAATCTTACATAAACACACAGCAGCATCCTCTTGATACCTTACATTGTATTAATATATCACAGATAGGCTAACTCAACCACACAGATAAATAGTAGTTATAATTGTTGGTACAAAAATTACACAGCTTAAATCAAATGTATTTCTAGAAACGACTTATCTGCTGCTTCAGTGAATGATCTACCAATCCACATCAACTGAACAAGGGAACTGGTAATGGGTCGTTGAGCTTGGCTTGCCAAAAGTTAATGGGTTAGGTAGAATTTGAAGGATGTCATCCACAGAGACATTCCTTTTATCACTTTCATTTTTAATGAAAACATTTCTTAAACGATTGAGGGGGTTGAGAGTAACCGCTGTGGCACAATTGTCATCAAGAACCTCTGTTATTTGAAGAACATATTTGAAGTATTTCTTATTTTTTCTTATTTGTTAAACAACAAAAGCTCCTTCTTGGATTGTTTTACGAGTACCATCATCAGGGCAAGACAATGTCTTGATAAACTTCCTCTCACTTAATAGAGGTTTTTCCACTGGCTCATTCACTGTTAAAACACTGCCTTCACCTTCCAATTCAGGGGAAGTTTCATTGCAAGTCACTGGATCCAACTTTGGGGGCAATGGAAAATCTTCGACACCATCTTCGTGCTGAAGGTCGAAATCTTCAGTTTCGGACTGGTCTGTGAGATGGAGACTCACATCATCAATACTGCTTCCAGACGGAATCCATTCTTCTTCTTCTTCCTCCTCTGAAGATATTATTTCACACTGCTTCTTCCTTTTCCTTGCAGTCTTCTTTGCCATATTTTTTAATTTCATTGCTTCTTCTTTTTGTTCCTTCTTCTTTTGCCTTTCAATAGCCTTCAGTTTCTTGCTTTCGTCTAAATCTAACTTTTTCTTTAATTTGTTCTTGTGGTACTCCTGCCATGACTTTGAAGTGACAACGGATGGTAATGTTTCTCTTTTCCTCTTTTTCTGCACCGTAGAAACATCTGGCCAGAAAAATACATTTTTAAATGGACTGGGGACATTATTAGGGATCCGTTTGTGTGTTGTGTCAACAGTTTCTCTGGTTGATGGTACTGCATCTGCATTCCTAGGGATACTGTCTGGTGTCGAATCTATAGTTTTGTTGATTGATGGCACTACACCTTCATTCCTGGGGAACCTGTTTGGTGTTAAATCGATAGTTTTGCTGGTTGATGGCACTGGTTCTGGTGATTCTTCATGCTCAGTCAAATGATCGATGCTTTTCTCAAGTTGTGGGATCACATTGTAACCAACAGGCCTAATCTTGGTTTTGATCTCTCTCCATGCATAAAATAATGATGTATCCTTTACTTCTCCTTTCCGTTCTTCGACTCCTTGAAAAGTTGATAATTTTTCTTTCCCAATGATATTTTCCAATACCTTAAGTGCTGTATTGTTCTCTTTCACATCAACTTCTGAAATTACATTTGCATTTTCATTTCTAGAAGGTAATTCATGGTCTATCACAGTGGATGGATTCCATGGCACCAAACCACACTTCCTAGAGCCATTCTGAATGGCTGTGAAAGGGATGTCATTAAGAACCGCTTTTAGAATTGGTGCAAAATCTTTCTTTTTCAGAATCGGCGAATCCATATTTTCTATTCTCCATGAATGAACTTTCTCTTTCCAGCGGCCTTTCAATGATCTAAAAACTGAAACATCCATCGGCTGTATCAGATGTGTTGCGTTGGGATGAAGAGCTATTAAAATTATCCCTTTTTCAGAACAAATTTCACTAGTGTGGAGAGTCATGTGTGAGGAATGCCCATCGAGGAAAAGAATTACAGGAAGATCGATGTTTTCGCTGATCAGCCATGGGTAGAATACATTGCTGACAAACTCATAAAAAGTGCTCCGGTCATCCATCCACTTTCTGAACGACCTATTCCCCAATCTGCGGGAATGCTGGTTGCAATTTCTGATGGGATCCTTTCATATTTAAACACAATTAATGGAGGGGCCATCACACCTGCTGCACTAGCTGTTATCATGACAGTTAAACATTCCTTGTCATCTGGATTCACCTTTTGGTAAATCTTCTTATCTCCTTTCTTAGCTAAAATTTTCCCTCCTTTTGGATTCAAAAAGACTCCTGTCTCATCGGCGTTAAATACCCTCATTGGATTAGCTAGGGCGTCCAAAACATTTTCATCACGCAGGAAATTATATATTTCTCTGTACCAGTTTTGTAGGTCTTCTGCCGACACCAATGCCCGCGATGTTGTCAGGTTTTCTGGCGTTCGTAGGGAAATCGTTGGGTGCCTGTTCAAAAATGATTTAAACCACTTTCGGCCAGATTTGAACTGGGATTTCCTATTTAATTGAGTTAAAAGTTGTTGAACGCTGTTTATTAACTCCTCTTTCACAATTGGAAAACCGGCCTTTGCCAAGGATTTTATCCAAGTCACGAGCACCTCTTCCTCCTCTGGGGATAAAATGGGGTTTGGGCCCATTCGGGATTTCTTAATTTTGCCCTGTACCTTATACATAATGGTAATTCTTGTCACACCATGCCGTTTAGCAGCTGATTTTACAGAAGAGCCATTTTTTACGTCCTCCATTGCTTCCTCCATTTGCTCCGGAGCATAATTCCGAATGTTCCTAGACTTTTTGCTCATTTTGTGGCCTAAAACGAAAGATAGCTCTATATTAGTCAAAAGACCAAACCTTACTGACCAAACACATTGATAAAATAGGCTAAGTAAATAAAGATATAGGAATTTGGAATCAATCGCCAATAGTTGACACCCCAAAAACCTAAAGTTGACACCCCGTGTCATCCTTTGGTATAGGTCATTCAAATGATCCAAAAGGACTACCAAAAAGATCAAAATTTAAAGTATATTCTGACAGTAACAAAAAGATTTCAAATTGAAATCATATGGGAAACACCCATTATTGACAGGGGGTGTCGATTAAGGGTTACAGGCAGGATTTAGTGAACCAATAATTGACACCCAAACCTAACCCTACTTTTACCCGCCTTTTTTCTATTGTGAACACAACAATGGAAAGAACATCTGTTTATCTTCTCTACTGCATATCAGGATTATCTGAAGCAAGCCAACACGAGGAAATATAATTACTAAAACAAACTCACCTGCTTAAGAAAACTGACAAAGAAAGCATGTGCTGCCCTATCTTGCAACAGTGACCATAACTGAACTACGTCCCTCTCCAACCCATAACACCTCATCTGACTAGTTTTCAGCCAGTACCACCAGATGGCTCCCAAGTAGTTGCCGCCTAAATGTGAACGCAACAGGCAGGCATCACTCCTTATTTTTAATGATTGTTTCCCAGAGTGTCAACTATAGGTGACCATGTCAATGACTGGTGCTTTTACCCTAAGTTCATATCATTACATTACATATCTATTGTTAGAAGCTATACAGTCGGTCAACACGAATGTACCTAATAAGATTGAGCGGTGGGTTATAATTCATTTCCTAGTGCCTGTAATAAAATATAATGAATTATTTATACATTTTAATAAAACACATCTCACACAAATTGGGGGATTGTAGATCACCACCCAATCTAATTATGTACAGTCGCGTTGACCGACTGGAACGCTTCTATCAATAACTTACTTAGACAACTCTAAAAATTGGGAAACACATTCAAAAATATTACTTAATTAAAGTTAATGGCTGAAAATGTTATCATTTATGGCTGGAAAGAATAATTTCAATTTAACCAGAAATAACATACAATATTGTCCAAAGAGCATGGGATTTATTAACTGTATCATTCAAGCATAACAACATACAGAATTTCCTTATGTGTGTTGCAGTTATTTCGATTGGAGCAGAGTCGAAGTGCAATTGTCATTCACTTAATGTCTGGCCTTCTCGATCACCAGACCTAAACCCCAATAATTTTTTCTTGTGAGAGCATCTGTAAAGTGTTATGTATATTGAGCTAGTTCCTGTTGTGCAGTCCATTGAACAAGCATGTCTGTGCTGACAATTACGCTATTCAGGAAATATAAACAGAAACATTAATGGAATTTAGTTAGATGGCAGTGAAAGCCAATGTGTAATTATTTTCTCTTCGTGACGTTATGCCCAACTAAGAAGCGTGGTTGAACCTATTTCGCAGATGAATTGGACTTAGCTTTCTTCTCTTCCCGAAATATCTTAATTCTCTTATTATGATTTTTTCTTCCTTTCAGCTGCCCATGCAGTGGTGGCTCTCATCTGGGGGTTTGCAGAAAATGTATCTTTGTTCACCAACGATTAGAATCCAGGCCTGTCCCATAATAGTATATTATGCAACGAGTGTCATAATTACCATTATAGGCGAGTTGCATACGACTGTTTATGTTCGACGATAATTATAATTATTTAACGTTCGAACATAAATATTCATAAATATCTGTCGAGATTTCTCCAGTTTTCTGTACTGAACAGAGCGCATGGGACGCAGAGAATACTTTGTATTTGACAATGGCCTCCTCAAATACCCCACTATGACACTAGAAGCCACGCAGTGAAATTTAAAATTGAAGGCCATGGACGTGAGCGCAGGTGTGATGCTATCCTTACCTAATTGGTCACACAACTGTTTCTTAAGCTCTGATTGGTGGGTGAGACTGTTTTATAATGAAAAATAGTGTTATAATGACCCTCATTATGATACAGTTTTCTGACATATAATATTTACATTTCGACATCGACGAACATAAAATTCCGTCTGTAACATAATCTTGATTTCTTGAAAGTCATTTTGAATTACCATTACCCTGTTATTGTTGGCTTTTAATGAGGAGGCATGATAAAATATCCTTTAATATTCGTTCATTGTCCATTCATTGGATATGTCCATACGATTTTAATCATCTATCTATACTAATATAATAAAGCTGAAGAGTTAGTTTGTTTGTTTGTGCGTTTAAATGCGTTAATCTCTGGAACTACCAGTCGGATTCGAAAAAATCTTTTTGTATATGATTTATGCATTTATTTATCGTATGATGAATGTATGTTCATATATACAATACATATAATTTCTGGACAAATGTGCATGGTCACTAGTTCGTACGATCTTACAACTCTAGGTCTAGTTCTTTGACCCATTCAACTGCTTCAACCGATGTAAGATGAATGTCCATTATTGTTCCTTTGAAAGATCGAAGAGGATAGTCTGTGACAAAGCACTGCAGTCGCAATTTGCAGAGATAGCCCATCCACATTTGCCATGTCCAGTTCGAATCTGGTTGATGATCCTCCACTGGTACCTGGGGAGATGGAATCCTTGTATCCGGTTAGAAGGGTTGTCAACTAGATGTGTATTTACCACTGAAGACTGGATTTTTCATGAGTTGTTAACTTGGAAGGAGCATCTTTTAAGGTTGACTGCTGTACGCCATGGTGGTTTCCTTGATTTCAAGCGTTGGTGATCTGCTCGTGAAAGATCTTGGTGAATGGGTAGCTGGGGATTCTGCCGGATGTTTTTCCATACCTTTAGGAGAGCTTCTGATCTTCTTAGGACTGGAGGTGGAATGTTGCTGAGAAGCAAGATTCAAGAGTAATAGTTTAGGCTATGTAGCATTATGCTACACCTTTCAAGTAATTTTAAAGATTGATTTTTGCTCAGTAAGTCGGAATAACAAGCGCTCCTGAACAGCTTCGATAATACCTAAGTCTATTGTTGCCAGGCAATGTGGGCTGCATCACTTCGCCCCAACCAGTGTTCTGGTGCAGAATAGCGAGCTGCTTATAAATTACAGTCACGGGGAGTAATAGTGCAAAAAGATTTCTTAGGCCCCAAAAAACAGTTATCATCATGACAATAGTATGCCTCTGTATAAGGGCGATTGTGTTGGTGCAGTATACTGAGGTTATCAGCTGCAATAAGCGTTGGTGCTTTCCGATCCTTATCCTTGAGCGCTCCAGTTCTGTAGTAGTATTCATTATCATCCATAAAACAAATAAATCCTCCGTGTGAAGCTGGGCACTACTGCTAGTTTCTAATAAATCTGATATTTTCTCGGAATGTTAGTATAACTCGTGAGAACTCGACACTCCCTCTTTGCACAGTGGGCCAAAGGTCTTCCTTTAGGATTTTCCCTTCTTGTTTTTTCTAAACATTTAGTTAGCGGTCTGCCTCCAATGATTAGGTTTTCCGATGCGTATAATGCTTCAGGTTGAATTACCGTGCTATACTGTTTTAATTTTGCGTTCTTTGCTTTTGCTTTACTTCCCCTCCGAAGGAAGGTATACTGAAGTATTTTAACGCTCGTAAAGAAATCCGACGACTTCGGCCAAGTTTAAACCCACCATCTTGGGCATAGCAGTTCACCGACTACGCCACCGAAGCCTCTACCATTTTTGAACCCTTGAGAGCTTTTTTTTTTTGAAATTACGCAGTTAGGCCTATACTTTTCTCCAACTAGTACTTGTAGCTAGAGCGGTGCTCCATCTTCAAGGTCTGGCACACATAATATTGTCGATTCCAGGGTATTTGTCGTAATATAATTAGTGAGAAACTCCCCGATAACAAACTTGTGAAGTTTAAACTGGATACGTGAAGACTTACGCGATCCTTGCCTTCTCATTTCTACTAATTGAGTAAAAGCTTTCGAACTTGGCAGATATATCGATACCTACGAAGTTAGTACGAAGTGAATAGTTCGAGGAAGCCCTTGATGGAAAGAAAGCACAAGACGGGAAGCTTAAATTGAGATGAAGGTAATAAGTGAATTAGAACAGAATTCTAGGAAGTAGGTACTAGCTCACCTCTTGTTATTGAAACCAGCTGTGGAAACTGAATTACCAGTGGACGGATTAAATTGATATAGGCCTAATCGATATTTTCAACAATCAATGGAATATACCGAGTGTATTTCCCAACAAGAGTTTTCCAGTACTCATGTAGATATATTTATTAAGAGAACAGTTTCCGTCAGAAGTGAAAAAGATGACATTCCATGCCTTCCTGCTGTTCTTAGCCAATCGTTGCATCTCTAGGTTAGCTTCTACAACCTCCATCCAAGGCAATCTGTTTAACATATTCTAACCTTGGTCTACCCCTACAGTTCTTGTCCTCAATCCTACCTTCCATACCAAATTTTGCTTTTCCAGCGTGTCTTTGTATGTGTCCTACAAACCTATCTCTTCTCTTCATTAGTGGTCACCAGAAACATCACTCCTCTCACACTAGTCTTAACACCTCTTCATTTGTTACTATATCTAGGCTACCCATTTGATCATCATTCTCCTGTAACACCACATTTCAACACATCTATTTTCCTCTTTGCTGCTACAACAACAGTCCAATTATGGTCCAAGTTTCACGTCCATAAATTGCCACGCTCCAGACAAAGGCTTTCAAAAACAAATTCCTAATACCTAAATGTATATTCGATGTCAACAGATTCATGTTCTGCAGAGATGCTTTCCTTGCCTGAGCCAACCTACTTTTTAGATCCTCCTCCCGCCTTCATCACTGGTTATTTTGCTTCCTAAGTAACAGAAGTTTCCTTTATCCTTTCGCCTGCCAATTTGACGTCCATAGGGGTTTCCGATTTATTTTTGCGGCAATCCTTCATATTTGTTTTACATTTCTTGATTCTCATCATGAATCATTTCCTTAAAAACTCATTCAAACCTTCTGGTGAATCGACCAAGATGACAATATCATTAACAAATCTCTGAGTTGACAAAAGTTTGGTGCTTTTCAGTCGGTCAACACGAATGTACCCAAATAGAGCTGGGTTATGCCCTAATCCTGAAATAAAATACATGAGATTAATAAATACACTAGGATGACCAGTTTCGATCGTCAAGCGATCATCATCAGATCCATTGCACTTACACTTACACTTTGGTCGACCAAAACTGGTGCTAGAGTGAACACGAAACTGCTCGAAGTTCCAGCCAGGAAGACAACCGGATAAGTATCAGCCTGTATTATTACAGTATAACCATAGTTGATTTTTTATAACCATATAATCACCCCAAACAGACAAACTCCGGATTTTTATCACCATTTTAGCCTTTCACCTAACATTAGATATACTGCATTTAGCATACACCGACAATTGCAATACCAATATTGTAACTAAATAATTGTACATACTTTAAATATTTTCCACCTGTATTGGATCTGATGATGATCGCTTGACGATCGAAACTGGTCATCCTAGTGTATTTATTAATCTCATGTAATTTATTTCAGGATTAGGGCATAACCCAGCTCTTTTTGGGTACATTCGTGTTGACCGACTGAAAAGCACCAAATTTTTGTTTACTTAGGCAACACTGAAAAATGGCTTCAAACCTCACAATGTCTCTGAATTGAAATTATTTCTCCTTGAATCTTCACTCCTACTTTAAATTTTTCTAATTTTCTTCATTGCTTGATCAATATATAGATTGAAAAGTATATAAACAGTAATCCACACATTACGGGGATGATGTCCAAGATGTCCTAAACCCCTAAAAGTACGTAAAAACAACAAGTGTAATCCACACAAATTGTGGTATGATGGAATAGATGAACGTGAAATACCCTCTCCTATATCATTATTTAGTGAATAAAACTACACTGTCCAGTCGCATTAATGTGACCACCGCGCATATTCGAAGTGAACGTGCAATAACCCCGAACAGACGGCTGCGGAGAGAATCACGGGGCTACCAACTCTGTCTCCTCAACGACCGTTCAGCGAACGTTGCTGCGTTTGTGCCTCCGCAGCAGACTCCTGGTTAATGCACCCATGCTGTCTGGTGTTCATCGGCGACGAAGACTGGAATTTGCACGTCAATACCGCAAGTGGAAGTCCACTGAGTGGTACCAGATAGCCTTTACCAATGAATCAAGGTTTTATGCTCCACACACACCCAAGTACATGGGGATGCATGACTACGATGTCGCAATGACCCTAAAAGAATCAACAACAACCTCATTGCTGGTGAAACATGTCGGAACTTGCTTTTTTTGTCATTCTGTTGCTCGTACTTGGTCATACAACATGCACTCTGGCGCGTCATTGCTCCTATGTTAAAAATGGATTGTGTACCGTTACTTTTAATGTTCTTATAGTGCAGGACCGGGCTAAATGTCCATCTTGATCGAAGTCATTACCTGTTAGTGATAAATATTTCACAGGGGCTTTCATGTCCCAATGTGCGGGCATTACATAGAAACGCTGTTACTGAATTAGTAGAAAGTATCGTAGGCCTATCACTTTAACTCCGTACGGGATTAAATAGGCTATGGCGATAGGTTTATGGTTAGTAGTCGATACACCATGAGGGTTTTATTTCATGGAGAAGACGTAATGCAAAAGACAAACCTTTGCCTAATTTTACACGTGGCTACCACCGACATTGACACATTCGTCGTACCGTGAAATGAATTGCAGGAAACTATCCTGGCAAAATTACCGTAGGTGCCCTGTGATTCTTCAAATTTCTTTCTGGGCGGGAGAGTTGGGATATCTCCTTGTCAGTGGGGCAGCCCTGGTCTCTGGAATAAAGCGGTACACCCACATATCATCTGCTGCAATGATCCTGAATGGAAAGTCATTGCCCTCATAGTCGTACCGTCACAAGTGTTCGAGGCTTATATCCATTGTTGCAGTCTTGTGATCAGGAGTGAGTTGCCGACACATTACAATATCCAAACACTGTCTTATTGAATGACGGGGCAGGTTTGAGCTCGTCCAGCACCTAATGTGGATGAGGCATCCATTTGGGCACGGCGATCTACTGATCCCCTTTCTATTTGGCACTCAGCGGGTGCACCGGAGCTACCCTGTCCAACAAAAATTCAGTAAAGATTGTCCCTTGCCATGGCGATGTGTTTTCTTGACTTTGGAGTACAATTTCAATATTCATATTGCAATTTTCATTCAGTCAACCAATATAACTGGGATATACGAAGGAAAAAAAACCAAGAATTTCCGTGACGAACTAAAGAGCCTACTTTTCTCGAAATGTAAGATTCATTCCAATGATTAATCTATATGGACCTAATTAGAATAATGACGAAATTGAGTTGGTATTATCGAAATTTCTAATTAGTTCGAAATTTAACTGGCATAATGTTGCCTAATAGAGCACTACAGTTGGCAGCCCTGGTGACTGAATATATTCTTAGTTCCATCTCTTAACGTACAGAATACAACATTTGGTTGAAGTCCAATGGCAGTTGCATGTAGTTAGACATTGGACCTATCAGCGGGCGTAAAATCATGTTGGCAACAATGTCATGCATGTGTTGGTCAGAAATAACCTGAACTATTATGATCTATTGTTGTGCAAATTTGGATGAAATCCATTTATTTTCATAGAAGTTACATGTATTTAGAAATTGGACCAATCAGCAGGCTTAGAATCATGTTAGAAGCACTGACGTATATTAGTTACTCCAAATTAATCTAGAATGTAAGGTACTATACGTGAACAAAGTTTAGAGCTGTTGGCTTGAATACTTTCTGATATATTGATATTAGGGTAAAACAAATAGAGACAGCATTTATTAACAGTTGGCAGCCCTGGTTGCTTTTAAGAATACGCATAGTCATATCTGTTATATTACACATAGCACATACGAAATTTGATTGATATCCAATTGATAGTATAGAAGATACATGTATTTACAATTGGTCCTATCAGCAGGCTTAGAATCATGTTGGTAGTACTGAGGTCCATTAGTTACTCCAAATTAATCGAGAATGTCAGGTACTATACGTGTGCCTAGTTTAAAGCTGTCGGCTTGCATACTTTCTGATATATTGGTATTTGGATAAAAACAAAAGAGAGTGCATCTATTAACATTTGGTAGCCCTGGCGGCTCTTAAGATTATGTTCAGTCATATCTGTCTATCAACACATATTACATACGAAATTTGGTTGAAATCCAATTGATAGTGTAAGGGTTATATGCATTTAAAAATTGGACCTATCAGCAGGCATAGAATAATTTTGGCAACACTGTCATGTATGGTCTCCTGGAAATTAAACTGAAATATTATTATCTATATGTGTGCCAATTTTGGTATAGCTCCCAGGCACACCTTCCAGGATATACAACATGCAGCTGAAATTTCAATTGCATTTTTTCATCAGTTGGTAGCACTGACATCATTTTCCAATACGGCATTGAGATATTCAGATAGAAATCTTTACTCATACCAAATTTGGGTTCGATTGCTACAGCCGTTTGAGAGTTGATAGGGGGGGGGGGGGAGGCACACACACAGCCAGCCAGACAGACAGAAGGACAGACAGAGAGAGTACGGTGGGCGGATAGTGATAAATCACAACTAGATAACAAGCACGTACCGATTGCAAAACAGCAGGTCGGGAAGCACCGGATGCTGTCATAGTTTTTATTACATACGCAACTGACACGATAATTTAGTTGAGAGAGTTAAGATTTGTGGTGAAGTACTGTAGTCTATTTGGTATCCCGTAAACAACGTTAGGTACAGAACAAAAATAAAACTAATTTTCTTAATGGGAAATTATCTTCTCAAGGAAGCCGTCGGATTTTTTAAGAACATTCAAAAACCCCTCAGTATGCCTTCCTTCGGAGGGGAAGTAAAGCCGGCGGTCCCATGTCATATATTTATAGCATGTTAAAGAACCTTCCACCAATTACACATGTATGAAGCTAAATTGTATAGGTTAGGAATGTAAACAACGCTCATAGGTTTCTACGTTTGTTGCCAAGAGCTGACTGCGGTGGCGTCTAGTAGCTAAGTTCTGAACTAGGCCTAGTAGTCGTTGACGGTGGCATTTGGCGGCAAAAGTAGGAACTAGTAGAAAATTTCAAAGTTGCAGTCCTTACTTGAATTAAAAAACAGATACACACACTAATTCAGTCATCACATTTAACACCGGTTATCAGACAGATTCTACACACACCCAAAGTACACGGAGCTACATGACCGCGTTGTCGCAGCCCCTAATCTGAGGAATCAACCAACCTATCTTCTCAAGAAGAAGTCTTACAGTAAATGTGTTTCTTAATTTTAGCGACGTGCACTTTATACATGTAGGGAATCTAAACAAACAAAAAACAAGATGTTCAGGGAAGAACATATAGCCTACTTTCTCCTAAATGCATGGGTATTGTTATAACTCTTTGTCCTTTTCAAGGAGTAGGATTGAATGTTGGTTGTAGTAGCTTGTTGAAATACAACGTGTTATAGGGATATTAAACATGAATATGAGGTGCCCTTTGCTAGTGCTAGCTCTGTACCAAATTTCGTTCAATTCAGTTTCACCGTGTTTGAATTGATAGGGGGGATCGATTTGCACACATACTTGGCCACCATCTGCAAACTATTGGGCTGATGTTCTTGCAGTTTGGTCTGAATATGTTTCCCACATAAAGATATGGTGTTGCAAAATTTGGTAGAGACTAGATTATTAGGTTCGTCGTAATTACATTTTAGCTTTTAACATTTGGGTGGCCGCGATTACGTTTCCGTCAAGATAGCGGTGATATAAAACATGACACTGAGGTGCCCTTTGCTAGTGCTACCTCTGTATCAAATTTCGTTCCATTCGGTTTCACCGTGTTCGAATTGATAAGGGGAATCGATTTTCACACAAAGATGGCCGCCATCCGCAAAATATTAGGCTAATGACCTATTAGATTGGTCAAAGGATGCTCCCTCCATAAAGGTAAGTTGTTGCTAAATTTGCTAGAGATCGGATGATTAGACTAATCGTAATTTGATTTAAGCTTTGAACATTTGTGTGGCCGCCATTACGTTTCCGTCAAGATGGCGGCGATATAAAACATGACACTGAGGTTCCCATTGCTAGTGCTACCTCTGTACCAAATTTCGTTCATTCGGTTCCACAGTGTTCGAATTAATAGGGGGAATCAATTTTGACATAAAGATGGCCGCCATCCGCAAACTATTAGGCTAATGGCCTATTAGATTGGTCAAACGATGCTCCCTCCATAAAGGTATGTTGTTGCAAAGTTTGGTAGAGATCGGATGGTCATGTTAGTCGTAATTTAATTTAAGCTTTGAACATTTGTGTGGCCGCCATTACGTTTCTGTCAATATGGCGGTGATATAAATCATGACACTGAGATGGCCTTTGCTAGTGCTATCTATGTACCAAACTTCGTTCCATTCGGTTTCACCGTGTTTGAATTAATAGGGGGATTCAATTTTGACACAAAGATGGCCACCATCCGCAAACTATTAGGCGAATGACCTATTAGATTGATCAAAGGATGCTCCCTCCATAAAGGTATGTAGTTGCAAAATATAGTAGAGATCGGATGATTAGGTTAATCGTAATTTGATTTAAGCTTTGAATATTCGTGTGGCCGCCATTACGTTTCAGTCAAGATGGCGGCGATATAAAAGATGACACTGAGATGCCCTTTGCTAGTGCTACCTCTGTACCAAATGTCGTTCCATTCGGTTCCACCGTGATCGAATTAATAGGGGGAATCAATTTTGACATAAAGCTGGCCGCCACCCGCAAACTCTTAGGCTAATAACCTATTATATTGGTCAAAGGATGCTCCCTCGATAAAGGAATGTTGTTGCAAAGTTTGGTAGAGATCGGATGGTTATGTTAGTCGTAATTTAACTTAAGCTTTGAACATTTGTGTGGCCGCCATTACGTTTCTGTCAAGATGGCGGCGATATAAAACATGACATTGAGGTGCCCTTTGCTAGTGCTACCTGTGTACCAAATTTCGTTCATTCGGTTTCACCGTGTTTGAATTAATAGGGGGAATTGATTTACACACAAAGATGGCCGCCATCCGCAAACTATTAGGCTAATGACCTAGTCATTTGGTCAAAGGATGCTTCCTCCATAAAGGTATGTAGTTGCAAAATTTGGTAGAGATCGGATGATTAGGTTAATCGTAATTTGATTTAAGCTTTGAACATTTATGTGGCCGCCATTACGTTTCCGTCAAGATGGCGGCGATATAAAACATGACACTGAGGTGCCCTTTGCTAGTGCTACCTCTGTACCAAATTTCGTTCATTCGGTTTCACCGTGTTTGAATTAATAGGGGGAATTGATTTTCACACAAAGATGGCCGCCATCCGCAAACTATTAGGCTAATGACCTAGTCATTTGGTTAATCGATGCTTCCTCTATAAAGGTATGTTGTTGCAAAATTTGGTAGAGATCGGATGATTAGGTTAATCGTAATTTGATTTAAGCTTTGATCACTTATGTGGCCGCCATTACGTTTCCGTCAAGATGGCGGCAATATAAAACATGACACTGAGGTGCCTTTTGTTAGTACTACCTCTGTACCAAATTTCGTTCCATTCGGTTGCACCATGTTCGAATTAATAGGGGGAATCGATTTTCACACAAATATGGCCGCCATCCGCAAACTATTACGCTGATGGCCTATTGGTTTGGTCAAAGGATGCTCCCCCCACAAAGGTATGTTGTTGCGAAATTTGGTAGAGATCGGATGATTAGGTTAGTCGTAATTTGATTTAAGCTTTGAACATTTGTGTGGCCGCCATTACGTTTCCGTCAAGATGGCGGCGATATAAAACATGACACTGAGGTGCCCTTTGCTAGTGGTACCTTTGTACCAAATTTCGTTAAATTTGCGCTCAGCGTGTTTGAATTTATAGGGGGGGACAGACATTCAGAGTACACACACACATACACACACACACACAGACTCACACACACACATACACACACACAGACAGACACACTTTTTTCGCCCTGTGGTGATCTCATAAGTCTACTTTCATTTTTTGCAAAAATCGAAAGTAGGCTAACACTGTTAGTCAATCTGAAAGACTAGACTTTATATCATTTTAAAAGCTACAAATGCTGCGTAAAATCAAAGTCCGTTATAAAAAAAAATAAAAAAAAAATAAAAAGAAAAAAAGAATTAAAAAACAACAAAATAAACAAGCGCAAACCAAGGTCAAAGGAGGTAGCTGGATGGATGACGTCAAGCTCACCGGAGCGCGCGGGGAAAGGAGGAAGCTCAAGCAGTACTATGACGTCACACACCTCAGTGAATTCTCAGTACATTTCGTCCCGTCACAGTAACGAAACGCCAGATCCCAGCGAAGTCGACATAATCATTTAAAATGATAAGAAGGGTATACAGAAAGAATCCACTTACTCTGGAGACTCTCGAGAACAGAATAACTGCACTGTTACCATATATCAGGAAGGATGAATAACAGCAAGTGTACTTAAACTTCCTACGTCGGTGTAACGTGTGTTTAGAAATTGAAAGACAGCATTTCCAACAACTACTCTGAAATTTATGTAAATAACGATGATTATTAAAAACGTTGAAAAGTGTAAATTAATCAGTCATTTGAGAAACACCACATCTCCTGGAAATGTGTTTCTCAAATGACTTGAAATTTGTAGTTGGTGGCAACACTGCTCCTCCTTATTATGTGCCAACCTAAAACAGCTGTAAATGTGTTCAGTTCGTTGTATGTTGTTGTCATGCTTTGTTTCTGAGTAAACATGAGTTCCAGTGAGAGTGATGTTAGTAATTCTACGCGTTTAAAACGTAGAAAAGGGCAGAAACAAGTCGCATATAAGTGTGAAAGAATAAAAAACCTTCATTGATGGCCTCATCGAGCATACTTTTGACTTGAAAAAAAAAAAAACAGGGAGCCTGTTCACCAGAACTTCCAAAAATTAGTGCCTACCCACAAAAATGTTTTTCTATAAACATTAACAAAATTAATGATCTCAAGAAGCTCAACGACTATATTCCTACAGACATTGTTGATGCATTTTATTCAAAAATTTATGACTGGCCAACTATTGATAGGGATGAAGTTGACCTGATGTAAAGAAACAATGTATGTAAGAAAACAATGCCTTTAAAATGTATAATATACAGTGCAAGATTGTTCTTAAAATAAAAAAGTCTCTTTCTTTCATAAAATATATATTTTTAACAGTTATTTCATGCCTGGTGACTCCACATTATGTCAGTCATTTGAGTAACAACTCATCTCCAAAAACTTTGAGAATTTTTATACACATCAAAATGTACCAAAAATATTAGCCTACTTTCGATTTTTGCAAAAAAATAAAGTAGACTTATGAGATCAACTCAGGGCGGAAAATTGTGTGTCTGGCTGTGTGTGTGTGTGTGAGTGTGTGTACTCTGAATGCCTGTCCCCCTATCAATTCGAACACGGTGAAACCGAATTGAACGAAATTTGGTACAGAGGTAGCACTAGCAAAGGGCACCTCAGTGTCATGTTTTATATCGCCGCCATCTTGACGGAAACTTAATGGCGGCCACCCAAATGTTCAAAGCCTAAATCAAATTACGACTAACCTAATCGTCCGATCTCTACCAAATTTTGCAACAACATACCGTTTTGTGGGGAGCATCATTTGACCGAATAAAAAGGTAATCATCCCAATAGTTTGTGGATGGCGGCCATGTTTGTATGAAAATTCATTCCCCCTATTAACGGAGAAACCGAATGTAACGAAATCTGGTACAAAGGTAGGATTAGCAAAGGGCACCTCAGTGTCATGTTTTATATCGCCACCATCTTGACGAAAACGTAATGGCGCCCTCCCAAATGTTAAAAGCTTAAATCAAATTACGACCAACCTTATCATCCGATCTCTACTAAATTTTGCAACAACATACCTTTTTGTGAAAAGCGTTCTTTGACCAAGCTACAAGGTCGTCAGTCCAATAGTTTGCATATGGCGGCCATATATGTGTGCAAATTGATTCCCCCTATCAATTCAAACACGGTAAAACCGAATTGAACGAAATTTCGTACGGAGGTAGCACTAGCAAAGGGCACCTCAGTGTCATGTTTCATATTGCCATTATCTTGACGGAAACGGAATGGCGGACACCCAAATGTTAAAAGATTAAATCAAATTATAACCAACATAATTATTTGATCCATACCACATTTTTCAACAACATACCTTTTTGTGGGATGGATCTTTTGACTGAATTACAAGGTCATCAGCCTAATAGTTTGCAGATAGCGGCCATGTATGTGTGCAAATCGAGTCATCATATCAATTTTAAAACAGTGAAACCGAATTGAATGAAATATTGTACAGAGGTAGCACTAGCAAAGGACACCTCATATTCATTTTTAATATCCGTATATCCGTGCCTGTGAAGCATGAAATATGTATGTGGGGCTTGCCCTTTTTCACTAGGCCTTCCATACGTCGTGTACGATTTATGGTAAATAAATAATAATAATAATAATAATAATAATAATAATAATAATAATAATAATAATAATAATAATAACACGTTGTATTTCCACAAGCTACTACAACCAACATTCAATTGTACTCCTTGAAAAGGACAAAGAGTTATAACAATACCCATGGATTTAGGAGAAAGTAGGCTATATGTTCTTTACTGAACATCTTGTTTTTCTTATCATATAATTCGCTTACCAAACCCCTGTCCATATACATTAAAAAATCTAACATTGATACAATGTGAAATATGGTCACGGCGAGGTATTTTTAGTTATCCTAAAGTTTACTTTTGTGGAGATGAGGTGTTTCTCAAATGACTGATTCAAATGTGTTGAACTACGCTGCTCCTAGTGCCAGTGCCTCACTAGACACACTGCCACAAACTATGGCCCGCCCACCATGCGGGGACGGCGAGGTTCCGACATTTAGAGAAGGTTGGTTGGTTCTTTAGTTTAGGAGCTGCGACAACGCGGTCATGTAGCCCCGTGTACTTTGGGTGTGTGTAGAATCTGTCTGATAAACCGGTGTTAATTGTGATGGCGGTATTAATACAGGCCGGACGTTTATTTTAGACGAGTGAAAAATCTTAATGGAAGCCTGGAGGCGAGTTACTAAAGTACCTGTGTTGTTATCAGCTGCCCCAAGCGGTCCGATGATTGACAAAGCTGTCTCACACTGCTTTTGAAGTACCATCATTGGCAAATATAATGATGTTCTGTTCGTAACTACGTAACGTGTACTTCCGCGTCATACAATACTTCGACGTTGACTGTAGTCTGCAAGTCGGTGTCGCCACGTGCTCAAGTCTCGAATTCCATTACATCAGATCGGTGGTGACAAATGTGAAGGGATAGGGTGAGAGAGTGACTGTGTAAAGGCTCACCCGCAGGCTTCAATGTCAAGGGTAATCGTCTAAAACAAATGTCCGGCCTGTATGTGTTATCTGTGATTCAGGTCAGGACTTCAGACGATCAATTTTTCAAGTAGTTCCTACTTTTGCTGCCAAATGATACCGTCCACTACTCCTAGCAGCGGACTTGGCTACTAGAAGCCATCGCAGTCAGCACCTAGTGGCGTACATTGGAACTATATAGCGTTATCAATCTAATCTACAAATTTTAGCTTCCACAAGTGTAATTAGTGAAAGGTTCATTTTCATGCCATAAATCTATGAAATGGGACCGCCAGCTTTACTTCCTCTCCGAAGGAAGGCATACTGAAGGTTTTTAACGACGACTTCGGCCGAGTTTGAACCCGCGATCTTGGGCATGGAAGCTCAGCATGCCACCAACTGCTTCACCGAAGCCACGTATGTTTTTATGGACTACAGATGAGAGAGATGACTATAGGATTATATGTTTCCCTCATCAAGTCAGCATCATCAGATCAAAATATACAAGCCAAAACAGCTCCACAAAACACTATCAAACTCACAATGCCACATACAAACGGTCTCTGCCCTCCAAAAACAAAGAAAAACATGGCAGAATTCTACAATAAGCAAAAACATTTACCAGTTTAGGAAAATGTTAGAAAATTGCCGTATTGATTGATAGATAATTCCCTTTATAGAGCAGAATATTATTCAGGATATTTTATTTCTATTTAATTCAATTTCATTTGAATTATTTAGCCTAATTGTTAATTTAGTGTTTTGTTTTCTATAACATTTTAATGCCCAAATTTTATTTTTATAAATTTAATTCTTATATTATTTTTATAATATCAAAATTGATAATATAAAATTATTATAAATAGGCTACATTTTTACAAGCAGATTTTTAAAGCATATTTATTTTTGTATTATACGTTTTACTATCTTTTTTCACTCATTAATTTTAATTGTTATATTTTAGTTCGTCACGGAACTTCTTGTTTTTCTCATGCCTTGGCGTAATGGTGGGTCATATCAAATATTCTTTCAGACAAAAGTTTTAGGTCATTATTAGGGGAATATTGTCCATTCTTTACGGTTTTGATATTGTGCCTATTAAGAGAGATATGATAAATGTTTCCCGAAAAAAAACCACTTTTTCCCACCCCTTTGGTCAATGGTTGGTGCTATCAAAAAACTCTTCAAACATAAATTTTTGGTCCATATCCAACGCATAGTATGAACTTTGAATGGATTCGATATTTCAAATATTAAGAGAGTTATAGCGATATTTCACTTTTTCGAAAAAAGCCCCCCCATTTTCACCTCCTTCGACCGATCGTGTCCACAAAAAAAGTGATATATATAAATTATATATAAACTTTTGAACTGACGGTGGTTTTGGGGTGTAGGGGATGTGAAACGTGAAGATATGTCAAAAATTTCCGGAAGTCGAAACATGGTACCCATTGCAATAGTTAGCTTTCTAATGAATTTCACCTAAAATGATGCTTCTAAAAGAAAAGAAAATCTTTTTATGTGGCTGAAAGTTTCAACCATCAGCATATTAGATAGTATAAATTGTCATGCTATACACAAACACCACAAGTTGTGTACGTTGTGCTGTTGGCACCTCGGAGAGCTTCCCAGTGAAAGTCGGTGTACACCAAGGATCTGCACTGTCCCCATTGCTCTTTGTCCTAGTCATGGACACAGTCACACGGGATCTGCAAAGGAATGTCCCTTGGACACTCTTATATGCTGATGATGTCGCACTTGCTGATACCACCAGGATAGGATTGCAGCGTCAAGTTGAAAATTGGAACAGCCGTCTCTCACAATACGGTCTTCGACTGAACAAAAAGAAGACCGAATACCTTGAAACTGTCCCAACCAACGGATCCATCCAAGTTGATGGAGAGACATTGACGAAGACCTTAAGCTTCAGGTATCTAGGATCTCGCCTACAAGCTGATGGTGAGATAGGTGATGAAGTGCGAAGTAGGACAAAGGCTGCATGGATGAGATGGAGGGAAGTTACAGGCGTACTCTGCGACAGAAGGATGCCACTATACCTTAAGTCCAAAATATACCGCATGATAGTACGTCCTGTTGCTTTGTACAGTGCTGAATGTCGACCAGCTGACAAAGCTACGGAGCGCCAATTACATAGCATGGAAATGCGTATGCTCCGTTGGTCGATGGGCATCACACTCCTAGATCATATAAAGAATGACTCTGTTCGCCAGCAAATAGGAGTTGCACCCATCACTGAGAAGGCACGGGAAAAACGGCTTCGATGGTATGGCCACGTCTTGCGTGCTGCACCTGGAACTGTTGCCAATTCCGCTCTCTCCTTTGAAGTTAATGGGCACCGTCCACGTGGGCGCCCAAAACAGCGCTGGCATGATACAGCAAATGCGGATATGAAGGCTCTCAATCTAAGACCTCATGATGCCCAAGATCGTGCAAAATGGCGAGCCAAGACCAAAACAGCGGACCCTGCAGCAGCGGGAAAACGCTAGGAAGAAGAAGAAGAAATTGTCATTGTTGTATGTGGTAAATATACAGACCATTCACCTATAAAGGGTTAATTAAAATGCTCCACCAAACATACAAATTATATTCAAATTAGTACATGTTTCAATCCACCAATGGGACCCTCTTAAGCAAATTATAATCAAACAGTAAGAAACTAATCTTATAAAACTATGTTTTGAGGAATGAAATTAACTAAAATTATACTTAAATATTTAAAACCTTTATTTAACCAAATTATTTGTAACGATGTCATTGAAGAAAATGGGGAAAATGCCTTGGAGTTAGATGAAAGAGGAAGGTGTGCTGATGGATTCTTGAAGAGTGTTAGAGGCCTGATCTGGAACAAGAAGATGCCACAGAAATGTAAAGGGATCATGTTTAAGACTTACATACTTTGTGCCGATCCTAACGTATGGATCAGAAACTTGGGTGATGAGGGAGAGAGACAAAAGCAGAATACAAGCAGTGAAAATGAAGTTTCAGAGGAGTCGTATAGGTGTAACGAGAATGGACTGAGTCAGAAATGATAGAATCAGAGAAATATTAAAGGAAGAACCCCTACATGATAGGATTGAAAAATCAAGGCTACAGTGGTATGGACACGTGAAAAGAATCGGAGAAGTGAGAATACCACGGACAATATTGGAAATGGAGTGGGAGAAAAAGAGACGTAGAGGGAGACCAAGGGATAGGTGGATAAAGGGGGCGAAGAAAAGTGTCGAGAGAAAAGAAGTGAAGTGAACATCAATGACAGAAGAGAAGTGGTGGATGGACAGAAAACGATGGAGAGGCTTGTGCTCCAAGCAGACCCAACCTGAGGTTGGAAACTGCTCTAGTTGATGATGATGATATCCATTTTATTTTATTTCATATTGATTCTATTATTTTGCTTCTTACACGAGTACTTAGCCATTAGATTTTAAATATTTATTGTTGTAAATATTTTAGTTTATATTTTCATCGTTCTTATTCATTGTTTTCCAGTTTCTTCATTTCATCCTGTATATATTCTAGTTATAAGGTGCGTTCAAAAAATAACGAGCCGGAGGCTGCAATGCGCAAACCGGTGACGACATCGGCTAATCGTGGCGTGTGTAACGAGATGTGGTTCCGACTAGAACGTGTAAGGTCGCTAGAGGGCACACGTGCACGTCACGTGACGATACCAAGCCAGCAGCAGCATGCATAAATCGTCGAACGCTGCCAGTGGCATTGCAGACAGTGACATGGAGGCGTCAAACGAAGAGCAAAGAGGTGTTGTTTGGTTTCTGACAGCGAAAGGAGTAGGGGGAACGGACATTCATCGTCATAAGTGTACGGCGAACACTGCATGTCCCTTGCAAGGGTCAAGGCGTGGCACAAGAGCTTCAAGGAAGGACGGGTGTCGTTAGCCAATGATGCCCAGTCTGGGGTACCCCTTTGCATTACCGATGACAACGTCCAGCTGGTTGATGCACTCATTACCCAGGACCGCCGAGTGACAGTGAACGCCATAGCCGCCGTGGTCGGATTGAGCGTCGGAAGTGTGCACACCTTCATGAAGGAACGACTGCACTTGCGGAAAGGTGTGTGCCCAATGGGTGCCCCACAGCCTTCAACCACACCAGGAAGCATGTCGCATGGCCTACTGTCTTGGTCTTGGTCTTGGTTGGACGATTGATGCATGCTGCTGCTCGCTTTGTATCGTCACGTGTCGTGCACGCGTGCCCTTTAGCGACGGGCTGTGAACTTCCACGCTCTGGTCTAAACCACGCTTCATTACACACGCCACGATTAGCCGATGTCGTCACCGGTTTGAGCATTGCAGCTTCCGGTTCGTTACTTTTTGAACGCACCTTATATTTTCATTTCTCAAATGTTAGTTTTATTATATTAGTATCTTAAGGTTAGATTTTAATTTTGCTGAAGAAAGTCCTATCGTTGGAATGAAACATGAAATAATTTGATTAGAAATGTATTGATTGGTGGAGCATTTTTATTCTAAATGTTTAAATATACGCCAATCAATACTCGAATTAAAATATATCTATTGGATATTCTAGTACATTTTTCGACCCGACATTGAGTCCTTCCTCAGCTCAATTAAGAAATGAAAATATTAATAATGTTCTTAAGTCTAATGATGAATGTAAGTTATAAAAAATTAAGTGATAAATTATAATTAAAAGAGTAAAATTAAATCTTAACATTGTTATTCTTACAATGTAATTGAATGTAAATAAAATATAATATTGGTTTTCACATAAAAAAAACTAAATACAGATAGCAAAACAAGTAATTATGTAATAACAAGTGTAATTAAATGAACATACATATTTGAAAGAAGATTTAAAGAAGATTTAAAGAAGATTTAATTTTACTCATTTTCAGGCAACTTAGTTAACACATGTATTGAAATTCTGCAATTGGTATTTCTATATTTAATTTTCTATACGAATTTTTGGAATGTTAATGTAAAGCCCAATGTTTTATTTACGTTTATTTTATTACACTTGTTAATACAAAATTACTTGTTTTTCTATCTGCATCTTAAAATTTATTTATGTGAAATCCAATATTCGATTTTATTTGCATTGAATTACATGGTAAGGATTTCCATTTTAATATTTTAGCCTACTTTTCACATTTTGCAAAAGTGGGGAAAAAGTAGACTTATGAGATCGATCCGAGCAAATGTGTGTCTGTCTGTCTATCCTTCTGTCTGCCTGTTTGTCTGTGTGTGTGTGTGTGACCCCTATCAACTCTTAAACGGCTGCAGCAATCGAAACTAAATTTGGTATGAGTAAAGATCTATACTTGATTATCACAATGCCGTATTTGAAAATTATGTCAGTGCTACCAACAGCTGAAAAATAGCAATTGAAAGTTGAGCTTCATGTTGGATATCTTGGAACGTATGAATGGGAGCTATTTCAAAATTGGCACACGTATAGATAATATTATTTCAGTTAAATTTCCAGTAGGCCATACATGGCAGTGTTGCTAAAATGATTCTAAGCCTGCTGATAGGACCAATTTTTAAATGCATATAACTTCTACACTATAAATTGGATTTCTACCGAACTTCGAATGTACTATGTGAACATAAACAGATATGACTGAGCCTATTCTTAAGAGCCACCAGGGCTGCCAACTGTTAATGAATGCTCTCAATTTCATTCATCCAAATACCAATATATCAGAAAGTATGCAAGCCGACAGCTTTACACTATGCACACAGATAGTACCTGACATTCTATATTAATTTTGAGTAACTTATATACGTCAGTGCTAGCAACATGATTCTTAGCCTGCTGATAGGTCCAACTTTAAATACATGTAACTTCTATATCATTTGGATTTCAACCAAATTTCATATGTGCTATGTGTACCATAACAGATATGACTACGCCTATTCTTAAGAGGAACCAGGGCTGCCAAATGTTAAGAAATGCTGTGTCTATTTTTGTTACCCTAATATCAATATATCAGAAAGTAAGCAAGCCAAGAACTCTAAACTTTGCACACTTATAGTACCTGGCCTTCTAGTTTAAATTGGAGTAACTAATATCCGTCAGTGCAGCTAACATGATTCTAAGCCTGCTGATAGGTCCAATTTTAAATGCATGTATCTTCTATACTGACTGATGGATTTCATTCAAAATTGGCATAGCAATAGATCATGTTATATGAGATTATTTCTGACCAATACATGCATGACATTGTTGCCAACATTATTTTACGTGCGCTGTTAGATCCAGAGTTTAACTGCATGTAACGTCCATGCTATCCATTGGACTTCAAACAAATTTTGTATTCTGTACCTTAAGAGATGGAACTAAGAATATATTCAGTCACCAGGGCTGCCAACTGTAGTGCTCTATGCTACATTTTGCCAGGTATACAGTATTTCGAACTAAGTAGAAATTTCGATATTACCAACTTAATTTCTTCATTATTCTAGATAGATCCATATAGATTAATCATTGGCAAGAATCTTACATTTTAAGAAACGTAGGCTCTTTAGTTCGTCACGGAACATCTTGTTTATTCTTTTAATTATAATTTATCACATAATATTTCATAACTAACATTCATCATTACACTTATGTATGTCATCAGTATTGTCAGTTCTTAATTGAGCTGAATAAGACCACAATATCAGGTGGTAACCTGTACTATAATATCTAATAGATATATTCTAATTCAAGTATTGATTGGCCTATATTTTTAGCCTATTTTCAATTTTGAAAAAAAAAATAGGCTTATGAGATCACCTTTTGTCCGCGCGCGCGTGTGTGTGTGTGTGTGTGTGTGTGTGTGTGTGAGGTGTGTGTGTGTGTGTCCCTAATAAATTCTGAACGGCTGGAGCGATTTCAATGAAACTCGGTAAGTTCATAGCACTATTCCTGGCGACCCCGACCGTGCCCTTCAAATTTTGTTACGTCACACCAATCCAACATGGCGGCTGTGCGAAATATTACACCAGCATTCAATATCTCCGAAACTATTACCGATATCACCCTGGATTTTTTACGGTGGTAAAGGGAACTACTAGAAGTTCACCTATATGACTCTTGGAAAACTGGTAACTACAAAAACATCCTGGCGGTCAAGCGAAGTTGCGACGTTTAAATAGACGTTTCTCGCGATTTAACCAACCAAACACAATAAAACTTGGTACAGTATATGTTTATACACATTGTAATGCACCGACATCTAACTTTGTTCAGTTGTTTACATAACCACAAGATGGCGGCTGTGCGAAATATTTCACCGGCATTCTATAACTCTGAAACTATTAGCGGTATCACCCTGAAATTTTGTACGGAGATAAAGGGCACTACTAGAAGTTCATCTATAAGATTTTCCAAAACCGGTTAACTACAAAACGAACATGGCGGCCAAGCGAATTTGAAAATTTAAATAGACTTTTCTCGCGATTTAATATTCCGAACGAAATGAAACTTGGTACAGGAAATATTAATACACCTTGTAATGCACTGGTATCTAATTTATTTCAATTGTTTACATAACCTCAAGATGGCGGCTGTGCGAATTTTAAAATTAAGTTTTTATTTCTTGTGTCGTAATCATGCGATCGAAGTGAAAGTTTGGATAATGAACCTACGCAATAATTTTCCTTTAATGTTACATGACTCTATGGCCTATACGTTTAACAATCCAACATGGCGACCATCCGAAATATTTAGACGGCTCTGAATATCTACGAATCTATTATAGCAATCAAACTGAATATTATTATGTTCACAGGGGCTATGAACATAAGTTCACCTATAGGACTTTCAATAACCTGGGGATCACACATCCAACATTGCGGCGCCGCGATGTATAAATATTCACATGGACGTTTCTCGCAATTTAACCATCCGAGTGCAGTGAAACTAGGTACAGTAAATCCTTATACGAATGTTAATCCACTGGCATCTAATTTTTTCCAATTGTTTCCATAACCACAAGATGGCAGGTGTGCGAAATTTTAAAATCTCGTTGTTACTTCTTGTGTCCTAATCATGCGATTGAAGTTTGAATGCTACACGTACACAATAATCTTCATGTGACAGTACATAACTCTAGGACCTACATATAAAGTCCAACATGGCAACCATCCGAAATATTTAGTCGGTTCTCAATATCTACGAATCTATTACAGCAATCAAACTGAAATTTTGTATGTTGATAGTGGCAATTAACATAAGTAGGATATATGAAAATAGGCTGTATAGTTCTTCACGGAACTACTTGTTAATTTCAGAATTCATCTATGAATACAGATATCAACAGATATTTTGTAATAATTGCAAATGTATTTGCATTCTAGGAGTATTTTAATTAATGTCAAACCTACAAAGTGTGATAACTATCACTAAAAATACTCAAGTATTAAACAACCAAAATATTACATTAAGCAGCGAGCCTATAATGGCAATAATTAAGACACGAGTGTCTATGTTACCATTATAGGCGATTTGCATACGACTGTTTATGTTCGACGAAAATTATAACTATTTTATGTTCGAACATAAATATTCACAAATACCTGTCGAGATTTCACCAGTTTTATGTACTGAACAGAGCGCATGGCACGCAGTGAATACCTTGAATTCGACCATGGCCTCCTCAAATACCCCTCCAATACACTAGCCACGCAGTGAAATTTAAAATAGGAGGCCATGGAATTCAGCGCAGGTGCGATGCTATCCTTACCTAATGGGTCACACAACTTTTTCTTGAGCTCTGATTGGTGGGAGAAAATGTTTCATAATGACCCTCATTATAATACATCTTATGACATATAAAATTATCATTTCGACATCGTCGAACATAAAATAACTTATTATATCATCTTGAAGGATTTTGAGAACAGAATTACATTTCTTGGAAGAATGGGGAATTGGAATTAGGCCTCCGTGGTGACAGGCAAGACTGCTATCCATTACACCATGAGGGAGTTCTCCACATAGAAATTCATCGCATCTCATCCGCAATCCTGGAGAAAGAGGGCGATAAGCGGTAGATGTACATTTATGATATAACTTGTATCGGGCACTAGGTATGGTAGGGGAGACAGGGTGGCAACAGAGAGGTGGGTTCCGACTCCACCACTCATCCCTAAACCAACAACATTTCATGTGTATATATATTCTCCACATATGGTTCAACACAGACTAATTGGAAACTACATGTACAACATTTGTCTGTTCCAGCTCTGGTTTTGCATCTTATATATTTATACATCCCCTTCGTCACGTATACGACAGTCAGTGAGAAGGAAGGGAGAAAAAAAATAGCATCGTGCATTCAAATGGCCAACAGGAGCAAGAGGAAGACGACAGTGCTGCTCGGAAATTCAAATGATGCGTATACCCCACACACCCACCCACCCAACCAACCCACCCACGCAGTGTTGGGGTATAATAATAATACGCCATCCCTCATTCTATGTATGCATATTGCGTTGCGTATCATGGCACACGTACACGCACATCTGGAGGTACAACGAGAGGGGGAGTAATATGGATGTTATTTCCTTCTCAAAGAAGGGGAGTTTGGTATGATTGAAATACAAGATTCACCTTCGCCGTTGTTATAAGCTACATGAAGCAAAAACAATAACCATGACGGAAAAATATGTTTAAAAGACGTACGACGTATGTATTGATTGACATTAATGAGAGATACCTGTTAATACTACTCGTGAATTGTTTAGTGTAACATGATTTCAACCATTCATTGGGATCTTCATAAGCATGGGTCACATTTACATGTTTATTTATTCTCTGATTTATTAATGTATTTTCTTATTCTCTGATTTACTTATTTACTTATTCTCTGATTTAATTATTTACATATTCTATGATTTAATTATTTACTTATTCTCTGTTTTAATTATTTTATTAATCTCTGATTTACTTATTTACTTATTCTCCGATTTATTTATTTACTTAATCTCTGATTTACTTATTTACTTATTCCCCGATTTATTTATTTACTTATTCTCTGATTTATTTACTTACTTAATCTCTGACTTATTTATTTACTTATTTACTTATTCTCTGATTTATTTATTTACATATTCTCTGATTTATTTACTTATTCTCTGATTTAATTATTTACTTATTCCCTGATTTTATTATTTACTTATTCCCTGATTTATTTATTTACTCATTCTCTGATGTACTTATTTACTAATTTATTTATTTATTTAATTGCTTATTCTCTGATTTACTAATTTACTTATTTACCTATTTGTTTATTTATTTATTTATTCTCTGATTTACATATTTAATTATTTCCCTATTCTCAGATTTACTAATTTACTCATTTTTATTTATTTATTTACTTATTTACATATTCTCTGGTTTACTCATTTACCTATTTACCTATTTACTTATTTATTTATTTATATATTTTACTTATATACTTATTGACTCATTCATCTATTTATTTATTTACCTATTTACTTATATATTTATTTATATTTGTATTTTTAGCCTATTTTCAATTTTGAAAAAATAGGCTTATGAGATCACCTTTTGTCCGTGTGTGTGTGCGTGTGTGTGTGTGTGTGTGTGTGTGATTCGTGTGAGTGTCCCCCCCCCCCCCCCTAATAAAATCTAAATGGCAGGAGCGATTTCAATGAAACTCGGAAAGTTCATAGCACTGTTCCCGGCGACCTCGACCGTGCCCTTCAAATTTTGTTACGACTCACCAATCCAACATGGCGGCTGTGCGAAATATTTCAGCAGCATTCAATATCTCCGAAACTATTACCGATATTACCCTGACATTTTCTAATGTGATAGAGGGAACTACTATAAGTTCACTTATGTGACTTTTGAAAACCTGGTAACTACAAAACCAACATGGAGGCCAAGCGAATTTGCGACTTTTAAACAGACGTTTCTCGCGATTTGACCAACCAAACGCAATGAAACTTGGTACAGTATATGTTTATATACATTGTAATGCACCGACATCTAACTTCGTTCAATTGTTCACATAATCACAAGATGGCGGATGTGCGAAATATTTCACCGGCATTCTATATCTCTGAAACTATTAGCGGTATCTCCCTAAAATTTTGTACGGAGATAAAGGGCACTACTGGAAGTCCATCTATAAGACATTCAAAAACCGGTTATCTACAAAACGAACATGGCGGCCAAGCGAATTTGAAAATTTTAAATAGACCTTACTCGCGATTTAATGTTCCAAGCGCACTGAAACCTGGTACAGGAAATATTTATACACATTGTAATCCACTGGTATCTAATTTAGTTCAATTGTTTACATAACCTCAAGATGGCGGCAGTGCGAATTTTAAAATTAAGTTTTTATTTCTTGTGATGTAGTCATGCGATCGAAGTGAAAGTTTGAATAATGAACCTACGCAATAATTTTCCTTTAATGGTACATGACTCTATGGCCTATACAATTAACAATCCAACATGGCGACCATCCGAAATATTTAGACGATACTGAATATCTACGAATCTATTTTAGCAATCAAACTGCATTTTTTAATGTTCATATGGGCTATGAACTTAAGTTCACCTATAGGACTTTAAATAACCTGGTGATCATAAATCCAACATGGCGGTGACGCGAATTATAAATATTCACATGGACGTTTCTCGCAATTTAACCATCCACGTGCAGTGAAACTCGGTACACTAAATCCTTATACGAATGTTAATCCACTGGCATCTAATTTATTTCAATTGTTTCCATAACCTCAAGATGGCAGCTGTGAAAAATTTTAAAATCTCCTTGTTTTTTCTTGTGTCCTAATTATGCGATTGAAGTTTGAATACTACACGTTCACAATAATCTGCATGTAACAGTACATAACTCTAGGACCTACATATATAAAATCCAACATGGCGACCATCCGAAATATTTAGTCGGTTCTCAATATCTACGAATCTATTACAGCAATCAAACAGAAATTGTGTATGTTGATAGTGGCAATTAACATAAGTAGGATATATGAAAATAGGCTGTATAGTTCTTCACGGAACTACTTGTTATTAATGTATTCATTTATTTATTTACGTGTTTAATTTATTTATTCATTTAATTTATGTCATTAAATATACCTTAGTTATTCACATTTGCATTCGAACAGTGCAGCAACCAAATTCCACTTGCATTAAAATCTATGGGACTAATCGAGTACGGCCATTTGGAAAGAAGTTGGGATATATTTAATTGACTGAGCATGTGCGCTTGAATTGGAAAGTAGATTAGATTTTCTTATAAAGGTAGTGGAACCAAGATGAAGACTATTGATTGAACTCGTGGCCTTCCTTCTCAGAATAGAAATTGGATAGCTTTCAGCAAGATGCTTGTCATTCAGCTGTAATTCGATTGGTGGGAACCAAATTATTGTTTATTTTGAGCATAGAAATTCGATACAGGTACGCTATCTTGATAGCTACTACTACTACTCTACTGCTATAATAAACGTGGCCAAATCATTAGAATAAACGTTAACTTCCAGAGCCCTTCAGTAGAGCTCGATCACGGGCCCTAGGACAAAGTCTTCCGGATGCCACCATTTTTAATCAACCTGTGACACAATTTTGGAATTGCAGTGTTAAAGTAAGCTTGCATATTTTTGACGTTCCCCAAACAACATCTTAGTTTAATAATTTTATTTTTAGTAAAACTGAAGAAGTTTACAAGTTAAGTGAAACTGGTATTATATCATATTTAGTTTCAATTCAAGTTTGACTTTAAAGTAGATTATCATTATATTATCTACTCATCACTTTCAATTTCACATTTTTGAAAGCCCCTTTGGTGATTTTATGTTCATAGTCTTTGTTGTTGTTTGAGTCTTCAGTCTTTTGACTGGTTTGATGCAGCTCTCCATGCCTCCCTGTCCTGAGCTAATCGTGTCATCTCTACATAGCTACCACACCCTATATCCGAGGCAATCTGTTTAACATATTCTAACCTTGGTCTACCCCTACAGTTCTTGTCCTCGACCCTTCCTCCCATAACTAAGCTTGCTATTCCTGGGTGCCTTAGTATGTGTCCTACCAACCTATCTCTTCTCTTCATTAGCAGTCGCCAGAAACATCTCTCCTTTCCCACTCGCCTTAATACCTCTTCGTTTGTAACCCTATCTACCCATCTGATCTTCATCATTCTCCTGTAACACCACATTTCAAATGCTTCAATTCTCCTCTTTTCTGCTGCACCAATAGTCCAAGTTTCACTTCCATAGAGCGCCACGCTCCAGACAAAGGCTTTCAAAAATGACTTCCTAATACCTAAATCTATATTCGATGACAACCGATTCCTTTTTTGTAGGAAGGCTTTCCTTGCCTGAGCCAACCTACTTTTTATATCCTCTTTGCTTCGTCCATCACTGGTTATTCTGCTTCCTAAGTAACAGAAGTCTCCAACTTCCTTCAGCTTTTCACCTGCTACTTTGATCTCCATAGAAGTTTCTGATTTATTTCGGCTGCATTCCAGTATTTTTGTTTTACATTTATTAATTTTCATCATGTATTCATTCTGTAAGACGGAGTCCATACCATTCAAAAACTCATTCAAATCCTCAGGCGTGTCGGCCAAGATGACGATGTCATCAGCAAATCTCAGAGATGAAATTATTTCTCCTTGAATCTTCACTCCCACTTTAAATTTTTCTCCAATTTCCTTCATTGCTTGTTCAATGTAAGGATTGAAAAGTATGGGTGATAAGTTGCAGCCTTTCCTTACACCTTTATGAATACCAGCTTCTCTCTCATGTTCTTCAGCTCGAATGACTGCTGTCTGGTTTCTGTATAGATTGTATATCACCCTCCTATCCCTGTACTTTATTCCAATAGATTTCAAAATGTCAAACAATTTAGTCCAATCAACGTTATCAAAAGCCTTTTCTAAGTCTACAAATGCCATGAACGTTCTCTTACCTTTCCTTATTCTACCTTCCAAAATCAGCCTAAGACTTAGTACAGCTTCCCTTGTTCCTACATTTCTCCTGAAACCAAACTGGTCTTCACCCAACTCCGTTTCTATCTGGCTTTCAATCCTCTTGTAAATTATTCTAGACAGGATCTTTGAAGCATGAGTAATCAAGCTGATTGTACGGTAATCTTCACATCTGTCAGCTCCCACTTTCTTTGGTATAGGGATGATAACATTCTTCTTGAAATCAGGGGGTACCTCACCTCTCTCATAAATCCTACACACCAAGTGAAATAACCTGATCAGACCTTCATCTCCTATGCAGCGTAGCAACTCAATCGGTATATCATCTATGCCTGGTGCTTTGTTCCTGCCTAAGTTCTCTAATGCTCTGTCAAATTCTGATCTCAATATTAAATCTCCTTTTGCATCCTCATCAATTTCCTCCTCCCTTTCCATTACATGATTCTCGATCTCCTTTCCCTTATACAAGCACTCTATGTAAGCTTTCCATCTCTCAACCTTTTCTTCCCTATCTGTTAGAGGCTTTCCATTTGTGTCCTTAATATTACAGCACTTAGTCTTCTTTTCCCCAAAAGTATTCTTAATCCTTCGATAAGCTGTGTCTACTTTTCCTAATTTCAGACAATTTTCTATACCTGCACATTTCTCTTTCAACCATTCTTCTTTCGCTTCCTTGCACTTCTTGTTAACCTCATTTCTCAGACGTCTGTATTCTGCTTTCCCCTTTTCATCTCTTAGATTCTTGTGTTTCCGCCTTTCATCCATCAATTCTAGTATATCCTGAGTGATCCACGGTTTTCTACCTATTCTTTCTTTCCTACCAATGTTTTCTTCTGCGGATTTTGATATTTCATTCTTCAAAAGTGCCCATTCGTCTTCAATTGAAGTCCGTTTAGGATTTTTCATTAGTCCTTCCGTTATACTCTTCTTGAATCTTTCGTTTACATCCTTTTTTTTCAGTCCGTCTATTGCCCACCTTTTTGGCTTTTGATTTTTCTTCAGTTTCTTCAACTTTAATCTGCATTTCATTACAACCAGATTGTGGTCAGAGTTTATGTCAGCACCAGGATATGTTTTACAATCCAAAATCTGGTTTCGAAACCTCTGCTTGACCATAATGAAGTCGATTTGGTAACGCCCTGTATCTCCTGGTCTCATCCATGTGTATATTCTTCTATTGTGGTTATTGAATAAGGTGTTAGCTATGACCAACTCATGTTCGGTGCAGAATTCCATCAGCCTGCTTCCTCGATCATTCCTTTCACCTAATCCGAAATCTCCTACTATCTTCCCTTCTCTCCCTTTTCCTACCACAGCATTCCAATCTCCCATTACTATAACATTTTCATCACCTTTGATATACCTCAGAATGTCATCTATTTCTTCGTAGACCTTTTCAACATCCTCATCATCAGCTTGACTGGTAGGCATATAGACTTGTACCACTGTGGTGCACGTAGGTTTAGTATTGATTTTTGCTACAATAATCCGTTCACTGTATTGCTCATAATATTCCACCCGCTGTCCAAGTTTCCTACTCAATATGAGACCAGCCCCTGCTTGGCCATTGTTTGATTTAGTGCTAATTACCCTATAGCCTCCTGACCAAACGTCCTGTTCTTCCTGCCAGCGCATTTCACTAATCCCAACCAAATCCAACCTCAACCTATCCATTTCCCGTTCTAAGTTTTCTAACTTTCCACTTCCTAGCAGACTTCTAACATTCCTTCTAACATAGTCATTATCAATGTGTAATATCAGGAGACAGCAAGCTCTTTCTCTGGCGCAGAATTATGGATGATGAATTTCTCCCAATCCACCGAGACGTCAATCAACCTTCTACATCCAGGTTGAAATCACGGAAACAAGCCTACAATTCAGCTATAGAACTTACTTTAGCTCCGTTCGACACCCCGAAATCATTGGCATGAATCTTAAATGTACATGGAAAGTTGAATGGTCTACCTCTGCACCTCGTGGCCTAATTAAAGTTCTTGATCCTACCATCAAACTACCTTGATTCCACCTCCCTCGAGCTCTCTGGTCACGTCTCAACAGAATTCGATGTGGTACTGCTCAAACTAGAGCAGCCTTACATCAGTGGGGTTGGATAGGCTCACCTCGTTGTGAATGTGGATACGAAGTGCAAACCATCAAGCACATCGTGCAGGAATGCTCTCTATATATGTACTCAGGTACCTTAGAAGAACTCCATGCAACCACTCCACAAGCTCTTGAATGGATTCAAGACCTGGCAGCCCATATATGAAGGGTCTTAGTGCTGAAAATTGTTTATTTTGTAAATTTTACTGTCTTGTATGCATCATAAACTAAATAAAATAATCAACATACGAAATTTCAGTTTGATTCCCGTCATAGATTTGTAAATATTGACAACCGTATAAATATTTTGGATGGTCGCCATGTTGGATTTTTATATTTGTAGGCCGTAGAAATAGGTACCATTAGGTGAGGATTACTGCGTAGGTTCATTATTCGAACGTTGACTTTGATCGCATGATTAGGACACAAGAAATAAAAACATAATTTAAAAATTGCGCACAGCTGCCATCTTGATGTTATGTAAGCAATTGAACTAAATTAGATGCTAGTGCATTACAATGTGTATAAACATTTGCTGTACCAAGTTTCATTGGGTTTGGATGGTTAAATCGCAAAAAAGTTTATTTAAAAGTTTCAACTTCCCTTGGTCGCCATGTTCGTATTTTACTCAACAGGTTTTGAGAGTCACGTATTATGTGAACTTCCACTAGTGCTCCTTATCACCGTACAAAATTCAGAGTGATATAAGTAATAATTTCGGAGATAGAGAATGCTGGTGAAATACTTTGCACAGCCGCCATGTTGGATTAGTGAGACGTAACCAAATTTAAAGGGCACGGTCGGGGTTGGACAAATTAGTGTTGGACTTTCAGAGCTTCATTGAAGTCGCTCCAGCCGTTTAGGTTTTATTAGAGGGGGACCCGCACTCAAACACGTATAGACAGTCACACGGACAAAAGGTGATCTCATAGCCTATTTTTTGCATAAATTAAAATGTGCTAGGGGCAGATGACCTCGTAGTTCCGCCCCTTAAAACAGCAATAACTAACTAACTAAAATAGGCTAAAACGGCTTCGGTGGCGTAATCGGTAGCATGCTGAACTGCTATGCCCAAATCATGGGATCAAACCCGGCTGATGTCGTCGGATTTTTTAAAGCGTGAAAGTATGCCTTCCTTCGGAGGAGAAGTAAAGCCGGTGGGCCCATGTCATAGATTTATGGCATGTAAAATAACCTACCACTACATTGGTAGTGCGTTGTTAAATTTGTAGGTTATTTGGTTAGAAACGCTCTATCAAGTTCCAACGTTCACCGCCAAGTGTCAGTGACAGTTGCATCTCTGGTAGCCAAATTTGGAACTATTTAAAATTGAATTTTCTGGGGGCCCATGGGCGATCAACTAAAATACCCCGCTATGGCCATTGACTGGGATTCAAAATAATATAATACACAAGCTGTACCCGGCATGCGTTGCAATGCCAATCAAAGAAAGTGTTGGCGTTGAAATTCTGTTTCTTGAAGTGCTTTTGGATACACAACATGTTAACTGCCTCTAAGGTATCGTAAAATGGATTTTCTAATTTAGAACCATTCGTGGGAGCGTGCACAACAACTTCCAAAAGTTTCATCGCTGTCACTCATTTGTTGATTCTACTCGTACGCTGCCTATTGTGAAATGGATTTACTAAGTCGAAACCCTTCCTTGGCGTGTACGCAATAACTCATCAATGATTCATCGCAATCGGATGAATGGTATATGCACGTATAGGGGTTTTTGTTTAAACGATTCGTGCGCTGTCACTCATTTGTTGAATCTACTCGTGCGCTACCTATTGAGAAATGTATTACTAAGTCGAAGCCCTTCCCTGACGTGTACACAATAACTCATCAAGGTTTCATCGCAATCGAAGAATGTTATATGAACGCAATAGGGGATTTTGTTGAATCGCTTCGCGCGTCGTCACCCATTTGTTGCATCTGCTCTTGCGCTACTTATTGTGAAATGGATTTACTAAGTCCCCTTCCCTGGCGGGTACACAATAACTGATCAATGTTTCATCGCAATCGGATGAATAGTATATGAACGCATACCTGATTTTGTTTAAACGATTCGCGCTCCGTCACTCATTTGTTGAATCTACTCGTGCGCTACCTACTGTAAAATGTATTTACTAAGTTAGAAACCGTCACGTAAGTGTCCACAACATCTCACCCAAGTTTCATCGCTATCGGACTAATGGGATATGAAGACATAGGGGACTGTATAGAAACGCTCCGCGTGTCGTCGTTCATTTGTCGAATCTACTCGTGTGCTACCTACTGTGAAATGTACTTACTAAGCCAGAAACCTTCCTTGGAGTGTCCACCATATTTCACCCAAGTTTCACCGCTAACGGCAGAATGGTATATGACCTTATACGGGACTTTGTTGAAACGCTTCGCGCGTCGTCCCTCATTTGTTGAATCAACTTGTGCGCTGCATATTGTATAGGGGATTTACTAAGCCAGAAATTTTCCATGACGTGTACACAACATCTCACCCAAGTTTCATAGCTACGGACAAATGGTACATGTATGCATACGGGACTTGGTTGAAACGCTTCGCGTGTCGTCGCCCATTTGTTGATTCTACTCTTGCGCTACATATTGTAATATGGATGTACTCAGCCAGAAACCTTCCCTGGAGTGTACACAACATCTCACCCAAGTTTCATCGCAATCGGATGAATGGTATGTGAACGTATACGGGTCGTTGTCGAAACGCTTCGCGCGTAGTCACTCATTTGTTGAACATAAACGTGCGCTTCGTATTGTAAAATGGATTTACTTAGCCAGAAACCTTTCCTGGAGTGTACACAACAATTCACCAAACATTCATCACTATCAGACGAATGGTATATGACTTTATACGGGACTTTGTTGAAACGCTTCGCGTGTCATCGCACATTTGTTGAATCTACTGGTGCGCTACCTATTGTAAAATGTATGTACTAAGCCAGAAACCTTCCCTGGAGTGTACACAACATATCACCCAAGTTTCATCGCTATCGGATGAATGGTATATGAAATTATATGGGACTTTGTTGAAACGCTTCGCGCGTCGTCGCTCATTTGTTGATTCTACTCGTGCTCTACATATTTTTAAAGGGATTTACTAAGCTAGAAACCTTCCCTGGAGTGCACACAAAATCTCAGCCTAGTTTCATCGCTATCGGACGAATGGTATATGAACGCAAACGTGACTTTGTTGAAATGCTTCGCGCGTCGTAGCTCATTTGTTGAATCTACTCGTGCGCTGCCTATTGTAACACTAATTTTGAAACCTTCGCGTAAGTGTACACAACATCTCACCCAAGTTTCATCGCTATCGGACGAATGGTATATGAACACATACGGGACTTTGTTGAAATGCTTCGCGCATCGTCGCTCATTTGTTGAATCTACGCGTGCGCTACCTATTGTAAAATGGATTTACTAAGTTAGAAAACTTCCTTGGAGTGTACTCAACATCTCACCCAAGTTTCATCGCAATCGGACGAATGGTATATGAACGCATAGGAGACATACCCACAGACATACCCACAGACAAACTATCACGTTACATTGATTTTTATATATATACTCGCTTTGCTCGTTGGGGGCTCCGCCCCCAAGCCCCCGGTGCGTTTGACGATTCGTGTATTTTTAGGGAAAGTAATGGGTTGAAGTGTTTAAAACATATCGTTCTGAATTTACGGTTTTTATGTTTGCTGTGACTTTGTAATAATAATAAAGACGAATATGTTGCATGCAGATTTTCCATTGATGTACATTTTTAGTTGATTCGTGGGTGTCACCTAACAACATAAATTATGCTAATGGTCTGAATAAAATCTTAGTTTTTCTTTGTTATAATTTTTCTATAAGTTTATAGTGTCTTCAGTGTACGAAGTCCCACACATTTGTTGCGTGTCAAATTTTCGGATTTTTTTTTGCACTTGCCCTCAAGCCCATAAAATGCACTACTTAATATATGATAATGTTTTGTTACGAGTCCAAATTTTAATTCTCTATAGTGTTATTGCCTCTTTTGACATCTCTTTTCCCAATTTTAAAATATATTTCCAATTGAGGGTGGAATGTGCGCACTGATATGTTTAAGTCGGTTAGGACATGGCTGGTCCTCTAGTATACTTCTAGTTATAATAATATGGGGGGGGGGGGAGTTTTGCCAAGGCATGTCCCCTAGCCTACTGCCAGTTATATCATGACAGAAAATTTCGTTAACGCAGATCCCCTAGCCTACCTGTAATACCGTTTTCAGGAGTTTTATTATGAAAAGTTATTTAGCCTACTGCCAGTTACTGTATATCATGGCGCGAAGATTTGATAAAGCAGGTCCCCTAGCAAAACAGTCTGTTTTAGATTGTGTGGTGTGGCTAACGGGTTCCAAAATGCCGATGCGCTGCTGTTCAGAACATGTAATATATTAACCCATTAACATATCACAGAAACTGTAAATTTTCTTGGAACTAAGAAACTTACACGAACGCATAACCTCCAGTAATTAGTTTACAACATTACGCATATTTGCAAATATAGATTCTTTTCCCCATTCAGTTCTATATGTGTTTGGCAATATCATTCGACTTTCTATTCCGATTAATATTATTCTTATGAAGTGGTGATGCTGATGTCATGACTCTTGCCTCTTACCAAGGCTGACTGGGTTCAATTCTCATCGAATGCATGTGAGATTTACCATCTGAAATATCAAGTGCTGTGGTTGAGAATCCACACAAAAAGAGGAGGTCCCGTGCCTCATGTTCAAGAGATTAACGGCCATGTCAAATTACAAACTTCCTTCCATTTTCACTAATATGATGTGTAGACTATATGGGTATTTAGTCACCCGATTATTAAGGAAGAACAAGAAGTTCCGTGACGAATTAAAGTGCCTACTTTTCTTAAAATTTAAGATTCATGCCAATGATTAATCTATATGCATTTGTCTAGAATAATGACGAAATTAAGTTGGAAATATCGAAATTTCTAATTAGTTCGAAATACTGTATACATGGCATAATGTAGCCTAATAGTGCACTACAGTTGGCAGCCCCGGTGACTGAATATATTCTTAGTTCCATCTCTTAAGGTACATAATACAAAATTTGGTTCAATACCAATGGATTGCATGGACGTTACATGCAGTTAAACATTGGATCTAACAGCGTGCGTAAAATCATTTTGGCACCAATGCCATGCATGTATTTGTCAGAAATAATCTGAAATAATATGATCTATTGTTGTGCCAATTTTGAATTAAATCCATTTGTTAGTTTAGAAGTTATATGCATTTTAAAATTGCAAATATCAGCAGACTTAGAATCAAGTTGGCAGCACGGAAGTATATTAGTTACTCCAAATTAATCTAGAATGCCAGGTACTGTACATGTGGAAAGTTTAGAGCTTTTGGCTTGCATACTTTCAGATTTATTGATATTAGGGTAACAAAAATAGAATCTGCATTTATTTACAGTTGGCAGCCTTGGTTGCTCTTAAGAATACGCATAGACATAATGTTTTATGGTATATAACACATAACGAAATTTGGTTGAAATCCAATTGATAGTATAGAAGATATATGCATTTAGAAATTGGACCTATCAGCAGGCTTATAATCATTTTGGTAGCAGTGACGTATATAAGTTACTCCAAATTAATATAGAATGTCAGGTACTATACGTGTGCATAGTTTAAATCTGTCGGTTTGCATACTTTCTGATATATTAGTATTTGGATAAAATAAATTGTGAGCTTTTATTAACAGTTGGCAGCCCTGGTGGTCCTTAAGAATACGCTTAGTCATATATGTTTATGTACACATAGCACATACGAAATTTTGTTGAATTCCAATTGATAGTGTAGAAGATATAAGCATTTACAAACTGGACCTATCAGCAGGCTTATAATCATTTTGGCAACACTGACATGTATGTCCTCCTAGAAATTAAACTGAAATATTATTATGTGTACGTGTGCCAATTTGAAAATAGGTCCCATTCATACCTTTCAAGGTATCCAACATGGAGCTCAAATTTCAATTGCGATTTTTCAGCAGTTGGTAGCACTGACATCATTTTGAAATACGTCATTGAGATATTCAGGTATAGATCTTTACTCCTACCAAATTTTGTTTCGATCGCTGCAGCCGTTTAGGAGTTGATAGGGGTGGACACACACACAGCCAGCCAGACAGACAGACAGAAGGACTGACAAACACACATTTGCCCGGATCGATCTCATAAGTCTACCTTTTCCTCATTTTTGCAAAATGTGAAAAGTAGGCTAAAAATACGTACATATATTGAATATCAGTTACTATGTGGTAGAATGTAAATTAATTTTCTACAATATTGAGCACCTCTAAATATGCCCCTCTAAATATGCACCTTGATTAACGTTCTAATATGATAATTTCAAAAAAACACAAGTAGTTCCGTGACGAACTAGAGAGCCTACTTTTCTTAAATATTAGAATTCATGCCAATCTATATAGACCTATCTAGAATAATGACGAAATCAAGTTGGTAATACTAACATTTTTAAGTACTACAGTTTGAAATACACCTGAAATAGTGAAGCCTAATAGAGTAACTTACTACAGTTGGCAGCCCTGGCGACTCTGAATATAATGTTAGTTCCATCTCATAAGGTATAGAATGCACATACAACATTTAGTTGAAGTCTAATGGATTGTATGGACGTTACATGCTGTTTGATATTGGATTAATCAGTGCGCGTAAAATCATGTTGGGAACGAAGTCATGTATGTGATGCTCAGAAATAAACGAAAATATTACGATTTAATATAGTGCCAATGTTGGATAAATTCATTTGTTAGTATAGAAGTTATACGTGTGCAAGGTTTAGAGCCGTTGGCTTTTATACTTTCTGATATATTGATATTAATACTAAAATATATAGAGACCATTTATCAACAGTTGGCAGCCCTGGCGGCTCATTAGAATGCGTACAGTCATATCTGTTATAGTAAACATAGTACATACGGACTTTGGTTCAAGTTCAATTGACTTTATAAATGTTATATTCATTTATATTATGGACTTATCGGCAGAATTAGAATCATGTTGGCAAAATTAATCTGGAATGTTATCGTCTATTTGTGTGCCAATTTTGGAAGAGTTCGCATCCATAACTTCTGAGATATCCAACATAGAGCAAAAATTTCAATTGCGTTTTTTCAGCAGTTGGTAGCACTGACGTCAATTTCAAATATGGCCGTGAGATATTCAGGTGTAGATCTTTACTCATACCAAATTTGGTTTCGATAGCTGCAGCCATATAGGAGTTGATAGGGGAGGACACACACACAGCCAGATAGACAGAAGGACAGACAGACACACATTTTCCCGGATGGATCACATAAGTCTACTTTTTCCTCCTTTTTGCAAAATGAGAAAAGTAGGTTAAAAATAGAGCAGAATGATTAAAACCAGTTATATTAAATACATTTGTACAATACAACCGTAAAGTTAAGGCAGAAAAATAAAAAATTAAAAAAGTACCCTGGAAGTCGGTAGGATTCGCCACATTCATCTGTGAATTCAAGTTGCTCGTTCCTTTCAAAAAACGGCTAAGAAGAGTCAAATACTGGCAAAAGAAACTATTCAACTGACGAAAAATAAAACTCTTCATCAGAATTAAAGCACACAGCGGAAAATATTAGGTACTATACCTTCTTAAAAAAAGCCTACAGGGACAGTAACTCACATGATACAGACTGCATGAAGAGTATAAATTTAGACTCAATATCACATATTGTTTCCAATCCCACAAAACCCCTCTATACATAATACAATACATATTCAGATCATACTGGAAATTAACCAATAAACAGAGCTATATAGTTGAGCATGGGCCCTAATGGAAAATAATTCCATCACCTGAAACCAAAAATGCATGGGACGAAAAAAAATCATAATATCATGTTGGTTTCCAAACCTACAAGACGTAAAAAATATAATAAAAGAATTAAAAAACTATTTTTTGAAATTTCATTCGAATCAATTTTTAAGTTATTCGTGGGACATAGAAAAATTTCGGCCAAAAGGTACAAAATCATTAATAACTCCGTAATTAAACGTCGTATGATGAAATAGCAAGAGACAAGAAAGATGTAATGTGTTATTGTCTACAACATAGGCCATGCACAATATCACACTCAGAGATATTACTGGAGATATGTAGATTCCCCCTAAATTAAAAAATGTACCTTTTCGGAATTTTTCTGTTGGTTGCAAGGTGAAAGGAGTGTTTTTGCCAAATATCAAGTTTGTAACTCATTTGGAAGTGGGTAAACATTTATGTCAGTGAGTGAGTGAGTGAGTGAGTGAGTCAGTCAGTCAGTCAGCCATGTAGTTTTATATAATATAGATGAGCATGGGACCTAGTGGAAAATAATTCTATCACCTGAAACCAAAAATGCATGGGTCGAAAAAATACATCAAAATATCATGTTGGTTTCCGACCCTACAAGACGTAAAAAATATAATAAAAGTATTAAAAAAAACTATTTTTCGAAATTTCATTCCAATCAATTTTTAACTTCTTCGTGGAACTTGGAATATTTCGGCCAAAAAGTAAAAAACATTAAAAACTCCCTTATTATTTGTCGTATGATGAAATAGCAAGAGACAAAAAAGATGTAAAATGGTATTGTCTACAACATAGGCCATATACGATATTACACAAATACATATTACTGTAGATTTGTTGCTTCCCCTATTTTGCTCTTAGTGGAAAATAATTCTATCACCTGAAACCAAAAATGCATGGGACGAAAAAAATCATAATATCATGTTTGTTTCCAAACCTACAAGACGTAAAAAATATAATAAAAGTATTAAAAAAACTATTTTTTGAAATTTCATTCGAATCAATTTTTAAGTTATTCGTGGGACATAGAAAAATTTCGGCCAAAAAGTACAAAATCATTAATAACTCCGTAATTAAACGTCGTATGATGAAATAGCAAGAGACAAAAAAGATGTAATGTGTTATTGTCTACAACATAGGCCATGCACAATATCACACTCAGAGATATTACTGGAGATATGTAGCTACCCCCTAATTTAAAAAATGTACCTTTTCGGAATTTTTCTGTTGGTTGCAAGGTGAAAGGAGTGTTTTTGCCAAATATCAAGTTTGTAACCCATTTGGAAGTGGGTAAACATTTATGTCAGTGAGTGAGTGAGTGAGTCAGTAAGTCAGTCAGTCAGCCATGTAGTTTTATATAATATAGATGAGCATGGGACCTAGTGGAAAATAATTCTATCACCTGAAACCAAAAATGCATGGGTCGAAAAAATACATCAAAATATCATGTTGGTTTCCGACCCTACAAGACGTAAAAAATATAATAAAAGTATTAAAAAAACTATTTTTCGAAATTTCATTCCAATCAATTTTTAACTTCTTCGTGGAACTTGGAATATTTCGGCCAAAAAGTAAAAAACAATAAAAACTCCCTTATTATTTGTCGTATGATGAAATAGCAAGAGACAAAAAAGATGTAAAATGGTATTGTCTACAACATAGGCCATATACGATATTACACAAATACATATTACTGTAGATTTGTTGCTTCCCCTATTTTGCTCTTAGTGGAAAATAATTTTATCACCTGAAACCAAAAATGCATGGGACGAAAAAAATCATAATATCATGTTTGTTTCCAAACCTACAAGACGTAAAAAATATAATAAAAGTATTAAAAAAACTATTTTTTGAAATTTCATTCGAATCAATTTTTAAGTTATTCGTGGGACATAGAAAAATTTCGGCCAAAAAGTACAAAATCATTAATAACTCCGTAATTAAACGTCGTATGATGAAATAGCAAGAGACAAAAAAGATGTAATGTGTTATTGTCTACAACATAGGCCATGCACAATATCACACTCAGAGATATTACTGGAGATATGTAGCTACCCCCTAATTTAAAAAATGTACCTTTTCGGAATTTTTCTGTTGGTTGCAAGGTGAAAGGAGTGTTTTTGCCAAATATCAAGTTTGTAACTCATTTGGAAGTGGGTAAACATTTATGTCAGTGAGTGAGTGAGTGAGTCAGTCAGTCAGTCAGTCAGCCATGTAGTTTTATATAATATAGATGAGCATGGGACCTAGTGGAAAATAATTCTATCACCTGAAACCAAAAATGCATGGGTCGAAAAAATACATCAAAATATCATGTTGGTTTCCGACCCTACAAGACGTAAAAAATATAATAAAAGTATTAAAAAAACTATTTTTCGAAATTTCATTCCAATCAATTTTTAACTTCTTCGTGGAACTTGGAATATTTCGGCCAAAAAGTAAAAAACATTAAAAACTCCCTTATTATTTGTCGTATGATGAAATAGCAAGAGACAAAAAAGATGTAAAATGGTATTGTCTACAACATAGGCCATATACGATATTACACAAATACATATTACTGTAGATTTGTTGCTTCCCCTATTTTGCTCTTAGTGGAAAATAATTCTATCACCTGAAACCAAAAATGCATGGGACGAAAAAAATCATAATATCATGTTGGTTTCCAAACCTACAAGACGTAAAAAATATAATAAAAGTATTAAAAAATTTTTTTTTGAAATTTCATTCGAATCAATTTTTAAGTTATTCGTGGTACATAGAAAAATTTCGGCCAAAAAGTACAAAATCATTAATAACTCCGTAATTAAACGTCGTATGATGAAATAGCAAGAGACAAAAAAGATGTAATGAGTTATTGTCTACAACATAGGCCATGCACAATATCACACTCAGAGATATTACTGGAGATATGTAGCTTCCCCCTAAATTAAAAAATGTACCTTTTCGGAATTTTTCTGTTGGTTGCAAGGTGAAAGGAGTGTTTTTGCCAAATATCAAGTTTGTAACTCATTTGGAAGTGGGTAAACATTTATGTCAGTGAGTGAGTGAGTGAGTGAGTGAGTCAGTCAGTCAGTCAGCCATGTAGTTTTATATAATATAGATGAGCATGGGACCTAGTGGAAAATAATTCTATCACCTGAAACCAAAAATGCATGGGTCGAAAAAATACATCAAAATATCATGTTGGTTTCCGACCCTACAAGACGTAAAAAATATAATAAAAGTATTAAAAAAAACTATTTTTCGAAATTTCATTCCAATCAATTTTTAACTTCTTCGTGGAACTTGGAATATTTCGGCCAAAAAGTAAAAAACATTAAAAACTCCCTTATTATTTGTCGTATGATGAAATAGCAAGAGACAAAAAAGATGTAAAATGGTATTGTCTACAACATAGGCCATATACGATATTACACAAATACATATTACTGTAGATTTGTTGCTTCCCCTATTTTGCTCTTAGTGGAAAATAATTTTATCACCTGAAACCAAAAATGCATGGGACGAAAAAAATCATAATATCATGTTTGTTTCCAAACCTACAAGACGTAAAAAATATAATAAAAGTATTAAAAAAACTATTTTTTGAAATTTCATTCGAATCAATTTTTAAGTTATTCGTGGGACATAGAAAAATTTCGGCCAAAAAGTACAAAATCATTAATAACTCCGTAATTAAACGTCGTATGATGAAATAGCAAGAGACAAAAAAGATGTAATGTGTTATTGTCTACAACATAGGCCATGCACAATATCACACTCAGAGATATTACTGGAGATATGTAGCTACCCCCTAATTTAAAAAATGTACCTTTTCGGAATTTTTCTGTTGGTTGCAAGGTGAAAGGAGTGTTTTTGCCAAATATCAAGTTTGTAACTCATTTGGAAGTGGGTAAACATTTATGTCAGTGAGTGAGTGAGTGAGTCAGTCAGTCAGTCAGTCAGCCATGTAGTTTTATATAATATAGATGAGCATGGGACCTAGTGGAAAATAATTCTATCACCTGAAACCAAAAATGCATGGGTCGAAAAAATACATCAAAATATCATGTTGGTTTCCGACCCTACAAGACGTAAAAAATATAATAAAAGTATTAAAAAAACTATTTTTCGAAATTTCATTCCAATCAATTTTTAACTTCTTCGTGGAACTTGGAATATTTCGGCCAAAAAGTAAAAAACATTAAAAACTCCCTTATTATTTGTCGTATGATGAAATAGCAAGAGACAAAAAAGATGTAAAATGGTATTGTCTACAACATAGGCCATATACGATATTACACAAATACATATTACTGTAGATTTGTTGCTTCCCCTATTTTGCTCTTAGTGGAAAATAATTCTATCACCTGAAACCAAAAATGCATGGGACGAAAAAAATCATAATATCATCTTGGTTTCCAAACCTACAAGACGTAAAAAATATAATAAAAGTATTAAAAATTTTTTTTTGAAATTTCATTCGAATCAATTTTTAAGTTATTCGTGGTACATAGAAAAATTTCGGCCAAAAAGTACAAAATCATTAATAACTCCGTAATTAAACGTCGTATGATGAAATAGCAAGAGACAAAAAAGATGTAATGTGTTATTGTCTACAACATAGGCCATGCACAATATCACACTCAGAGATATTACTGGAGATATGTAGCTTCCCCCTAAATTAAAAAATGTACCTTTTCGGAATTTTTCTGTTGGTTGCAAGGTGAAAGGAGTGTTTTTGCCAAATATCAAGTTTGTAACTCATTTGGAAGTGGGTAAACATTTATGTCAGTGAGTGAGTGAGTGAGTGAGTCAGTCAGTCAGTCAGCCATGTAGTTTTATATAATATAGATGAGCATGGGACCTAGTGGAAAATAATTCTATCACCTGAAACCAAAAATGCATGGGTCGAAAAAATACATCAAAATATCATGTTGGTTTCCGACCCTACAAGACGTAAAAAATATAATAAAAGTATTAAAAAAACTATTTTTCGAAATTTCATTCCAATCAATTTTTAACTTCTTCGTGGAACTTGGAATATTTCGGCCAAAAAGTAAAAAACATTAAAAACTCCCTTATTATTTGTCGTATGATGAAATAGCAAGAGACAAAAAAGATGTAAAATGGTATTGTCTACAACATAGGCCATATACGATATTACACAAATACATATTACTGTAGATTTGTTGCTTCCCCTATTTTGCTCTTAGTGGAAAATAATTCTATCACCTGAAACCAAAAATGCATGGGACGAAAAAAATCATAATATCATGTTGGTTTCCAAACCTACAAGACGTAAAAAATATAATAAAAGTATTAAAAAATTTTTTTTTGAAATTTCATTCGAATCAATTTTTAAGTTATTCGTGGTACATAGAAAAATTTCGGCCAAAAAGTACAAAATCATTAATAACTCCGTAATTAAACGTCGTATGATGAAATAGCAAGAGACAAAAAAGATGTAATGAGTTATTGTCTACAACATAGGCCATGCACAATATCACACTCAGAGATATTACTGGAGATATGTAGCTTCCCCCTAAATTAAAAAATGTACCTTTTCGGAATTTTTCTGTTGGTTGCAAGGTGAAAGGAGTGTTTTTGCCAAATATCAAGTTTGTAACTCATTTGGAAGTGGGTAAACATTTATGTCAGTGAGTGAGTGAGTGAGTGAGTGAGTCAGTCAGTCAGTCAGCCATGTAGTTTTATATAATATAGATGAGCATGGGACCTAGTGGAAAATAATTCTATCACCTGAAACCAAAAATGCATGGGTCGAAAAAATACATCAAAATATCATGTTGGTTTCCGACCCTACAAGACGTAAAAAATATAATAAAAGTATTAAAAAAAACTATTTTTCGAAATTTCATTCCAATCAATTTTTAACTTCTTCGTGGAACTTGGAATATTTCGGCCAAAAAGTAAAAAACATTAAAAACTCCCTTATTATTTGTCGTATGATGAAATAGCAAGAGACAAAAAAGATGTAAAATGGTATTGTCTACAACATAGGCCATATACGATATTACACAAATACATATTACTGTAGATTTGTTGCTTCCCCTATTTTGCTCTTAGTGGAAAATAATTTTATCACCTGAAACCAAAAATGCATGGGACGAAAAAAATCATAATATCATGTTTGTTTCCAAACCTACAAGACGTAAAAAATATAATAAAAGTATTAAAAAAACTATTTTTTGAAATTTCATTCGAATCAATTTTTAAGTTATTCGTGGGACATAGAAAAATTTCGGCCAAAAAGTACAAAATCATTAATAACTCCGTAATTAAACGTCGTATGATGAAATAGCAAGAGACAAAAAAGATGTAATGTGTTATTGTCTACAACATAGGCCATGCACAATATCACACTCAGAGATATTACTGGAGATATGTAGCTACCCCCTAATTTAAAAAATGTACCTTTTCGGAATTTTTCTGTTGGTTGCAAGGTGAAAGGAGTGTTTTTGCCAAATATCAAGTTTGTAACTCATTTGGAAGTGGGTAAACATTTATGTCAGTGAGTGAGTGAGTGAGTCAGTCAGTCAGTCAGTCAGCCATGTAGTTTTATATAATATAGATGAGCATGGGACCTAGTGGAAAATAATTCTATCACCTGAAACCAAAAATGCATGGGTCGAAAAAATACATCAAAATATCATGTTGGTTTCCGACCCTACAAGACGTAAAAAATATAATAAAAGTATTAAAAAAACTATTTTTCGAAATTTCATTCCAATCAATTTTTAACTTCTTCGTGGAACTTGGAATATTTCGGCCAAAAAGTAAAAAACATTAAAAACTCCCTTATTATTTGTCGTATGATGAAATAGCAAGAGACAAAAAAGATGTAAAATGGTATTGTCTACAACATAGGCCATATACGATATTACACAAATACATATTACTGTAGATTTGTTGCTTCCCCTATTTTGCTCTTAGTGGAAAATAATTCTATCACCTGAAACCAAAAATGCATGGGACGAAAAAAATCATAATATCATGTTGGTTTCCAAACCTACAAGACGTAAAAAATATAATAAAAGTATTAAAAATTTTTTTTTGAAATTTCATTCGAATCAATTTTTAAGTTATTCGTGGTACATAGAAAAATTTCGGCCAAAAAGTACAAAATCATTAATAACTCCGTAATTAAACGTCGTATGATGAAATAGCAAGAGACAAAAAAGATGTAATGTGTTATTGTCTACAACATAGGCCATGCACAATATCACACTCAGAGATATTACTGGAGATATGTAGCTTCCCCCTAAATTAAAAAATGTACCTTTTCGGAATTTTTCTGTTGGTTGCAAGGTGAAAGGAGTGTTTTTGCCAAATATCAAGTTTGTAACTCATTTGGAAGTGGGTAAACATTTATGTCAGTGAGTGAGTGAGTGAGTGAGTCAGTCAGTCAGTCAGCCATGTAGTTTTATATAATATAGATGAGCATGGGACCTAGTGGAAAATAATTCTATCACCTGAAACCAAAAATGCATGGGTCGAAAAAATACATCAAAATATCATGTTGGTTTCCGACCCTACAAGACGTAAAAAATATAATAAAAGTATTAATTAAAACTATTTTTCGAAATTTCATTCCAATCAATTTTTAACTTCTTCGTGGAACTTGGAATATTTCGGCCAAAAAGTAAAAAACATTAAAAACTCCCTTATTATTTGTCGTATGATGAAATAGCAAGAGACAAAAAAGATGTAAAATGGTATTGTCTACAACATAGGCCATATACGATATTACACAAATACATATTACTGTAGATTTGTTGCTTCCCCTATTTTGCTCTTAGTGGAAAATAATTCTATCACCTGAAACCAAAAATGCATGGGACGAAAAAAATCATAATATCATGTTGGTTTCCAAACCTACAAGACGTAAAAAATATAATAAAAGTATTAAAAAAACTATTTTTTGAAATTTCATTCGAATCAATTTTTAAGTTATTCGTGGGACATAGAAAAATTTCGGCCAAAAAGTACAAAATCATTAATAACTCCGTAATTAAACGTCGTATGATGAAATAGCAAGAGACAAAAAAGATGTAATGTGTTATTGTCTACAACATAGGCCATGCAAAATATCACACTCAGAGATATTACTGGAGATATGTAGCTTCCCCCTAAATTAAAAAATGTACCTTTTCGGAATTTTTCTGTTGGTTGCAAGGTGAAAGGAGTGTTTTTGCCAAATATCAAGTTTGTAACTCATTTGGAAGTGGGTAAACATTTATGTCAGTGAGTGAGTGAGTGAGTCAGTCAGTCAGTCAGTCAGCCATGTAGTTTTATATAATATAGATGAGCATGGGACCTAGTGGAAAATAATTCTATCACCTGAAACCAAAAATGCATGGGTCGAAAAAATACATCAAAATATCATGTTGGTTTCCGACCCTACAAGACGTAAAAAATATAATAAAAGTATTAAAAAAAACTATTTTTCGAAATTTCATTCCAATCAATTTTTAACTTCTTCGTGGAACTTGGAATATTTCGGCCAAAAAGTAAAAAACATTAAAAACTCCCTTATTATTTGTCGTATGATGAAATAGCAAGAGACAAAAAAGATGTAAAATGGTATTGTCTACAACATAGGCCATATACGATATTACACAAATACATATTACTGTAGATTTGTTGCTTCCCCTATTTAACTCTTAGTGGAAAATAATTCTATCACCTGAAACCAAAAATGCATGGGACGAAAAAAATCATAATATCATGTTGGTTTCCAAACCTACAAGACATAAAAAATATAATAAAATTATTAAAAAAACTATTTTTTGAAATTTCATTCGAATCAATTTTTAAGTTATTCGTGGGACATAGAAAAATTTCGGCCAAAAAGTACAAAATCATTAATAACTCCGTAATTAAACGTCGTATGATGAAATAGCAAGAGACAAAAAAGATGTAATGTGTTATTGTCTACAACATAGGCCATGCACAATATCACACTCAGAGATATTACTGGAGATATGTAGCTTCCCCCTAAATTAAAAAATGTACCTTTTCGGAATTTTTCTGTTGGTTGCAAGGTGAAAGGAGTGTTTTTGCCAAATATCAAGTTTGTAACTCATTTGGAAGTGGGTAAACATTTATGTCAGTGAGTGAGTGAGTGAGTCAGTCAGTCAGTCAGTCAGTCAGCCATGTAGTTTTATATAATATAGATGAGCATGGGACCTAGTGGAAAATAATTCTATCACCTGAAACCAAAAATGCATGGGTCGAAAAAATACATCAAAATATCATGTTGGTTTCCGACCCTACAAGACGTAAAAAATATAATAAAAGTATTAAAAAAAAACTATTTTTCGAAATTTCATTCCAATCAATTTTTAACTTCTTCGTGGAACTTGGAATATTTCGGCCAAAAAGTAAAAAACATTAAAAACTCCCTTATTATTTGTCGTATGATGAAATAGCAAGAGACAAAAAAGATGTAAAATGGTATTGTCTACAACATAGGCCATATACGATATTACACAAATACATATTACTGTAGATTTGTTGCTTCCCCTATTTTACTCTTAGTGGAAAATAATTCTATCACCTGAAACCAAAAATGCATGGGACGAAAAAAATCATAATATCATGTTGGTTTCCAAACCTACAAGACATAAAAAATATAATAAAAGTATTAAAAAAACTATTTTTTGAAATTTCATTCGAATCAATTTTTAAGTTATTCGTGGGACATAGAAAAATTTCGGCCAAAAAGTACAAAATCATTAATAACTCCGTAATTAAACGTCGTATGATGAAATAGCAAGAGACAAAAAAGATGTAATGTGTTATTGTCTACAACATAGGCCATGCACAATATCACACTCAGAGATATTACTGGAGATATGTAGCTTCCCCCTAAATTAAAAAATGTACCTTTTCGGAATTTTTCTGTTGGTTGCAAGGTGAAAGGAGTGTTTTTGCCAAATATCAAGTTTGTAACTCATTTGGAAGTGGGTAAATATTTATGTCAGTGAGTGAGTGAGTGAGTCAGTCAGTCAGTCAGTCAGTCAGCCATGTAGTTTTATATAATATAGATGAGCATGGGACCTAGTGGAAAATAATTCTATCACCTGAAACCAAAAATGCATGGGTCGAAAAAATACATCAAAATATCATGTTGGTTTCCGACCCTACAAGACGTAAAAAATATAATAAAAGTATTAAAAAAAAACTATTTTTCGAAATTTCATTCCAATCAATTTTTAACTTCTTCGTGGAACTTGGAATATTTCGGCCAAAAAGTAAAAAACATTAAAAACTCCCTTATTATTTGTCGTATGATGAAATAGCAAGAGACAAAAAAGATGTAAAATGGTATTGTCTACAACATAGGCCATATACGATATTACACAAATACATATTACTGTAGATTTGTTGCTTCCCCTATTTTGCTCTTAGTGGAAAATAATTCTATCACCTGAAACCAAAAATGCATGGGACGAAAAAAATCATAATATCATGTTGGTTTCCAAACCTACAAGACGTAAAAAATATAATAAAAGTATTAAAAAAACTATTTTTTGAAATTTCATTCGAATCAATTTTTAAGTTATTCGTGGGACATAGAAAAATTTCGGCCAAAAAGTACAAAATCATTAATAACTCCGTAATTAAACGTCGTATGATGAAATAGCAAGAGACAAAAAAGATGTAATGTGTTATTGTCTACAACATAGGCCATGCACAATATCACACTCAGAGATATTACTGGAGATATGTAGCTACCCCCTAATTTAAAAAATGTACCTTTTCGGAATTTTTCTGTTGGTTGCAAGGTGAAAGGAGTGTTTTTGCCAAATATCAAGTTTGTAACTCATTTGGAAGTGGGTAAACATTTATGTCAGTGAGTGAGTGAGTGAGTCAGTCAGTCAGTCAGTCAGCCATGTAGTTTTATATAATATAGATGAGCATGGGACCTAGTGGAAAATAATTCTATCACCTGAAACCAAAAATGCATGGGTCGAAAAAATACATCAAAATATCATGTTGGTTTCCGACCCTACAAGACGTAAAAAATATAATAAAAGTATTAAAAAAACTATTTTTCGAAATTTCATTCCAATCAATTTTTAACTTCTTCGTGGAACTTGGAATATTTCGGCCAAAAAGTAAAAAACATTAAAAACTCCCTTATTATTTGTCGTATGATGAAATAGCAAGAGACAAAAAAGATGTAAAATGGTATTGTCTACAACATAGGCCATATACGATATTACACAAATACATATTACTGTAGATTTGTTGCTTCCCCTATTTTGCTCTTAGTGGAAAATAATTCTATCACCTGAAACCAAAAATGCATGGGACGAAAAAAATCATAATATCATGTTGGTTTCCAAACCTACAAGACGTAAAAAATATAATAAAAGTATTAAAAATTTTTTTTTTGAAATTTCATTCGAATCAATTTTTAAGTTATTCGTGGTACATAGAAAAATTTCGGCCAAAAAGTACAAAATCATTAATAACTCCGTAATTAAACGTCGTATGATGAAATAGCAAGAGACAAAAAAGATGTAATGTGTTATTGTCTACAACATAGGCCATGCACAATATCACACTCAGAGATATTACTGGAGATATGTAGCTTCCCCCTAAATTAAAAAATGTACCTTTTCGGAATTTTTCTGTTGGTTGCAAGGTGAAAGGAGTGTTTTTGCCAAATATCAAGTTTGTAACTCATTTGGAAGTGGGTAAACATTTATGTCAGTGAGTGAGTGAGTGAGTCAGTCAGTCAGTCAGTCAGCCATGTAGTTTTATATAATATAGATGAGCATGGGACCTAGTGGAAAATAATTCTATCACCTGAAACCAAAAATGCATGGGTCGAAAAAATACATCAAAATATCATGTTGGTTTCCGACCCTACAAGACGTAAAAAATATAATAAAAGTATTAAAAAAAACTATTTTTCGAAATTTCATTCCAATCAATTTTTAACTTCTTCGTGGAACTTGGAATATTTCGGCCAAAAAGTAAAAAACATTAAAAACTCCCTTATTATTTGTCGTATGATGAAATAGCAAGAGACAAAAAAGATGTAAAATGGTATTGTCTACAACATAGGCCATATACGATATTACACAAATACATATTACTGTAGATTTGTTGCTTCCCCTATTTTGCTCTTAGTGGAAAATAATTCTATCACCTGAAACCAAAAATGCATGGGACGAAAAAAATCATAATATCATGTTGGTTTCCAAACCTACAAGACGTAAAAAATATAATAAAAGTATTAAAAAAACTATTTTTTGAAATTTCATTCGAATCAATTTTTAAGTTATTCGTGGGACATAGAAAAATTTCGGCCAAAAAGTACAAAATCATTAATAACTCCGTAATTAAACGTCGTATGATGAAATAGCAAGAGACAAAAAAGATGTAATGTGTTATTGTCTACAACATAGGCCATGCACAATATCACACTCAGAGATATTACTGGAGATATGTAGCTACCCCCTAATTTAAAAAATGTACCTTTTCGGAATTTTTCTGTTGGTTGCAAGGTGAAAGGAGTGTTTTTGCCAAATATCAAGTTTGTAACTCATTTGGAAGTGGGTAAACATTTATGTCAGTGAGTGAGTGAGTGAGTCAGTCAGTCAGTCAGCCATGTAGTTTTATATAATATAGATGAGCATGGGACCTAGTGGAAAATAATTCTATCACCTGAAACCAAAAATGCATGGGTCGAAAAAATACATCAAAATATCATGTTGGTTTCCGACCCTACAAGACGTAAAAAATATAATAAAAGTATTAAAAAAACTATTTTTCGAAATTTCATTCCAATCAATTTTTAACTTCTTCGTGGAACTTGGAATATTTCGGCCAAAAAGTAAAAAACATTAAAAACTCCCTTATTATTTGTCGTATGATGAAATAGCAAGAGACAAAAAAGATGTAAAATGGTATTGTCTACAACATAGGCCATATACGATATTACACAAATACATATTACTGTAGATTTGTTGCTTCCCCTATTTTGCTCTTAGTGGAAAATAATTCTATCACCTGAAACCAAAAATGCATGGGACGAAAAAAATCATAATATCATGTTGGTTTCCAAACCTACAAGACGTAAAAAATATAATAAAAGTATTAAAAATTTTTTTTTTGAAATTTCATTCGAATCAATTTTTAAGTTATTCGTGGTACATAGAAAAATTTCGGCCAAAAAGTACAAAATCATTAATAACTCCGTAATTAAACGTCGTATGATGAAATAGCAAGAGACAAAAAAGATGTAATGTGTTATTGTCTACAACATAGGCCATGCACAATATCACACTCAGAGATATTACTGGAGATATGTAGCTTCCCCCTAAATTAAAAAATGTACCTTTTCGGAATTTTTCTGTTGGTTGCAAGGTGAAAGGAGTGTTTTTGCCAAATATCAAGTTTGTAACTCATTTGGAAGTGGGTAAACATTTATGTCAGTGAGTGAGTGAGTGAGTGAGTCAGTCAGTCAGTCAGCCATGTAGTTTTATATAATATAGATGAGCATGGGACCTAGTGGAAAATAATTCTATCACCTGAAACCAAAAATGCATGGGTCGAAAAAATACATCAAAATATCATGTTGGTTTCCGACCCTACAAGACGTAAAAAATATAATAAAAGTATTAAAAAAAACTATTTTTCGAAATTTCATTCCAAACAATTTTTAACTTCTTCGTGGAACTTGGAATATTTCGGCCAAAAAGTAAAAAACATTAAAAACTCCCTTATTATTTGTCGTATGATGAAATAGCAAGAGACAAAAAAGATGTAAAATGGTATTGTCTACAACATAGGCCATATACGATATTACACAAATACATATTACTGTAGATTTGTTGCTTCCCCTATTTTGCTCTTAGTGGAAAATAATTCTATCACCTGAAACCAAAAATGCATGGGACGAAAAAAATCATAATATCATGTTGGTTTCCAAACCTACAAGACGTAAAAAATATAATAAAAGTATTAAAAAAACTATTTTTTGAAATTTCATTCGAATCAATTTTTAAGTTATTCGTGGGACATAGAAAAATTTCGGCCAAAAAGTACAAAATCATTAATAACTCCGTAATTAAACGTCGTATGATGAAATAGCAAGAGACAAAAAAGATGTAATGTGTTATTGTCTACAACATAGGCCATGCAAAATATCACACTCAGAGATATTACTGGAGATATGTAGCTTCCCCCTAAATTAAAAAATGTACCTTTTCGGAATTTTTCTGTTGGTTGCAAGGTGAAAGGAGTGTTTTTGCCAAATATCAAGTTTGTAACTCATTTGGAAGTGGGTAAACATTTATGTCAGTGAGTGAGTGAGTCAGTCAGTCAGTCAGTCAGCCATGTAGTTTTATATAATATAGATGAGCATGGGACCTAGTGGAAAATAATTCTATCACCTGAAACCAAAAATGCATGGGTCGAAAAAATACATCAAAATATCATGTTGGTTTCCGACCCTACAAGACGTAAAAAATATAATAAAAGTATTAAAAAAAACTATTTTTCGAAATTTCATTCCAATCAATTTTTAACTTCTTCGTGGAACTTGGAATATTTCGGCCAAAAAGTAAAAAACATTAAAAACTCCCTTATTATTTGTCGTATGATGAAATAGCAAGAGACAAAAAAGATGTAAAATGGTATTGTCTACAACATAGGCCATATACGATATTACACAAATACATATTACTGTAGATTTGTTGCTTCCCCTATTTTACTCTTAGTGGAAAATAATTCTATCACCTGAAACCAAAAATGCATGGGACGAAAAAAATCATAATATCATGTTGGTTTCCAAACCTACAAGACATAAAAAATATAATAAAAGTATTAAAAAAACTATTTTTTGAAATTTCATTCGAATCAATTTTTAAGTTATTCGTGGTACATAGAAAAATTTCGGCCAAAAAGTACAAAATCATTAATAACTCCGTAATTAAACGTCGTATGATGAAATAGCAAGAGACAAAAAAGATGTAATGTGTTATTGTCTACAACATAGGCCATGCACAATATCACACTCAGAGATATTACTGGAGATATGTAGCTTCCCCCTAAATTAAAAAATGTACCTTTTCGGAATTTTTCTGTTGGTTGCAAGGTGAAAGGAGTGTTTTTGCCAAATATCAAGTTTGTAACTCATTTGGAAGTGGGTAAACATTTATGTCAGTGAGTGAGTGAGTGAGTCAGTCAGTCAGTCAGTCAGTCAGCCATGTAGTTTTATATAATATAGATGAGCATGGGACCTAGTGGAAAATAATTCTATCACCTGAAACCAAAAATGCATGGGTCGAAAAAATACATCAAAATATCATGTTGGTTTCCGACCCTACAAGACGTAAAAAATATAATAAAAGTATTAAAAAAAAACTATTTTTCGAAATTTCATTCCAATCAATTTTTAACTTCTTCGTGGAACTTGGAATATTTCGGCCAAAAAGTAAAAAACATTAAAAACTCCCTTATTATTTGTCGTATGATGAAATAGCAAGAGACAAAAAAGATGTAAAATGGTATTGTCTACAACATAGGCCATATACGATATTACACAAATACATATTACTGTAGATTTGTTGCTTCCCCTATTTTGCTCTTAGTGGAAAATAATTCTATCACCTGAAACCAAAAATGCATGGGACGAAAAAAATCATAATATCATGTTGGTTTCCAAACCTACAAGACGTAAAAATATAACAAAAGTATTAAAAAAACTATTTTTTGAAATTTCATTCGAATCAATTTTTAAGTTATTCGTGGGACATAGAAAAATTTCGGCCAAAAAGTACAAAATCATTAATAACTCCGTAATTAAACGTCGTATGATGAAATAGCAAGAGACAAAAAAGATGTAATGTGTTATTGTCTACAACATAGGCCATGCACAATATCACACTCAGAGATATTACTGGAGATATGTAGCTTCCCCCTATTTTTTGTCTTTCGTAGGGTTGAAAATTAAACAAGATGTTCAGTAAGGAACATATAGCCTACTTTCTCCTAAATGCATGGGTATTGTTATAACTCTTTGTCCTTTTCAAGGAGTAGGATTGAATGTTGGTTGTAGTAGCTTGTTGAAATACAACGTGCTATAGGGATATTAAACATGAATATGAGGTGCCCTTTGCTAGTGCTACCTCTGTACCAAATTTCGTTCAGTTCAGTTTCACCGTGTTTGAATTGATAGGGGGAATCGATTTGCACACATACTTGGCCACCATCTGCAAACTATTGGGCTGATGTTCTTGCAGTTTGGTCAGAATATGTTTCCCACATAAAGATACGGTGTTGCAAAATTTGGTAGAGACTAGATTATTATGTTGGTCGTAATTACATTTAAGCTTTTAACATTTGGGTGGGCGGGATTACGTTTCCGTCAATATAGCGGTGATATAAAACATGACACTGAGGTGCCCTTTGCTAGTGCTACCTCTGTACCAAATTTCGTTGATTCGGTTCCACCGTGTTCGAATTAATAGGGGGAATCAATTTTGACATAAAGATGGCCGCCATCCGCAAATTATTAGGCTAATGACCTATTAGATTGGTCAAAGGATGCTCCCTCCGTAAAGGTATGGATTTGCAAAATTTGGTAGAGATCGGATGATTAGGTTAATCGTAATTTGATTTAAGCTTTGAACATTCGTGTGGCCGCCATTACGTTTCAGTCAAGATGGCGGCGATATAAAACATGACACTGAGGTGCCCTTTGCTAGTGCTACCTCTGTACCAAATTTCGTTCCATTCGGTTTCACCGTGTTTGAATTAATAGGGGGAATCGATTCTGACACAAAGATGGCCGCCATCCGCAAACTGTTCGGCAAATGACCTATTAGATTGGTCAAAAGATGCTCCCTCCATAAAGGTATGGAGTTGCAAAATTTGGTAGAGATCGGATGATTAGGTTAATCGTAATTTGATTTAAGCTTTGAACATTCGTGTGGCCGCCATTACGTTTCAGTCAAGGTGGCGGCGATATAAAACATGACACTGACGTGAATTTTGTTAGTACTACCTCTGTACCAAATTTCGTTCCATTCGGTTGCACCGTGTTCGAATTAATAGGGGGAATCGATTTTCACACAAAGATGGCCGCCATCCGCAAACTATTACGCTGATGACCTATTAGATTGGCCAAAGGATGCTCCCTCCATAAAGGTATGTAATTGCAAAATTTGGTAGAGATCGGATGATTAGGTTAGTCGTAATTTGATTTAAGCTTTGAACATTCGTGTGGCCGCCATTACGTTTCCGTCAAGATGGCGGCGATATAAAACATGACACTGAGGTGCCCTTTGCTAGTGCTACCTCTGTACCAAATTTCGTTCCATTCGGTTTCACCGTGTTTGAATTAATAGGGGGAATTTATTTTCACACAAAGATGGCTGCCATCCGCAAACTATTAGGTTAATGACCTATTCATTTGGTCAAAGGATGCTTCCTCTATAAGGGTATATTGTTGCAAAATCTGGTAGAGATCGGATGATTAGGTTAATCGTAATTTGATTTAAGCTTTGAACATTTGTGTGGCCGCCATTACGTTTTCGTCAAGATGGCGGCGATATAAAACATGACACTGAGGTGCCTTTTGTTAGTACTACCTCTGTACCAAATTTCGTTCCATTCGGTTGCACCGTGTTCGAAATAATAGGGGGAATCGATTTTCACACAAAGATGGCCGCCATCCGCAAACTATTACGCTGATGTCCTATTTGTTTCGTCAAAGGATGCTCCCCCCATAAAGGTATGTTGTTGCAAAATTTGGTAGAGATCGGATGATTAGGTTAGTCGTAATTTGATTTAAGCTTTGAATATTTGTGTGGCCGCCATTACGTTTCCGTCAAGATGGCGGCGATATAAGTCATGACACTGAGGTGCCTTTTGTTAGTACTACCTCTGTACCTAATTTTGTTCCATTCGGTTGCACCGTTTTCGAATTAATAGGGGGAATCGATTTTCACACAAAGATGGCCGCCATCCGCAAACTATTACGCTGATGACCTATTGGTTTGGTCAAAGGATGCTCCCCCCATAAAGGTATGTTGTTGCAATTTTGGTAGAGATCGGATGATTAGGTTAGTCGTAATTTGATTTAAGCTTTGAACATTTGTGTGGCCGCCATTACGTTTCCGTCAAGATGGCGGCGATATAAAACATGACACTGAGGTGTCCTTTGCTAGTGCTACCTTTGTACCAAGATTCGTTCAATTCGCATTCACCGTGTTCGAATTGATAGGGGGGGACAGACATTCAGAGTACACACACTCACACACACACACACACACAGACTCACACACACACATACACACACACACACAGACTCACACACACACATACACACACACACACAGACAGACACACTTTTTTCGCCCTGTGTTGATCTCATAAGTCTACTTTCATTTTTTGCAAAAATCGAAAGAAGGCTAAAAATGTACCTTTTCGGAATTTTTCTGTTGGTTGCAAGGTGAAAGGAGTGTTTTTGCCAAATATCAAGTTTGTAACTCATTTGGAAGTGGGTAAACATTTATGTCAGTGAGTGAGTGAGTGAGTGAGTCAGTCAGTCAGTCAGCCATGTAGTTTTATATAATATAGATGAGCATGGGACCTAGTGGAAAATAATTCTATCACCTGAAACCAAAAATGCATGGGTCGAAAAAATACATCAAAATATCATGTTGGTTTCCGACCCTACAAGACGTAAAAAATATAATAAAAGTATTAAAATTTTTTTTTTTCGAAATTTCATTCCAATCAATTTTTAACTTCTTCGTGGAACTTGGAATATTTCGGCCAAAAAGTAAAAAACATTAAAAACTCCCTTATTATTTGTCGTATGATGAAATAGCAAGAGACAAAAAAGATGTAAAATGGTATTGTCTACAACATAGGCCATATACGATATTACACAAATACATATTACTGTAGATTTGTTGCTTCCCCTATTTTGCTCTTAGTGGAAAATAATTCTATCACCTGAAACCAAAAATGCATGGGACGAAAAAAATCATAATATCATGTTGGTTTCCAAACCTACAAGACGTAAAAAAATATAATAAAAGTATTAAAAATTTTTTTTTTTTGAAATTTCATTCGAATCAATTTTTAAGTTATTCGTGGGACATAGAAAAATTTCGGCCAAAAAGTACAAAATCATTAATAACTCCGTAATTAAACGTCGTATGATGAAATAGCAAGAGACAAAAAAGATGTAATGTGTTATTGTCTACAACATAGGCCATGCACAATATCACACTCAGAGATATTACTGGAGATATGTAGCTTCCCCCTAAATTAAAAAATGTACCTTTTCGGAATTTTTCTGTTGGTTGCAAGGTGAAAGGAGTGTTTTTGCCAAATATCAAGTTTGTAACTCATTTGGAAGTGGGTAAACATTTATGTCAGTGAGTGAGTGAGTGAGTGAGTCAGTCAGTCAGTCAGCCATATAGTTTTATATAATATAGACAAGCTGTACCCGGCATGCGTTGCAATGCCAATCAAAGAAAGTGTTGGCGTTGAAATTCTGTTTCTTGAAGTGATTTTGGATACACAACATGTTTTTCAATTTCCGTTCACTGCCTCTAAGCTATCGTAAAATGGATTTTCTAATTTAGAATCATTCGTGGGAGCGTGCACAACAACTTTCAAAAGTTTCATCGCAATCGGATGAATGGCATATGAACGTATACGGGATTTTGTTTGAACGATTCGTGCGCTGTCACTCATTTGTTGATTCTACTCGTACGCTTCCAACTTGAGAAATGGATTTACTAAGTCGAAACCCTACCCTGGCGTGTACACAATAACTCATCAAGGTTTCATCACAATCGAAGAAGGTTATATGAACGAATAGGGGATTTTGTTGAAACGCTTCACGCGTCGTCACCCATTTGTTGCATATACTCGTGTGCTACCTATTGTGAAATGGATTTACTAAGTCCCCTTCCCTGGCGGGTACACAATAACTGATCAATGTTTCATCGCAATCGGATGAATAGTATATGAACGCATACCTGATTTCGTTTAAACGATTCACGCTCCGTCACTCATTTGTTGAATCTACTCGTGCGCTACCTACTGTAAAATGTATTTACTAAGTTAGAAACCGTCACGTAAGTGTCCACAACATCTCATCCAAGTTTCATCGCTATCGGACTAATGGGATATGAAGACATAGGGGACTGTATTGAAACGCTCCGCGTGTCGTCGTTCATTTGTCGAATCTACTCGTGTGCTACCTATTGTGAAATGTATTTACTAAGCCAGAAACCTTCCTTGGAGTGTCCACCATATTTCACCCAAGTTTCACAGCTAACGGCAGAATTGTATATGACCTTATACGGGACTTTGTTGAAACGCTTCGCGCGTCGTCCCTCGTTTGTTGAATCAACTTGTGCGCTGCATATTGTATAGTGGATTTACTAAGCCAGAAATTTTCCATGACGTGTACACAACATCTCACCCAAGTTTCATAGCTACGGACGAATGGTACATGAATGCATACGGGACTTAGTTGAAACGCTTCGCGTGTCGTCGCTCATTTGTTGATTCTACTCTAGCTCTACATATTGTAATATGGATGTACTCAGCCAGAAACCTTCCCTGGAGTGTACACAACATCTCACCCAAGTTTCATCGCAATCGGATGAATGGTATGTGAACGTATACGGGACGTTGTCGAAACGCTTCGCGCGTAGTCACTCATTTGTTGAATATAAACGTGCGCTTCGTATTGTAAAATGGATTCACTTAGCCAGAAACCTTTCCTGGAGTGTACACAACAATTCACCAAACATTTATCATTATCCGACGAATGGTATATGACTTTATACGGGACTTTGTTGAAACGCTTCGCGCGTCATCGCTCATTTGTTGAATCTACGGGTGCGCTACCTATTGTAAAATGTACGTACTAAGCCAGAAACCTTCCCTGGAGTGTACACAACATCTCACCCAAGTTTCATCGCTATCGGATGAATGGTATATGAAATTATATGGGACTTTATTGAAACGCTTCGCGCGTCGTCGCACATTTGTTGATTCTACTCGTGCTCTACCTATTTTTAAAGGGATTTACTAAGCTAGAAACCTTCCCTGGAGTGCACACACAATCTCAGCCTAGTTTCATTGCTATCGGACGAATGGTATATGAATGCAAACGTGACTTTGTTGAAATTCTTCGCGCATCGTCGCTCATTTGTTGAATCTACGCGTGCGCTACCTATTGTAAAATGGATTTACTAAGTCAGAAACCTTCCTTGGAGTGTACTCAACATCTCACCCAAGTTTCATCGCAATCGGACGAATGGTATATGAACGCATAGGAGACATACCCACAGACAGACAAACTATCACGTAACATTGATTTTTATATATATAGACTAGCAGAAGTACCCGTTCTTCGAACGGAGTTCGGTGTTAACACCAGACATTATAATAATAATAATAATAATAACAAGGTTATTGGTGTTACATCCCTTTTAAGTACTGTTGCTTTTAGGGACGCACCAGACATTATCAATTGAGCTACTGTTGCAATGGTTAGCGGCTTGTAATTCCTTCATAAGTTTATCAGAACGAAGTTAATTTTCTGGGAATATCACACACACTGTTAATTTAAGGGCCTTATAATGTGGTTTTCGGAGATCCTTTATAGACTCGCGAATTTTTTGTCTCACATTGAGAAGTGCAACATATGCTTTGGTCGTCCTTCTAGGATAATTTTTATATTTCGCCTATTTTAGCATGTATTTTGAGAAGTTTTTCCCTATATCCACCCTTCTACTAGCCCAGTCATATGGTAGTTTTGACCAAAAAAAAATTAGGGTAGAAGGTTTCTCGACGGATTCTTATGTTTTTCGGTGTGATGAATCCGAATCTGCAGTTTGCCAACAAAAAAAAGTGACGGCTTCGCAGTGAAAATCGCAAAAAATCCTAAAAATTTCGGACTTTTTTCACAAAATCGCTTATAAGTTAAAAAAATATGCAACCTAGTGAATTTCTCATTATTTACAAAATTAAAGTAGACAAAATTTCTTTCAAAATGCACTGGGCACTTTAAGTTTTTGAGTGCAGGGTATCGCCGCTAGAGCGCGCTGAAAAAGAGCGACGTTTTGGCACTTAGGCAAAAACGAGAGAAACTCAGCCCTAACTAGCCCCAGACACTTTCTAATCGTGTTTCCTCCATTAATACGTGTTTTATTCATGTTCTATGGTGGTATCATGACTGAAAGTTCGTTGAAAAAAAAAATTGATAAATTAATATATTCAAGTTAAGTCATCTGTACTTATCCACCTAATGGTAAAGTGTGAAAGTGATGAGGCGAGTAATGTAAAACAGTTTTTGTGATTTTCACTCAACATCTCACCATGTCACACATATCTCACACATTCCTAAAGTGATATATTTAATATATTGATAGTGTGAAACCGGAGTTGTTTCCCCTTTGTGTGAAATGTTCACCCTCAAGCCCTCAATAGGAAGGGTCCCTTTTTTGCCGACACATCTGTCCTTGACAGGTCCCCCTACATGCCTCTGGCCAACTCCTCTGCCATTCGGGTTTAGTTTAGTTTGCTCTCTCCTCCTCGTGGGACTGCTAAGCGTTCTTCTTCGGATTTCTGCCGTTCGTTCAGTGTTTTCAAGTGAACTAATGTTAATATTAGTGAATATGTGAGGGACGAAAATGTTGCGTCGTGAATGTGCAATTTGTGAGGAGCCACTGGATGATCAAACTCGAACTTTCTTTCAAACGACAAGAACAAGAGTAGATTCACAGAGCTCCTCTGAGTGAGGCAGGGATTGAATCACGACAAGCCATTGAGGATGCTGATGCCCTGATCATAAGAACGGCTCAATCCATAGCTTACACGCATGGCACAGTTGCAGTGGTGGGAGAAGATGTTGACCTTCTCGTCATCATGATAGGCATCCGCACTTCTCCTAACGTGTTCTTCCTGAAACCAGGAAAAGGAAAAGTACCACTGACGCTATATAGCCCTGGCAGCTCGCTAGAGGAGCCCCTGAGCCATCATATTTTATTCCTCCACGCTGTCAGTGGTTGTGACTCCACATCCGCCATGTTCAACCAGAGTAAGACGAAATTCTTGAAGACCCTCAAGAAGAACCCAGATCTTGTAAACTACCATGAGCATTACATGGACCCACAGCACAAGTCGAGGAGCTAGTGAATGCTGGCAAAAATTTCTAGTGGCCTTATATGGTGGTGACCACCATACCACTCGTCTAAACGAACTGAGGTAAAAGCTGTACCTCAGTACAGCATATAAAGTCACCGGAAACATGGCCTCGATCCCTCCCACTGAAGCTGCAGCCCGTGAGCACTTTCTGCGAGTTTACCACCAGATCCAGCAGTGGCTGACAATCAGCTCAACCCAGAACAGTGGGGGTGGAAGTCATCGAGGAACGGCCTCACCCCCACGAGAACAGCTAAGGCCCCAGCTCCTGACAAGCTTCTCTGCAAGGTCTCTTGCAAATGCAAAGGCGACTCTCGAAGAACCTGCGGTTGTCGACGTGTGGGTCTATATTGCTCTAGGCTTTGTACCATCTGCGAGGGAAACTGTCTGAACCTTGACAACTCATGCGACATCGACAATGAAGGTGACCCTGATGACCCTTCTCCGGTTGAGTCACCACCTACAATCCTGGATACATCAGCACAAGGTAAATAGCATGTTTGTACACCACCTTATTCCAATGCGGTCAGCTTACTTCACCCTCTAATGTATTCGTACGATTTCTTTTTTAGAGTTGTCCGAGGATCCTGACGATTCCATCTCGGTCGAATCACCAACGACGATAGCGGAGACTTCAGCAGAAGGTAAACTGCCTGTTTGTAATACACCCTATTTCATTGGGTTTCTAACAGTTTTCCAACTCGACACCTGAAAGTATTGTGGACAATAATTTGTACAATTCCTTTTCCAGTGGAGTTACCGACCGGTAGCGATCAACCGGGACCGTCTGATCGGTAACCGGAGGCTGCTCCATCAAGGCCAAAAAGGAGGAAGCTCAATTAAAGAATTCAAATCAATTGTAATGTAATAATAGTTAATTGCAATTACATTCCTTTTCATTATATTCATTTAATTTAATTTTTAAATAAATAATAAAACGGCTTGATCGGTCCTTTATGAATTCCTACCACTCCGTGGGCAATGTTTTTCAAGGGCTTCGTAATCTAGTAACCACCATAGAACAAGAATAAAACAGGTATTCATGGAGGAAACATGATAAGAAAGCGTCTGGGGCTAGTTGGGCTGAGTTTCTCTCGTTTTTGCCTAAGTGCCAAAAAGTTGCTTTTTTCAGCGCGGTCTAGCGGCGGTGCCCTGCACTCAAAAATTAAAAGTGACCAGTGAATTTTGAAGGAAATGTTGGCTACTTTAATTTTGTAACTAATGAGAAATTCACTAGGAAGCATACTTTTCAACTTATAAGCAATTTTGTGAAAATAGTCCGAAATTTTTAGTTTTTTCTGCTATTTTCACTTGAAGCCGTCATTTTTGTTGTTGGCAAACTTCAGATTCAGATTCAGCTCACCGATAAACATAAGAATCCGTCGAGAAACCTTCTACCCTAATTTTTTTGGTCAAGACTACCATTTGACTGGGCTATTAGGAATGTGTGAGATGTGTGACATGGTGAGATGTTGAGTGAAAAATCACAAACTGTTTTACATTACTCACCTCATCACTTTCACACTTTACCATTAGGTGGATAAGTTCAGATGGACTTAACTTGAATATATTAATTTATCAAATTTTTTTCCAACGAACTTTCAATCATGTTACCAGCATAGAACATGAATAAAACACGTATTAATGGAGGAAACACGAATAGAAAGTGTCTGGGGCTAGTTAGGGCTGAGTTTCTCTCGTTTTTGCCTAAGTGCCAAAACGCCGCTCTTTTTCAGCGCGCTCTAGCGGCGATACCCTGCACTCAAAAACTAAAAGTGCCCAGTGCATTTTGAAAGAAAATTTGTCTACTTTAATTTTGTAAAAAATGAGAAATTCACTAGGTTGCATATTTTTCATCTTATAAGCGATTTTGTGAAAAAAGTCCGAAATTTTTAGGATTTTTTGCGATTTTCACAGTGAAGCCGTCATTTTTTTTGTTGGCAAACTTCAGATTCAGATTCAGCACACCGAAAAACATAAGAATCCGTCAAGAAACCTTCTACCCTATTTTTTTTTTGAAACAAGCACTTCTGAGCACCAAATGACTGGGCTATACTGTAAGTAGTGGTTTTTGAGGGTTTCTACAGCCACCGCCACCGCCACCGCTGGAATTCTAAAATGGCAATATCTCGCGAACCAATCAGGCTAGAGACTTGTACGAGGTGTCAAATTACTCAGGCGAACACTCCCTTTCCAATGGACAACATATTTCAACCCCAAAAATAAAACCTACCCCTACTAGAGGGTGAAATTGATTTTTTTAGAGAATCTCTGTTACCAATTGCAACATGTGAGAGTTTGAATGCCGATATGGATTTAAACGTTGTTCCACATAAGGTGCATATCTTCGGTCGATAGCCACTATGAATTAGCATGTCCACTCATGGCTTTTGTAAGAGGGTGGGGGAGCGGATCCCTGTGGATGGGTTATTGTTGACGGGTCATTGTTGACAGGTCATTGATGACAGGTCCTTGTGGACGAGTCCTTGTGGACAAGTCTGTGTGGACAGGTCCTTGTGGTCGAGTCCTTGTGGACGAGTCCTTGTCCCTTTGGACTGATCCCTTTGGACGGGTCTCTTTGGCCTGGTTCCTACGGACGAGCCCATGAATTTATTTAAATTATGTCAAAGGGCCTAACTACATTTGTGTGTGTTGAATTGACGTTGTTCACTAATCCCCCACTACTAAAATGTAATAACGATATGAAAGGAAAGTGATGAAATACATGTGATCACGTGTGAGATGTCATTATTAGCATTCTCCTTGTGAAACAAGTCACATCCTGTTTTGATTCATACGTGAGAAAATGCGAGTTCATGTGTAATATGATCTAACACACAGGTGTTCACATGTGCACGTGCACGATAAGAGCTAACAAGTCACAACCTGTTTTGGCAGTGGTGGGAATAAGGCTAGAGACATGTACGAGTAGTCAAATTACTCCGGCAGACAACCCCTTTCCTATGGATAACTTATTTCCACTCAAAAATAAAACCTACCCCTACTAGGGGGTGAAATAATAATTTTTAGGTAAAAGTCGCTTTCCATGTGCAACATGTGGGAGTTTATATGCCAATATGAAATTAAACTCGTTCCACATAAAGTGCATGCATACAACTGAATGCCGCTATGATTTATCATTTTTGTTTTTTGTTTTACGAATGCGCAATTGAGGTTTTTGTAAGAGGGCGGGCTTTTTGAATAATGATTTATTGATACGTTTTTTTTTACAAATTAACCAAAGATCCAAAAACTAATAGGTCATCGGCTTTTTAATATCTTATGAACTAAGAAAGCTAGGAACTTGTATGAGGGGTCGTTGGACTTGTGGTGACGCCCTGTTTTTGAATGTATTATTCATTTTTTGTCAAAAGGGCCTAACTGCACTTTCGTTAATATCTCGCTAACTAATAATCACAGAGGGTCGAGTGAGGTGTCATAGGACTTAAAATGGCCAACCCCTCCCCATGACCAATGAATTTACCAAAAAAAAAACAGCAAGGTCATTAACCTAAGATTGTATCAACTAATAATCAGAGAGGGACAAGTGAGGTGTCACAAGACTCAGGATGACCAACCTTTTCCATGACCAACGAATTTACCCAAAATACCCAAAACAGCAAGGTCATTGACCTAAGATTTTATAAACTTATCAGTAGAGAGGGTCAAGTGAGGTGTCATAGGACTACGAATGGTTAACGCTTTCCCATGACCAATGAATTTACCTCAAAAATTCAAAACAGCAAGGTCATTGACCTGAGATTTTATAAACTAATAATCGGATATCAACATGTGAGGTGTCATAGGACTTAGAATGGTCAACCCTTTCCCATGGCTAATGAATTTACCCAAAAATACCCAATACATCAAGGTCATCGACCTGAGATTTTATAAACTTATAATCGGATATGGACATGTGAAATGTTTACAGTGAGTGATGAAACATAGCTAGGTAGTGAAAGAATTATTGTAGGCTACATGTATGGTGACTGACAAATCTTTCACCATTGGAACTTGTTTTCAGATCAAACTGCAGTACAGAGAGAGTATAGGTTGTAGGTATGGGATAATAAATGACAAATGGTGTATACAAAATCTGATTAATCGATTCAAGAAATAAGAGTAGTCAATCTTTAATTGATTGGTTAAATAGGATAGCTAAAATCCAAAATGGTGACTACATTGAACTAAACTGAACCAAGCTGAATCAAATCCAACCAAACCGAACCAAACTTAATCAAGAACAAGCCAATGGTTTAAGTGTAAAACTTGTGGTTGAATGTGGGCATTGGTAATGTCAGAAAGGAAAGGGATAACGCTCTACCTATACAGGGTAAGGTAAAGCTAGTGCATGATGCTAATGCACACACACACAAGTACATGAACCACACACAACCATCCTATGCAGTTATTATGGGTTGACTGTTAAAACTTGCTCAGTGGTTACTGGGACAAGATGGTTGCTACACACAACAAGCTTTAAATACCTGAGGCTAATAATCTATACACACACTCACACACACACTTGTTCTAAACTAAACTGTCTTGCTGGCAGAGCTCACACAGTAGGTAAATGACAGAAATGCTTGGCTAACAGAAATACAATCATTTTCGGTTGTCTAATGTTACCAGCTAAACATTACGTGCTATAGTGGTGAGCACATGTGCCTCTTTCACTGGAGATCTTAACTCGATTTCTAGCTCTAAGGCCTAGAACGAATCAAACTAAGAAAAAAGGGCATGGTGACGCAGTGGTTAAACTGTTAGCCTTTCACTAAGGTAGACTAGGGTTTGATTTTTGGTTAATATGCATGTCATAAACAATCAAATAAAAGCAGAGATAATGTTTAAAACTGATTACACTTGTCTCTTTTCAAATTATTACTTAGATTACAAATACAAACGTGGACTGGGTTTGACATACAGTTAATGCTTCCTATCACATACCAGACTGCAAGAAAGCCAAACAAGCAAAAGCAGTGGTAAAATCGCTATGTGTAGAGAAATACCTAACGGTTTTTATGAACTGGCAAAGGTATGTCGCATAAACAGTGCAGGATACAATCCAGCAACCATAATTTTTATCTCGTGGACAAGAGAAAACATATATATAGAGAGAGATATATAGAAAGCTTGTGTGTGTGTGTGTGTGTGTGTGTGTGGGTAGCATTGGTTGTTTGACCAGAGAAAATACGGTGAGGTAGGGTGGGGAGAGGGAGTATTAGCACTTGTATATGAATGGAAAATAGATTTTTTTCAATCGTTTTGTTTTTCAAATGTAGTGGTAGATAGTCGTTTTTTGTAAAACATTCTTACTTGCAGTAGTAATAAGCCTCTATGGTTCCGCTAACACATAGACTGTATTATTGCCATGGTCAAGCACTCACATTAAGATCATTTACAAAATCATAAAATGAAAAATAAAAATCTTGTTTTGGAAATATCGTTTTTCAACATACACACAAAATAAATATAAAAAAAAATTGTAAACAGCAAATTGGAAAATCCATGTTTCCATATAGACAAAATTTAAAAACCTTAAACGGACATTTAAGAAAATATATGCAAATGGGAAATTGACAAATGTGTAAATATGAAAATGGAAAAATCCATGTTTCCATATCATGAAATTGAAAAACATCAAACTGCCATTTTAAAAAATGCAAATGGAAAATTGACAAATTGCAATGTGTGAAATGTGAAATTGAACAAATGGCTATCATTATAAAAAATAAAGAACATGGTGCTCTATGGTTGAGGTGTGAATCAAACCCTCTCTACTTATTTGGACCACTCGAGACTGAGTAGACTAGTTTTAGTTGTCATACCACTTTTAAAAGTTTTTGTTAAATCTAGGAATTGAACCCAAGAGCTTGTAGGGGGGATCCGAGGTTATAATATGTTAAACAGATAGCCTTGAATGTAGGGTGTGGTAGTTATATAGAGATGAGACGTTTCGCTCGGGGCAGGGAGGCATGGAGATCTGCATCAAACCAGTCAAAAGACTGACGACTCAATCAACAACATGTAGAGCTCACCAAAATAATGTTGTGTAACGGTAAATGTTAGTCAACGAACAGTAATGCATTACTAAAACCCATGACACGATACCTAAGAGCTTTTCTAAAATTATTTTAAAATACCTTTAACCCTATATTAAACACCCAGTTCACAAGACTCATAACTGTAATGTTATGGTCAAACAAAACAAAATCTATATTTCAAAACAAACAAGTGTTTTAGTCAATGTATACTGGAAAAAGTTTTATAAACACTCAAGTCCACAAAAATAATTAAATTAGTAACTGTCAGGTTGACCGAGTGGTTATGGTGTTTGACTTAAGTTCAAATTTTCTGTACAAGAAAGCAAGGGTTCGAATACCTTACCTGATATAACTATTGCCTCAACATGACTTGACCACACTGTATTATTGTGTACTCGGTACACAAACCATAGATAGAGTGTATTGTTTAAGGTCACTCTCTTTGCGAACATAGTCAGAGACTGTTGATGGTTAACAATTGCATTAATAGTGGGACATAGGGATAGCAATTAAGAAAAACAGACAATACCCATACACTTTTTTTATTTATTTAATGTAAGTACTTGTACAATAGTTATATACAAACTACAACTCTCTTTTGTCTATTACTATCTAGTCCTTTTCGATCCACTTGCATAACAAGGCAGATGACTTTGTAGCTCAGCCCCTTAAAACAACAACAACACTACCTCTTGCATAGTCTGTGATGTTGATGACTCTTGAGGCGTGGAAGATGGATACAACATAACTTTTACAACAGGGGTTAAACGTTGCTCAACAATCAATGCACTATTTTGAGTAGCAACATCTTTCTCTTGTACTAACTTATTAGCATTCTGATAATTTTTTGCCAACACCATCAGTGTTTTGTCTGGAGCACTACATTGATGATCACTCACACTTAAAACCATACCATTTCTACTTTTCATATTGCCTCGACATCTTGTTGACCTCTGTTTTGAGCATCGCCAGAATATTATTCCTTTTACATTTTGTCGTCTATAGTTATAAGAATAGCCTTTATAGAGTACACGTTGTTTACCTCGGTTAGTTGTAGTAAGTTCCATAGTAGTAACTAACCTGTTAGTATGATTTGCACACTACAAAGGTTATCTCTGTTCTGGTAATAGAATTATTTAGCGTTGGCTTTTATATTTAATATGTACAGTTAAAAGTAATAGAAAAGTGGTAGAAACGTAGTAGCAAAGTGGTAGACAAGTGGTAGACAATTGGTAACATAGTGGTAGAAAAGTGGTAGCAAAGTTGTAGCAAAGTGGTAGAAAAGTGGTAGCAAAGTGGTAGAAAAGTGGTAGCAAAGTGGTAGCAAAGTAGTAGAAAAGTGGTAGCAAACTAGAAAAGTGGTAGAAAAGTGGTAGAAAAGTAGTAGAAAAGTGGTAGCAAAGTGGTAGAAAAGTGGTAGCAAACTAGAAAAGTGGTAGCAAAGTGGTAGAAAATATTACATGTATTGTTAAGAAATAGTTTAAGCGGTTACATGGATTCATTACACTATAATTTCAGCATCACGAAGCTCATTTTCTATATCCAAAAGTTCTTCCTCATATTTAGTATGACCAGCCTGTTTACAGGTATGCAAGTACTGAAGCCGCTGGATTAGCTTATTGGGATTGTTCCAGTAAACAAATTTAACAAATGATTTTTTTGGGTGTAAACCATTATCATCCTCCTCATCATCATCATCATCATAATCATCATCATCATCATGGTTATCATCATCAATATAATTATCATCAATATAACCATCATCACTATTACTATCTAATCCTTTTTGTTCATCTTGCAATGCAACAACCTTTGGCATAGTTTGTGTTGTCTTTGATAGTGTTAGAGGTTTCTTAGACGTTAACGACTGTCCTAACATGTCTTTTTCAGGAGATAATAAATGCTCTTTAACAAACAAAGCACTATCTTGAGCCACACTATTTTTTTCTTGGTCTTGCTTTTTTACCTTGGTTAGAGTATTTTGTCCATTTAAATGAGTATTATTTTGAGATTTACAATGATGATCGATTGAAATAAGTATGTTGGAGCCTTTTGTTTTAATCATTCCTCGACACTTTTTAGATCGTTGTTTCGAACAGCACCAAATAACAGTTCCATTTTTTTTAGTTCGTTTTACAATATATGCATATCCTTTATAGTAAGCACATGGCTTACCATAGCTAGTCGTTGATACTTCCATGTCGACTGTTGAGCATAAACTAACCTCTAGTAAAGTTAACTCGATAATAAAAATGATAGTTTGTAGTATGTGCAGTTTAAAGTAAGAGCAAAAGTGAGAGTCAAATGGTAGAAAAGTGTTAACAAAGTGGTGGAAGAGTGGTAGCAGTTTATAGTAGTCATGATCTTTTTTACCAGAATGTGATTTGAGTAAACGTAATTTCTAAACCTTAGCAGTGAGTAGTCAGTTAGTCTTGGTTCAGACAAGCGTAAACAGTTCTCCAATGAATCCGAGATCAAGATTTTCATTATGAAACAGTTGTGTGTAACCAATTAGGTATCGGTACTTGATAGCTTCACACATGAACAAAAATTCCAACATATCTGACATCAGATTTTCATTATGAAACAGTTGTGTGTAACCAATTAGGTATCGGTACTTGATAGCTTCACACATGAACACAAATTCCAACATATCTGACATGAAATACATGATTTGAAAGTTGACAAAGAATATCCAATCAACCATTGTAGTTGCAATGTCAAACACAAAGACAAAATCAGCATGAACTTTTAAGTTACAGGAAAATTCTATGAAATAGACTATGCATGAAATTTGGAAATACACATTAGAAGTTTGCAACACCATCCTTCTAGCCTATATAAATTATCGACATGGAAAGTGTGCACTGCCCCTAACATTAAACCAATTTATCAATAACGCAAGTCAACAATCAAAACATTTTGTCTTGAGTCTATCATTTAATGCATATATTCTGTCTACATTGAACAGTAACAAAAAACGCCATTCATAATTAATTAAGTTTGCTTTAATTCGTTATGTAATGATAAATACATATTTAAAGTTTTGGCTGACTGTTCAGAGTGAATCGGCTTTGAACACATAAGAGAGGGAATATTTTAAGACTTAACCTCTGCTCACCTAACATAACCTAAATTTACCTAACCTAACCTTGTCATATAGGTAAGAAACGGGTCAAGCTATGCTTTCGACTACCGAGTTTCAGCTACTTTTCAAGGTTACTCTCCCGAACATTGCCGGAGACTGCTGATAAACACTTATGTTCCCACGGCGGCGGCGCGCAACGACTTACATGATGCGCTTCCCCCTTTTCATTGATCCCTGTTGATTTGTCCCTTTGCACTGGTCCCTGTTGACTAGCCCCTTTGGAAGGGCCCTTTTTGAATGGAGTCATTCTTGACGGGTCCCTGTGGACAGGTCCTTTTGTCTGATCCCTTTTGGACCGGTCCCTTTGGACTGGTACCTATGGACTGGCCCATGCAATTATCCAAATTATGTCAAAGGGACCGGTCCAAAAGGGATCAGCCAAAAGGACCTGTCCACAGGGACCCGTCAAGTATGACTCCATTCAAAAAGGGCCCTTCCAAAGGGGCTAGTCAACAGGGAATAGTCCAAAGGGACAAATCAACAGGGATCAATGAAAAGGGGGAAGCGCATCATGTAAGTCGTTGCGCGCCGCCGCCGTGGGAACATAGGTGTTTATCAGCAGTCTCCGGCAATGTTCGGGAGAGTAACCTTGAAAAGTAGCTGAAACTTGGTAGTCGAAAGCATAGCTTGACCCGTTTCTTACTTATATGACAAGGTTAGGTTAGGTAAATTTAGGTTATGTTAGGTGAGCAGAGGTTAAGTCTTAAAATATTCCCTCTCTTATGTGTTCAAAGCCGATTCACTCTGAACAGTCAGCCAAAACTTTAAATATGTATTTATCATTACATAACGAATTAAAGCAAACTTAATTAATTATGAATGGCGTTTTTTGTTACTGTTCAATGTAGACAGAATATATGCATTAAATGATAGACTCAAGACAAAATGTTTTGATTGTTGACTTGCGTTATTGATAAATTGGTTTAATGTTAGGGGCAGTGCACACTTTCCATGTCGATAATTTATATAGGCTAGAAGGATGGTGTTGCAAACTTCTAATGTGTATTTCCAAATTTCATGCATAGTCTATTTCATAGAATTTTCCTGTAACTTAAAAGTTCATGCTGATTTTGTCTTTGTGTTTGACATTGCAACTACAATGGTTGATTGGATATTCTTTGTCAACTTTCAAATCATGTATTTCATGTCAGATATGTTGGAATTTGTGTTCATGTGTGAAGCTATCAAGTACCGATACCTAATTGGTTACACACAACTGTTTCATAATGAAAATCTGATGTCAGATATGTTGGAATTTTTGTTCATGTGTGAAGCTATCAAGTACCGATACCTAATTGGTTACACACAACTGTTTCATAATGAAAATCTTGATCTCTAATTCATTGGAGAACTGTTTACGCTTGTCTGAACCAAGACTAACTGACTACTCACTGCTAAGGTTTAGAAATTACATTTACTCAAATCACATTCTGGTAAAAAAAGATCATGACTACTATAAACTGCAACCACTCTTCCACCACTTTGTTAACACTTTTCTACCATTTGACTCTCACTTTTGCTCTTACTTTAAACTGCACATACTACAAACTATCATTTTTATTATCGAGTTAACTTTACTAGAGGTTAGTTTATGCTCAACAGTCGACATGGAAGTATCAACGACTAGCTATGGTAAGCCATGTGCTTACTATAAAGGATATGCATATATTGTAAAACGAACTAATAAAAATAGAACTGTTATTTGGTGCTGTTCGAAACAACGGTCTAAAAAGTGTCGAGGAATGATTAAAACAAAAGGCTCCAACATACTTATTTCAATCGATCATCATTGTAAATCTCAAAATAATACTCATTTAAATGGACAAAATACTCTAACCAAGGTAAAAAACAAGACCAAGAAAAAATAGTGTGGCTCAAGATAGTGCTTTGTTTGTTAAAGAGCATTTATTATCTTCTGAAAAAGACATGTTAGGACAGTCGTTAACGTCTAAGAAACCTCTAACACTATCAAAGACAACACAAACTATGCCAAAGGTTGTTGCATTGCAAGATGAACAAAAAGGATTAGATAGTAATAGTGATGATGATTATATTGATGATAATTATATTGATGATGATAACCATGATGATGATGATGATTATGATGATGATGATGATGAGGAGGATGATAATGATTTACACCCAAAAAATCATGTTTTAAATTTGTTTACTGGAACAATCCCAATAAGCTAATCCAGCGGCTTCAGTACTTGCATACCTGTAAACAGGCTGGTCATACTAAATATGAGGAAGAACTTTTGGATATAGAAAATGAGCTTCGTGATGCTAAAATTATAGTGTAATGAATCCATGTAACCGCTTAAACTATTTCTTAACAATACATGTAATATTTTCTACCACTTTGCTACCACTTTTCTAGTTTGCTACCACTTTTCTACCACTTTGCTACCACTTTTCTACTACTTTTCTACCACTTTTCTACCACTTTTCTAGTTTGCTAACACTTTTCTACTACTTTGCTACCACTTTGCTACCACTTTTCTACCACTTTGCTACCACTTTTCTACTACTTTTCTACCACTTTTCTACCACTTTTCTACCACTTTGCTACAACTTTGCTACCACTTTTCTACCACTATGTTACCAATTGTCTACCACTTGTCTACCACTTTGCTACTACGTTTCTACCACTTTTCTATCACTTTTAACTGTACATATTAAATATAAAAGCCAACGCTAAATAATTCTATTACCAGAACAGAGATAACCTTTGTAGTGTGCAAATCATACTAACAGGTTAGTTACTACTATGGAACTTACTACAACTAACCGAGGTAAACAACGTGTACTCTATAAAGGCTATTCTTATAACTATAGACGACAAAATGTAAAAGGAATAATATTCTGGCGATGCTCAAAACAGAGGTCAACAAGATGTCGAGGCAATATGAAAAGTAGAAATGGTGTGGTTTTAAGTGTGAGTGATCATCAATGTAGTGCTCCAGACAAAACACTGATGGTGTTGGCAAAAAATTATCAGAATGCTAATAAGTTAGTACAAGAGAAAGATGTTGCTACTCAAAATAGTGCATTGATTGTTGAGCAACGTTTAACCCCTGTTGTAAAAGTTATGTTGTATCCATCTTCCACGCCTCAAGAGTCATCAACATCACAGACTATGCAAGAGGTAGTGTTGTTGTTGTTTTAAGGGGCTGAACTACAAAGTCATCTGCCTTGTTATGCAAGTGGATCGAAAAGGACTAGGTAGTAATAGACAAAAGAGAGTTGTAGTTTTTATATAACTATTGTACAAGTACTTACATTAAATAAATAAAAAAAAGTGTATGGGTATTGTCTGTTTTTCTTAATTGCTATCCCTATGTCCCACTATTAATGCAATTGTTAACCATCAACAGTCTCTGACTATGTTCGCAAAGAGAGTGACCTTAAACAATACACTCTATCTATGGTTTGTGTACCGAGTACACAATAATACAGTGTGGTCAAGTCATGTTGAGGCAATAGTTATATCAGGTAAGGTATTCGAACCCTTGCTTTCTTGTACAGAAAATTTGAACTTAAGTCAAACACCATAACCACTCGGTCAACCTGACAGTTACTAATTTAATTATTTTTGTGGACTTGAGTGTTTATAAAACTTTTTCCAGTATACATTGACTAAAACACTTGTTTGTTTTGAAATATAGATTTTGTTTTGTTTGACCATAACATTACAGTTATGAGTCTTGTGAACTGGGTGTTTAATATAGGGTTAAAGGTATTTTAAAATAATTTTAGAAAAGCTCTTAGGTATCGTGTCATGGGTTTTAGTAATGCATTACTGTTCGTTGACTAACATTTACCGTTACACAACATTATTTTGGTGAGCTCTACATGTTGTTGTTTGAGTCGTCAGTCTTTTGACTGGTTTGATGCAGATCTCCATGCCTCCCTGCCCCGAGCGAAACGTCTCATCTCTATATAACTACCACACCCTACATTCAAGGCTATCTGTTTAACATATTATAACCTCGGATCCCCCCTACAAGCTCTTGGGTTCAATTCCTAGATTTAACAAAAACTTTTAAAAGTGGTATGACAACTAAAACTAGTCTACTCAGTCTCGAGTGGTCCAAATAAGTAGAGAGGGTTTGATTCACACCTCAACCATAGAGCACCATGTTCTTTATTTTTTATAATGATAGCCATTTGTTCAATTTCACATTTCACACATTGCAATTTGTCAATTTTCCATTTGCATTTTTTAAAATGGCAGTTTGATGTTTTTCAATTTCATGATATGGAAACATGGATTTTTCCATTTTCATATTTACGCATTTGTCAATTTCCCATTTGCATATATTTTCTTAAATGTCCGTTTAAGGTTTTTAAATTTTGTCTATATGGAAACATGGATTTTCCAATTTGCTGTTTACAATTTTTTTTTATATTTATTTTGTGTGTATGTTGAAAAACGATATTTCCAAAACAAGATTTTTATTTTTCATTTTATGATTTTGTAAATGATCTTAATGTGAGTGCTTGACCATGGCAATAATACAGTCTATGTGTTAGCGGAACCATAGAGGCTTATTACTACTGCAAGTAAGAATGTTTTACAAAAAACGACTATCTACCACTACATTTGAAAAACAAAACGATTGAAAAAAATCTATTTTCCATTCATATACAAGTGCTAATACTCCCTCTCCCCACCCTACCTCACCGTATTTTCTCTGGTCAAACAACCAATGCTACCCACACACACACACACACACACACAAGCTTTCTATATATCTCTCTCTATATATATGTTTTCTCTTGTCCACGAGATAAAAATTATGGTTGCTGGATTGTATCCTGCACTGTTTATGCGACATACCTTTGCCAGTTCATAAAAACCGTTAGGTATTTCTCTACACATAGCGATTTTACCACTGCTTTTGCTTGTTTGGCTTTCTTGCAGTCTGGTATGTGATAGGAAGCATTAACTGTATGTCAAACCCAGTCCACGTTTGTATTTGTAATCTAAGTAATAATTTGAAAAGAGACAAGTGTAATCAGTTTTAAACATTATCTCTGCTTTTATTTGATTGTTTATGACATGCATATTAACCAAAAATCAAACCCTAGTCTACCTTAGTGAAAGGCTAACAGTTTAACCACTGCGTCACCATACCCTTTTTTCTTAGTTTGATTCGTTCTAGGCCTTAGAGCTAGAAATCGAGTTAAGATCTCCAGTGAAAGAGGCACATGTGCTCACCACTATAGCACGTAATGTTTAGCTGGTAACATTAGACAACCGAAAATGATTGTATTTCTGTTAGCCAAGCATTTCTGTCATTTACCTACTGTGTGAGCTCTGCCAGCAAGACAGTTTAGTTTAGAACAAGTGTGTGTGTGAGTGTGTGTATAGATTATTAGCCTCAGGTATTTAAAGCTTGTTGTGTGTAGCGACCATCTTGTCCCAGTAACCACTGAGCAAGTTTTAACAGTCAACCCATAATAACTGCATAGGATGGTTGTGTGTGGTTCATGTACTTGTGTGTGTGTGCATTAGCATCATGCACTAGCTTTACCTTACCCTGTATAGGTAGAGCGTTATCCCTTTCCTTTCTGACATTACCAATGCCCACATTCAACCACAAGTTTTACACTTAAACCATTGGCTTGTTCTTGATTAAGTTTGGTTCGGTTTGGTTGGATTTGATTCAGCTTGGTTCAGTTTAGTTCAATGTAGTCACCATTTTGGATTTTAGCTATCCTATTTAACCAATCAATTAAAGATTGACTACTCTTATTTCTTGAATCGATTAATCAGATTTTGTATACACCATTTGTCATTTATTATCCCATACCTACAACCTATACTCTCTCTGTACTGCAGTTTGATCTGAAAACAAGTTCCAATGGTGAAAGATTTGTCAGTCACCATACATGTAGCCTACAATAATTCTTTCACTACCTAGCTATGTTTCATCACTCACTGTAAACATTTCACATGTCCATATCCGATTATAAGTTTATAAAATCTCAGGTCGATGACCTTGATGTATTGGGTATTTTTGGGTAAATTCATTAGCCATGGGAAAGGGTTGACCATTCTAAGTCCTATGACACCTCACATGTTGATATCCGATTATTAGTTTATAAAATCTCAGGTCAATGACCTTGCTGTTTTGAATTTTTGAGGTAAATTCATTGGTCATGGGAAAGAGTTAACCATTCGTAGCCCTATGACACCTCACTTGACCCTCTCTACTGATAAGTTTATAAAATCTTAGGTCAATGACCTTGCTGTTTTGGGTATTTTGGGTAAATTCGTTGGTCATGGAAAAGGGTTGGTCATCATGAGTCTTGTGACACCTCACTTGTCCCTCTCTGATTATTAGTTGATACAATCTTAGGTTAATGACCTTGCTGTTTTTTTTTGGTAAATTCATTGGTCATGGGGAGGGGTTGGCCATTTTAAGTCCTATGACACCTCACTCGACCCTCTGTGATTATTAGTTAGCGAGATATTAACGAAAGTGCAGTTAGGCCCTTTTGACAAAAAATGAATAATACATTCAAAAACAGGGCGTCACCACAAGTCCAACGACCCCTCATAGAAGTTCCTAGCTTTCTTAGTTCATAAAATATTAAAAAGCCGATGACCTATTAGTTTTTGGATCTTTGGTTAATTTGTAAAAAAAACGTATCTATAAATCATTATTCAAAAAGCCCGCCCTCTTACAAAAACCTCAATTGCGCATTCGTAAAACAAAAAACAAAAATGATAAATCATAGCGGCATTCAGTTGTATGCATGCACTTTATGTGGAACGAGTTTAATTTCATATTGGCATATAAACTCCCACATGTTGCACATGGAAAGCGACTTTTACCTAAAAATTATTATTTCACCCCCTAGTAGGGGTAGGTTTTATTTTTGAGTGGAAATAAGTTATCCATAGGAAAGGGGTTGTCTGCCGGAGTAATTTGACTACTCGTACATGTCTCTAGCCTTATTCCCACCACTGCCAAAACAGGTTGTGACTTGTTAGCTCTTATCGTGCACGTGCACATGTGAACACCTGTGTGTCAGATCATATTACACATGAACTCGCATTTTCTCACGTATGAATCAAAACAGGATGTGACTTGTTTCACAAGGAGAATGCTAATAATGACATCTCACACGTGTTCACATGTATTTCATCACTTTCCTTTCATATCGTTATTACATTTTAGTAGTGGGGGATTAGTGAACAACGTCAATTCAACACACACAAATGTAGTTAGGCCCTTTGACATAATTCAAATAAATTCATGGGCTCGTCCGTAGGAACCAGGCCAAAGAGACCCGTCCAAAGGGATCAGTCCAAAGGGACAAGGACTCGTCCACAAGGACTCGACCACAAGGACCTGTCCACACAGACTTGTCCACAAGGACTCGTCCACAAGGACCTGTCATCAATGACCTGTCAACAATGACCCGTCAACAATAACCCATCCACAGGGATCCGCTCCCCCACCCTCTTACAAAAGCCATGAGTGGACATGCTAATTCATAGTGGCTATCGACCGAACATATGCACTTTATGTGGAACAACGTTGAAATCCATATCGGCATTCAAACTCTCACATGTTGCAATTGGTAACAGAGATTCTCTAAAAAAATCAATTTCACCCTCTAGTAGGGGTAGGTTTTATTTTTGGGGTTGAAATATGTTGTCCATTGGAAAGGGAGTGTTCGCCTGAGTAATTTGACACCTCGTACAAGTCTCTAGCCTGATTGGTTCGCGAGATATTGCCATTTTAGAATTCCAGCGGTGGCGGTGGCGGTGGCTGTAGAACCCCTCAAAAACCACTACTACTGTATGAAAAGTACGGTGAAGAGTTTTATAAATGATTGGTGTATTGACTCATGTTTACCATACCTAATTTTACGATGCACCAAGCATCCGAACATGAGTTATAGGCGTACATAAGGATACACAGAAAGACAGACAGACAATTCTATTGTCTACAACATATCACCCAGAAATCCAAATATGGGTATATCTACCACACAGTATCAAAGAAAATCATCCTTACGATGAACCCGTATGTCGACAAAAAAAAAAAAGAAAAGAAAAAAGATTAGTTGAAATGTGCTCTCAAACTAAATTCACCTAACTTGTATTTCCTGACATGAAATAGAATTGAAAGTCTTGTAGATGAAACGCAATACACGTCACATAAAAACTGACCCTCTACGTTGTGTTGGGCCCCCATACACAGGAAGACCTCCATCATAAATTATAAAAGCTTGTGGTGCATGAAAATTCAGGTTATTTAGTCTCAAATGGCCCAAATTCCTAAAAGCCGCAAAAAATGCTGATTCAATTCAGGAATTTTTGAAAAAAAATGTTGTTGTTTGGAGATATAATACACCTTCTGTACTATATGTCGCACGTGAAAATTGCATGAAAAAATCCTAGATTACCCCTTGACCCCCTTAATTGCATTGGTGAATTATACAGTCTACGTTGGTTCCGTGATAACCTTATATTTGCAAACTTTCACAGAAATGTAATAAATGTAATAAATTGCTTCTTACTGAAATAGATGGAAAGTTGGATGCCACCCCTTGAGATAATGTTGTCATGGTTACGGATTTGCATTCTTTCATTAGTTTGTTAAATTAAATTTAATTAGTTTTCTAGGAATGTTTCAGAAACTGTTGGTTTAAGAGCCTTATAATGTAGTTTTCGAGGACCCTAGAGTTTTATTTCCGGCACCGAGGGGCTTTGTCTCGTCATTGTACGCCATAATATATTACTACTAATAATAATATAATATAGGGATAGGAATATAATAGACCAGCCATACCACACCCGCAGGTGTAAATCGCGTGAAAAAATCTAGACTACCCCTTGACCCCCTTAAGCGCATTTTACATATTGATGAAATTTACAGCTTAATTTGGTTCCATAATAACCATCTAGCCGTTTGCAAACTTTCACACTAATGTAATTAATGGAATTGCATAGCGTCTTACAGCAATAGATGGACCTCTGAGAATCTGTTGCCATGGTTAACGGCTTGCATTCGTTCAGTAGTTTACTAAATTAAATTAGTTTTCTGGGAATATCTCAAAAACAGTTGGACGTAGGACCTTAAAATGTGTTTTTAGGGCCCCCGAATGTTATCTCTCACATTGAGGGGCTGAAAATGGGCTTTGTCTCGTCCTTCTACTCCTATTTCAGCATGTATTTTAAGGGGGTATGCCCCCTTTTATGATAGGTACAGAGAAGAGATACATCAATGATTAGTGTCGTGCCTCTGATGGATATCTGTATCAAATTTTGCGTTGATACACCCAGCCGTTCTCGATTTATAAGGGAACAAAGTTGTCCACAATCAAACAAACAGACAGACAGACCAAAACATTATTTTCGCGCGCATCTATCATAAAACAGTCTGAAACGTATAAATAACTCAAATTTCCGTAGAAATTCAGAAAAAAACAGACAAATTTTCTATTTATATACTGTATGTAGAGATATACTGCACGGTTCGTTGTTGACCGTGATTTATTGCACAAATTTAGGATTTACTCGCTAACCGTTGGAGATACACGAAAAGTGTTAAGGACCTTTTGGATAGAAAATTGAATGTTAAAGCTCATGTATGCCATCAAAAGGTTGCTATTTCTTAGCGTTCTCTTTTTATTTGAAACGGAAATATCAAATTTTGAAACCAAAGGATGTAGTGACGTCATAAATGTGAGTTTTACTCGCTAACCGTTAGAGATAAACGAAAAGTGAAGCTCGTATGTACCGTCAAAAGTTTGCTATTTCTTAGCGTTCTCTTTTTATTTGATAAGGAAATATGAAGTTTTGATTAAAGTGTGTAGTGACGTCACTAAAATGGTCGCCATTTTTAATAGTGCAAATTATCGAAATAAAATGTTTCCTATATGTAAACCTGGTAAATCAGCTACATCCATGCAAAATTTCATTTAAATCGGACCAGTGGTTCTTGCGTTATTGAGTAGCACACAGACAGACAGAAAGACAGACACACACCATCTCATTTTTATATATTAGTATAGCAGAAGTACCCGTCCTTCGAACGGTGTTATATATTAACACCAGACATTATCAATTGAGCTACTGTTGCAATGGTTAGCGGTTTTTCATTCCTTCATAAGTTTATCAGTACGAAGTTAGTTTTCAGGGAATACCACACACACTGTTAATTTAAGGGCCTTAAAATGTGGTTTTCGGAGACCCCTTATAGACTCGCGAATTTTGTGTCTCACATTGAGAAGCGCAACATATGCTTTGATCGTCCTTCTAGGATAATTTATTATATTTCGCCTATTTTAGCATGTGTTTTGAGAAGTTTTTCCCTATATCCACCCTTCTACTGTTTGAAAAGTACGGTGAGGAGTTTTATAAATGATTGGTGTATTGACTCATGTTTACCATACCTAATTTTACGATGCACCACGCCTACGAACACGATTTATAGGCGTACATAAAGATACACAGAAAGACAGACAGACAATTCTATTGTCTACAACATATCACCCAGATATCCAAATATAGGTATATCTGCCATACAGTATCAAACAAAATCATCCTTACGATGAACCCGTATGTCGACAAAAGAAAGATTAGTTAAAATTTGCTCTCAAACTAAATTCACCTAACTTGTACTTCTTGACGTGAAATAGAATTGAAAGACTTGTAGACGAAACGCAATACACCTCACATAAAAAATGACCCTCTACGTTGTGTTAGGTCCACATACACAGGAAGACCTCTTTCATAAATTATAAAAGCTTGTGGTGCATGAAAATTCAGGCTCTTTAGTCTCAAATGGCCCAAATTCCTAAAAGCCGCAAAAAATGCTGATTCAATTCAGGAATTTTTGAAAATAATGTTGCTGTTTGGAGATATAAAGGATGATTGTAGTTTTACGTGACCATTAATCGCGAGATCATAAGCCACGGGACCTCCATTTTACGTGGAATCTGAACCACAGGGCATGGCATTTCACTTTGCAAATGTTTGGAGATATAATAGTCCTTCTGTACTATATGTCGCACGTGAAAATTGCATGAAAAAAATCTAGGTTACCCCTTGACCCCCTTAATTGCATTGATGAATTATACAGTCTACGTTGGTTCCGTGATAACCGTATAGCCATTTGTAAACTTTCACAGAAATGTAATAAATAGAGTGACATTACTTCTTACAGAAATAGATGGAAAGTTGGATGCCACCCTTTGAGATAATGTTGTCATGGTTAGCGATTTCCATTCCTTCATTAGTTTGTTAAATTAAATTAGTTTTCTGGGAATATTTCAGATACTTTTGGTTTTAGGGCCTTATAATGTAGTTTTCGAGGACCCTTTAGGGACCCCAAGTTTTGTTTCTGGCACCGAGGGGGCTTTGTCTCCTCGTTGTACGCCATAATATCATAATAATAATATAATATAGGGATAGGAATATAATAGACCTGCCGTACCACACCCGGAGGTGTAAATCGCGTGAAAAAATTATACTGTACCCCTTGACCCCCTTAAGCGCATTATACGTATTGATGAATTCTACAGCTTAATTTGGTTCCGTGATAACCCTCTAGCCGTTTGCAAACTTTCACACCAATGTAATTAATGGAATTGCATTGCGTCTTACAGTAATAGATGGACCTCTGAGAATCTGTTGCCATGGTTACCGGCTTGTATTCGTTCATTAGTTTATTAAATGAAATTATTTTCTGGGAATAGCTCAAAAACGGTTGGTTTTAGGGCCTTAAAAAGTTGATTTCGGGGACCCTTCAGGGCCCCCGAGTTTTGTCTCTCACATCGAGGGGCTGAAAATGATTTTTGTCTCGTCCTTCTACTCCTATTTCAGCATGCATTTTAAGGGGGTAGGCCCCCTTTTATGAGAGGTACGGAGAAGGGTTACATCAATGATTAGTGTCGTGCCTCTGATGGATATCTGTACCAAATATTACGTTGATACACCCAGCCGTTCTCGAGTTATAAGGGAACAAATTTGTCCACAGACAATCACACAGACAGACCAAAACATTATTTTCGCGCGCATCTATCATAAAATAGTCTGAAACGTGTAAATAACTCAAATTTCCGTAGAAATTCAGAAAAAAAACAGACAAATTTTCTATTTATATATATAGAGATATACTGCACCGCTCGGTGTTGACCGTGTTTTATTGCACAAATTTAGGTTATACTCGCTAACCGTCGGAGATACACGAAAAGTGATAAGAACCTTTTGGATAGAAAATTAAATGCTAAAGCTCGTGTATACCATCAAAAGTTTGCTATTTCTTAGCGTTCTCTTTTTATTTGAAATGGAAATATGAAATTTTGAAACCAAAGGGTGTAGTGACGTCACAAAAGTAGGTTTTACTCGCTAACCGTTGGAGATACACGAAAAGTGACAAGGACCTCTCGGATAGGAAATTAAATTTCAAAGCTCGTATGTGCCATCAAAAGTTTGCTATTTCCTACCGTTCTCTTTTTATTTGATATGGAAATATGAAATTTTGAAACCAAAGGGTGTAGTGACGTCACTAAAATGGTCGCCATTTCTTAATAGTGCAAAATATCGAAATTAAAAGTATCCTATATGTAAACCTGGTATTTCAGCTACATCCATGCAAAATTTAATTTAAATCGGACCACTGGTTCTTGCGTTATTAGGTAACAGACAGACAGACAGACGGAAAGACAGACACACACCATCTCATTTTTATATATTAGTATGATAAGATAGATTAGATGTAGGCTATAAGATATATCATATGATTTTAATTTTAACGAAATGTGTGTTGTTGTTGATTCATTTAGGGGCTTTGCAACAGAGTGGTCATGTAGCCCCGCGTTGGGTGTGTATGCAATTTCTCTAATAACCTGTGTTAACGTGATGGCTGTCATAGTGTGTGTACTTTTAATTCAGATGACGATTGGGAAGCAGGTGGCCGTGTCCATGAGTTTGACACCATCCTAGCCTTCACTTGGTGTAGAAGTGGGAAACTTCGGAAAACCCCTCTACCTTTCTTGACTGTCACGTGGAGGCCCGGATTCGATTTCCGGCTCTGCCATGAAATTTAATTCTGGTCTGAGCGCTGGAACAGGGTTCACTCAGCCTCATGAGTCAAAACTGAGAATAGGTGAGTTTGATTCCTACCTCAGCTATCCAGGAGGTGGTCTTTCGAGGTTTCCCCACTTCTACTCCAAGCAGGGATGTTCAAATAACATAAGGCCATGGCCACTTCCTCCCCAAATCCTACCTCGATTGCAATTACACACACTATTACAGACATGACAGTGATACTGGTTATCAGACAGTTTCTGCACACACCCAAGTACAGGGCACTACATGACCACGATGTCGCAAGCCCCAAAGGAATAAATAACAACAACAACGATAGTAGGAAATTGTTTCACAAAACCATGTAATGAGCAAGTGGCGTAAAATGAATGTCATGATCTGCAGAATATTTTAACATACTGTAGAGATGGTTGGTTGGTTCCTTACTTTAGGGGCTGCGACAATGCGGTCATGTAGCCCCGTGTATTTTGGCTGTGCGTAGAGTTTGTCTGATAACTGGTGTTAATTGTGATGGATGTATTAGTGTGTGTTATCTGTGATTCAGGTAGAAGGACTGCAGAGGATTAATTTTTCAAGTATAAGGTGCGTTCAAAAAGTAACGAGCCGGAGGCATAGTTACAGAAACCAGTACATGTATGTTAGAAGTATTGGCCCTGGCTGTTGAGGCACTTGTCCCACTGTGACACGAGGCGGTGAATGGCTGTCACATAAAATTCCCTGGGCTGCGATGTGAACCAGTTCCGCACGTACAGCTGGACGTTGGCGTCCGAGGTCAATCGTTGGCCACGCAGAGCCCTTTTCAGGGGACCAAACATGGCATAATCACAGGGAGAGAGGTCTGGACTGTATGGAGGGTGGCCGAGAACCTCCCATTTGAATTTCTGCAGGACGGCCGCGACTGTATTGGCCGTATGAGGTCGTGCATTGTCGTGGAGCGACCATGGCGGCTATGGCGTTCACTGTCACTCGGCGGTCCTGGGTAATGAGTGCATCAACTAGCTGGACGTTGACATCGGTAATGCAGGGGGGGGGGGGGGGTGCCCCAGACCGGGCATCATCGGTTAACGACACCCATCCTTCCCTGAAGCGCTTGTGCCACGCCTTGACCCTTGCAAGGGACATGCAGTGTTCGCCATACACTTGTGACATTCGGCGATGAATGTCCGTTCCCCCTCCTCCTTCCGCTGTCAGAAACCGAACAACACCTCTTTGCTCTTCGGTTGACGCCTCCATGTCACTGTTTGCAATGCGAATGGCAGCGTTGGACGATTGATGTATGTTACTGCTCACTTTGTATCGTCACGTGACGTGCACGCGTGCCCTCTAGCGACGGGCTGTGACCTTCCACGCTCCGGTCGGACCACACCTCGTTACACACACCACAATTAGCCGATGTCGTCACCGGTTTGCGCATTCCAGCCTCAGGATCGTTACTAACGCACCTTATAGTTCCTACTTTTGCTACCAAATGCTACCGTTCACGACACCTAGCTGCGGACGTGGCTACTAAATGTCATGGCAGTCAGTACGTGGCGGCGAACGTTGGAACTAATAGAGCGTTATCAAACTAACCCACAAATATTAGCTTCTACAAGGGTAATTAGAGAAAAGTTTTTTTACATGCCGTAAATCTACGACATGGGACCGCCAGCTTTACTTCCCCCCCCCCCCCCCGAAGTAAGGCATACTGAGGGATTTTTAACAGTCTTAAAAAATCTGGCGTCTTCAGCCACGTTTGAACCCGCAATCTTGGGCATAGAAGCTCAGCATGCTACCAACTACGCCACCATTGCCCCTATATTGTAGAGAGCAACACATTTACGCAAGGAAGCACATGGTCGAATTTTTTTCTCTAATACAGGAAAATCTTGTACATTTTTTACAATAGAATAAGATTTTTGATCATATAGGCCTACCTTACAAATGCAGTCAAGAATAATCCTAAAAAATAAAATCGATGACCTGGCCTGGAATCAAACAAAGACAAGCGGTTCAAAGACAAGTGGATTATTGACAAAATAATGAAGCTCAACGCAGCAAGAGGTAATACGTAATTGAATTGGTGGATGGCAAATTAATGGATATTTGAAACAGCTAATCCCTATGCGAATACGGGAGCTCCACCGTTATACATGATGATAGCTTGGATTAAGGTACATTAATGACATAAGCTATTGTAACAAGTTTTTTTTTTTTGAATGGACATTGGGGAACGCAATGATGAATTTGAGTTCTTTTACTGTGGCTATTATTAAATTGACTCTTTGTGAGACCAGTGGATTATTTAGCACTGAATGATGACAGTACTCTCTTTTGAATGTTCTGTAAATTTAAGCAATACATGATAACATTTTTGCCTTTTTTAAAATTAAACATATGAATATTAAACATACCGCACGTAATGTTCTGTCTGATCCTGATAGTTAGTTCGTTATCAGAGTTGTAAGGTATGGAACAGCTAGATCATCTACCCGTAATCGTTATAATTAAGAAGGAATATATCTGAAAGTGTATTTTTATTATAATTATGGCCTGTTTGCCATCTCTAGATGAGTGCAGTACATTTGCATTTGTCTGTTGGCACAGGCTAGAGTAAAATGTGGTTCTTCACCGATATCTCAGTCTCACTCATGGCTGTGATTATATGGAAGCTACTGAGGTATGGGTGGTGCTGAGTATTGCCATTCAGGGCACAGTCAGTGCCTGTGGATGATGCCAAAGGTTCTGCTCGTAGGGTCAGTACTGCTGTTCTGACTCAGTGAGGAAAGCAATGGCAAACTACCTCACTCCTCATCTTGCCTATTGTGTGTTTGAGTCTTCAGTCTTTTGACTGGTTTAATGCAGCTCTCTCTACATAGCTACCACACCCCACATCCGAGGCAATCTGTTTAACATATTCTAACCTTGGTCTACCCCTACAGTTCTTGCCCTCGACCCTTCCTTCCATAACTAAGCTTGCTATTCCTGGGTGTCTTAGTATGTGTCCTACTAACCTATCTCTTCTCTTCATTAGCAGTCGCCAGAAACATCTCTCCCACTCGTCTTAATACATCTTCGTTTGTAACCCTATCTATCCATCTGATCTTCATCATTCTTCTGTAACACCACATTTCAAATGCTTCAATTCTCCTCTTTTCTGCTGCTCCAAAAGTCCAATTTTCACTTCCTTATAGCGCCACGCTCCAGACAAAGGCTTTCAAAAATGACTTTCTAATACCTAAATCTATATTCGATGTCAACAGATTCCTTTTTTGTAGATATGCTTTCCTGCCTCAGCCAACCTACTTTTTATATCCTCTTTGATTCGTCCATCACTGGTTATTTTGCTTCCTAAGTAACAGAAGTCTCCTACTTCCTTCAGCTTTTCACTTGCCAATTTTATGTCCATAGAGGTTTCTGATTTATTTCGGCTACATTCCAATACTTTTGTTTTACCTTTATTAATTTTCATCATGAATTGTTTCCGTAAGACGGAGTCCATACCATTCAAAAACTCATTCAAATCCTCAGGCGTGTCGGCCAAGATGACAATGTCATCAGCAAATCTCAGAGTTGAAATTATTTCTCCTTGAATCTTCACTCCCACTTTAAATTTTTCTCCAATTTCCTTCATAGCTTGTCCAATGTAAAGATTGAAAAGTATGGCTGATAAGTTGCAGCCTTGCCTTACACCTTTCTGTATACCAGCTTCTCTCGCATGTCCTTCAACTCGAATGACTCCTGTCTGGTTTCTGTATAGATTGTATATCTTGCCTATTACGGCTCAATATACAGCTGCCTTGGGTTTTTGTGGGTATCTACCCCCATAACCTGAACCGTTTTTCTTTTCCTCCTGTAGTCTTCCCTTTTTCTCTTTTCTTCGGAGTGTCAATTATCGGAATTGTTCTCTTTTCTTATTGGTTATTACTGGCCAGGGTAGCCGAGCAGATCAGTGGACATTTCTATAATTGCTGATCAAGGTTCGTTATAGTGATTTCTCACTATGCCGAATCGTGATTAGTGACACCTCTTTCCCTTTAACTTCCTTTTTCCGTCACCTGTGACAACCCGTTTGTTACTCTCTAAGCAGTCTTTTTTTTTCTATCATGGTAGGACCTTTAATATTCATGTTCCCGCTCTCATTTTTCGAGATGCCTTGCTTTTATCCGTTTCTTTCCCGTTCGTGTGTGTTTTCTATTAAGGTGCGCGTAGAGGTACGATTCTCGTTCATTTTAAGTTAATTCCGTGATTCCGGATTTATGATGACACCATCAAGGTACGTTACGTAATTTTTGTATTTGCTCATTTTGTGGAATACTAGGGCGTTTCGCCATTTCTAGTATGTCCACGGAGTATGTGTTTCGTTCCCGTTATTCTTTGTCCCCATTTCGTCGTATCTTTTTGTGCTGGTATTTGGTACGGCTTACTGAGTAGCGTGTGTTCAATAGTAAGACCTATGCCATGCCTTTTATCCTTTAGTTTGCCTTTTATCTTAGGATTGCGTTTTCTTATGCAAGTCCATGAGTACGGCTTAATCCCTTCCTGACGTAACTTATTTTGATGGGTATCTTTTATTTTGTTTTGCAATACCTTTCTCGTAATTATTTTTAATATCGGTTACTTGCCCCTTTTTGTGTTTATTCTTTTACGTCATATCTACGCGCGCTTTTATTAATACACCATCCGCCCCGCACTCCCTCATCTCCTTCAGGGCTATTTGAGCTACTGTTCGCTCCTTTGACGGTAGACTCACTTTCCCCGACTCTTTGTCTAGCCCTTTTTAATCTTTATTTTTGACAATGTAATTTTACTCTTTACGAGTTTACTTTGCCAGATGTGTCCCTCCATTTATCGTTTCTCCCTATCGATCTTGACATTTACGTTTAGGTCCTTTAGCCCGTTATTTTACCTAGTATCACATGTTTGTCGTCCACTTAACCTCTTTCATAGCATGTAATGCTTCCTCGTCATTCCTTGATGTTATCTCTTTGGTCAATACATTACCTCTTCCTTGCCTATGTGTTGAGTACGTGTACGTTATTTAGTCTCTATTTCTTTAGGCTAAGCTAAGCTAGGTCCATAATGAAAAGCGCATTCGAATAGAACTTGCATTCACATGGCAGTGAATGTACGTTCAATCCATCGCCTCTGATACCTTCATAACCTTAGTCCGGTTTAATGGGCCCAGCGCCAGGCTAATCGGTACACACTTCCACTGCGAACTACATCTTGCGAAAGGCCATACGGCACAAACCTAACGGCGGAACTTTTGAGGATCCACCCAGCCTTCAGGCTGACTACCTAACGGACAGAATAGCATTGTAGCCATTGCCATTAGCGGGGTATTTTCATTGAAAGGCCGTATGCTTCCCATCACGTTCAATTTCAAGTAGCTGCAACTTTGGATACCAGAGATACCATTGTTACAGAAACCTAGTGGTGAACGTTGGAACTTGATAGAGCGTCTCTAACCAAATAACCTAGAAATTTTGCTACACTCCACCAATGTAGTGGTAAGTTCATTTACATGCCATAAATCTATGACTTGGGTCCGCCGGATTTACATTTCAGACACAAAGTAAATAACTGGGAATAGTAATCAGAGCAACCAAAACAAAAACAGTACAGACGAAAGTGGTCCGAAGAACGTAAACAAGCCTTCTCGGAAAAAACGAAAGCCTATTCCAACAACAAGAAGAACCCAAAAAAGTTGATTGAGTTATTTGTTTAACGTCTTCCATTTATTGGGGGAATTCACTTGAAATAAAACAATAAACAATAATAATCCGCGTCAAGGTCAAGTTCACCCCAAAGAGAACTTTCTGTAAGAACCCCCCCCCCCCCCTACCAAAATTTGACACAAAAAAGATCGCAGACTCTGGAGTGAAGGAAGCCTGGGAAAAAGAACATGCCAATGACTGGCAAAATTTCCACCGAAAAATCATAGAAACAGCACAAGCTCTCATTCCTTTGAAGACGAATTCCAAACATCCTTGGTGGGATTTTGATTGTGAGAATGCACTAATTACCAGGAAATTGGCATATCAGAAATACAACAGTAGAAAATCCCCAGAATATTCACAGACTTTCCATGAAACACGAAATCAACCGCAATAATTATCAGACAATCCAAGAGGAGATACCTGAAGGAACAGCAGGACCCCATTGAGGACAACTTCCGTAACTACAACTTAAGAAACTTCAACGGAACGTTTGCAGGACACATCAGAGGGTACACATCACCAAACCTTTGCTTCAGAAAAAGTGATGGAAAATTAGCACTAACGAATAAGGAGCATTGCAAGGTGATGGCACAATACTTCTCAGAACTTCTCAACTGTCCAGAACCAACAGAGAGATTCCCAGAGGAAGAACCTACAGTCAAGAACGCAGACTCATTACCTCCGTCACAACAGGAAGTTCACAGTCACATTCTCAAACTCAAAAACAACTGGACATCTGGTGAAGACGGCATAGTAGACGAACTACTGAAAAACCTAGGGCCACACTCACTTAGGGAACTCACACAGATTGTCACTGACATACGGACATAGATGAGTGGAAATGTGCATTGATCCACCCATTACACAAAAAAGGCAACTGCACTGACGGAAACAATTACTGGGGCATTTCACTATTACAAGTTACCTCTCAGCGTGCCTACTCCAAAGGACTCGGGACCAACTGGAACACAAGATTGGCGAGTACCAGGCGGGATTTCGTCATGGTCGCTCCTGCGCGGAACAAATCTTCAACCTAAAAACTATATTGAAAATCAAAGCCCTCAGGAATACTCCAGTTATATGTACCTTCGTTGATTTGAAGAAGGCATATGTCTCCATCGACCGTCAGTCATTGTTCAACATCTTACACGAGCAAGGTTTGGATAGCAAGACCTTGCGATTGATCAAACAGACACTGACAGACACGACATCAAAAGTGAAATAATGGGGGAAATCTCAGAACCATTTCAGATCAATACAGGTGTTCGCCAAGGTGACGGGCTCTCTCCGCTCCTCTTCAACCTAGTGTTCAACGAAGTTATCAAGGAATGGTAGAAAGAGCTGAGATTTCAAGGTTACTGGAGAGCAGTGCGACTAGGACGACCAAAGACGAACTGGAGGTTAGCTGTCTAGCCTTCGCGGATGAACTGGCACTACTCTCAGATAACGAAACCACATCAATCAGACAGATAGAAGTACTCCAAGAGTGCGCCGAAAAAGTAGGACTACAGATCTCGTTCCAAAAGACAGAGTTATTCTGTACGAAATTCGACATACAGAATTTAAACACGAAATATGGCAAGATCAATAGAGTCGCACACTTTAAATACCTAGGTGAAGTGCTTTAACTCACGGGAAAAGAGAAAATTGCGCAGAACACTATGTTAATGAAAATGAAGAGAGCCTTATACAAGACACAGGGTGTCTACAACAAAAAATGTCTGTCCACATTCACTAAACATCGTCATTACAACACGGTTATTAAACCTGAGGTGCTTTATGCTAGTGAGACATTGACGTTACACACTAAGGGCGTCTTGAAAAATATCCTCACAGAGGAAAGAAAAATAATCAGGAAAATTATTGGACCAAAGCACACAGATGAAGGATACAGGCTTCACTCCAGAGACACCACAGAGAAATTGTCCAACCTCGCAGCAGACATCAGAAAGAGGCGACTAAAATGTTACGGCCACATCAGCAGACTCCCACTAACCAGACTCACTAGCAAAGTTCTTAGAAACATACAGCGGCTCAAGATTAATACACCCTGGATGATGCAAGTCAAGATGCATGTAGTAAAAGCACAGGTCGACCCATAAGACGTCATAGACAAAAGCGGCTTTCGACACGAAGTATACAAGTGGGAAGGATTGCCAGAGAGAGCAGCACCTACAGCCCAAAGACCAAAGTGGACCGAAGAAAGGAAGAGGGCATTTAGTGTACGAATGAAAGAGTTCTGGAAAGACAGGAAGAACAAAAAGTCATGATTGCTTCGATTGATATAATAGGTCTGTAACGTGTGAAATAATAAAAAATTATTTATTTTAGCTTATGATGCTTACAAGACAGTAATTAATATATATATATATATATATATATATATAAATTTACAAAATAGACAATTTTCAGCATTAGGACCCTTCATATACGGGCTGCCAGGTTATTAATACATTCAAGTGCTTGTGGAATGGCTGCATGGAGTTCTTCTAAGGTCCCTGATTACATACATAGGGGGCATTCCTGCACGATGTGCTTGATAGTTTGCACTTCATATCCACATTCATAACGAGGCGAGTCTATCCAACCCCACTGATGTAAGGCTGCTCCAGTTCGAACAGTGTCACATCGAATTCTGTTGAGACGGGACCAGACATTTCGAGGGAGATGGAATCCAAATCGGATCAAGTACTTCAAATTAGGCCACGAGGTGCAGAGGTAGACCATTCAACTTTCCATGTATTTCGGGGGTCGAACTGAGCTGAAGAAAGTTCCATAGCAGTCTTGTAGGCTGGTTTCCGTGATTTCAACCTTGATGTAGAAGGTTGATTGAAGTCTTGGTGGATTGGGAGAACTTCACTATCCATAATTCTGCGCCTCAGGCGGGAAGAGCTTGCTGGCTCCTGATGTGAGGAGGAACAATATTACACAGTGCAGGTAGCCACTGTGAGGGAGTGCAATGTAGAGTGCCAGAGATAATCCGCATTGTCCGGTGGAGTTGAATATCAACCAGTTGGCAATGGGAGCTGTTCAACCATATGCCTGCACAGTATTCAGCTGGAAAGTATACGACAGCCAAAGCAGTAGTCCTGAGAGTGTTGGCATCAGCGCCCCATGATGTTCCAACTAACCTACTTAGTAGGTTATTACGGCCTTTATCATTTTAAATTATCTAGTCGACTTCGTCGTTACGCTGGGGTCTGGCGTTACGTTACGGTGACGGGACGAAATGTACCCAGATGCACTGAGGTGTGTGACGTCATAGTACCGCTTGGTGCATGTGTACCCCGAAAATCTCTACTTCGTTAGTATAAGACAAAAATCCCCGATTCTTGGATGTCACGGGTAATCTCGAGAACCACTGGATGGATTTTGATGCGGTTTTCACCATTCTGGTAAGGATATCTCGAGGAAAGATTATGTAGAAAATAATTTATACATGATCAAAGGAAGCCAAGCAGTAACAATTTCAGTGAAAAAGTCGAAAACAAACTTGGCGTCCGTGCGCTTCTTAAGCTTACGCTGGGCAAACCGTTAAACATATCAATATACTATGAGCGTAAGAATTGGTCAGCGTGAAAAGTTCTACAAAAAAGTCCGCGAGAGCGTATCTCTGTCTTCAATACGTCGCCCACTATGTGATCTTGTCGACTTCGTCGTTACGCTGAGGTCTGGCGTTACGTTACGGTGACGGGACGAAATGTACCGAGAATGCACTGAAGTGGTGACGTCATAGTACGATGTAGCAGCCGAGAACCAAGAAGGCAGTGCGAGAACAAAGTTTCAAGTAGGCAGTGCGAGAACAATCAAGTAGGCAGTGAAGAAACAAAATAGTATCTTGAAACTCTGTTCTCGCACTGCCTTCTTGGTACTCGGTTGCTAGCATTTAAAATGATATAAAGTCGAGTCTTTCAGACTGACTATCCGTGCCTTTTTAGACCGGATGGAAGGGGCAATTCCCCGCGCGCTCTGGTGAGCGTGCGGCATTCCGCGCGCTTGACCTTGTTTTGCCCTTGGTTTGCACTTGCCGTTCGCGAGTAATTTGAAACAAGATAAGAAAGATAAGTATTATGCAGATAATTTTCTAACATGCCAAGAGTCTTTGGTTTCGAGCGAAGCGAGAAGCCTCCAACCTTCCTAGCATTTTTCAGCATTTGTAGCATTTAAAATGATACAAAGTCTAGTTTTTCAGACCGACTGTCACTTTTTTAATTTTGCTACCGATCTTGCAATATGCTGTCTGAAAGTTAATGCCCTGTCTAATATCACTCCTAAATACAGTACTTAGAGGAGCTGTTGTACTTCAGATATTGGTTCCCGAACTTCACTCTAGGTTGCTAGTTTGCCTGTAGGTGTTAAGGTGAAATGTGATAACCTTAGATTTAGAAGGACTTGTACAACAAAATAGACTCTATTACAGCGTCAATTAAGAAGAGACGGCTACTATTTTACGGTCACCTCTTGAGGATGGCTGATGATCGATTAACGAATAGAATATGGAGTTTCATTGTGTCTAAGGCAATGGCCGAGATGGTTCGAAGAATGGGTAAAAGATGTCAGGCAAATTGGTATTCTAGACCGATAAATTCCTGACAGGAACACATTTAGAAGATTGGTGAACAACTACCAAGGTTTTAAAATGGTATCAACTTCCGGAAGACGGAGAGAGCCTTTGTCCGAAGAACATAAACAGGCACTCGTCACTAGGGTCAGAAGAAACTGGCAGGAAGTCAAAGCCGGAACAAGAACAAGACCCAGTCAATAAAGTGAAGTTGGTTGTTACCACGCAGTCCATAGAGGCTCAAGTCGATGTATAAAAATAATAATATTACTTAGAAGGATCCTCTCGTTATCTACAGTAGATGGGCAAAATTCATCAAGTAAATAAATTCAAGTATTTAGGAGAAGTAATTCAGCCATAAGAATTGTACCATGAAGCAAATAAAGAGAGAATTCAAAAATTTAGGAAGGCCTATAGAATAATTACCTGGAACAGATGTAACAAAAATCAATATCCCTGAATGCTAAATTAAGACATTATAATACATTGGAGGCAGATCTCTTGTTGGGGAATGCTAAAAGAGCACCACCGTGGACACATTATGTACTAATTTGTATCTTTGCCCTTCTTTCATGATGATCTTTGTATTGTTGTTGACTAGAATGGTGTAGCTAAACTTAGCCTACTGCGAACCACCTCCTCACATCTCTTATTAAAGACATAGAGAAGCAACAGAGGAAAATATAGGAAAATCTTTGGTCCAGTCTGCGTAGAAGGAATCTGGATGAAACGGCAGTCACAGGAGCTATATCATCACTCTGAAAGGATCACCGAAACATTCAGGAAAAGGCGATTTAAGTTCTAATGGCACATTCTTCGAATGACCGATGACAGACTGACGAAGAGAATTCTCAACCTTGCTCTCCCAATGAAAGTCAAGACCAACTGGCTTAAGGAAATAGAGGAATATCTTCAGGTAGTTGACATCGTAGAGGAAATCATACAAGACAAATGCAAATTCAGAACAGTTATCAACATCATTTTGTGTAGAAAATAAGTACCAGTACCAGGAAACCACGGACTGAAGAACGGAAGAAACTCCAGATGAAGAGATTTTGGGAGAAGAAAAGATCAACATCATTTGCTAAATGAGTTCTCTCGCATTCTTTAGATGGGCATAACGATGTGAAACAATAATAATAACGTAGAGAAATAAGCTATTTTTATTCCAACGGTAACATTTATCGAATTTAATGCCATGCTTTTAGCCCTATTACTTGTAAATCTCTTATATAAGGTGCGTTCAAAAAGTATCGAGCCGGAGGCATAATTACAGAAACCAGTACCTGTATGTTAGAAGTATTGGCCCTGGCTGTTGAGGCACTTGTCCCACTGTGACACGAGGCGGTGAATGGCTGTCTCATAAAATTCCCTGGGCTGCGATGTGAACCAGTTCCGCACGTACAGCTGGAGGTGAATCGTTGGCCACGCAGAGCCCTTTTCAGGGGACCAAACATGGCGTAATCACAAGGAGAGAGGTCTGGACTGTATGGAGGGTGGCCGAAAACCTCCCATTTGAATTTCTGCAGGAGTGCCGCGACTGTGTTGGCCGTATGACGTCGTGCATTGTCGTGGAGCGACTATGGCGTTCATTGTCACTCGGCGGTCCTGGGTAATGAGTGCATCAACCAGCTGAACGTTGTTATCGGTAATGCAGGAGGGTGCCCCAGACCGGGCATCATCGGCTAACGACACCCGTCCTTCCCTGAAGCGCTTGTGCCACGCCTTGACCCTTGCAAGGGACATGCAGTGTTCGCCGTACACTTGTGACATTCGGCGATTAATGTCCGTTCCCCCTACTCCTTCCGCTTTCAGAAACCGAACAACACCTCTTTGCTCCTCGTTTGACGCCTCCATGTGACTCTTTTCAATGCGACTGGCAGCGTTGGACGATTGATGCATGCTGCTGTTCGCTCTGTATCGTCACATGACGTGCACGCGTGCCCTTTAGCGACGGGCTGTGACCTTCCACGCTCTGGCCGGAACGACACCTTGTTACGCACGCCACAATTAGCCGATGTCGTCACTCTTTTGCGCATTCCAGCCTCCGGCTCGTTACTTTTTGAACGCACCTTATAGATTAAGTAGCAATAATTACTTGAATATTGATTTGCATATTAACACTCTCCCTACCAAGGCCGTAGTTATTACGGGGTCGCACATTCAAACAAACGCAAAATCCCTCCCCGGCGTTTATACGGTCTGTTTAGCGGAATCTCGTCCTTGTACCGTTGGTAACAACTTTCACCAACAGATGGCACCCTGTTTTACCGCGATTGTTCTCAAGGTGCGATCGCGTCATGTGATTCAAAACTTTTCACACAAAGAAGCAATTTGATTCACAGTAAATGGGTGTTTAAGATATATGAAATAGGTGAAAAAATCATTACAAACATATATCACAGTTATTGTGAACATTGAATATTTGTTTGACTTCTTTTTTGAAATTCTTTTATGTCTATAAGAAATGTATTATCAAGAGTATTTTATTTCACAATTCAATAAGTATGGTATTTATATTATTGTAGAAAGATAGATCTATATAAAAATAAACAAAAAAGATACGAGCCTTACAGTAGTCGCATATGATGTGTAACATCTGACATGTTATCCTACTCGTATACTACACAACTTGGACATTCTTAAAATGTTAATTTACACTCCATTTTCATACTGGTACTATGATGAATGTATAGATTGAATTGGAGATATGCTACTGTCATATTTGTGGCCCAGCGGTCAAGCTGTTAGTCTCTCACCAAGGTAGACCGGGATTGATCCGGTCAATAAATGTGAGATTTTCGAATTGAAAAGCCACGTCCTGTGGTTCGCATTCCACGTAAAAGGGAGGTACCGTGGATCATGATCGTGAGATTAACGGACACGCAAAACTACAAGCTTCCTTCCTTCCTTTTACATTAATAATTCATAACAACAAAGTGACACACAACGTCGACAGTACTCTCAAATACTGTGAGCACATTCCTCAGCAACTATAACATTCATTATTCTCAAAGCTCTCATACAGTTCGTCGTAAACAATCAAAACATGGCTTCCTACAATCATGAAATGACCTAGTCTCACATATGATGAAAATACAGCTTTTATTCCACTCATATAACAACATTCTGTTATGCATTTAATATTTGACTACACACCCACAGCTTGACAAGAATGCCGCTTACTTAAATGTCATTTATCGTCTTTGTCCTACCGCATGTGATATTCAACCTTGAACGTGAAGCTTCATAAACTGCTCAATGACAAATGAAAGTCGGTGAAGCATCTGCCACTGTACTCGTCAAACCAGTGCCTGCTAAATGCACTGCCTACTGTATTGCTGTAACATTCTCGCGCTACAGAGCACACACTGCCTTCTTTCCAATACACACATTTTCAATTGTACATCCAGCTGGCAGTGCGTCTTCACTTCCGTCCGATCCACTTCAGTTCGATCCACTTCCGCCCGATTCACTTCCGTCCCATTTTTCTGGCAGTGCGTCTTCACTTCCGTCCGATCCACTTCCGTTCGATACACTTCTGCCCGATTCACTTCCGTCCCCAATTTTCAAAGTCACTCCCACAAAACTATTCAGCAACCGAGCGGAAAGATGTTACACATCAAAAAACGTCAAATTATGTCCTTTGTTTGCGGTGATAAAAATTAATGAATATCGTTGAAATTAACTGGTTTTCAGCACCTGGTACAAAATAATAACCCGGTACGGACAGTGTTAAAGTATCGTATCGTACATTATATTGGGAATTCAATCCTCGTTACTAGGAATGTAATTGAGTCTCCAATATACAGCCACAAATTATAAATACGAACTTTCCTTCTTGTATTTTTCCCTCTCATTACTGAACGACAGACTAAAAATGAAAGTTTGCCCACTTTACAGTCGAAGTTCCTGAAGCGTGCAAAATATACATGCCGGCTTCAATTAACGGAAATATGAACGTAAGAAGAGATAAAGTGGAACAAACTCAGCTTATTTATATTTTTAATTTCATAGAAGGAAACTTCATTCTCACTAATACTTTTCACTCCTTATTGGTAATAATAGAATGACGTATGAAACTATTGTTTGATCTCTGATCAGAATGGAGTCTAGGTGTATTAAAGCAAATGCAATGAGTTCTCAGTTGCGATTTACATTACTCTGCAAGGAAGGAGTTAGTGTAGCGACGAAAACTCCCTACGTCGCTCAGTATTTAGACCAGGGGTGCACAACCTGCGGCCCGCGGGCCACTTGCGGCCCTCAAAGTCTGTTTATGCGTTTATACTATTGAAAAAGTGAACATAAACAGTGAGATTCTTTTGCTAGAGTGGGGCTGGCGGCCGACTGCCGAGCGCTCGTGCCTTCCGCCAACCAACCGAGCACGGTCTGCAGGGTCGCGCGAGGCGGAGGCTAGCTAATCAGGGTCATTAAAGTCATTATGTCACTAAACATTCATCAATGAGGGTGTGTAGTGTCAGCACACAGATAAGAAGGGAACATAAACAACAGCTACAAGATTTAATTAAAGAAGCATAGAGGTTTTTTATTTCTTGGGAATCTGGATGACCTCACGTCACCAGTTAAAGGTTAGAACTTATCTCTTCACAAAAAATACTACAAAGGAATTTTATCTAGGTTATTTTGTTCAGCGAGATTGAGTTGAAAAGATTGTTATTAAATTCTGTAACAGATGTGTAGTTAACAACAGAAAAAATTGAGGATCCAACCCGGATCTCTGCGGTGAGAACCACGATTACTAGTTTACCAAATTATGGATTGTAATATATTATGACAGCCTCGAATGCTAGTCACTACACCACGAAGTGGCCGTTTAAACTGAATCTAATGCTATCAGACATTCCTATTCTAACATACTTCTCTACCAGGCCCATGAAGGAGCCGTGCCATACTTTTGAAACAGTCTGTATAATTAGCTGTTAAATCCTATTTCAAAGCTGGAATTACTCTAAAAATATCCCTGGAACAATGTAATTTCTTGTCTTATTTTACCAAATTTGCGAAAGCACAGTATGCCATCGACTAGGGACGCCCACGATTAATATATACGTGCTTCATAAATACGCCAACGTGACTCCTTTAGCTGACAGACAGTAACTTTGGAAGTTACATCGTTACATTATGTAGCTACACCTGCACCCCTTGAGTGTTTCCTGTAAATAATCGAAGCACGGACCTAAGACCGTTTGATGTTCAATTGTGGGTTAATTTAAAATACAAAGTGTACAGATCAATTACCCGTACCCTAGTGGAGCTGGAGAACAATATACGGCAGCAGATATCCCTCACGACAGAAGGGAATTACAACGTGTAAACGCTAATTTATTTACACCGTACAACGCCTGTCAGTTGAAGGAGAACACTCTCAGAATTTAATGTGGATAGGTCAGTTCTTTAATCATGATTTTCTGGTGAATTTACCAGTAATTAATGTACTTTGTTACGGTTTCCAACTGCGCGCAATCCGCGGTGTGATCTCAGTTGGCCGGCGGAAGGCGCGCGCGCCCGACAGCCGGCCGCCGGCCCCGCTACAGGAAATGAATCACCCTGTATAAAGTGGGTACAAGAAAGACAATCTCAATGTACCTTGCCTGGGCTTTGCCGACGTCCTTACCTTGTTAGCGAACAACATAGATGAAGCTGCTCACCAACTACAGAGTCTCTATAACATAGCAGCTAAAACTGGCTTGAAGGTCAATATACAAAAAACAGTGCTCATGACAAATATAAAGGGAGCCCCATCTACTATTCTTGTGAAAGACACCGCAATTCAAAAAGTTCCTGCAGTGAAGTACCTAGGGGAGTGGATTCCAGCAAACGAGAGTGAGATCTTAGCAATAGACACTAGATGCACGTAACTGGAAAGGGTCTACCACTCCTGAAAGAGCATCTACACATCCAAGTGCCTCTCTAAGAACTTTAAACTTCTACAGTACAACTCAGTAGTAAGACCTTCCGTTCTATATGCCTCTGAGTGTCTCCTCATGAACCAGAAAGGCCCACTGAGGAAACTAGAGCTCAAGGAGCGGAAAATACTTAGAAGGATTTTAGGACCAATAAGGGAAGAGGGTGGTACTTACAGGATCAGGCACAACAATGAGCTCTATGATCATCAAGAAGATATCGTCACATCCATGAGGAAGAGACGATTAGCTTTCTACGGACATCGGACACGCATGGGTGCAGATAGAATCACCAGCCAGATCTTCACCACGACAGGAAGAGGGAAAGCTTCCAAAAACAAATGTATCACCACAGTGAAGTCAGACCTAGAGCAACTTGGAATTTCATCAAAAAACATTCAGGATCGATCACAATTCCGACAGATGATTCAACATGGTGTCTTTCCAGTGTCTCTCACCAGCAGGAAAAGTACAGTGACTACCAGACCGAAGTGGACACAGGAAAGAAAGCAGACACACAGCCAGAAGATGAAAGCTGCCTGGGCTAAGAAGAAACATAAATTCCTTACAAGAAGTCAAAACGAGCCCCGTGGTCCTCAGTAGGCCCAAACGAAAAGTAGAAGAAGAAGAATGATGAGAGTATTCCCATTATTTTCATTTTTTTAATACTTTGATGTTATGAATTATGTTTTTTGTTAAAAAAAATTACAGCGTTGTGATAGTATTATTTTATTTTATATACCCCTAAACCTTTTCGAATGAGGAGTAAGTTGATTGCAAATCAGTAATTTGATAACTCCATAACGCAATTTGCCGAAAAGCTTCAAAAATGGATTTAAACCATTTACAGGACACAAAAATGGCAATGAAACACATTTTTGTTTGCTGGTAAAATAGGTTATTCAGGGAATAGTAAAATTAGCTTTAGTGGTAGAGTTTGGCAAGTGCCTACGTGGATAGGTAACTTGAGGCACACCACTTATTATGGAAAAATAAACTTGGCCCCCACTTAAAAAAAGGTTGCGCACCCCTGATTTAAACCGGTCTTGTTGTATGGAAGGAAGAGCTGTGTAGATTCAGGATATCTGATACATAAGCTAGAGGTAACTGATATGAGGGTAGCACGAATGATTGATGGGACAAATAGATGGGAGGAATGGCCAGAAGGTACTCGTAATGAAGAGATGAAGGCTAAATTTGAAATGAAAACTATAGATGAAGCTGTTCGCGTGTGCCGACTCATATGGTGGGGTCATGTAAAGAGAATGGGGGAGAAGAGATTACCTAAGAAGTTAATGAGTTCGGCTGTACATGGTAATAGAAGCAGAGGTAGATCTAAGAGGTGATGAATAGATTCAGTGTTGAACTATTTGAAATTGAGAGGTGGAGAAGCAGAAGAAGCTGCAATGCTAACTGCTGATAGGGGATCATGGAGGTGACTTATTCACAAAGACTTGCAGAATCGACTAGTCACTGAAAGGTAATTCAGTCAAAAATGAAAATGTAAATATATGTATCTGTGATCACAATTACTGTGAAATTATTTTGAAAGAGCGGCTTATCCACGGGCGTGTCTGGCACGGGGGTAGCGAGTTGGTAAACCTCCTCCTTAAAATTCTTTTAAGAAATGTGCTTGCTGGTGATGATTATTAGCCTATTTTCAACTTTGAAACAAGTAGTTCCGTGAAGAACTATACAGCCTATTTTCATATATCCTACTCATATTAATTGCCTCTATCAACATACAAAATTTCAGTTTGATTGCTATGTTAGATTCGTATATACGGAGAACCAACTAAATATTGCAGATGGTAGCCAAGTTGGATTTTTAGCCTACTTTTCACATTTTGCAAAAATGAGTAAAAAGTAGTCTTATGAGATCGATCCGGGAAAATGTGTGTCTGTCTGTCTGTCTGTCTGGCTGTGTGTGTGTCCCCCCCTATCAACTCATAAACGGCTGCAGCAATCAAAACCAAATTTAGTATGAGTAAAGATGTGCACCGGAATAGCTCGAGTCCATATTTGAAAATGATGTCAGTGCTACCAACTGCTGAAAAAACGCACTAGAAATTTCAGCTCCATGTTGGATATCTTGCAAGGTATGCATGGGAGCTATTCCAAAATTGGCACACATGTAGATAATACTATTTCAGTTTAATTTCCAGGAGGCCAACCATGACAGTGTTGCCACTATAATTTTAAGCCTTCTGATAGGTCCAATGTTTAAATGCATATAACTTCTACACTATCAACTGGATTTCGACCAAATTTTGTATGTAATATCTGTATATAAACAGATATGACTGAGCGTATTCTTAAGAGCCACCAGGGCTGCCAACTGTTAATATTGCTCTCTCTATTTTTTTAAATCCAAATACCAATATATCAGAAAGTATGCAAGCCAACAGCTTTAAACCATGCACATGTATATTCTGACATTTTAGATTAATTTGGAGTAACTTATATACGTCAGTTCTACCAACATGATTATAAGCCTGCTGATAGTACCAATTTTTAAATACATGTAACTTCTATACTATCAGCTGGATTTCAACCAAATTTCGTATGTGCAATGTGTACCATAACAGACATGACTATAAGTATTGTTAAGAGCAATCAGGGCTGCCAACTGTTAATAAATGATGTCTATATTCTTTTTACCCTAATATCAATATATCAGAAAGTATGCAAGCCAACAGCTCTATACTTTGCACACGTATAGCACCTGACATTCTAGATTAATTTGGAGTAATTAATACAAGGCGGTGCTGCCAACATGATTCTATGCCTGCTGATATGTCCAATTTTAAAATACATGTAACTTCTATACTAACAAATGGATTTCATCCAAAATTGGCACAACAAGATATCAAAATAATACAGATTATTTCTGACCAGCACAGGCATGGTATTGTTGGCAACATGCTTTTACGCGTGCTGATAGATCCAGTGTCTAACTGCATGTAACGTCCATTGGACTTCAACCAAATTTTGTATTCTGTACCTTAAGAGGTGGAACTAAGAATATATTCAGTCACCAGGGCTGCCAACTGAAGGTGCTCTATTAGGCTACATTATACCAGGTATATTTTGAACTAATTAGATATTTCGATATTACCAACTTAATTTTGTCATTATTCTAGATAGGTTCATCTACTGTAGAATAATCATTGGCATGAAAAGTAGGCTGTATAGTTCTTCACGGAACTTCTTTTATTTATGTACTATTACATGAAGATTATTGTGTACGTGTGGTTATCAGACTTCAATCGCATAATTAGGACACAAGAAGTAAAAACGAGATTTTAAAATTTCGCACAGCTGCCATCTTGTGGTTATGAAAACAATTGAAATAAATCAGATACCAGTGGATTAACATTTGTATAAGCATTTTCGTGCAAAGTTTCACTGCACTCAGATGGTTAAATCGCGAGAAACGTCCATTTAAATATTTATACTTCGCGTTGCCGCCATGTTGGATTTGTGCTCACCAGGTTACTGAAAGTAATATAGGTGAACTCATGTTCATAGCATCTATGGACATAAAAAAAATCAGTTTGATTGCTGGAAAAGATTCTTAGATATTGAGAACCGTCAAAATATTTCGGATGCTCGCCATTTTGGATTGTTATATGTATAGGTCATAGAGTTATGTACCATTAAAGGAAAATTATTGCGTAGCTTCATTATTCAAACTTTCACTTCGATCGCATGATTTCGACACCAGAATAAAAATTAATTTAAAATTTCGCACAGCCGCCATCTTCAGTTTTTGTAAACAATTGAACTAAATTAGATGCCAGTGGATGAAAATATGTATAATAATTTACTGTACCACATTTCAATGCGCTCATATCACGAGAAAACTGTATTAGAATGTTTCAACTTCGCTTGGCCGCCATGTTCGTTTCGTAGTTTACAGGTTTTTGAAAGTTACATAGATAAACTTGTAGCAGTGCTCTTTATCACCGTACAAAATTTCAGGTTGATATCATAAATAGTTTTGGAGATATTGAATGCCTGTGAAACATTTCGCACAGCCGCCATTTTGAGGTTATGTAAACAATTGAACGAAGTTAGATGTCGGTGCATTACAATGTATATAAACATATACTGTGCCAAGTTTCATTGCGTTTGGTTGGTTAAATCGCGAGAAACGTTCATTTAAAAGTCGCAAATTCGCTTGGCCGCCATGTTGGTTTTGTAGTTACCAGTTTTTCAAAGGTCACATAAGTGAATTTATAATAGTTCCATTTATCACCATACAAAATTCCAGGGTGAAATCGGTAATAGCTTCGGAGATATTGAATGCTGGTGAAATATTTCGCACAGCCGCCATGTTGGATTGGTGAGACGTAACAAAATTTGAAGGGCACGGTCTGGGTCACCCGGAACAGTGCTATGAACTTACCGAGTTTCATTGAAATCGCTCCAGCCGTTTAGAATTTATTAGACACACACACACACACACACACACACACACACACACGGACAAAAGGTGATCTCATAAGCCTATTTTTTCAAAATTGAAAATAGGCTAAAAATGGAACTTACATTGAAAAGACGCCAAAATGTAGAGTGGAAATACCTATAAAAGGTAATTTAGATGGAAATACTTACGAAAACAATTTAGTTCGAAAATATACTTTAAGTTCAAAATACTCACAAAATGCAATGGAACTTGAAAATCCTTACAAAATGCAATTTAGAGTGAAAATACTTACAAAATGGAGTTTAGATCCAAAATACTTACAAAATGCAATGTAGATTGAAAATACTCAAAAGAGGGAATTTGGATGGAAAAAGACATCCAAATATAATTTAGATACATAGGGAGCCAAATCACAAATCAGTGCGGGAATCCTAGAGAGAAAAGGAAATATAATCAAAAGAATAATAAGGCCGATACGTCGAAGAATGGGGGATCAGGAAAAATGAGACAACGACCAATTAAAGCGGTAAAGGACGAGACTCCCTAGGCCTCGGATACCCTAATACCGTTGGTGTCGGAAGAGATCAAGAGTTGACCAAGGGAGGTCTACAGAAAGGAAGATGGAGAGGAGCCCGGTATAAGTAGGTGGAAGCAATGCCGGACTCAGCTGAGGTACCGTAGTCGCCAACCCACGTCCCACAAGTTGTGAGCCCTGGGGGATTAAATAGTCAGGTAATTATGGATTGTGCACTTAGCTATTTGAGGGATGTGTGGTTTGTACCCGTGCTGCTGTTACCTCCCGCTGCCTGTACTAAACAAAATCACTGCAAAATCACATATATTGATGAGTTGTGCTAGTTTAATTACTATTGCACCTAAATATCATAATTTAAGATAAAGATTTAATAGCCTAAGTGTAAAGGATCTGATGATGATCGCTTGACGATCGCACCTGGTCATCTAACTAATCTCATATAATTTTGTTTTTAGGATCAGGGAACCCCCCCATCACAATTGGGTACAATTGTGTTGACCGAATTAAAGACATTGAATTTTGATAAAAGAACTATGGTAAAATCCCAGGATTTTTTTTAGCCTACTTTCGATTTTTGCAAAAAATGAAAGTAGACTTATGAGATCAACACAGGGCGAAAAATTGTGTGTCTGTCTGTGTGTGTGTATGTGCGTGTGTGAGTCTGTGTGTGTGTGTGTGAGTGTATGTACTCTGAATGTCTGTCCTCCCCTATCAATTCGAACACGGTGAAACCGAATATAACGGAATTTGGTACAGAGGTAGCTCTAGCATAGAGCACCTCATTGTCATACTTTATATCGCCGCCATGTTTACCAAAACTGAATGACGGCCACTCAAACGTTCAAAACGTAAACTCAAATTACGGCTAAACTAATCATCCGATCTCTACCAAATTTGGTGACAACATACCTTTATATAGGACGCGTCTTTCACCCAAACGTCAAGGTCATCGGCCTTGCCATTTCGTGATGGTTGCCGTGTGAATTATGCAACCATTATAATCAATAGCTTAAGACCCACCAATTCAGATTATCAAGCCTAGGGTGGTTTAAGCTATCCTGAAGGTCGTGATCCGTTATTTATTATAATTTAATATTATAATATTATTCTGTATGAGTGGCTTAAAAGAGCTGAGCCGTATCTGCCACACGGCAAGATGGCAGCTGTCCTCATGAGCCTGTCTTATATTTCAGTAGTTTTAGTATGTTGTATGTGATATACCCTACTGATACAATAATATAAACTTTGTATGAAATGATCTATAATGAAGATGTACTGCAGTGAAGAAATAGTTTATTTCAAGTCATTATTTGCCAACAGGTCGTATCTAATATATCAGTTAAGATCGCCATGATGTTAAGGATAGGATTAGCTCTGGGCTAGGGTGTTAGTCTGTCACGCAGTTGACTGGGGATCGAATACTTCTACAGTTAACTTTTTTTTTCTTGAATTCTTTTACAAATGATGCGCACAAGCTCTTTCCACAGATACTGAATAAAATATCATTTAGCTCAAAGGGGAGGCTAATGTATACACTCGTTTATTAATAAAATCACAGTCCCAGCATTGCACATAAACAGAAGACATTAGGAAAAAGTGAATAGAAGAACTAGATAAACGTTGTTATCAACCACAGCCTTCTTAATGTCTCTGTACGGTGCTGTCCTCTTGTGGATTATGTGGGTAATATTGTTCCAAACATACCGCTGTGTAAATACCTGGCCTCCTGAAGTATGGCAATTTTGTAATACTGGTAGTTCAACTATTAGCCACGATCGTGCTCCGATTACCTTTAAACACTGCCAGCTGGATCGCCTCCCTCCTGGCTACTTTAAACTGCCCGCTCATTGAACACCCAGAGGCGTACAAGATAAATAGTAATTCACTGCTAGGTCGCAGCTCCAACCTACTGTGTTCGGCGCGGATTTTCAAAGGGGAAGATACCCAAAACGAAAGATTCTTAAGTTTGCAGGCTGGCTTAATATAGAGATTAACGGACGTGAATGCATTACAATAAGTTAGTAGTTTTGTTGTTCAATCATCATAAAGTATATAATATTGATTTTGACACAAACTGGATAATTATCAATATAAAAGAAAACAAATACTACATGGTGGTAGAGGTGGTTTAAGGGATGAGGACAAAGAGTTATAAATATATCCATACATTTAGAAGAAAGTAGGCTATATGTTCTTTGCTGAACATCATGTTTCCTCGTAAAATAACATTTCTACATTTTTACAGTAATCGATGATGATGATGGTAATTGTTGTTTTAAGGGGCCTAACATCTAGGTTATCGGCCCCTAACGATCTGGGTGATAGCGAAAATGACAATGAAATGGAAACCAGAACGAAAATCAAGCTGGACAGAAAATACTTACAAAATCGAACACAGATTGAAAATACTCACAAAACGTAGAGTGGGAATACTTACAAAAAGATAATTTAGAAAGAAAATACTCACAAAACGTAGAATGGAAATACTTACAAAAAGATAATTTAGAAGGAAAATACTCACAAATCGTAGAGTGGAAATACTTACAAAAGGCAATATAGAAGGAAAATACTCACAAAACATAGAGTGGAAATACTTACAAAAAGATAATTTAGAAAGAAAATACTCACAATACGTAGAGTGGAAATACTTACAAAAAGATAATTTAGAAGGAAAATACTCACATATCGTACAGT